>JAQHRD010000004.1:3600000-4239070 GCA_029168975.1 Purpureocillium lavendulum | reverse complement strand
CCCTAACCCTAACCCTAACCCTAACCCTAACCCTAACCCTAACCCTAACCCTAACCCTAACCCTAACCCTAACCCTAACCCTAACCCTAACCCTAACCCTAACCCTAACCCAACCCTAACCCTAACCCTAACCCTAACCCTAACCCTAACAACGGCGGCGTTGACTATCCCGGGGAGGAAGGGGGCGTAGCCGTGGCCGTAATAGACGCCGCGAACGCCAGCGTCTTCCGGAGCTCGACCCCCTTCATCTTATATCGCCTACGGAAATAGGATTCCACGGCCTTCGCGCCCAGCTTAATAGCCAGCTTGCACTCCCGGCATAGTAGTAGCTAGAGCGGCGGGTAGATGCCAATCGCGTCGGCGACCCGGAACGGCTCCTTACCCGAGGACAAGGGCTGTTCCGGCTCTATATCGGTTATCGCGCTCAGCTTCATCGAGGCGGCGGGATAGATATAGCTCACACAATAGACAAGGGCAGGGGTGTTAATCGTAATATAGATAGATAAGGATAAATGAATGAATGGACGGATAGTGTATAGATGGTGGGTGACTAGTCAATGCGAATAAAATAAAGCTAGCTACTTTTCTATAGGACCGCGTATTCATATAGACGGATAGGAGCATTAGCTTATTCTTATATATAGCCTCGCGAGCCCTTCTTAGACGACCATAGAGCCCCCTAACCGACGCGTCTATAGCGCAACGCCACATAATACAGTATATATCGTATATAGTCGGCTACTTAGACGGGATAGGATAGGCCCAGGATAGGGATAGGCGACGGATTGACGACGAACCGTCCTCGCTTGGTATTCGTATATAGTAATTGCCACTGCTATAATTCAGTGCTACGCCACCATACAATAGGCCTGCCAGGCGTCGTCCCCCTCGCCCCGACCGGCCCGGCCCGCAGCCCGATTCGCTCGTAGGGCCTATAGGGCCGCCCCCGTCCCGGGGGGTCCCCGGCTCCGACAGGGTCCTCCGACGTCTTCTTTCCTTTTTCCACTGTCCTGCTTCTCTAGCCGCAACGCGACCGCACCCCAATCGCACCCCAATAGAAGCGCGTTCTGATTGTACACGCGTTTTGACCGACTAAGCGCTCGGACGGCGAAAATTTCGCAAGACTCACACCCCTAGTCGACCGTTTCGAATGTAGAAAATCGGTCGGATTGCTTAGCCAGGAGATAGAATTCACCGCGGCTCTAGACGGCTCCTCGAGGTCGTCTCGGCCTAGAACCTCTCTCTAGCAACCCCCTAAGGGTTAAAGACATAACGCCAGAACGATACCGCCACGACTATTGACCTCCTCTAGGTTATAAAAGGACTTCGCTATAAGCTCCTTCTAGACATTCCCCTCGCTAGATCCGACCACATCCCCTAGGGCCTAGTCATCTAGGCCCTAAGGGCCTATAGCACCCAACCCCTACGACCTTACTAGAAGTAGCTCTAATAAAAGGACCTCGCTATTAAGGCCCGCTAGCTTCCTATACCTAGCCCCCTTAATAGCCCTACCGAGCTCGAGGCATATTGCTACGAGCTCATTTAGGCTATTAAGGACATTATATCTAAGGTCGTCCCGATATCACGGGGAGGGCCTCTATGGAATACCTAGTGGAATCCAGCTACACAAGATATAGTAGCCGCTATAGCCCACGCCGAATGCATATAGGAGAATGACCGCTTCGAAGCATCCTAGACCACGCTCTAGGAGTTACGACAAGCTCGGAGGCGGACTATCCGGGCCGCCTAACGGTCTACTTAACGCCAAACTCTCTACGACCTCTCCTAGAACCCCTAGGGGATCTAGAAGATCGCTAAGTAGGCCCGCCTCGAAAGCTAGCGGATGGCCACGCCAAACCTCATCCCGGCGCTCTAGACACCAAGTAGACAACATATATACTTTAGGGAGAAGGCGGCTATACTCGCAGCCTCTTTCTTCCTAATATTAGCGCCTAATCTTTCCGACCTCGACTTAACGATACCAGACCGACCTCCCCTCGTTATCCTACAGACGACATCGATAGATAAAGTCGCAAGGATACTCAAGGAGGTCAGATCCTAAAAGGCGCCTAGCGCAGACGCCATACTAAATGGTATGCTCGCCGGCCTCTAAGATAAACTTACCGCAAGGGTCGTTATAATTGCGGACGCAAGCTAGCAGCTAGGGTATTTCCCCTAGCTCTTCCGCTATACTCGGACTATAGTCATTCCGAAGCCAGATAAGGCAGATAAGTCTAGCGTTAAGAGCTAGCGACCTATCGCGCTCCTAGCGACTATTAGCAAGATTATCGAAAAGATCACGGCTATATATATCCGCGATATCGCTAAGACATTAGGACTACTTCATAACGCCTAGCATAAGAACCAGCAGGGGCGGTCTATCGACTCCGCCCTTTACTCCTTTGCAGACCAAATCCATTCTACCTAGGAGGCAAAAGGCATCGCTACGATACTCTTTTTAGATATTAGTGGTGCTTTTAATACCGTCCACTATACTCGGCTCGTCGACACACTCCAAAAAATAGGCTTTCCCCCTTAGTTACTCTACTAGCTCCGCTCATACCTCACCGACCGCATAGCATCTCTATGCTTTAACGGCCAGGAGTTAGAGGCATATCGGATCGACTATAGGGTGCCCTAAAGTTCCCCCCTCTCGCCTATTCTCTTTATTCTCTATATGATATCTCTTTACTCTGAACTTAGCGTGGCGGTAAAGACGATTCCTATCGCCTTTGCCGACGATACTATGATTATGGCCTTCGCTAAGATGATACCTAAGATATATGCCGCCCTCCGATAAGCCTACGATATCTATCTATTATAGGCTAGATGGCATAGAATCGTCTTTAACCTAGCGAAGTACTAACTTATAGTCTTTACCCGCTAGCGCAACCTTCTATAGGCTCCCCTAGATATCGGCACGATGCCGCTCCGACCTTAAGAGTCCGTTAAGTTTCTAGGTATCACCTTTACGAGGAAACTCCAATAGGGGGCATACCTTACCGCGCTTAAAGAAAAGATTATTTACTAGCGCTTTACCCTCGAAAGAACGATAGTATCTATATGGGGCCCTAAACTCTATTACGCTTGGGCAATCTACCTTAGCGTTATTAGGGCCTCGATAGCGATAGGAAGTATCGTCTAGTATATACCGACGTCAGGGGGAAACCCTTCTGGCGTCGCTAAGTAACTCCTCGCTACCGAAAAAACATGCCTCCGTCGCGTCTTAGGCGCCTATAAGTCGACGCCCATTCGGGCACTCTACACAGAATCCTACATCCCCCCCCTCGATCTCTAGCTAGACCTACGGTCCTATAGGTTCCTATAGCGGCTCGAAGTCAGATAGGCATCGGAGGGCTATCATTATAGACTCAATCGTATCCAATAAATCGTCGCCTTATCGCCATAACGCCGACGAGGACTAGCGCTCCCCTTCCTTACTACCCCTACCCCGCTATAGAGAAGTCAAGCCCTCTTGCAGCAATAGGGGGGAAATAACCCACGATAGAAGCTCGATACTACTTAAGCAAAGAGATATCAGACTAATATCGCCAAGACGCTAGGCAGATAACTAGCGCTACCCTCTAATGCGCTTCTAATAAAGACCATCCTATATCTTTACTAGGATCTCTTTAAATATAAGTCTATACTCTTAATATAGGCGCGCATAGAATATATCGGCCTTTGGGCCTACCTCCTTAGGCGATAAGTCCTAGATATCCCGACTCCTTATTATCGGTATGGTAATAGTCGGGAATCAGCTAGATATCTCCTTATCTTCTACCTAGAACTTAAGGAAACTCGTCTCTAGCTTCTCTAGAAACTCTAGCTTACTGCCGACTTCGGCCGCTTACTAAGCTTACCTCTAGTAGCTAGGCCGGTATGCTAGTAGTTTCTCGATACTAGACGTTTCTAGTCCTATGACCTAGCGAGGAGACTCACCTAGGAGTAGGCTAACGATAACGCCTAGATATTAGAGGCATAACGCCTCTATATCCATTCGCTCATTTTATAGCTTCATAGACACTCTTTTAGGTTTAGTAGATATCGTCATAACGTCAGGCAGACTATCGCGCGCATATATTATATATCTATCTACTATTAGTTAGGCAGACTATCGCGCATATATATCATATATCTATCTGCCATCATCCTCTACTCTATACCGATAAACACCGACGCGACGTCAGGTAGACTATCGCGCGTATATATTATATATCTATCTGCTATCATCCTCTACTCTATACTGATAAACACTAATGTAATATCGGGCAGACTATCGCGTATATATATTATATATCTATCTGCTATCATCCTCTACTCTATACCAATAAACACCGACGCAATATCAGGCAGACTATCGCATACATATATTATATATCTATCGGCTATCATCCTCTACTCTATGCCGACGAACACCACTCATACGTCTTTAGGCTTTTAGCGGCACGATTTCATTCTATCGCTACCGCTATCTCCCTCTACCGCACTACCGATATCAGGCCGATATAGCTATTAACTACCGGCGCGCTGCTAGCATGCCGCCTACTCCCTACCTAACTTAATCGATATCGGCAGTAGCAGCCGGACCGGGTATATGAACCTCTATATGCGAACTACTACCGACCTTGGCCTGAGGTGCCTTAGTCTTAGACTCGCTATCGCTAATAACGACAATAGGGACGGGGCGGGGGCGGAGATGGCGACGCGAGGGCGTCGCTAGGGTCGACGCGACGATATCGTTATTGTCGTCCGACTCGATCTTAATTTGCTATAGTTAGCACCGATATCGGTATAATAACGTCCTAAGAACTTACTGGCTTTTAATCTTCGTCGAGGGAGGTAAAAGCCGCTATAGTGGCGGCGCGGGGACTAATATAGTAAGTCCTATTTATAGGAATAAGCTTATAGGCAATCTTAGTTGCCTTAGCCTTATACTTAGCCGCACTCTTAGCGAGGCGCTTAAGCTCTGCCTTATGCGGCTCGCTAGCCGCGACCTTATCTAGCATAATCTGCCAATTAGTCTTTAATGCTTCCTATGCGTTAAGTACCTCTAGCGTTATATCGAAAACCTGTTATTAGTTAGTACTCGGTCTGAGGTCGGCCTGATACTAGGGTGAACTTACTTGGAGATATAGTCCCCTTTATAGCTAGTAGTATAGATATTTATCGGACCGGACGCCGACATTATGACTACACTTAAAGTACTTGCCCTTACCCTATTAGAGGGGGTAGCGTAGGTAGGGAAACTCGAACTCCTCGATGTCCTAGTATTGTTAGCGTTATATCGGACCGAGGTAGGGAAGACTTATGGCAGCTGCTATAATCTCTATACGAGTGGATATCCTAGCGGCAGCGGCGGGGGCACGGGGATGTTATTGTTATTACTACTACTGCTAGGAGAAGACGCGACGGGCGGGGAGAATCAATACGCTATAGTAGAGGTCAGCTAGAGATCACTACGAGGTCGGGCAGATACCTTAGCGCTAGCTGCCTAGCATAGAGTGGCGAGGTAGCTAGGGTGGGTAGGACTTACCGGCGGGAGGAGGCGGCGAGAGATAGAGAGGGAAAGAAGAGAGAGAGAGAGAGAGGAAGAGAGGAGGGGTTTTTATAGCTAGGTAGGCGGGCAGCTAGCTGCCAGCTAGTAGGGCTACGGGCGGCTAGCCACTAGCCACTAGCGGCTACCTGGCTAGCGCCTATGGCCGGCGCCTTCGATCTAGCGCCCGGCCGAGAATAGAGTGTACTCTACCCGAGGGTAGAGTGTATTTAGACCGATACTAGGACTCCAGGAGCAATTAGATACCGCGGCTTAGCGATATCGAGTTAGAGGAGATCCTAGAGGAGACTAATAGGAGACTAAGATCTACCCATTATCCACGACGCTAAGCTAGCAGACCTAGCAGACTAAGTATACTCTACCTAAGGGCAGAGTGCATTCGGACCGACACCAAAACTCTAGGAGAAATTAGGTACCGCGGCTTAGCGATATCAAGTTAGAGGAGATCCTAGAGGAGACTAGCACAGGCTTGCAAACAGATAAATCGTAATCAAATCTAACCAAATCAAATCAAATTTATCCAAATCAAATCAAATCAAATCGCCCCTGCGGCGATTCAAATCAAATCAAATCGGATGGCCCAGATTCATTTGGATATTTGATTATTTGGATAAGCCCCATATCCGTAACTGCGACCAATCAGTGTCGAGAGCCTGCGTAGCCAGGAAGTGGCCGCACGCGCATTTGCTTTTGACGAGCCTCGTCACCAAGATTTCTTTTTACACTTGACGCGACGCGTTCGGCTACAGGATATATCATGGGCGTGCTTGTCATGTGGGAGCCAGTTATTTGTGGCAGATGGCCAACAATAGCCACCTTCAGCCTACTCAAAAATGGCCCAAACAACAAGAGGCGAAATGCTGTCAAGCAACCTTTCCAGCGCCCCATCGACCTCTTTTAGCGTTCCCGAGAGCTCCCCCGACTTTGACCCATTAGAGCCCGACGTGGACGGAACGGGCGACACGTCGCCCTCGATCGACTACGCTGGGTATGAAGGCATTGATTGGAATCGTCTCGCGGGGTTCTCCATACGCAAGCATAGAAAACGAGCGCGGACGGGATGGGTATGGGAGCATGGCTTCGACATCGAGAACACCGATTCCGGTCATCGATACTGGCTTTGCAAATTGTGCCATCGCAAGAAGACTACCATAACGCACATGTACGACGCTGCCTCCACCAGTCAGGCAAACAGCCATATGGAAGAAGTTCACCACGTTTGCAAGGGCGGACCAATGCTTCCACAGAGGAAGAAGCAGCGCACTCTTCTGAACATGGTTGACCTCGACACCCACCAACCCAAGGACCAGGCTTTGATGAACGCCTTTATCTCGTCCTTTGATCCGCTTCGCTTTCAGCATCTCCTCATACGCTGGGTGTCGTGCGACAACATCCCATTTCACAAGCTGGAGAGTCCATACTTTCGTGATCTTATGGCTTACGCGAATAGCGCCATTGTGGATTCGGGCAGCGTCCCAACCCATAGCACCATCCGCGACTGGATTGTACGATCCTTCAATCGTCATAAGGGCGTCGTGACGGAATTGCTTCGTCGGTCGCTGAGCCGCATCAACGTCTCCTTTGACGCGTGGTCCTCTCGAAAATTTATGTCCTTACTTGGCCTTACCGTACACTTTCTTGACGACGAAGGGAACTTCCGTACGTTTCTCCTCGGTTTGCCCCGGATTGAAGGTCGTCACTGCGGGGAAAATCTCGCCGATCGTGTCAGCGAGATACTTCACGAGTATGGGCTCGAGGACCGCGTCGGATACTTTGTCACAGACAATGCGGAGAGCAACGACACGTGCCTTGAAGACTTGGGCCGTGAGTTGGGGTTCAAAAAGCAACATCGTCGGCTCCGTTGCTGTGGCCACATCATCAATCTCGTCGCCCGATCCATTCTTTTCGGTACGGATGCCGACGCGTTCGAAGAGGATTGTCAAGCCGACAAAGAGATTCAAGACGAGGTCAAACTCTGGAGATCAAAGGGCCCCATTGGCAAGCTGCACAATACTGTTCACTGGGTGGAAAGGTCTGGCCAGCGCATTGAAAGGCTCCACAAGCTCCAATCCATTGAGAACACGGCCCTCGGCCTCGAAGACAAAACAACCTACGATGTCGTCATGGATAACGCTACTCGCTGGAACTCGTCCGAAGCGATGATGGAGCGCGCTTACACGCTTCGCAATGCACTTGATTCGCTGGTCCAAGCGGAAGTGACAGAGTGGAGCCAATACGTGGCGAGAAGGACACAGAATGGGGCAAAACCGATGCCGAAGAAGTGTCGCAAGAAGCCTACAATTGTGGATGATCGGATGGCCGCTGAGGACTGGTCCGTTATTGCAGAGTATTTGGCGATTCTGAAGCCATTGAAGATCGCGACAAAACGCCTAGAGGGCCGACCGCGGGAAGGCAAATTCGGCGCGATTTGGGAGGTTTTGTTGACAATGGAGTGGCTTTTGAAGCACCTGGAAGAGGCAAAGTTGCAACATGAACGAGACGAGGAGCCTTACCTGCGAATTGGCTGCAATCTCGGCTGGATGAAGCTTGACCAATACTACGCCCTCACCGAGGACAGCCCTGCGTACCTCGCGAGCCTCGTCCTCCACCCTGCATTCCGCTGGTCGACAGTCGAGTCGCAATGGTCTGATCATCCGGACTGGTTGACCAGAGGAAGGACCGCGGTGCAAGAGCTCTGGGAGGAGTATCGAAGTCTCCCGATCGAGCAAGATACTATCCCGGAACAGCCGACTGTGTCGAGGATGACAACGGATCTTGATGACTTCATGGCTTCAATTAGGAAGCTCGGCGCCCAACCCGCGCCTTCAGTGTGTTCCGTGCGTGACGAGTATGCAGAATGGGTGGCGAGTACCGATCCAGGCGATTGTTTGGTTGACGATCCGATCCAATACTGGCTGCTCCGCAGACGCCAGTATCCACGCTTATCGCGAATGGCAATTGATCTTTTTTCCATCCCGGCTATGTCTTCGGAGCCAGAGCGAATATTTAGCCTTGCCGGACAGATGGTCACAGCTCAGAGAGGCCGGCTCAAAGCGGACCTTATAGGAGCTGCTCAATGTCTTTCGTCGTGGGAGAAAAGTGGGGCTATCCAGATATCCAAATGAGATCCAAATGGACTCAAATCAAATCAAATCAAATCAGATCGAGGATTTCCCTATCCAAATCAAATCAAATTGGACCCCGGATTTGATTTGATTTATTTGTTTGCAAGCCTGGACTAGCAGGAGACTAAGATCTACCCGTCATCCACGACGCCAAGCTAG
Source organism: Purpureocillium lavendulum (assembly GCA_029168975.1). Taxonomy (NCBI): domain Eukaryota; kingdom Fungi; phylum Ascomycota; class Sordariomycetes; order Hypocreales; family Ophiocordycipitaceae; genus Purpureocillium; species Purpureocillium lavendulum. The sequence continues at coordinate 4,230,229 of JAQHRD010000004.1, read as the reverse complement.
CAGACCCAGTAGACTAAGTGCACTCTACCTAAGGGTAGAGTGCACTCAGACCGACACCAGGACTCTAGGAAATCTAGGCACCTTAGAAACCCCTCTCCTGCTAGGACGAAAACTTATGCTCCCAATAGGGAGTGAGCCTACTAACTATTTCCTTAAGCTATAACCCTAGGCGCGTAGTAGCGGTAGTGAGACCGATCCCTATTCCCCACGAGACCGTACCTACCTATATCCGACCTTTAGACTAGGTTTTTCCCTTATCTTAGGTTTTCCTAGTTAATTTCCCAAATCCGGCCCTAGATAGTCTATCCAGGCTCCACTAGGTAACAATAATAATAAACTCTATTATAGTCTACCTTATCTAGCAATAGTCTCTAGGTATAATTAAGGGTATTAAATCGCATAGAAGTATTAATTTATATTTTAATAATAGTTTTAGGCTACTATAGATAAAAGACTTAGATTAGCTATAGAGGTTATTATAGCTATTATATACTTATTATACTAGCTAATACTTAAACCTAGGTTTAAAGGCTAACCCTAGAGCTAAAGAGCGGAGTTTACCTTACTATACTTACCAATTATTTGCCCTCTCCTTATTATAGATAATTGTCGCCTAGGTTTTCCACCCCTAAGGGCAGAGGTTGGACCCTTATATCTGCTACCTTACTTAGCTTTCTAGCTAGGGTAGACATCGGCCTATCCAAACAGCTATCCACCGCTAAGCGCGATATAATCCGCTATGCTATTTATGTTGCCGCTGCTTGGTGATTGAGGAATTTATAATCCGAATAGCGGCATTAAGGAATCACCCTCTTAATCACCTTCTCTAGCTCCCTAATATTAGTTCGAGCAGCGTCTGCGTCCACCGAGCGACTAGCAGAGAATATAATATGAGAGCGTTTATCGCACTACATGTATGCAAAACTGACTGACGACCGGGCAGAAGGTACCCAGCGAATTTAGGCAATAAAAGACTCTTAATTCTTCTATCTAACGATTGACTTTAGTCGGTGATTTATGCCTATGCTGATTGAGGCAGGTATCTGAGTTATGGCAGGCAGAAGCCGGGTTGCCTGAAGCTATCGCTATAGATAGCAGGCAGCAGGTGAAAGTGCTGTTAATGTTCCATGTGAATGAGCGGCTTGATATTGACAGACGCCTTCCAATAAGGGTGGTGGAAGGTGAAGATGGCGTGCGCAGTGTGCGAAGCTCAGAAGGCGGCGAAATGCCAAAATGGTAACGCGGTAAAGTTATGCTGACGGCGGAGAAGGCCCTTTGGTGGGTCATGCTTAGAACTCACCCATCCTCGGGCTGCACGTAACGATAACCGCGTATGCTAGGGAAACTGGGAAATACGCTATCTGTCGCAAACCATCATGACCGAGGTATAGGCTGCTACGAGCTTAAGCACAATGTCGGCAAACGAGGAGCTCATAGCGCCTCTACGGCAACGAGTCAGTATAAGCCACTCAACGCGCGACAAGCTATTCTAGTCGCGGTAATCAGAAAACAGGGGCGTACGCAAGTCGGCCACGAGGGCCAGCTGAGCTGGTATAGCCGTATAGATAGAAGATCCTTGACACTGTCCAGACAGTGCCTAGAGAAGCGGCTGACAATGGATAACGCAAGCCCGCAATCAGGAGAGCGCCGAGGACAGAAGTGTGGTTTTCGGTAAAATTGGCATGGGCGCGCTGAGCTGGCTAGGGAATCAGAACAACCTCAAACGTAGACATCTTCCGTAGAAATAGATATTGACAAACCGCAATTAAATAGATAGGCTTTGGGTTCCTTCTCAGCCTGTTCGTTGGAAGCATATGGGATAGGATACTCGAGTCCGCAGGCTTTGCGGAACTTGCTGGTACGCAGAAGGTGAAAGATATTAACAAATAGGGTAGAGGTGGCCGCCGCGAAGACAAGACTATACCATTACGTAGCGAGTCTCAGCAAGTGTGACATAAGTGCCTACGGCAAGATGGCAATGGTACTCACGCATACTGGTCTGGGAGTTCGAGAACAAATCTCATGCTGGCTAGGAAAGGAGCGAATAGCGTTTGGAGGCGAGCATGGATTGTAACTACAGTGAGAATGATGGTGCGAAAATGGTGGCAGTGGTGGCAGTTAACACTCGAGGGAGGAAACCCGTTTTATATACCACTGGCAATAGGTTTCCGATGGGAACACCGGCCTTACATTCAGCGCCACCTCATTACCACGTCACTGTCCTTGCTTGGTGATCTCAACAGTCGTGTCCAAGCCATAAGTATCTAGCCAGTATCGTCGATGATTATTGGGCGCGTTAGGTTTGAAGCAGGCCCTGTGGGGGCGCAGAGAAGGGAGATGATTTGAGTTGATGACATCCAGGCCGGGTGTTGCAGTTCTCCAAAAAGCCAGGGTCTAGATCGTGCGGCCCCATCCATAGCATGGCACCGCATGCTTGGATACGTGGGGTACACTTCACTCAGACGGCAAAAACAGCACGTAATCCTCGGCGCTAGAATCGGATCGGCGCGCTGATGAGTGGAGACACCCGGCACCGGATGTACAGTCAGCCCACTCGGCGCCGGATATACACTTTACGCAATGGACTTGTCGTACTCCACTTTATTTCGGGACAGACTGGTGTTCAGTCACGAACAGCTGCATGGCTGCATCGGCGGACCCTTCCAGGGCGTCCTACCTTAGTACCAAATTTCGGCGCCTTTATAGATCGCGACTTGCTGCCCCGTGGGCCTTTGTGCCCCCTTCACACCCCCTTCAACGTACAGTAGGCGCGGTTGATCACCTCATCGCGGGCGGATCCTCTTTCGAGGCTGCTCGTCGATTATCGGGGTCTAACGCTGCATACTCGTCTCCTTACCCTTCAAACCGTCTTGCTGTATCTTGAACCTGGTTTGTGGGCCGGCCCGGCGCACATTTTCTGCACCGAAGGGTGCAAAATCATATGCCCTTTTCTGGTGGATAGATAGAAATTCGGAGAGGTCAAGTTTACGCTAAGCGGGTTGCTTCAGGCTGCTTAGATATGGTCCTTGTATCTTCTAGTTCTTCATAAGGTTTAATGAAATTCGTGCTTTATTACGGCATCTTTGGCCGAGGTGCCGTGTATTTCCTGTCCTCAAGAGGGTGCGGTAACGCTGGTGTGTTAGATCCGGCGCAAGAGTGGTGAGAAGAAATCGGGACGGAGTGATACGTCGGCCGAAGATATACATCTGAATCCCGTGTTTCAACTGGATCTTGTGCGCCTCTAAGACAGGTGACTGCTCGTGCTCTCATACTACGTTGCACTAGGCTTATTCTACCTTGAGGCTAGTTGCGATCGAGCTGGATGAACTGTGTGATCGAGGCCACATGGCCAACTCGCCCACATTGGGTCAAGCCGTGCTATCGCGACGTCCGATTCTTGATGCCTAGTGATGTGGGGCCGATGCAGGCCACAACGTAACCTGAGCCTCAGAGACTCAGTCGCCCGCAGGCCAGAAGTGCATTTCTGGTCCTCGCGTCAAACGCAGTCGGCCGTCATTTTGTTATAGACGCCGCAGGTGGCTAGTTCGCCCGCTTGTCCATAATCTGACAGACCCCCGACGCGCAGCCCAATTGTCTGATTATTGATGTGCTGATCGTTGATGTGGGTTAGGAAAGCTGCGGAAATAGCGCTCTGGCTATGTCACAAATGGTGGACGCATGCCCATTGCCTGGTGGAATGTGTATATCCAGTGGCAGGTGGGTTGACCGTACATCCGGTGCCAGGTAACCTACATCCGGAGCCGGGCGGGTCCCGGCTCATCTCCACCATCCCATTCATATTGCCACTGCTCAGTAATAGAGGACACGATCTGAACCACGACATCTGTAAACCTCCCTCTCGCTTTCTCTGGCTCCCTAGCTTTACCCCGAGCAGTATCTGCGGCCTCATGACGGCCGACAGACAATAGGTCAAAGGGTACTTGCTTTACGGCTGCCGGAAGTGGTCCCGTATTCTGCGGCGGCAGTGGAAGCGCGCGACTCTACTCCCATGTAGTACTATCCTGAACGGCGGCTAGTTGAATGGTTGGAATATCTACCCGAAGGAGTCTTTAAAGAAATACAACATTTCAAAAGCACTCGAGAGTATCAGCTAAAATATCGCGCGAAGTAAGCGGCGTTACTCGATTGCTGGAATGGAATAAGCGATCGCAATTGGCATGAATCTTCAATGCGGTGTTAGAAGCCAGATACACCGGTTCTCTTGTCGCTCCGAGAGGAAACTGAATTGATCAATTTTCGACAGCAGCTGTCGCCATGCGAAGACGTATACTCGGTTTATTAGCGCACTCCGCACGATTCCATGTTAGATATGCCAAGGTACTGTCGTCCAGTCATCTTCTTGTCTGTTTTACTAGGAAAAGGTTTAAGTATACGATCTTCGCTAGCGTCGCAGCGCGATACAGGTTATAAAGGAGTCCCTGGGCCGCGAGCCTAGCTAGCCCTAGCAATCTTGACGACCATGATCAGAGTGACTCCGTACTGCCTGTATGTGCGCTGTCGGTTTCATACGAGCACAGCCCACAACTTGCGGATACCACCTTGTCTTGTCAATCTGGAGAAAATTTTGCATAGTATGGATAGTCCGTCATCCACCTCTTCAACGCAATCTCACCCTGATACGAATAGTAGTCGTCATACTCGCAATGCTGATGTGGATCCACTGGCAGATAGAACGAATACTCACGAACCTACTAGACATGAAGCAGTGATACACCACATTGCCCCTTCACATTTTTCATCACTCCCGGCTCGATGCCCTCGAGAATCTCCGCCAGCTCACCCCAGACCTTGTCCATGACGCGATTGCTCTCGTCCCTCTCCACGACCAGCGGCCAGTCTTGCGTTTTGCAGTCCGTCATCCACCTGCCGTGCGTCTCCGACCCCGCGCATGCCGCCACTAGCAGGGTCCGTGACCCCATCTCGGGCGAGCGCCCGAAAAGGGCAAAGGCTAGCCATACAGCCCAGCTGAGCGGCCAGAAGGATCGCCGGAAGAGCTGCGTTCGGCACAGACCCGGATGCAGCGCGTTAATGATGATGCGGCGGCGGTGCTGTCCCTGGTTGTTACCCGAGGCGCCATCGTCGCCGTCGCTCGCCGCCGCGAGCTTGCGCATTAGCATGAGCTGCAGCAGCTTGGTTATGTTGTATCGATCTGTAAAGTTCTTGTTGATCTTGAGCATGCTGAAGACGTTATCCGCGCTGCGCTCGGGGAAAGAAGCCTTTTCGCATGTTAGTGACGGGGTTGTCCCTTTGACGCGTGACATCCAACATCACACGGCCTAAGACGCACCATGAAAGCCCCGTTCGACGACACGATAGTTACGTGAGGCGCCACGTTGTGCCGAGCCGCTGTCCGACTCAGTGTTGGCAGCAGCAGGATCGTGAGCAGAAATGTCGAGATGACATTGACCGTCACCATGGTCTCATGGCCCTCGACGATAACCCAATCGTGCACGAGGATGCTCGCGCTGTTGAGCAGCACGTCGAGCCGCTCGAGCTTGGCCGCCCTGGCTGCAAAGTCCTTGACACTCTGGAAGGAGCCCAGATTTAGCTGCCACACCTCGATTACTCCGTTCCGCTTTTCGGAAGCTTCAATGTCCCGTTTCGCGTCGTCGCCACGCTTGACGCTGCGGCAGGCGAGGATGACCTTGGCAGCGTTCAGGCGCACAAAGTGTCGCGCCGCCTCGAGTCCAAGGCCTGCCAAATCACACACGTCAGAAAAGCACCTTGTGTGATCGAAGAAGGGACGGAAGAGCCTGACCAGAATTGCCACCGGTGATTATGATGGTCCGTCCATTGCAGTTCTGGTCTGGGTACGGCAGCGTCGACCACTGGCTCAGCATCCACCCCAGAATGGACATCCTTACGGCTGGCCGCGATGCTTGTAAGCTTTTAGGGTTAGATTGGACAAGATGGTTGATTTCGGTCTATGCATTGCGGTTTGCCATGCGTGGCGATGATAATGCTTTAAATGCGTAGATGAACTAAGAGCCTCCTCGTGGACCGCCGTGGGATGGCCCCATAGCCACCTCCAACGTGTTCTTATTTGCATTGTCTGCCAGTCGTCCGATGCACACAGTTTTGCCGGGCTTCGGCGCTTTGTACGGGGCCGATGTAAGTTCCCGATTGCGCGAATGCCGTGTTGGGTTTCAGCAGCATGCACTAAAACACCTAACAATAATGGCACTGTGGTAAGTAGCAATTTTAGTGGGGTCTCTCTATCTGCCACTTACGGCCCAGCATCCCAAAAGCCGGTAACCACAAATGTCAAAACGGAATGCGCTGGTTCGGTATTTCGTCCGGGTCCAGCGGGGACGCACAGGAGGATCGCTGCGATCCCTTGGCGAGACGCCCCGCTTAGGCTGCAGCGATGGCATCCCGAACGCTCCAGACGACGCTACAGCAAGCGTAGGCACTCGATGACTGTCCTCGGGGGAATCGTGCCCGCGCCCATTGCTGCGACCGGATCGTCCAGCAGCGAGAACTCGAAATCGCCGTTAGTGGCGGCTGTAGCGCTCGAGTATTGGCAAAGTAGTCATCCTTAAGCTTCAAGGCCGTAGTGGGAATCTCAACACGAGGAGCGGCGAAGGTCGTAGCGCGCGTGTTCTGTGCAAGTCAACGGCAGCACGAGAATGGTAAAATGATCTGGGCCGCCTCATGGCGACTAGTCTCTGCGAGCGGGCTAACTTTGGCCGACGGAATCCGTCTCTCTGGGGACACAAGCCCCGTGCCCTTAACGTAGGGGCAAAGCGGCTCCGCAGCCGAGGGCCTTCTCGGGATCTTATATCTGCCTCACGTCGTGGCAGCATTGCAGTTTGAAGGCGAGGTGGGCGATGAAACGATTGTTCAGTTCCTTCTCTCCAACTATATCATGGGTATCACACAGTCGGGAATGGCAGAAACACAGAAGCCCATAGCTCGGCGGCTCTTTCAACGATATCTCGCCCATTTGGCCCAATTAATTAGTCGACACGGAACTGGCCTGGGTCCACCTGACCCGTGGTCGGTCCGGTCCCGCAGCAGCTCCGACCGGACCGATATACGAATAGGTACTGGGCCGTTCATGCGCCGTGCGGCGTGGCCCCACCGATCCGCCCAGCCGCAAACCGACAATAGCGGGATCTCCGACACGGCAGTGTTTCAGCAACCAGCGGCAGTCACTCACTACGAAGTACGTACATGTCATTTACCGCCCCATGCGATTTCAGCCGGCATGTGCTACTTGGGAACACCCTGGATCAGATCGGCGGCTCAAGGAGCGCAGCAGCATCAACAACGATCAAGCGACACCATGAGCGGTTCCTGCACCACGGCGTATAGGAATGAACTCCGTTTTCGTTGAGACGCGCACCGCCCGTCTGGAAGGACGTCCAGAACGTATGGCGACAATTTGCGGTAAATGAGGGATCCGGAGGTACATGGTGTGCTGTTCTCGAGTTTGAGTTCGAACGCCCCTTCCAGCCACCAAGGGTAATTTCCCTCGCGTGCAGGCCGCCGCCGCGCCCGGCTTGGTATCTACGCTATGCTATATATGCATTAACCTGCTCGTGGCAGGTTTACTTCTGAAAGGTACGTGATCCTGGCCTGTTATTGCTCTGCTGCAGTAGTGTTCGACCTCCTTCTTGGCTATAGCTGTTCGCCTGCGTCCGGCAGGTGTGGCTCTGCCACTCTTTACATCGTTGTCCCGGATATTGCTATTTTCTTACGCAGAAGACGACCCGGGATGCATACCCCATTCCAGATAGAGGCGTGGATCGAGTATGGCCTCGGCGTGGCGGTTCTCTTTCTACGCTTTTTTGCGAGATGGAAGGTGGTCGGCTTCAAGAAGTGGGAAGGCGATGATTATTTCGCCATCCTAGTACTCGTTTTCTGGACGGTACGCTGTTGCAGCTGCAAGCCTCGATGCAAATGCTGACTCGGATAAAAGCTCGAGTTTTGCATGCTGCAGCTCATAGGTGGGCTTTCCGCGCAGCATGAAGAGTTACAGGGGGACGTAGCTAATATATGCCCGGAACAGGACAATACGGGACAAACATCGGCGTCACGGATGAGATCGCCGAGACACTCACCCGTGAGCAGATTTCGAGGTTTGAGACTGGCTCCAAGTTCCTTCTCGCCGGCATAAACTTCTACGTCAGTTGCATTTGGTCGCTCAAGGGTTGCATGCTCTGCTTCTACAACCGCCTTACGTACGTCGTTCCGGTGCATACCATCAAAACATCAGCATTCTGCTAATTGTGCATAGATTTGGTCTTCGGCAGCAGCTTCTCGTCAAGTGGACGGGTGTGGCCTGCGTAGTTGCCTATGCCGCAGTCATGGCGGCGATTTGGGGGCACTGCACACCTGTGCACAAGAACTGGCAGGTCGTGCCGAACCCAGGAGGTCAGTTGATCCTCGTACGCACCTTGCGACTTTCTACTATACAGGTCACATATTTACCTACCCTTTATAGATAGCTGCACGCTTGCTGTAGCCAACTACGTGACTATTGTCGTGATGAACGTGACGTAAGAGTCCTACACTTTGTGCTGCTGAGAGTGGCTATGATAACGTGATCAATAACAAGAACTGACATCGCCATCCTCGCCATCCCGCTGCCGTTGCTATGGACGGTCCGAATTACACCTGGGCGCAAGATTGTGACCGGGATTCTTCTTTGCTCAGGGGTCTTCACTATTGTCGCCACAAGCCTGCACTGCGCAATGTCCCTTCGTGACATCCAGGGCATCAATAACAGCACAATATGGGCCATCCGAGAAACGGTAGGTGAAAACCCCAACGGCAAGTTGTAGAGTAGGTCTAACTTCCTTAGATTGTCGGCATTATCGCCGTTAATGCCGTAGCGATCAAACCCCTCTTCGCGAAGAGCCGCTGGATCGCCTCGAGCAAGGACAGTAGCGGGGCGACGCAAGGCCACAGTCAGACTCAGAACCAGTACTCGCTTGATAATATGCGTGGAGGTGTCACGTCGACCATCGCGTCCAAAAGACGCTTCAACAAGGACATCACATACACGGGTGAGAACTCGAGCGACGAGCATATTGTGACTCACGACAAGTTCGAGTATAACAGTTGGCCGCGGATTGGAATAATCACAGGAGGCTCTTCGGCGAGTGGGCGGAGTGCATGTGGGCGGAGCGAAGACTGTGCAGGGATCGTGGTGACAACGAGGGTTGACGTGAACTCTGAGGTGCCGATACGTATGGCATAACTAAGTGATTCCATCACGACATCTTTGGGTGGCAGCAGTAGACCGCTGGAGATTCAACGTTGCTGCTGGCTTGTGCTGCCTCATACGCGTGACGAGTCAACAGCCCAAGCCTCGAGCGCCTTGTAACCCTGAGTCCAGCCTATATGACTGTTCCATTGGCACTAAACCTTCTCTGAGTTGCCACCACTCCTGGGCTATGCTTCTGTAGATAAGGCGTACTCCAGCACGGTCATGCGAGCTCCAATTCCAGTCTAATCAAGATAGAAACGAAAAGATCGGCTCGAACTCGCCACCGTTTCCAGAAGAATAGTCAAAATCGGCCACCGAACCTATAAAGTCCGACCAATCTGTGTTAACGGGAGAAAAACTTGAATTCGGCATTTCAGATTCTGCAGTTTGCGCGGGCACGTCATTGTCTACCAGCACTGGATGCGGCCGGTTGTCCAAAAGGCCGCCTGCAGTGCTGCCAGATGTTGTAGAGTTACCAGCAGCATGGTCGACTTTCGTGCCAGGCGCGCCTCGATCCTTCTGTTTAGATGGTGGAACTGGGACGTATTTGTCGGCAATAACCAGAATGCCCGGGTAGTTGAACGGCAACACTTCTTCGGCTGGATTGGGTCCCGAGTAAGGTGGTTGGCTTCCTTCAGCATTGTCGATTTTGGAGGGTCCCAGGTGTCTTGCAGCGGATAATTCGCTGCGCAACCGCTCCGTCTGCGGTTCCAAGAGGAATATCAGTCAGTCCAAATCACTACCTTGCAAGAAACGCAACGGACGTAACTCGACGGGTATTTGAGGGATTGGGACTACTCACCAATGGCACCAGTGGCTGGAAGTAGATTTGAAGGGTATTCAGAAGCTCCATTATCGTGCCTGTCCATATTGAATCCGCCACTTTGACATCTGGGAGACTCATGTTTCTGCGCTGCTGCGACTGGGCGCACATCACGAAAACCCACCCTGCAACAAATGCGGCGAACCCTACCACGGGACACAGTTTCGTCATGTCAGGGACAACTGTCAGGTAGTCTCTGAGTAGACAAGCGACCCACTTGGCGTGTTGTAAGACGGCTTCTGCGCTTCTTTTCACCACTTCTTGCGGGATCTGTGGATTCGATTGGTGTCCAGAGAACAGGGGAACTCGGCTCGATTCAAGGACAATCTGACAGAGGTGGTACAGTGCGTGCAGCAAGACGACAAGCTCCAAGCTCTCTGACTCGGAAACGCGTGGGAAGGATTCCGATTGGTAGATTCTCGTTGCGATATTCGCAAGTCGGGTCACCTCGGCAACGTCCAGATCTTTGAATGGCTGTCTGGCGACTGTCTGAACTTTTGCCCTGTTTCGTAAAATTAGTTCACATCTGCAGTTTGGCATATTGAGAAGAACAAAATAATCTACTGACCAAACGCCTAGGATCTTCATTAACTCCACGAATAGAGACGCCCTCGTATCGTCAGGGGTGCGAGCGTCCCCGGAAGATGCACAACTCCAATTCACATCCATCTTTTGCTGAGGGACTGAGAGTACGCCTGACCCATGTTGCCCCCATGGGCCAGGCAACGGAAGATCGGCCGCGTCCATCCACGCGGACAATCCAAATGCCGGTGGCCGGACTGCGAGACACATCGTCGCCCAAGTAGACCAGAAGCAGCGCCGTTCACACTCCTGGTCCTCAGGGGCTGGGTCTTGAAGCGATGGATCGCATAGTTTATTGTAGCCGAGAATGCAGCAAGACCGATAGGCCAGAGCTTTTATAATCCGCAATGTCAGCTTGACGTGTCTCCTAGGAGCCCCGCGTGATCAATCTCACGAACAGCAACGCGCTCATAGAGGAAGCGTACTTGAGTGGATATCCGCCTTGATTGTGTCGCCCGTCGCAAACCAGAATATCGTCAAGCACTCCAAGGCCTGTGTAGTCAACAACGAGGGCGCCGTTGCCAGCGGCAAGACTTTTTCGCTGGCCTCCGTAGCCCACAACATGCCTTTCTCATAAAACATGCTTAACACGGCCAGCTCCGTTGACTCACTGGAGCGGATCGAGTCTGGGGGTACCTCGCGAAGGAACCTAAATCTTGTCAGATTGTCACCTGGTGATTTAGGGAAACGTCATGTGCTTTGGGAGTCGAGGGTAACATACAGTGACGCTAGAGCAAACACGGCCATGAGAAGGAAGTCTGGCAACTTCCTTTGCAGGTAGTCTTCGAAGAACCTGGACTTGTTGAAGAGAAGGTGGGCATTGTATATCCGTTCAAAGTATATCTCCAGGAGCGAGAGACCGATCGCGCGGCAGGGTAGAGAGTCACGGGTAGGTCCTGCTCCTCGACCTGATGCACCCCGGGACCCAGTTTGATCCATTCGAGGGGAATTGAGGAGATCCGGAGATGCCTGATATGGGCGGCCCCAGTCCATCTCAGCTTGGTGTCCGGGGGAGTGTGGAGGCGGAGCTCACCGAAACACCAGACCTGTCCATGAAACACAATGGCGACTCAGTCTTGCTGGCGGTCACTGGTGCCGCTGCGTCCTGGTTGCTCGGAGCTGAGCCTCGTTCCTGGAGCGACTCCAAACCTTGTTGCGGGTGCGCGGCGGCCCCGGGCACTAGGTACTCCGGGGCCAAGGGGGAATGCCGCTCGACGTGCCGCTGTCGGCGACTCGAAGGATTTCTTGGGCGAGGCGGCTTGCGCACAGCTGCCAGCCACTTGCGATTTGGCGGGGCGGGATAGTTGCAGTCCAGCTGCTGCCTGGTGCATCTCAAGCATGCAGGAATGCTTCGACTACACTTGAGCTGTGGCAGCACAGCGCAAAACCAAGTCAGACCCGTGGACATGCGTGCATGGGCCGGGCTAGTGGAACAGGTGAGATACCTTTTGGTCACGACATTTCTCGCAAGCCGTCTCCGACAGTCGCGGATGCATTCTCATCGTTTCTTCGGACGTCAGCGGGTGACCCTGTTGGGCGATGGGATTCAGTGCGGTTTTCTGACGCCTGTCCATGTCGCTGAACAGGCCGTCGCGTCACTATGCAGCCAATACGGTGGCTGACAAGGGAAGAGCGTTGGACTTCATTGCTGAAGCTGAAGCTCTGCTAGGTTTACCGACAGTGGGAGCGGTCGCTCAACACGAGGCGCTGACCAGTATCCTTATACCCGCATGCTGGGACTCCGACCTGACGCTAGCGCGCCCCTGGAATATGCTTTTGGGCGAGCGCCACCTGCTGGATATAACGATGGGCTGGTGGTGAGAGCCGGGGCATGGAGTAAACGAGGCTTCAGCCGTCCGTGGACACGAAAGGGAAGCTGACGACGGAAGCATAGAATCAGTGTCCTTGAATTGCGAGACAAAGCACAAATTTAGCATGCCGTTGTCTCCTGCCCTCACCTCCATCACGACGTGCACACTATTGTTCTGCCCGAAAGCTCACGCCCCTGCTTCTTTGCTGGCCCTGTGGTCGCGTTTCATGCGTCGACTGCGCAAATAAACTTTGGCCGCTCTACAGGTAGCCATGCGACCCGGAGTTGCAATTCTGAACAATTTCCATGATGGAAATGATGGACTTGAGGACGGGACCAACCAACGGTCCCGCATTGAGACCTGTCGGCAAGCGCTTTGCAATGTTCGGGCCGAAGATCGTGCTGCGGCGGGGGCCATAGTGTGTCACCGCATATCAAGAGTCAAGACACAAGATTAAGAGGCAGAGGCTGAAACCCCCACGTGTACAACTCCACACCCCGCACGCCACTTTGCCTGCTGAAGAAAGGGAGTCATTAGACTCGTTACTAGTGAAGACAAGGCCACCACATCGTCCTCGGCGACTGCACCCACTGACATTCGAGCCGCGATTGCTATCCTTGGCCCAGAAGCAGGCAGGGCAGAATGTCAAAGCCAAGAAGCGTAGTTACATAGGCTATACGACTTGTCAGACCGTCTGCTGACTGGATCATCTGCCATCGGAAGCCAGCCTGCCCGATAAACGGGGGCATGTCTGATGGTCGCTCGCACGGTTACTCTTCGAGGGGACGAGCTGGGAGGACTATCCCAGTGACTTGCCCAAATCCAATCCGCCTGCTACCCTGGCCAGCCCAACCTTCGAGTATGATCTTGTCGCCATCCTCCAGCCAGGCGATACTCAAGTTGTCGCCAAGTTCAACGGGCTTCGTACCATTCTCTGTTAGCTCAAACAAGCACCCAAGATTATGCACGCCATTTCCATTCTCCCCTGCCCCCTGGCCAGCCTGCTCCTGCGACGACGACAGTGTCCCCGTTCCCAAGAGGTCTCCAGCACTCAGGCCACAACCAGCGGATGTGTGATGGGCCACCATTTGGAATGGTGACCAGTGCAGATGCTTGATGTTGCTTCGGCTGATAGGAGCCGAGTACTTGCCGTTCTCTCCTGTGGCCCATGACAAATCATTAGTCTGAACAGGTGCCTCGCATGTGCGATATCAAAGAAGGACTCAAACATACGCGATATGGAGGCTGATACCTCTATATCCAAATCACCCTGGCAAGCCAGAAACTTGACTGAAGTCGCCTTTCCCCCCTGTAGGCCGCCGACCTCAGCTGTAACAATGGCTCCGGATTCTTCCAAGGCATCCAACGAGACTACCCATGGAGAAATGCTTGTTCCGCATGCTTTTCCGTTGAATGGCCCGAGCGGCGTCATTTCGTACATTTGGATGTCCCGGGCACTCCAGTCGTTCAAGAGTACAAGGCCGAAAATATGATCCCGGGTACGGCGTGCCGGTACTGACTCGCCGTATCGGACTGGCTTTGAGATGAAAATGCCCATCTCTACCTCGTAGTCCAATCTCTTGCTCGGCATCAACCCTGGTATACCGGACTCCTTGCCAGTCATCATACCATACGGCCTCGCTATTGGTGTACCGCTGACAACCACGGACGAGGCGCGGCCGTTATATCCCAAGGGCAAGTGGAAGAAGTTTGGCGGGAGACTCGCAGCCCCAGCGAGTCGGCCAGCCTGAAAGCCAATTCCCAAGTCATTAACGCCGCCCAAAGTTATAGGATGAAGGACTCTGTTCAGACGTTCTTTCGGGCTTGATTGGCACTCACGTTTGTAACATGTTCCAGGGAGCACATGAAGTCAGAGAAGGCACCTACTTTCATAGGCAAATGAAGCTCCACGTCCTCGTACGGGAACAGCAAGTGGCCTTGCTCTTCGCGGTCATACAGAGGGGATGTAGCATCTGTAATCATGTTCTGGATGTCCCTGCGAACCTTTGTCCGTGCATCCGTGGGAAGTTCGGCGAATCTATTCAAGGAGCTCTTTTGCGGTCAGCCAATGCCATTGAACAACAAATTCTTAATATTGGGATGGAAAATTGCCTCTACCTCTGAGAATATCTGCGAAGGAGCGTCAATTGACAAATGGCCCCTCTCCAATAGGGCCCTGAGATCAATCACAAAGTTTCCCACCGCAACTCCCGGTCTACGTCGTTGCTTTGCTCGTGAGACCCTGGTTAGCCCTGCGGGCAATGGCACCCCTAGCTGTAGTAAAGAAACTCACATCTAGCGCCGTGCTGAAGATGCCGAAAGGGATATTGGAGACAGGAAACGGGCTCCCATCCGGCACACTGAGAGGGAATCTGACAAATTCAGGCATTGTAATGGCCAGCATGTCCAATTCTAAAATTCTTCTTCAATATCGTGGGTCAATAATCGTGGAAAGTAGTATCTGTTCTCAGACATTGATGGCAAGAGATGAGCAGATTGCCTTCAGAACATACTTATATTCGAATTCTTGTCCAACAACGAGCCCGTTCAGGCCCCCAACACGATAAACATGTAGGAGTACAAGTGTTGTTCGGGCCGATGACTTAGAGCGTCGTGATTCACGCGCGTTCGGGCCGGAAACTAATCTGAGGTATGGTCCCTCCAGAGTATTTGAGCCCAAGATTGTTTGTCGTGTCTCGATGCCCCTCCTTGACAGTGCAGCACGATTGTATTGAGACGTTTCGTGCGACGAGCCTCCGCCTTGAACTGCCTTTGCACCAAACCGACTCGCCCTCTCTCTCTTGACGCACCAGACGCTGCTTATCGACAACATGGCAGTAACCATTGAAGAGGAATACAGCAACCCGCTCCCCAAGGTTCGACGGCTCATCACAACTTCTAACGCCAAGGGGCAATCTATCTTTGCGCCCGACCTTGCCGAAGAGATGGAGTTTTGGCGGCTCGAGACGCCGGAGAATGCACCGGTCGGCTTCTTTCTCGGCTACTTGACCGACTCTTCCCCTGCGCCACTAAAGGACCACGAGGATCTACGACGGTACAAGGAGGCGTTTGCGAAGAGTGAACGGAGCGGTCTTGTCAGCCATGGTGGCACGATTCTGCGCTATGTCGATGTCCCCCCGCAAGACAAGTCGACCATGCATCGCACTGTGAGCCTAGACTATGGGATACTTATCGAAGGAGAGCTGGAGTGCCTGTTGGACTCTGGGGAATCGAGGATCCTGAGCCCAGGGGATGTAGTAGTGCAAAGGGGAACTATGCACCAGTGGATAAACCATAGCAGCACCACGTGGGCGAGAATTGTATTCATCCTAATCCATGCAAAGCCTCTCGAGTTCAATGGGCAGCCACTGGGTGAGGATCTGGGCGGAATGACTGGGCTTCCAAGGTCTCATTGAAGAATACGGGACGGTAGATCAGCACCAGCGAGAGAGCGGAATAGCTAAAAGCAGGCATTGACACGCGTTTCCGCTTTGCATGTTGACACGGTGAAGATGACCTCGGGGAGACATGCAACAGCACCTCAGGGAGGGAGTGCGGCAGAAAGGTTGGAGCCAAGTTGCCAGAGGTCAGGGACAGCCCAAACGATGGGCCAAGAATCATTGTGCAACAGCCTAGACGAGCTGGACAAGGGCGAGGACAGTTCTGCGTGCACGAGCGGCTCGCTGTAGACCGAATAATGCGGTCGTATGTCAAACTATTCCAGACTACCACACAACAAAGGCACCTAGACTTTCTTGCTCGAGATACCACCAGGCGCGCCACCATTGAGGAATGGCTCCAAACGCAACTAGCTACTTGCCCCACCCCAACCCCAGATGGGTAACCGAGCTACTACTCCGGTGACCCCGGTCAATGATCGGTCCGGTGAAGTCGCCTCCACTGTCGTTGACCGGTCCGGTGGCTAGTGCCACACCAACCCGCACCGTTCAAAGTTCATTGCCCGTCGACAAGCAGCTCCTCTCGGCTGGAGCAACTTCAGCCACTTTAGCACAGAGACTGGGTCAACCATCGCCGAGATTGTAGACGGTATCAGAAAGCCCCCTGTTGACAGATGCCCAACCCCATGGCCGGTCCGAATCGCAGGCTTCTATGACAGTGGGCGGAAATTGCGGCCAGTCAAGCGTCAGTTTGAACAATGAATTCCGACTGCAGACTCCAGTGCTCATGTACGAGTACCGCATGGTAACTTCCGCTTCAATTCCAGAAGCGGCTGGCGCCACGCAAGAGTCTGGGTCTGTTGCCCGAGAATCTGCCCTGCGCGGCGGCCACAACCCTCGCATATAAAGAGGCTCTTACAGGCGGCAGCCCTTTCACCAGAAACCTTTCTGCTCATGAGAAGTATCCAGGGAGCGCGCAAAGTGTGTCGCTTTCTGCTCCTTGTTGGTATTCTACCGTCATTTCTTTTTTTTTTTTACACACGAGAGACTCATCAGACCGGCGACATGAGTGGCGGAGTCGACTCTGGCTTGCTCAAAGCCGAGCATGACAAGGGAGAGACGGAAGTGCTGGAGACAGTCCAGCAAGGAGGCATTAAGCCGCAGCATCGACCGCTGCACGATCCGTCGGTAACATTTGAAGAGTACCACCACTACGCCAATGAGACACGCTCGGAAGAGGACAAGCAGGTGCTGGCACCCAGCGTGTTCAACATGGTCGGGCTGCTATTTCCATCCAAGTCCAGCCCCGGGCCAGGAGGCCATGGCGAGAGCACCATCCACGTTGGTGGTGACCTCCGTGGGCGAGCTCACGTAACTGACGACGAGTGGGCCAACGCTTCGAGGGCACTGCGGACTGCGTCGCGTGGCGCTGTCTTCTATCTCATCACGACCGATGTTCTCGGGCCGTTCGGCATACCATATGCCGTTGCGACAATGGGCTGGGGGTAAGTCGGGGTGCCGTGGATGAAGCAATGTCAATGGGAACATGCAAGCTCACGTCCAAGATAGGCCTGGCATTGCTCTTTACACGGTATTCGCTGTCATGGCAGGCTACTCCGGATACTTGCTTTGGGACATGTTCATGGGACTCGACTCCCATCAATTTCCCGTCAAGACCTTTGGTGATCTCGGCTACCGCCTTTACGGGCCATGGCTGCGTTTCCTCCTCAACATCCTGCAGGGCATCCAGCTCATCTTCAACGTCGGCATGCTTCTCCTCATCAACGGCGAGGCACTATCACAAGTCGCGCAGTTCAAACTCTGTTTCATCGTCTGCTGCGCAGTCTGGGCCATCACCGGCTTTACCGTGGGCCAGATCCGCACGCTCCAAAAGTTTGGCTGGCTTGCCAACTTTGCTGTCTGGCTCAACTTGCTGTGCATGTTCATGACCATGGGCGGCGCCGCCAGATACCAACCGAACTATTCCGCAGCTAGGCAGGCCGCAGGCAGCAACATTGGCGACGGCTCTTCTGTACAAGCGACGGATGGTGTCTATCCGTCCGTGCAGACGTCGGGAAGCATACCGGATAATGCCAACTTCGTCGGCTCTATTAATGGCGCAATGCAGGCTGTCTTCGCCTTTGGTGGTGCCATGATATTTCCCGAGTTCATGGCGGAGATGAGGCGACCAAAGGACTTCCTGACAGCCATGTGGACTGCGCAGGCTTTTATTTACGGCTGGTACGAGACTCCTGCTGTTTCTTTGCTACGCACGCCGACTATTTCCTAACGGTGCACATGCAGTTACATGCTTTATGGCCTCTTCATGTATGGCTTTCAGGGACAATACGTTGTCAATCCTGCATATCTCGGGGTCTCGCAATACGGTATCCAGACGGCTGGCAATGTGCTCGCAATGGTTAGCACGATAATCGCTGCCGCGCTATACGGGAACATCGGTGTTAAAGGTAGGTAACCTCCACCCCCCGCCGTGTTGGTTGTCTTATTGGAACCGCGTGTTTAACCAAGCTCATCGTCTTAGTGCTGTACAACAACGTTTTCGTGGAGCTGCTCAAGGCTCCGCCTCTGACTTCGACTGCGGGCAAGTATGTCTGGGTCGTTGCCACTCCAGTGTACTGGGGCATTGCTTTCCTAATCGCCGCCGGTATTCCCAACTTCTCCGGCCTCATCGGCGTCGCTGCTGCTGTTATCACCGTCCCGTTCACCTACTGTTTCCCACCCCTGCTACACGTTGCGTACAGTCTGCAAAAGAATGCCGGGCTGCAAGGCGAAGGGTTCGTTGCTTCAAGTGGCCAAACCGTGCACCACTATCATGGCTATAAGAGACTGGTCCGTGGGATGTTCGGTCGTCTCTGGTACGTCAACATTTTCAACATCGTCTACGCGCTTGGTGCTTTGACACTGGCGGGACTTGGAGCGTACTCCTCTATCAAAGTGTTGATGGGTGCGTTTGCCGTTGGCGCGTCCAACTCGTTCACTTGCCATAGCCCAGTAGAGTAGACTACCTGATGCAACACACCCATCACTTCATGATGTAGTTGTGCGGGGATAATCGCTGTACTTAAGAGGGTGAGACAGAGGCTGTCGCACTTGCATCGATATCTGTACTTTGACAGTAGCCGCTCCTAACCCTAAGCCTCTTTTGTTATTGGCGCACGCCTACCAGCGTGGACCCTAAGCAAATGCCTCCGTCCCTTACTCCCGCTCGCTGGCTCGCCCCTATAGGTGATGAGCGCTAATATACAAAAGTTAACCCCTACCGAATCATGCGCTAATAAGCTTCGCTCGAGCCATAACGCGCCTATATCGAGTAGTATCTACCGCGTCCTCGCAGGGATATTTTTAGAACCTTATTACCTGAATTAAGCGAGGCCTAATTCCGCCTAGTAATAGTAAAGTGCTATCTTAGTTATCCTAACTATCTTACCTATAGCTCCTTCGAAGGATAAGGTTAAGTACCGATTAATCGAAATAGGAAGCTCTTGGTAGCATTTCGCCGTACTTGAGCGGAGCAGATTCTCTCCTCTGCAGACGACCTGTTACTATGACGGCTCCGAGGGATGCAAGCGTTGAGGAGCTGCGGTTAGGTTTAACCCGGGGACCGGAGCCCACAGCAATGGGCCCTCGCAGGGCCTTCGTCGACAGGAAGGCGGTGTGTCCATATGGCAAGGCAGGTGATGGCGGACGTGAGCACCGCGTAGGCCAACAGCAACAATGGGGACTTACACGCTTCTCGGTTTCGACGCTTAGGCCTGGGTCTGAACATGCTTGGCATCTCTAGGTCGTGAGGGTCATCAGACCGTACCGGCGAACATCTCACTGGCTGTTGATCAAGCATATCGGGAAAAATGTTTTCAGACTTGAGTAGCCCGTGACTGACGACAGTTTTCAGAGCATGACAATAGGTTGCTATGAACACACCTGCAGAATTTATTCCAATCCTAATAGAAAAGTCAGAGAGAAAGCATTTCCCGTAAACGACTACAATTCTCAGATTAAAATAGACACAGCAGTATTAGTTGGATCCATGACCATATATGGAATGCTCCCCTTTTCCATACGCTGGCTAGTCTGGAGAAACTCAATTTCTAGCTTCTTGAGCGCGAGGTAGAATTGCTCGCTGATGGCTCTGATTTCTTGATTACCCTCATCATTTCCAACATGAGCGCGCCATTGAGATTGCGTGAATGTAATGAGACTGCGGTCACTAGGAACCTTGAAGCTGAGGAGCCAGGGAACCTGGACTGCAAGTAGCCATTGCCGCTGTCGACCTATCGGTAGCGCGTCGACGAGGTTTTGCTCGGTATACTTTTTGAGCTGCTCGAGGCTTGTAGGCATTGGACTGCAAAGGCAAGGTGGTTTGGCGAGAACGAAGGCCTGGTAGAAGCTTTGAAGGTAGTTCACCGCGGTGTGAAATGGTGCTGCAATATGGATACTCATGGTGACCGCATCGCATAGTTCGTCTACAGTATGAATGGTCGGAAAGTTCTTGATGCGACCGTTTGTCTGTGCTTCGTTGCACCAGTCCTTGACATATTGATCGTCTCGCACCATCTGGTCCGCCTTGTCCTTGTCGTAGTATGTCAAAAGCATGCTCATGACGTACTCTCGAATGCAGTGCCACATTGACACCATGTTCTTGGCGTAGGCGTAATTTTTGTACTTGTCATTGGACAGGCCATCTGTCGTGTTGGGAAACCCCCTCCGTTCCAAATCATTGGGGACGTAGTTTTTGACATAGTCAAAATTCTCAAACTCATACCGAATGAACTGATAGAGATGGTCAGGCTTGAGGCCAACTAGGTCCTTGATGATTTGGGGCACTAGGGTAGATCTGGCAGCTGCGTTGAGCGAGAGTGTCTTGTACCAGTGTGGCTCAAGAAGTTTGAACACGATGTGCGTCATGGGGATTGTGCGATGAGTAGCCACTATCACCGACTCCTCGATCATGTGCGCACGAGTCAGATGGACACCGACTTCGTGACGAATCCAGTCTGAGACTTGGGCACACGTCTTCGCGTATCGCCACGGCCAGTCGCTTTCTTCCTTGTCGGATGATTCGTCTGGGGTTTTCCTTTGGTTGAAGATCGTAACGGAGTTTGCCATGCTGCTCTTGTAGTCGCAAACGATTGCAACTGGGTGTAGCTTGCCGTTCGGATGGAGCTGAAAGAGTGTAACGGCCGCACATGCCCAGCTGTTGTCCGATTCAGGTTCCTTGTGAAATAAGTCTTCATCGGGCTGAGCGCCAATTGCTGCCCGGAAATAACGGCAGTCTTGGACGAAAAGCGAGCCGTCATTGGCCTTGGGAAGGAGTTCCGCCCAGTCGTTATGGCCGTTCCGCTTTGCAGTCTCAATGAACTCATTCAACAGATCCTTATCAATCTTCTCTATCGTCGTAGGGTTGGTTCCTGTGAACGATTGATCGGCAAAGCGGCGATCGGTATACCAGTCCGGCAAAAGGCCCAAGTTGGCTCCCTGCTCGATGTCTGTTCCCGACTTGCGGTGGTTCTTATTGTACGCTTCATAGGCCTTAATTTTCGAGCCTTGATACGCCGCATCACTAATATTTCCATTCACCAGGTCGAGGCTCCATGTAGCAGTCTTTCCGATGATGGTATTAGGAACGATTTGTTTAATTAAAACAGCAGCCTCAGCAAGACCGAGAGCATTGAAAATTTTCAGCAATGAGACTTGATCTTCTGCTGGAATGTGCTCAAGGTGCGGGGGATACTGAGTAAGTGACCCATCGGCGTTCTTTGGGTAGGGCGAGTATTGGAAGATCTCTTTCTTAGGAGAGAGGTCTATGTACCGAGGCAAGGTGGGCTCAACCTGCAAGACGTCGAAATAGGATTCGTAGCTGGACCACGTCAGCACTCTGAGTACACCAGTTGCCGGGTGTAGACCCTACCTTCTCTCAATTCGATTATAGGAATGCGTCAATGCGGCTTGTGTCCCAGAGTATGTCCCCTTTGTGATGTTTCCATTAGCCAGCGATGGAGGCTGTTCCAGGTTCGTCTGGTTTGGCTTGGCATATAACTTCAACTTGACAGCCTCGCTGTTGAAAACACCGGGGTCCATGTCGGCAAGTGGCACATCTTTGATATTGACTGAGAGGTCTTGCTTGCGTGCATCGAGAGATGGGTGTTTCAGGATATCATCTGGTTCAGGAACTGGTGGAGCGTTTGGGGGTCGGAGTGGTAGATTGACATTGAGACTGGCCATGATATATCTTTGGTTGACAGCGATCGTATTTTTGGTGTTCTCGGCTTCGAATTAGTATATTTGAATTGAAGTTGAGTAATTGAGCTGCTGAGTGCGAGAGTAAAGGCACTGTCTGAGGCCTATTTGTAGTTCATTTCTCCCCTCATTCAAGTTCACCATTTCCTTTGAGTTTCTCACAGAGTCATCGGTATAGCTGTAATTTTACCCTACTTCCCAAAATCCTACTCCCCAAGATCAACCTGGGTATAAAAAGAGACGCTCAGGTGGGAAGTTTCTTTCAGCTCATGGGCCTGAAACATCACGAGCTGCCCAACTCTAACCGCCAGAGACTTCTGGAATGCGCCACCATAACCGAAAACTCGACGTCCGGAAAGGGATCCAAAATAACCTTCGGGCAGGATGTAGCGCATGTAGAAAGAGCGGAAGTGTCTTGCGATTCGTGTCTTTGAAGGAATTGGCCCCGTCCCGACTGCTTGTAATCGGCCTGCAGTAATGCAAATGTCTGGTCGCAGCTGGGGCCTGTGCAAGGTTTCTTATGAGCCATCGTATATGCCACAAACTCGCACCACTAGCCCATATCAATTGAATTTGTGTAGCCAGACACGACCGACGACCTCATATATTTCGGCTCCAAAGTAACTCCCCGATCATGAGTGATCCCGTTCCAGGCGGGTACCGGAAGCTGTTTTAGCTCAGCTCGGAGTCTCGTAGTCCGCCACTTCAGATCCACACACAGGCCAGGAACGTCCGCGTTCAGAAGGTTCCACAATTGTTGCGTCCGCCACTTAGGGCTATCCCATGACCAAATCCGAACGTGTCTAGATTCCGGCGACTTTGCTTCTAGAAGAGGAGAGATGTGTCGCCACATTGTAAGCTGAGTTGATGCTTCCAGGCCGTGTTACTTACCGCAAAGGTTGTAGTCATACGAGTATGCCATGGGCAAGATGCAAACAGGACGCTGACGATATGGGGTGAAGCTGCAATCCTAGCCACATCCGGCGTGAAGTCGGCGACATTGACAGACCCCAGATCGCGGCCTGGCCGCCTGGGTGCAAGCTATTCTTTGTCATTTCGCCATCTTCTATGCTTGGGGCTATATATAACAGCTTTAGCACGTTCCTTTTGTATTAAAAATATTTATCAACGCCGAACATATCCTGGATAGGGAGCATCTAGATATTCTTCGTATCCTTGAAAGGGGGGCGATTGTATGGCGACTTATAGAGGCGGGTACTTCTGGGTTTTATTTACGATGGAGACTATGCTACAGCTAGCTGGCATATTCATGACCACACTCTATACTCGGTACTATCAACAAGCTCGCTACGTGATGCTGTGGCTGCGGTGGTATCACATAACGACACGGGGCAGATTGTTGCGTTTCTGGGTGGGAAAATATCGGCTCTCGATGAATAGCGAGCATCTTACTTGCCCTGTATTGCAGCGGCGGAGGGTGATTCGTTCTTCCGTCTGAGAGATATTGTCATACATGGCATTCCTGCCGATGTCTTCCCTAAGTATATTTCGCCAGCCACCGCTACTCGTCTTACTCGTAATTCTCCACGGCAGAGATTTAAGGTAACCATGTAGCTCCACCACATGGGAACTGATCATCGTTGTGACTGTGTGCTTGTGGTGCAGCCTGTCAAGTTTCCTACACGGCCGAGGCGACCGATACTTGAGCATGGATACCCATACCTTGTCGCCGACTTCACGTCCCTCGGCCGCTTGGCTCTTCGAGCTTGTTGATTCTTCCTGCTGCTGCTGTGCAGCTGCCATTATCGCTTGCATACACTCTGTGACTTCTTGAAGACGCGTGAGCAGCATGGCTGCCTTCCTGGCATTCGCACGGAATTTGCCGCGATCTGGAACTGTACCCTACATCGATAGGAAAACATTATGTACGGAGTCCTGACTCATGGTCTCGCTCCATCATTTGATGCTTACAGCAGGGATGCAATGGCACAGCCAAACGTACCTAGAAGGCGCATTGCACCACCTGACTGGTAGAAACCGACCTGGTTGAGGGCGCTTGCATCTGGGCCCAAGGCTCGACGGCTCTTGGATGATTGCTAGGCCCATTGGCATCGGTGGCCGCCCGCGACCTAACAGCTCAGCTAATGATTTCCCCTTGTTTCAATCGCAAAGGCTTCCATCCTTGTCAACATCGCAGTAGGCATGACCAACCAGCTGTCATTCGTTACCGCCTTGCGTCAAGGGCTGGTCTTTCGTCATCCGAGTGCGGGTAGGCGACCACAGGTCAGCGCAGCGGAGACAACTGCAGCCACGTGGACCTCAGGTCAGGGATGGCCCAGAGCGATCTCTGGCGGATCCGACAGAAGCCGCCGCAAACAGAGGGGCCAAATCTCATTCTCCACCATCCATCCAGGCAACGCTGCAGGTTGGCGCCTCCGTCAATATCAGGGCCAAAATGCAAGACATGACCCAGCATCGAGCGAAGCATTGACCCCACAGCAGAGGTGGAAAGACCCAGAGAAAACCTGGGGTAAGGGCTGGGGAAGGTTGCGGCGGCAAGAATCGGCTTGCCAAGACCCCACAATAAGCCCCAGACTCTGGTGTGTTGCTCGCCACTTTGGTGAAATACCCGTTACAAATCGCATAAACAACCCTGACTTAACAATTGTCGTGGCAAAGGATTTGGACGACGATGCGGAGGCCGTCCCAGACTCGGGCAAGAGATTCGAGGCGCAGAGCGATTGAAACAAATGAAGGCTGCCCCATGAAGTTGCGAAGTATACGAAGAAAGGGACAAATAATGCA
This sequence comes from Purpureocillium lavendulum, assembly GCA_029168975.1. Classification (NCBI taxonomy): domain Eukaryota; kingdom Fungi; phylum Ascomycota; class Sordariomycetes; order Hypocreales; family Ophiocordycipitaceae; genus Purpureocillium; species Purpureocillium lavendulum. The sequence continues at coordinate 4,205,353 of JAQHRD010000004.1, read as the reverse complement.
CCGCTGCAGCTCCTGGGTTTATAAAGCCACCTCGGGGACCAGGGCTGTTACACAGAACTCCAATTGCCGCTCTGTTATAAGTGATTCTGCCCGGGGGACAAACTTGAGTCAGCCTAGCTGCCTCAGACCCTGTTCCGATTCAAACCTGCGTGAGATCGCCATTATATGGACCGAGGCATTTAAATGGCTTTCTTGACTATTGCTATCGCACACGAATAAATGAACAGTAAGGCACATGCCGACCAAAGCACACTAACAGCGCTCAGGCGTTCTTTAGTGCAGCTTTGCTCCGTTCAGGACTCTTGACTTCAGCCGTGGCGAGGTCAAGTTCAAGATCAGCAGAGTGTAGCTAGCCTGAGGCAGTCTCGAATCAACCGCCATGAACGAGTTGTGGAATACGGTGCGCTTCTCATAAGCGTTCAAGGATTCTTCGGGGCTCACCGGGTCCCGACACGCCTGAGCCCGAGTGCTCCGAGGTTAACCGCAGTGGCACGGCGTTCCAAACCTGCGCGTGCAATTTGGAGGTCGATCCTTTCAACAAAATGAACAGCTGACCGAAAACCCAGCCATGCCGAATCCGACCCAGTGCGAGCTGAGCGGGAGAATGTTCATGTGGCGCTCTCAACACGCGTTTTGCACACATGACTTACTCGCCTGGCTTCCGTGGTGGCAAGTTGCCTTTGTGAACCCCGCTGCCCCGGGGCTGCGCCACCTCCACAGCTGCAACCAGCTAAGTTACCACGTAGCGAGACCTGAGCCCCGCTGGCGCCGTGGAAGGAAACCAGGCGTTTCTAGCTGATGTTCTGTCGCTAAATATGACTCGAGCCCTCCCGTGCCTCTGCCGGCCGTTGGATTCTTAAGCCTAACCCCGTACCGCCGTGACGTAGAGGTTCCTCCTCCACTTCTACAGGGTATAACAATAGCTACCGTGCAAGTAGGCGCATTGACCCTTGAAGCTTCGCATTGAGGGGAATATATTAGCAATGCATCACGTACTTGCATGTCGCGGAGCAAGGACCACTACCATCCCCGAGAGCACCTGCTCCACACAACAACAACCCGGAGTCCCCGACCAGACTGTGAACATCGGACATGGGTCCCTTGCTACTCTCCCCCAGTTGGTCCGGGATGGGTTCCCCAACTGGTTGCTCTGGCCCAGGCTCTCCTGACTCGACACGGGGCAGATCTCCACTCCTCTCAGCTCTCGCCCGGTAGGTCTGACACGGGGTTAGTTCCACAGGACGGCGGGGCTCTTTCGAACGCCAACTTTGAGGGATGGGCCCGGGCGGGGCGCAATCGTGGCCGGGCCGCGTATGATAGCTCGACGGTGCTTGGAATGTACAGGTGCCATTGGTTATAGGTCGAAACGAGGCGCTTCTGGACTTTCAATACTTAGCTGATTCCGGGCGTTCGGCACAAAGCTTGTTCCTGTTCGCCAAGCACCTTCCTTTTCGAGTTGGGAAGTTTGTGGAGCTGATGCTTGCAATCTACCCGTAGCCCTATGGCTTTATCGCACGTTTCGCAGGGGACGTGATGTACAACCAGCATTCTCTTATCAAGGATAAAATAATCCCAGCCTGCATCGGGCCAGACAAGTTTCAACCTTGAATGGGACACACGATATTTGTCCTCATTTACCCAGAGCGCCACCGGGCGAGATACCACACCGTTAGCACATCGGAAAGCTAGTCTGAAAGAATGTCTAGCGCGGTTGTGTTGCCTGTATCCAACATCGATTAAAGACATGGCGACTCCCTGCCATACTGAGTTCTTCTTTTTCTAGAAGATCATCGAGTGGTCGTTCGCAATACTCGTAGTCTCTTCTCTTCACACCGCTCTAAACTGGACGCCCTCTGGCTAACAAAAGCTCGTCCATTATGTCTTCGCAGTCTCCTACAAAGGATCTCGAGACCGAGGTTACGGTAAAACCGCAATCTCACGATGTGGAAGAAGGCACCACCCATCCGGAGGGTGGTCACCTCAAGCGTGACCTTCGCGGTCGGCACATGCAGATGATTGCCATCGGTGGTGCTATTGGTGCTGGTCTCTTTGTCGGTTCCGGCAGTGCGCTTCACAGCGGCGGCCCTGCGTCTCTTGTCATTGGTGAGCAATTTGAGCATTAAGACTTTAAGAAGATAAAGAGCTGAACCATTGCAGGATGTATGAACCCCTGACCTTCCTGTCGAAATCACGACGATGGTTGACGAAGACCATCCCACAGATCTCATTATCGGCGTCATGTTGCTTATCACCAATATGGCACTGGCTGAAATGGCCGTTTTGTACCCTGTCAACGGAGCCTTCTACACTTATATTGTCCGCTTTGTTGACCAATCTTGGGGCTTCGCTTGCGGTTGGGAATACGCCGTATCCTGGCTCACTGTTCTTCCCTTTGAGCTGATCGCCGCATCAAAAACCATTCAGTTTTGGCGCACTGATATCCACATGGTTCGTCTCTCCTGGGCATCCGGTCTTGGCATCGATCTTCGCTGCCGTCTTGGCATCAACCCTAGCCGCCCCACCGCCATGCCACGGCGATAAGATCTGAGATCTGACATACAACCAACAGGCTGTGTGGGTCACTGTATTTCTTGTGGCCCTCACCATTGTGCAAATCTTTGGTGTTCGTGGCTATGGCGAAGGTGAGCATTCAAGTTCTGCTTCTTGTGAACCTGACACCAACCAGTCGCAGTCGAGTTTGTGCTCTCCTTTATCAAAATCTGCGCTTGCCTGGGCTTCATCATTCTCGGTATTGTCATCAACTGCGGTGGTGTCGGAGATCAGGGATACCTTGGCACAAAGTATTGGCACGACCCCGGAGCCTTTACAAACTTCAAAGGGTTCTGTGCCGTCTTCGTCGTTGCGGGTGAGTTCCTCCCATCCTGTTACTGCATGGCTTCTCTGGTTAATTTGGGAAACAGCTTTCGCCTTCGGCGGTACTGAAATGGTCGGTCTCGCTGCTGCTGAGTCTGCCACGCCCCGGAAGTCCATTCCCACTGCCTCTAAGCAGGTGTTCTGGCGTATCGCCCTCTTCTACGTCATCAACCTCTTCATCGTCGGCCTCATTCTCCGAAGCGATGATGAGCGTCTTCTAGGCGCATCGGGTGCCAACACCAAAGCTTCGCCCTTCGTCTTGGCTATTCAGGATGCTGGCATCAAGGTCCTTCCATCCATCTTCAACGCCGTTATCACCATCTCCGTCTTGTCTGTTGCCAACTCATGTACTTTCGGTTCCACTCGAACGATGCAGGCTATGGCGACACGTGGTCATGCCCCTAAATTCCTCAATTATATTGACAACAAGGGCCGCCCTCTCTGGTGCGTGGTCATTCAGCTTGCTTTTGGTCTCTTGGCCTACGTCGGCGAGTCTCCGACAGGCGGTCAAATATTTGACTGGCTTCTCGCTCTTTCCGGTCTCGCATTCCTTTTCGTGTGGGGTAGCATTTGCCTTGCCCACGCCCGTATGCGCGCTGGGTTCAAGGCCCAAGGCATCAACATGCGGCTTGTCCCATATAAGTCTCCGTTCGGTGTCATGGGGAGTTACATCGGCCTTGGTCTAAACGTTCTTGCTCTTATCGCTACCTTCTACTCTGCCCTTTTTGTAAGTTCCAATCATTGGGTTGCCTTTGACTTTGGCTGACAGAGTCTCAGGCTCCTGGCGGCTCCCAGCCAACCGCTCAGGCCTTCTTCATGTCCTTCCTCGCCGGCCCAGTCATTCTGGCCCTATACCTTGGTTGGAAGATTTACTCCCGTGACTGGAGGTTGTATGTCAGGGCTAGTGAGATGGATCTCCAAACCGGAATTGTTTTGCTTGAAGAGGAGGAGCCTGAGGAGGAGAAGACGTGGGCTTCCCTACCTAAGCGCATTATGCGTGCGGTTGTTTAAAGCACCGCTATAATCCTCCAATGAGCGTATACGTTGCGACTTTCTATGACTGATTCGTAGTAGTAGTATATTCTCCGTCGGCCGTAAGGCTGCTTGCGGCTGCCATACTATATATCTGCGTACATCACTGTTGTTCAACTACGCCTCCAGCCGCAGCGCATGACGTCGACCATTGTTCCGCCTGCGATGGCCGAAGTCGATATAAAATGATGGGAAACATCAACGTGAAACCAGGGAAACTCGCTCTGCCTTGTCATTGTTGGCACGGTGCCATATACGTTATATTGATAACCCAGGTTCGAACCGAAATGGCACTTCTTCGCGAATTTGTAGTGTTCTCTCTTGGTGAGTGCTAAATGCACCAATGCCCCTTTCACAATCCTCTATGTGACTGATGGGCAAAAGTAGCTGCTACTGTTTGCGCCCACCCACAGCATGGCAATGGCGGCAACAGTGCCTGTGCACAATGGTGCGCTGCCAATTTCCCTACCAGCCCCGGATCATCCTGCACATCACTGAGTTACATGTAGCTCATGGGGCTGGCCCCTGCTATGCGTGCGGACCCAACAGTATCTCGACTACAATGAAACTTTGTAACGGCATGTGTATCGACACTTCTAAGGACAAAAATAATTGTGGAGCGTGTGGGACAAGGGTATAGTGCTTGCATTGGGTGTTCATGTTTGGCATTGAAGTGCTCCATTCTTGTACTGCCGCCAGGTCGATTACCAACCTTGCCCCTGATCTTTTAAGAAGAGATAGCACGATAACGGACGGGAAATATGGAACCTATGCTAATCTCTTCCGTCAGTGTTCCTCCTCTAGTTGCGTGAACGGGGCCTGTAGTTGTCTGGCGCTGCAAGGTACGTTTGATGCCTCTACTTTACACCAGGTTCCGGTTTAGCGGCGTTGCACATAGCAAGCTGCGATCCTAACTCTCCAGGCTCGTGTTGCTCTCAGCACTGTGGCCAGAACTCAGGTCCAGATTTCGGAGCAGGCTGCTGCACTCTCTCAGACCGTAAGTTGCATCCGCAAACCCCTATTACTAAATTTTCGGATCATCTCCGTCGCCGCCTATATTAACACCAATACTATCGTTATGCAGCTGTCTATATCGCGCTGCTATATGAGCCTAGTACATCCCGGTCGGATGGCGGTCTACAGGTAATATGCTGTACTAGGCGTTCTAGGTGCGACTTCCAACAGTCTCATGCAGTCAAGAAACGCGTTAGCAGACGATGCAACATTACACCGCGTCGATAATGCAACGAATCCTGTCACGGAGTGGGCCGTACAGCCTCGCTTCGGCCATTCGCATAGTGGAGCAGGATGACTTCCCATCTTTCGTATCATTTCACCATATAATAGTCTGGTGTGTTGTTCGCAGACCTAGCTCCCAGTATACGCTGTTGGAGTTGTTGCATGTTCTCACAGTGGCAGACCAGGCTCTAGTTTTCTTCGCGAGTACTGCTGCCATAACACATGCATTCCTGAAAGTTGCAACTAGCTTATGATCCCATAACCCACTTACTACAGTTACATTCAGGCTCCAATTGGATCAATGCGCGGTTGGCGATACAACGGTGCTCTTGGCTCTCCCGCGTCTGGTAGCTGACTGCAAAGACGGTGCCATCCTTGGCCCCAGGCTGCAATTAGCATCCAAAACGCAATAAAATGCTACTGTACCATTGACCATAGCTACTCTGCCATGTAGCTGCAAGTGTGGTCCCATAATCCACACCGTCAGTTGTGCTTTTTCTGCTGTAATACGAGTGATAATGCTACGGTCAAATATTCTTATCGTACCAGTGAGTTGCAAGGGATAAAGTTACTGAAAAGTGCGTCTCTATAATATTAAGGATTTGCAGCACTATAATACGTATAAATCGTTGCAGTACACACTTGAACAAGTGTTGACCTATTATTCACTGCTAAGTTCTTCTACTCCCGCACACGACTCAGACTACTGATCAATCAGTTTCCCTGATTCATTATGAAGCTTTCCGGACTTTTACTTGCCATTTATCTTTTGGGGTCCTCAGCAGCAGGGATGTCACGACCGTCTAGTCTAGAAGTGCCCAACGCCGACTACCCAGGGACGCGGGATATTTTATACCACCCGCCTAATGCGCCCCGCCCACAGCCCAAGTATATTGCCGTGCCAAACGAGTATACGCTCGATCAGATCAAGCATGTCGACCTTGCAGGAATGATTATAAAGTTCGACAACGGTCAGGATTGGAAGGTTGTTGGAGGGAAGCGAGTGCTGCGACACCCTCAAGCAATCGCTGAAAAGGCAGCCGCCTACGATGAAGTCCACGGTGGAGTCGAACGGTTCCAATTGTCCGCGTATCCGCTGATATCATCGCCTCAAGAGTTGGACACGATCTTGGCGACGATGCCTTCCTTCGACGATATGTATAAAGATCTTCAGGCACGGCAAGCCGCACAACGGGAACGAGATAATGACCCGCTGCTACCACGCGGCTCAGCAGGGTGCCACACAGAATTGTGCTGGTATGAGGGGGATTGTCATGCCAACTCGAATTCATATGGATCTTGTGACAGCTGTGTAAATCACGGCTGTTCGTGGTATCCTATGACACCAAATTCGATATGCCACAAATGCCCACCCCCCTGGTAGGAGGATCACATAGGGCGTGAACAAAGTGTTGGGTGCGGGTTCAGGCTCCAGTAACTTCACGCACAGTTGTGTACTTTTAAAACACAAATCAAAGTTTGGTCCTGGTCAAGTTCGGTTCGTCCGCCATGCACTTCATGCTGTAGACCTTTATTCGTAACCCGATAGCTATCCGCCGCCGGGCGCACTATATCTATCATGTATCTTTTAACCCTGGGATGCTGTAGTTGCAAGCCGTTTAGAGAGTCAGACTTAGTAGAGGTCCGGTGCGAGCTCTGCTTCCCTACCAATCCGTGTTGGGGTCAATCCTCCACTCATAACAGTCGTTTTCCAATGTTCCACCCTGCTTCCCATCGACACCCCCACAGTTGCAGCTATCTATAATGGCATGCAGGTACTTGGAACAGAGTTCCTTGCCCTCAATGACATCTCGCTTCTCAATATCAGTGCCGTTGTTGCTGCCAATGTCATTCAACGATCTCGCAAAGGCCGTCTCCTTGTTTACCCAGCTGCACTTGTCTAGAACCTTGAGACTGATGGTGACGAGGAGCGGCCACGGGTCTCCAGAAAACGGAAACTTGAACTCGTACGAATATCCTGCCTTGAGGAGGGAGCCCTTGTCGTAGAGCTGGTTGCAATATGACTTGATGGCGTTGTCGATGCGCACGTGCTTCGCGGCGTACCCCGAGTTGTAGCAGTGGCGCGAGTTGAGGCGTGGGTCACCCTGTCGTGGTGAGGGCTTGGGCGTTGGCGAGGTTGTCGTGGTCGTCTTGGTCGACGAGCTAGAGGATGACGACGACTTGGGTGGGCATGTAATCATCTCCTCATCAGGGACGTCATTGCCGTCCCAATCGTCACCGTCGTCGCCAGTGCCACCGATACCCCACGGGTCGTCGCCGTACTCCCACGGCTGCTGGTAGCAGGGGAAGTCCCAGAACTCGCATCGGCCAACCCAGGGAGAGGTGTCGACGCCGAGAATGGGCTGAATGGCTCTCTTCGGCCAGTTGCCAGAGGTGGGCGGCTTCGCATCTGGTCCGATTGAGGGAGGAGGCGTCGGGAATGGACCACTCGGGCTGGCGTAGGACTCTTTTCCGTCTGGGCCCGTATACTTGACCTGCGGCCATGCTGGAGTCGTGGCCGGGATGGGGAAGAATGGCTCCAGGCCCTGTCGCTTTCCCTTCCCCTTGGCGCTGCCAGCTGTGATCGTGACGGGCTTAAACACCATCTTGGTCAACGTCAGCGGCGGCTTGGTAATGGTGCTAGTCCAGCCGCCACTGCTGACGGTGATGAGAGGATAGTTGACGACGCGGGTGGCACCCGTCCAAGGCGGGATCTTGACGGTGCAGGGCGCCGAGCAGGTGAAGCTGGGGGTGTCCAGTTCCCAGATCTTGGGGTCGATCCAGGTGAGGTCCTCGAAGCCGGGCGCGCTGCGGCTGACGTCGAAGACGGAGATTTGCGTCCACTCCGGGTGCGAGTCGACGTTGAGGTTGTCGGTGGCCTTGATGCCCTTGCCATCCTGGACGGCGACGTACTTGGCCCCGATGGTGATGAGATTCTGGATGCGGACGTTTTCAAGGTTTTGCTCGAGGAGGACCATGACCTTTTGGCACGTTTGCGTGTCGACTAAGAACATGTAGTTAGCTTCATCTCCCGGTCATTGCATTGCGTGAGGTGGTAGGACTTACTGCAGTCCTGCGTGTAGGTCGAGAACCACGAGTAGATGCCCGCGCCCGCAATAAAGACATTCTCAGAGCCCTTGATGATAACGCCCCACGATTCGTCGCAGCCGCTAAACTCGTCGTCGGCCGCACACTTGTAGCTTGGGTCGCCAGCGAAGACGCCGACAGCGTCCTTAAATGGCAGAGGCGGCTTGGGCGTGGGCTGGTAGTAGGGCGATTCGGTCTGGATCATGCCCGCGAAGAGCTTCTTGGCGTTGTGGAAGTTGTACTGGTAGAAGACGGAGTGCTCAGACGAGGTGCCGTAGAGCCAGACTGGAGACTGGCTCTCGATGAGGAGACCTCGGGCCACATAGACTGAGTTTTGAACCTACACGGTCCAGAGTCAGCCTTTCCACTCAAACCTTCGAACTCTACCGGTAAGCCAGTCGAGAAGCATCTTTTATGCTTACCATGTCATTGTTGGCATCCATCAGGTCGGGATCGCTAGCGAAGTGTCAGCATGCCAGATTCTGTGGTGCAGGGCATAGGAAGACCAACTCAATCATGTGATCGGCAACCCAGAGCCACATGTTCTCAAAATATCCAGAGGCCTTGGAGGTGATGTGCATCATCAAACTCGCAGCGTTGCAGCCCTCGTCGATACCGCTCTTCGAGGGCGGGCACTCCTTAGGAGTGAGATCGGTGCCCGTGGCACCACCAACTCGAGCGTGGCAGTCTATACGTAGCGTCAGCGTCAGCATCATTGTGTCCACGTGGCGAATATGGGGGTCATGACCAGAGTCGGCGGCGGCGAGAGGAGACACTTACCCCAGAGACCAGCGGCACCGGGGCTGCTGGCGCGCACATTCCACTCAACCATGATCAGGCCCGGTGCGGGCCCGCGGCTGGTGAAGATGAGGTCCTGCATCTCGATGGTGCCGACGTCGTTGGTATTTCCGACCTTGAGCATGACTTTGGGCTTGCTAGAACGTCCGTCAGCATCTCCGTCACAAGAATATTGCCCTGGGCTCATTGGGGTCTCACGTGGCATCTCCGAAATATTTGCCCTTTGCGACGAGCTGCGACCACGTCTCTCCGACAATCTTGGAACCCACAGGCACAGTAACGGTACCAGTGAGGATGTACGAGCCTGCGTCGACAAAGAGAATCTTGCCCTGGCTGCCGTACAGAGCAGTCTGGAAGGCGGCGGTATCATCCGTGACACCGTCGCCCTTGGCGCCAAAGTCCTTGACGTGGACAAAGTCGCCGAGCGCGCTGTTCTCGTACTGTGGCTTCTGGCGCTCAAAGTAGTTGCCTTTGCTGTCGGTCAGGTCAGAGTCTCGGTGGAATCCGGTAATCTTGCCGCCCTGGGAGAATGATCGAGCCGCCTTGGACGAGTAGACGGGGCCCAGGGCCCAGTGGTCGACCATGGCGGACGGTGCCAGGAGCGTTTTGCCACTTGTATCTGCGACGGCCTTTTCGACACCGGAGAATGAAACGTGCTCGATAACGACGCCGGTGCTGCCCGTGCCAGGCTTGGAGTTTGGCGGCGCGATCAACACGGCGGTGCCGACACCCTCGAAGCTCGAGTCAATGACGGAGATGGAGCCAATGTTGCCGTTCGGGGAGTTCTTGCCATCACGCTTTGACCTCTTGGACGCCGGCTTCTTTTCCTCCTGGAGTAGCTTGAACCCAGTCTTGACGTTCTTCATGGTGATGGACTTCCACACCCAGCCCCAGTCCCAGATGACCTGCACACCCACATCGCAGCCATTGAACGTGAGACGCTGGGCGGTAAACTGCTGGTTGCCACCGTAGATACCGTAGCCGCCGCCGGTGAAGGTAATGTCCGACATGACGCCGCCGCTGCCGTTCTCGGCAAATATACCCCTCTGGCCGGTGCCGGCCTTGGCGATGAGCTCAACGTTTTGGATGCTCGTGGCTTGCGCGACCTGGTAGTGCAGGCAGGCCACGTTCTGCGACGCGCGCGTGTCGGTGATGTCGATGCGAATGTTGCGCAGCTGGCGGTAGAAGTTGGCCGTGTTTACGAACCACTGTTGGTCGCGGCCGTCGATGCCCGTGCCGCCACCTGTATACTTGTCGGTGGAAAGGACGCCAAGGCCGATGAAGCGTTTCGAAGCTATGAGAGTCGGGCGGTTGTTGGCCTGCCAATAGAGTCAGACAAATGTGTACTCGACGAAAACGAAGAGGATTTGGCTCAATTATGGGTGTCCTTACATCTCCAATCACTTGTGTACCGAACGGCATCTCAATGGTTGTAGAAATGAGGTACTTGCCCGGCGGAAAGTAGACGATGGCATTCTTGGTCGTCGAGCCATTGCACTTTTCACCGCATCGCTTGCCATCCTGCATGGCCTTGTTGATGGCCTTGGTGTCGTCCGTGACGCCATCACCAACGGCGCCGTAGTCAACAACGTTGCGATACACCTTATAGCTTGGGTCGTCGCCCCACGGGACGCTGCCCTTGCGAGCAATGTGCTCCATCCAGTACGAGCCGGACTGCGACGCCGCAGCCGCCGCCTTCCAGACCTTCTGCGTTACGTTGTGGCGGTTCTGGCGCGCATCGTCCTCTGCGACGAGAGCGGCAGCAGCGGCAATCTCGTCGGTAATGTTGAGAAGCTGGTGAACCGGCTCGGCGTCCTTGTCCTTGTTCTGCCGGATCTTGAGGGTGCCCACCACGGTTCCGGGCTTCAGCTCGTACCTGTTGCGTAGGGGGTTAGCCAGGCGGGCGGCGTTGAGCTTGCTCGACTCATCTATTGCCTTGTCGACGATCTTGCGGGCCCGCTCAATAGCCGATATCGTGGTGTTTTTAACCAGCGGCGCGTGATTCACCGTAGCTTTTCTCTTGACAATAGGGTTGGGGTTTAGCGTGTCAAGAGACTGAAGGATATCCACGCTGTGACCGGGGACCTTCTTGACGCCGTTGCGCTCGCGAAGATTCGTAACCTTGGAGGCAGCGGCCAGAGATCGTTGGAGCAGCTCTCGCCAGGCTTTGTCACTCTCCTCGTCTTCGTCGTCCTCGCCATCCTCATGGGATGCCGGGGTGCTCTCATTGGAGTAGATGATGTGCTGGCTCAGCGTCCCGCTGGTGAGCTTCTCGAGCTCCTCCATAGTGACGGTGTTCGCCCAGCGGCGAAACTCCTCAGGCGACTGCTCGTCACGCTTGGCCTGCGACACGGGCCTCGTGTTGTCGACGACGTCCGGGTCGAGCGCCGAGTAGCCGATGACTCGCGCAGCGACGCCGTTGGCAGAGCTCGTCATGCGGAAATGGAACCCGGCAATCTGCTTGTTCCTGTCGACGCCGGGAGGCCAGATACCCAGGCCGTTGATGATTCGCTTAAGCTCGTAGCGCAGGTAGCGATGCGCCGTGGCCTGCCAATTCTGTTCGGCCTTGACGCCGGACCGACACTGGAAACCGGCGCATCGGGTTTGCGACGCGCCGCCTTCGCGGCCGTTGCCGGCAATGCCTGTGCCGTCACCACCCTCGATCCATGAAGCGGCGGGAAACTCGTCGCAGGTGTAGTATACACCCGACTCTCTGGTGACCGGGCCGATCACTAGTGGCGCGAGGATGAAGTTCAAGCCATCCGGAGGAGGCGCAAGAGCAGTGGTCCACCACGCTCCATCATGGCGCCAGACAGTCTCCTGGTCGGTGTGAGGACAGTTGTTGGCGGCCACCCAGCCGTTCGGGCAGCTCTGGGAGCGCCTGTACGACGAGCGGCCGCGGGGCGACCTCTTGCGCGTGCTAAAGTCAAGATGGAACAAGGTGTTGTCCATGCCGCGGTTCAGACCGCGCGTCGACTCGAAGAAGTTGTCGGCGTTGCGACAAATAGCCGTCATGTAGTAGCAGTTGTACTCGAGGAAGACGGCGTACGGGTGGACGTCGATGACCTCCTGCCACTGGTCCTGGGATGTTGGGCGCCATAGCCGGATTTCACGGCCGTTGGGTAGCCTGTTCTGAATGACATAGGTCTGGATATACTGACCGGAAACGGTCAAGAAGGAAATACAAAGAAGTAGAATGGAGGAAAGGAGTGATGGGGAGTGTTGGCGCGCCATGATGGCGGATGCCCCAGACGGGGGATGCTACGAGAATGAGCGTGGATGGGTAGAGAGAGTGGAAAGCATACAGAGTACACTCAAAGGGGTAATGGCACGAGGTGTCTGCGCAGCCGCAGGAGAGAGGATGCTCGCCATTCCCATGTGCGCATACCTGAACATGTAGCTGTCTTATACGGTCCAGTCTTCCGGGCAGTACCCTTAGACTTACACGGACAGGGGCAGTCTCATCCGACACGGGGCTCAGCGCGTTGCATCCCACGCAACGCCTGCAAAGGGCAAAGTGTATGCAGAATTTGCTTGTGCGGTCCCATGATCCAGATGCCAAAAACCGGTCTCGCAAAGCTGCTCGGCTGGCCGCTCACGCTGACGCGAGTGCGACGTTGACGCGATGGGTTGCGCATGTGGTCTGGGGCCCCGGCGACCACCGGGTTTGTTCGCGTCCACTGCAGGGGGCAGGACCGGTGTGCGGCCGGACTTACTGCATGGGGCAATCGCATCGAATTTGACTAGTGCTGCAGTGCGACCCGCGACTTGACGGAAATCACACGCCGGCCTTTTGCTCGAATGGTCGGCATTTGCTGACGAGGCAGTTCAGGATGCAAAAGAGCAATTTGGCCCTTTTTGGCGATCAAGGGACCATGTTGGACTTGGGGGCGTGTCGATCCTCGAGTCTAGGCTCTGTTGACTTATACAGACTTGAGGGACCACTTTGCCCTGGTGTGGTAGCGGCGGGTTGTCATCGCGTCCAACTGCGTCCAGAGTTATCGCTCAACAGTCTTTCATTTTCGTGGTCAAAGTCTGTCGCTCTTTGTATTTCCCGGCCTCCCGCTCTCTTCTTGTCGCTGTTCATGTGCATTGTTCTTTGGCACGTCTAGTCGCGATGAAGGCCTCAATCCGCGCCACGGTCCTTGCCGGCCTCGTCCACACCCAGCTGCTCACCCTCTCGACCTTGGTATCGCCGGTCGCCGCCAAAGATGAATGCCAGCCGTACTCCTGGGGCGACCCGACCCACGGCTTTGCCCTCAAGATGGCCAACAAGGTGGCCGCCGACGATGGCGACGGTGCCCCGCCCAAGGCCGGCGAGGTCAACTGTCGACAGCAGAGCACATCGCCGAGCAGCGTCAACTACTACACCTGCACGGAGATGGCGGACGAGCACGATATTAGCGTCGAGACGTTCTTCATGATCAACCCGAAGCTGAAGAAGGACTGCAGCGACATTCAGCCCAAGACAAAATACTGCGTCAACGGATGTAAGTCCGTCCCTGTTCCCCCACAGCCACAATTGAAAGGGATGGCTTTGCCGGGCGCTCAAGCAACTCCGCCACTAATAACTGCATGAATCGTTTTCCGTTTAGTTATTGAGCCGTTGAGAGCCTACGATGGCAAATGCGGTCCTCCCAACAACAACGCGACCTGCCTCGGCACACAGAAGCAATGCTGCAACTCCCAGACCTTTACCTGCGGCGACAACTACGAGTGAGCTCCTCCTCTTTTCTCCCGCTCCGGAATGTCGTCTCCGAATGCATAGGCTAACATATTTTTTACTTCAATGCGACAGGGTCGACTGTGCCCCGGGTATCTGCTGGGAGGGCGTCTGCCCCGGCGACAAGACCTGGAGCACCGACGGCACATGCGGCGCGCAGCACGGCAACCGCCAGTGCGCCGGCAAATGGGGCGACTGCTGCAGCCTCGGGGGTAAGTGCGGCACGGGCCCCGAGTTCTGCGGCAAGGACAACTGCCAGTCGGGCAACTGCACCAAGCCTGATCCCGGCACGGGTGGCGGTCGCCCGCCGTGGCTGACGGGCAACTCGACTGACGGGACCTGCGGCGGGCCCAAGTCCTACACCTGCAAGGTCATCTACGGCAACTGCTGCAACAAGAATGGGAGGTGCGGATCGCTGCCGCAGGACTGTGGCGACGGCTGCCAGCCTTTGTTTGGGAAGTGTGGCACTCAGTCCAAGTGATTGGGATGCGCTGTGTTAGTCTTGTGCGTAAGTTATTAGATGACCACGGTAGTTAGCTTAGGGTCGCCTTGACGTACGGCAAATCGCTCATGTCTCGAAGCTCTGTATTATGTATGTACATGTTCACCTTTCGTCATTGATCATTTACTGCCACTTGAATCGGAGCAAGAAGAAGATGCAGGCCATGCGCGCGCGAACATCATTGCCTGGCCCACTGCGCCTCCTCTGCACGCCTCTGCCGGCCCACGACGCGCATGCGCTGAGACGATATCCATGTGCTCTCCTTTTCGACCGCCACGTCGTCGGGGTACGGAAAACTAACCATAAGCTTCGTGTCCTCGGGCCACGGCTTCCTGCCACTCGCATGGATTTGCAAGAAGTGGTTGCGGAGGTTCATGAGCCACGGGTGCACAGCAGCGACATAGTCGCCGACCGTGACGAAGCCATCCTCCTTGCCGGCCACGACAGTAAGCTTCTTCACGTGCGGCGGCGGCCGGAGGCCACAGCAGCGGCACGGGCCTTCGGGGTCATCGTCGTCATCATAGTTGTGCTCGTCCTCCCAAGAGTCGGCGGCGTCATGCAGCTCGTCGCTGCCCACCGTGATGGACGAGATGGGGGGCTCGCACAGCGAGGCTTGCGCGACAGGGTGCAGGTTGGGGCCATTTCCGTCGGGCGCGGTGCCGGGCAGGAACCCGGGCTGGCGGGGTCCCGCGGGGTCGTTGACTTGGTCCATGACGAAGATGGAGTCGTGCATGGGGTCCTGCAGGATCCAGTAGAGCCGCTCTGCTTCCAGGTTGAGCTGCACGCCGGAGCCCGCCCAGAGGGCCTCGTAGGAGGGGTATGGCATGGCGGCGGGCAGTCGGGTGGTATGAAGGCGCTGACGAGGTGCGCTGAGGAGAGTGGCAAGTAGATGCTGAGTGGGTTGACGTGGCTGAGAAGAATAATATCGAGTTGTGCCTCCCCCCGCCTGTGCGTTGTCGGGGTGCCTCCTTTGTCGCCACGGCGTACCCGTGCGAGGAATGGTTGTCGTCGCTGGCCGGGGCCAACAGGGGGTGGAAGACGGCAAGCTGCGAGAAGCCCAATGCTACGTTGTTGGCATCCGAGGTGCAGCCATTTTCTCGGCCATTCGATCCGATTAGGCAATCGCCGCCAGCTGTTTATTTCCGCGGGACTTGAGTTTGAGATTGCTTGGTCGCGCTGTCGATGAGCCATTGGACGGCGGTCAGGCGAGGTAACACGTTCAAGCCTCGGAGCGTCTCGCCACCGGGAGCGAGAACATACCCAATGGGCTAATTCGCACAATACATGTGAGTCGATTCGAGGTGTGATGTGCCGCCAAGCCCCTGCCGCTGCCGCAAGCCGGGGGCCGCCAGTTGAGTGCAGCACAGTGGACAGGCAAAAGTTCCGGATCTCAGACGAATTTGCGGTATGGTTAGTCGTTGTGCTAAGCTTAAAGCCGACGAAAGCCTGTCCTTAACTCAGACGACGGCACGATGCTGGGCCCCTGTCGCTGTTTCTTGGTGCTGAAGGATCGCGTTCACGTCGAGGCCCAGTTCTAGCAGGCTCAGAGCTTGGAACCCCCGGCCCCTACGGCAGCGCGCTAGGGGCAATGCGGACATTCGTACAACGGTACACTTGATGTAAGCAGAGCAACCGCATGCACCGTCTCTGCGGGAACGAAATGTCTCACGAAACTTTGCAGATACTACGTCCGTAATTGCGTATAGGGTTGCAATTGCGCTCGGAATAGCCCTTATGGGCTAATATCCAACCGCAGCTAGATCTCGTGATGGCTACAACGAGACTACGACGGTGAGACCGCTGGCAGCTGCACGCCACGAGGGACCATGTAAGCGAAGCCATCAACATCAACGGTCTTGAACTCGCACGATGATTGCTTGGAACCATGGGTCGCCGGCCGCCAGAGACGCATGTACTTCGGCCGCACATTTAACACGAAACAGTGTGCGTAGAAGCAGCGGCATTATAAATGCCTAGGGATGCCGATGAAAGGGGCTGAGATCTCTCGTAGCCTGTCTCTGTGTGCCATCAAAATCTCACCACCACCACCCTCGTCTACACTTTCCACTTTGAAACAATCGCCCACCATGGTCAAGCCGTCCTACCTCATCCCTCTGGCCGCCGCCGGCCTCGCAGCCGCCAACCCGCTGCTGGGTGCGCGCGGCGCCTGCGGCGAGGGCGCCGACAAGGTCTGCTACGGCGTGTCTGGCGGCGAGCCGCAGCAGCTCGACCCGGAGGACATCCAGTACGTGGCCGACTACCTGCGCTACATCGGCGAGCAGAACACGGGCGCCGCCAAGTTCTGGAACATGCCCAAGGCCGTCGACTGCGCCGAGTGGTCACTGCCGGTGCCCAACGCGGGTACGGTCCTAGCCCTGGCCAAGCACATCAACGCGCGCGTCAGCTCCAGCATCCTGTACGCTGACCTGGCGACCACGATTGACGGCGGTGAGGGTGCTACCGACGCCCAGAAGAAGGCTGCGCTGTTGGGATGCGGCGCCAACGGCGGTCAGCTCGGCGTCAAGGCCAACACGACCAACCCACTGTACAAGACGGACGAGTACAAGAAGAGCGGCGCCAAGCCCGAGGGCATCATCATCAAGCTGGTCAAGGCGCCGAAGACGGCCTAGTTTTGCGAAAAGAGATACAACGAATGCATGTGTTATCAATTGATGATGGGGTGCAATGATTAAGTGTCGCCTGCTTCACCTCTTGTGCTTCGACCCAAACAAAATCGGCTTGCTTTGGTCGACTCGTGACGTGCCATGGATAGGTAGCGCAAAGACGGGACTGTGAGCCAATTGCCGTGTCCAGCAGTAAAGTGTGCCGTGACTCGTGAGAGCCTCAGTGGCAATGAGGCTCCATGTCTCGCCTTGGAGTGGCTGCCTTCAGGTCAACTTCAGGGAATCAGGGCCCAGGGGTCTCTGTCGGCCCCCACGGCTGCTGGGGCTCGACTGCACCGGACGGCCCGCTCCGCGGCGAATCTCCGTCGCGAGGCCCGCTATTGGAGTAGAAACGCTCAAGCAGCCTGCAGTAGGGCTGACGTTTTACGCCTAAATTAGGCAGCCCGGTGGACGCAGCGTTTCATCGCAGCCAGCGCAAAACGGCCCAGCTAGTGGACACGGCACAAAGCGACAGACCTAACAGCGCAAACAGGACATGGGGGTTTTTAGCTATAAACATGGCAGGGACGCGGGCGTGCTGTTCGCAAAGAGGCTCCGGGCGCGACCGACTGACCCGAGATCGACACATGCATTCTCCAGTCTTGGCCTAGCAGTGCTAATCCGGCCTTGGTTCCGTGGTCTGGTCCCTGGAACGCCAAGCCCTTGGGGCTCTTTGCAGGTTGTGGCAGAGCATTCGGAAGAGTTGTCGCGCCGGTGCCTTGCCGCTTGCCAGTCATACACCTGCTGCAAACACCTCGTTCCTCCGTGCTCTTCCTGCTACTAATTGGCTAGCACTCGGCCGAGTCCGTGCCCGCGGCGATTCATTCATGGATTTTGCTACGTAGCATTGCACTGCCTGCCACGGGGCCGGGCCAAACATCGTCACGCTAGTTCCATAGAGTGCCTACTTCGCACCGCTGCAGTCGCCCGTGCTAAACTAGGCGTTGGCATAACCGGCCATCCTCGGTCCCCATCCTGGTCCCCGAGATGAATTGAAGTCTATCAGGAGACCCGGCGGATGCAGCTGAAAGTCGCGCGAAAAGGGGGGCCTGGAAGAGAAGTAATATTACCCTTCTCGTGGGCCACCGTTGCCGATGCATTGACTGTTCGTCGTCGAATTCCTCACGGGCTATGCGGATGGGGTTGCATGCGAGTTCCTCCTTCCCCAGTGATAGATAATATGTTTGGTACCTGGAGGGTGCAACCCATGGCCGTCGCGGGAGGTCCCGTCCGCCAAGTACATGGGGCACAGGGCCTGCGCAGTCTGTCTCGGCAGGCCTGCAATGCATGCCGCGCGAAAAAGGTATGTCAAAGTTGCTGCGCCTCGATCCTCCCTTGCCGATCTTTCGCCGTTACTTTTGTCTCTTCTACTCGTCCTCTGTCTTCTTCGCCATTTTAACCTCCTACCTGTCTTCTCGTCCGCCAACTCCTTCCTACGGTCTTCTTCTTCCTCCCCTCTCCTGACTGACACGAGCCTGCTCATGCATGTAGCTCAGGTGTAGCGGCGAGAAGACTGGATGTAGCCGCTGCAAGACCTTGCGGTCGCCATGTCAATATGCCAGTGCTCGACGTCGAGGGCGGGAAAAGGCCGAAGACCGCCACGATGCAGGCCACACTGCCGACCACGACCGGGACGATTGCGACGAGGGCCATTGCAACCAGCAAATCGATGAACACGACAACAACCACGAGAACGACGGCAACGACACAGCAACAGACGCACCCTACAGCTGGATTGAACAAGGACTCTCCCCAGAACGCCTGGCGATGTCAGAACTGGAGGGTTGGTCAACGATAATGGGCGCTGGCCAGGAAGAGTTTGCCGTTCCATTGCCACAACATCAAGCGCTTCTGGATCTCGACCACCTTCCACTGGCGCTGTCTGATATAAACCCCGACGCAGTATACACGCCTTCGAGCGCATCTTCGAGCAACGACTCCGTCGCCGACGTACGGTCATGCTTCTCGGCGCCTCGCGGAGGATGTCTGCAGTACCCTGATCAGCTGCCTGTCGCGTCCGACATGCGGTCGCCCCTGGCATCAACCGACTCACCATGGCATGATGATGGGTTGTTCCAGCTCAACTTCTCGGGACTGGGCAGCCCTATGTACAGCCACTCATTCGCAGAGTACAGTCGCACATTAGGGCGGTGTAGCTGTCTCGAGCGTCTTGTGCTTCTACTCGACAAGTTTGAACCCACGTCTCCAAGCCAAGGGGATCAAGGTACCCGCGCAGGACCATCCATACCAACACCAGCAACAGTCGAGGCCACGTTCACAACGCTTAGAGAAGCCCTCGGCTACGTGCAATCGACGACAGGTTGCACGGCATGCGCAACGAGTGTCGACGCAACGACCGTGCTGGCGCTGCTTGTGCTTCGCCTAATCAAGGCGCTACGTCTCGTCCTCCCCCCTACACTAAGTACCGCTGTTGCAGCGGCAAGTCCCCTGCCTGGCATGCCACAGGAGACGGCCTTATTCGCGAGCATTCACGACGGCATCTCGCGGCCAGAGTGGCGGAAGGTGATGTGCACTGCAGCACTGGACTTGGCTCGGCGATTGGAGTCTCTCGCGCAGGCCATGACCAAGAGGGCTCTTGTGGCGCATCACCGGTTTCTGGTGCATCGCTTGATGACGGCGCAGGTTCAACTGGCGGCCAATGTGCAGACGTTGCTGCTAGCCAGTATGGACCTAATGCAATAGAATACAAGGAACAAGAAGAACATGCCGCACAATACACAACGCGGCTCCGGAGTCCGCAGTCCAAACAACAGGAAGGCTCGGAACCAGCCGACCTTGAAACTACCCGAACGAAGTTGTGAGGTCCGGGACTGCAACTTACCGCAGTGCATGATGCATACGAAGTACGAGTAGTCCTATTCCCACACACGCATTTCTCTATTTTCACACGCGTCACTCCGCCAAGGCCGGGCTATGGTGCCATACTGTCTGGCTGAACCCGCAGTCCACAGCCCACGACGACCTCGATTGCTGCGGCAGCCCGTAGCGCCCGCGGCTACGCGCGCAAACAGCAGAAATAGCACTGTAGCCTCGCGCGAGGCCTCCTTTCGCAGGGGATCTTATTAGTGCCTGTATAGGCTCGTGACAGCGGATGTGTGTGCAAATAGAGAAAAATGTGTGTAAAAATGGGACTACTCGTGCATCGGCGATCGCGTCAGCACCGTACATTCGTGATGTCTAGTCGCAACAAACTGTGCCGTCAGAAGCAGCTTTGGCAACAAGTCAACTACTCAGCAACCGCTGGGAGAGATGGTGGTGAGTCTTGCCTTGGATCGAGCATGTGCAGATCCAGCTGTCATCGCTCTCGTCTCCAGGCAGAAGGCAAGGCAGAATCCTGGGCCTTTGTTCCGTCAGCCGGCGTAACATGTGTCCGATACCTTGATAGAAAGCTGAGCCATCTCCGGATATATTTGGGAAGACATGCATTTCTTGTTATCCGCGAAAGTCGACGAGAGTACTGTTTTAAAATGATTTACCTTGGCGGCTGCCTACCCGACACTGGTTGCGAAAGTCCTATCTTGTGGGATAAGTGCTTCCAATCCAGTCAGCGAGTTTCTGTCTGGCATCTAGCATATGCAACAAAGTTTGGGCCTGGGCAAGCTCAGGCCGTCCGCTACGCACTCAATGCTCATGGCTACTTCCCGACAGTGACACACGGCTCTGAAAGCAATCGTTTTGGTCTTTCGAATTCCGATGTCATCTTCATAAGCGGCGGCAATCCTTTCATTATACTTCGA
The DNA here is from genome assembly GCA_029168975.1 of Purpureocillium lavendulum. Lineage (NCBI taxonomy): Eukaryota > Fungi > Ascomycota > Sordariomycetes > Hypocreales > Ophiocordycipitaceae > Purpureocillium > Purpureocillium lavendulum. The sequence goes on along the minus strand of JAQHRD010000004.1, from coordinate 4,184,677 downwards.
CAGATAAATCGCCTCAACTTGCTTGATACCTTGAGGAGCTTCGTGAACAAGGGAGGTAAAGTCTATGCAGAGGGAGAAGCGGCATGCATCTTGGGCAAGGACATTGCACTTGGAGATTGTTTGCTGCCAGATCCAGATTTGACAGTAAACAGTCTTTATTTGCAAAGCACTAAAGGCTTGAACCTTTTGCGTGGATCGGTGGTACTTCCACATTACAACGAAACGGAGGACTATGAATCCCACAAGCGGTCAGCTCTTCAATATCGTAGTCCAATAACGGCGATTCCACGCCGAGGAGGATTGGTTGTCGATGAGCAAACAGGGGAGGCATTGAACGCGGGACCTGGCGATGTAGTTACGTTTTTTCCGAACCGCACCACGTCGGTATGGCAGCCAGGAGAGAAAGCGCAAATGTGGTAGCTTCATGTTCCGCGCTCATAAGCTATTCTACAGTCTTTTCACTCACCTCTTGGCCAGGCTGTTACTGTCACTCGATTCGCGTGCCCGCGACTTACCAAGGTCCCTAATACCAAGAAGTCAGACGACCACGAGTGGCAGAACGGAACAGACAAAGTCCAGCTAGCTCAGCACTCTGAGCAGTTGTTGTACCTCACACTGCGGACCTTGACCAAGCAAGGGGAGCTTATTCCACGCGAAAGAGCGATGCAGGGGTAAGGAGTAGCACGAATCTGATACCAAAGGAAATACACTGTGCGTAGCGCAAAGGCAACGTCACTCGGATGATGCCAGACGTCCATAACTCTGCCTGTAAACGGTTGAACTTCGACCGCACTTGTCCAAGGTATTTCATTGCTGGCTTGACCAGCCAATAAAGCCCCTGGAAATCGGCTCTAAGGCGTATTAAGAGTGTTAGCGATTAGCCGTGCCGGGCGGCATCGGAGTCAAGTCATACAATATACTCGGGTGTGATCAGGCTATATCGGTTAAGCCCATGGAGTCATTCGCCATAACACCGAGATGGATCACCCGGTGCCAGGACTACTCTGACTATATGGCGAGTCATGTCCACACACTAGCTTATAACGTCATATAAGCTTGTGATGATATCAAGCATATCAGCCTCCGAACAGACGCCACGGCTCCGGCTGGTACTGGGACTCATGGGTTTTGGACGTTCGGAAGCGGATGGCACTTGCGTAATAGATCTTGACACCTTCAGGCATGCGCTTTGTTTGTTTCGGAGGACAGGCTAACACGAGGTCGACACTGGGAGAGTGTACGCTGACGTTACGCAAGAGGCCTCGAAACTGCCGCAGATTGGAGGAAACAAGTCCTTCAACTGGCCACTAAGACGCACTCTCCCTCCGCCAAAAGGGTTAATGCAGCTGTCAAGGTAGCTGCCTCGGTAGGCAAAAGCCTCGAAAAGCTGGGCAGCGACACAGTTGCCGTAAGTTTATGGACAAGCCCGCCGAACTGTTTCTGACGAGCATGATGGGTGCTATACCAGCACAGAGCAAATCGCACCGTGACATTTGTGGAGACACTCAAAGCCATAGACCAGCTACACAAGTCTGACAAGTTCAAAAACTTTGGCCTGAGCATACTCGCATCATAAGAGATGACAAAGGTCGATGTGATCTGCAGCATGAAGTAACGAGCTTGGAACTGTCCCACGGTATATGAAGGCAGACACAACACCCTCTTGCAGAACGTTGAACGGGAAATTTTTGCGTCTGCAGGCAGTAGGACCTGAGCTTTGTGGCGTACAATCCAATTGCTGGCGGCTCACTCTGGGACAGCCCAGAACAAAGACGAGGTCCCGGAAAGAGAGTGATTCGCCAACACTTGTCCGGCGATTGGGAGCGTATACCGATCTCAGTACCCTAGAGACGGCATATTGGAGTCTATCGCAATCGTGCGACACGCGCCGGAGCGTCACAATCTGAACATGATTGCTGTGGCAGCTCTAGATTAAGCTTGGCAAGTATCAGCAAAACGCCAGGCAACGGGCAGGAGATATGACCATAGACTGTTCGCACTACTCACAAGGAGCGCATAAGACAAAGATTTTGCAAAGTTCGGTTCTTTAGGTGAACGTGAATAGGTAGATCTATATCGTAGACTACTCCTTGTCTTGTGGAGAAACGCTTAAGACTCTTGCATGCCGGCTTTCGTACCCGCTCAACAGATTCAGAATCTTTCCGTACTGCTTGAACCCTTCAGTCGTTATAAAGTCATAATGATGCTTCCAGCTCTCCCATCCGACAAACAGCCACCACTCCTCTCGGACGCAACTGGTTCCCCCTAGGCGCCATCCACCAACGGCCCTCTTTTCGCAAGTAACATAGTCGTCTAGTATGTTTCTATTGTGTTGAAAGAAAAGCTGAAGTGCATCCTGGTTCTCTGACATGACGGTGTGGCACCCTATGCTTATAATGGGTGCCTCCAACGGAATGTCGTGAGCGGCCACGTCAACAATAAATAGCTTGGAGGTCGTAGATCGGACATAGCAATCCAGTAATTTGTTGAACTGTTGCCTCGAGGCGGAAGCTTGGCTGAACGCTTCTCGACAAAGAGCAGCATCCAACCATTCGCACAGCAGATAAAAGACTGTGGGATCCTCTGTTTGCTGGAGCCATTTACAAGGGTATTTCGTGTCTGATGAGGTGGAATACAAGTCTTGGACTGCGGCGAGCCCGGCCATGAGCGAAGGCTCGGGCAGTTGAACCCCAGGCTGGAGCTGGACGAGAAAGAGACTGATCACGGGCATCGTAGTGTTGATCTGGACTGGCCCGCAGTTAATATGTCGGACGCGGAAGGTAGAAGTCACCTGGACGGGTTTTTGACCTTTGCGCGGTTGCTGCCTAAACTGCTCCTGTGATTTCTCCAGTTTGCAGCATAGTGTCTGCCCCGCCCTCCGTATAGCTCGCTTACAACCGCCAGGCTGCAGCCAGATGGAGATGCAGAACAGCTACTTCGGGATCCATCACCGCTCTGTTCTGTTTTGTTAAACAGAGTGTATTGTGTGTCAGAATGACTGCTCTTGCAGCTGCAGCCAGCGGAGGTAACTGGCTTACTTTATGGTAGCCTGCCAGATTGGCCCATGATGTCCAAGGTATCAATACATCTCACACCCCTGTCATCAGCAGATTTGCTTCCAGTATTGTAGAAGAACAGGGCCGCGTAGTGCGAAATTGGTTGCGTGTTACCCCTTGCGTCCGTTAGGCGCCAAGCTTCCGTTGATTGCCTTTTCTTGGCTGCGATTGGAGCCCGGCTTTGAGATCTGCAACCCATACAGCCCGCTGCGGATATCCTCACGGACCGCAGAAAGTAGCGTAAAACGGCATAGGCGAGATGGCAGCTCCCGTCGACCCGAATGCCGAGGAAACCCTTTGTCCGGAACAAATTAACCTAGTAAACTGTCACGTTCCGCGGTCCTGCAACCCCATTGTCGCTTGATTCCGTTCGGGCATGAGACGCATAGATGCGTCGCGTGACATGAAGGCATGAAATGTCAGCCGACGGATCCTTGGGCCCCTTCGCTAAGGCTCTGGCTGCGGCTACCAGTCCCCTGACGCCCGCTAGGGTCTTCCCTGGCTTGCTGGATGGGTTCGTCCGCACTCGTAGAGTTTCTATCCACTGTTACTCTCATCTTGATGTTATCATAAGCGCGCCTGGCGAACAGGGCCTAAGGCACAAGGGTTCGGTATGCCTCGTTGGGGTCCCCTGTCTCGGCCCCCACGGCCCCCTGACATTTGTCGCAATGTTTGCCAGCGATCTTGTCAGCCGCCCCCTACTAGCCGTTTGTTGTTATTTGAGGCTGAAGTATTTAAATGGTGCCCAACGCGCCCCAGTGTCCCAACCAGCGGCAACCGCGATCAAATGCGGGGCCGCCCACCATGCAGTTCGCCTCGGCCATTATGTCAAGCAACACGCAGGCGCGAGTTCCCCTGGTCATGGAGAACGACCCGGAGCCGACGTACAACTGGTTCGGCGACCTCGATTATAGCTGGTTTGACAATTCAGGCAGCCTCACGTCTGTCCCATTCTTCGAAGTGGTACCCGATCAGCTGGCACAGATGCTCGAAACGTCATCAGCCCGACGCCCGCTAAGACTAACCTTTGGCCCCGACGATTGCGCGACGGCATCTATGAGCCGGAACTGCACGGAAGCGTGCTCCAATCCGTCCACGCTCTTTGCGCCGGCCAATCTCCGCGCCTGCACTGCGCTGGCTGGTGCTGCCCTGCTCGTGCAAAATGAGACATACTCGGTCGACCGGTCAGATGCACTGACGTCTGAGGTAATGAATACCTGGCACATTCCCGAACTATCTGCGTACAATGCCACTGCAGTGCTTCGACATGTAGCTGAGTGCATCTCCGAGTCCTGCGCTGTTGGCTCAAAGCTCGGAGAGTGTCCGAACAACCTGCAAACACTGTCGGACATTCACATCAACGCAGATAACCTAGAAGAATTTTCTTCTAGGCTTGAGCGTTATTGCAACGGAGTAACTGTGGAGATTAATTCCGACATTGCCGGGCCTGGGGTGAGTCTCCCGCGAAGTGAAGCAACCTTGTACCGCTGTTGACGAGTTATTGGTCTCTAAGGTCATACTTTCTTACCTCCTTCAGGCGAGCCTTGCATTCTTGCTGTACTTGTTGATGCGATCGTCCACTACGTGGGCTGGCCGAGTTGATACTCTCTTCAGAAAGCGCCGCAGCAAGCAGCATAGCAAGTCACCCGGGGCCAAAGAAGAGACCTTTTTGAGCAAGCTAGCGGCGTCGAGTCTCGGCGCCGCCGCCACTTCCTCGCTCGTAGAGTTCCAGGAGATGCAGCTGTACTTCGTCGCCTCAGTCCAGATCGCAACTCTTGTCAGCTATAATCGCTCAACTACCGAGTCTACGGGCACGAACAACGCTTCCTACGCAGCCATGTTGCTCAACTCTGGATTGGCAGCTCTGCTCGCGACCTCCAGCATGGCCTGTGTTCTGTTGGTGCAGTGCTGCCTCCAGCGGGCGCGGATGCATTGGTGGTACACCTTTGTCCTGATGACGTATACGTACGTCTTCGCTCTCGTCATCTTCGCTCGGCGCAGTCGTCTCATGCCGCCTGCGGATGGGCTCTGGGAGAAGTTCAAGGCCGATGGGTTGCTGGACAAGTGCGGCAACAACCCTAGCCCAATGACGTACTGCAAGCCGCCCCAAGACACCAAATTTCTGGATAATGCTGCTGCAGGCTACGCGGTCTGCTGTCTTGGTGCGGTAGCATGGGTTGGCTTCTTCATCGATCAGCTTGCCTCCAGCATCCCGAAAAAGTTCCCCACTGCCGCCCATCGTCTGGCCAACTTCAAGCCAAAGATCACCATACCGGGGAGCAGCAGATTTTGGACGTCCTTGTCTGTTGCATATTGGATCTCTCTTGAGGTGCTCCTTGTGATCATGGCAGGGTATCATTTTAGCCAGCTTGTCCTTGTCGTAATGGATGTTGACATCGGCAATGCTAGCCGCTGGGGCTTCGGGCAGCTCATCGCCATCTCGCTTTGGGCACCTACAATTGCCAAGTTCATTTATTCCAACATATGTAAGCCATTTCTTTTGCTGTATTCCACTTCATGTGGTACAATCAGGTACATTGCGTAAAACTAACTGACCAAATATAGTCGGCATCAAAGGAGGGTTCGAGCCACGGATAGACAAGAGCTTCAAGATCATGAAAGACGGCGAAGCAGAGGGCGCTCCTGCTACATGTTAAGCATCGGAATTATGTCGTAGCATGAGTCGCTCCTGCTACATGTTAAGCATCGGAATTATGTCGTAGCATGAGTCGCTCCAGGCCATCGAACGGCGACATAGGTCGGTGATCGGCTCAGAAAGAAGCGGCCTGGTTAGGACGGAATAGTAACTGAATAGCACAGCACAGCCCAAAGCACTCCGGTGCCTCTTGCATTACAGCCAGCGCGCATCATCCATGCGTATCCTGCAACTGCACAGGGGCGACGAAACTGACATTATTGGTATGTAGTGCATCGGCCGTGTGCTAAAAACAAGCCCAGGCACATCTGATACGTCTAATTGTAATATTCATCTTGTGAACTTCGTGAGAAATATTTTATTGTTGCTGTAGTAAGACGGCGATCGGTTTTTGGGTGTATACCCGAATTCTACATAAACCCCAAGATTGTATCTGCAAGCACGTCAGGCATGCTCAGCATCGGAAAGTGTCCAGACTGCAGCGTCGCCTCCTGAAAGTCGATATGCGGCTTCCTGATGGCATCTACCATTGCCTTCTGTGCGACGAATGGGGCCGCCTCGTCCAGTTCGCAATACACATATGCCAAGTCAACCTCTTCATAGAAAGACTGCTTTGGGCTGTAAAAAGAGCACGCCTTGGGGTGTTTTGTGAATTTAGCCAGCCATGCCTGCTGCTCGTCTCGGGGCAGGTCGGGGTAAAACACCGGCCCAGCGTCATATCCAGGGGTTATAATCTTAAAGTCTCCCTATACCTCGCAGTTAGTGAACATGTTTAGTCGCTTCTGCCTTAATTGTCATCTTCAAAGTTTCACGAACCTCATATTCGACCCAGGGCAGAATTTCCACCGGCGCGCTCATTTCCAGGCTCTTCCCAACCTCAAGCAGGAAACCTGCAACGAAAACGCATTGTCGTACGCCGCCCTTCAAACCGCCTGCCTTGCGCTCACGTAACCCCAGGCCATGCAAAGCTTGGGGTGCGATGGCCCCACCGTATGAATGGGCCACAACCACGACTTCTTCGCCCATTTCCACCAGTGACCGGGTGGCGTTGGCAATGCAGCGGATATCGGCCTCAGGGGGGTTTGCGGGTGTGTCCTCTGCGCCAGACGGCAGCTCTGGTGCACAAGTCTCATAGCCTTTGGATTCAAAAATGTCCAGGAGCTGACGATAAGCCTCTGTAGTATGCCATCCGCCATGGACCAGCAGGATAGTGGGTTTGCTTTTCGCCATGATGCAGTGCAGAGCTCACATCACTTAACTGGCCAAGCTCGACAACTGGGCAAACAGTCCTTTAGACCTACAATATATCCTTCGCTTACGCTCCTGTCATCGGAGGTGGCTGCTTACAGAAGTGCGCGAATTATTGACGCATGGGCCGCGCAGGGCGTGATATAATACTCATATATGCTAGCTGATAGGACATTTCCAAGGTCGTCGTTGAGATGCCCGAGTGCAGTAAGCATGGCTATTGTCACTTGCGCTAAGCCCCCTGCGTCCAAGCGGCTCGTAACACGGCTATATTGTTGCGATATGTAGAAATTGAGGCTCCATTGGTTGAATATATTCGTTCAGCTTGAAAGCTATTATGGGGTATTACCGGCAGACCGGCGGTAATATGTTTCTGTGTACTTCTACCGAAAGCAAGGACGCCTTCGCACAGGCGAGAGTCCAGCAGAGCGACAGTATCGCACAACAGATGTGAGTTCCGAGTCTGTCCATTATGCAGGGCCTTTGGTACGTCTTCATTTCTAAGGCTTTCACAATGCCAGGGCCGGTATGCTAATCATGAAAATTAGGCGCGAGATTGGCCGGTCGCAATTGAAGAAACGAGGATCCCTCATGGTTCTGTCTTGGACCGCCCTAACAACGATGGACTGCTTCATCCATTCTCCTCCGATCACGTAGATGAGAATCAGGAAGGGAAAAGAGAGAAGACAAGCAGAATAAGACTTGCCCGAGACAACAAAAACAGCAGTGAAACGGCACGTACCATTAGGGAAAATAGGGCAAGAACGGAGGTGATCGGTTACTGATCATATGCACGGGGTTGATGTACAAGTGAGACATTTGGTACGCTATAGGTCGGTGGTCGCCCGACGTGTTATGGTTCGTATTCGACTTAGCACAGATTCAGCTGCCGGCCGGAGGCTGCACAAGACTCCTCATCCCGTGGCCAGCCCTAACTACGAAATGCGGCACGGAGACAATGTGGCCCAGGCATGACTCGGCCCAGACGCAGCACGGCTCAGACGCAGCACGGCCCGGACGCAGCACGGCTCAGACGCAGCACGGCCCGGACGCAGCACGGCTCAGACGCAGCACGGCCCAGACGCAACGCGGCCCAGGCGGAACGTGCCGCTCGCTGCCCAAGTTATTGGCCATATGGGATACAAACTAAAGTGACATGCTATGCTAAGCCTGGTGAGAGAATGGCGTGCCGGCTCATTCCAGCCTTGGGATGCTGATGGTGCCGTATCGTTGATTTAAATACACGCTTGACGCGGCACATCTTACAGGAAGATCACGGCTTATCACCCCTACTGGTTCTCTCATCAAGGATGGCGGCCACTGAGACACCCAAACTCAAAATTGCTTTGATTGCCGAACAGCGATCGACTTACGTCAAACTCGGCTACACAGACGAGGAATGTGCCGCCCTGACACACAATGGTGAGGTCGATGCCGTTGCAACCGCGCTCAAAGACTTGGGGCATCATGTCACGCTTGTACCGGGGCTTCAGTCTCTCGCTGAGCACCTAGCTGCAGGTGAGCACAAGGATTGGAACCTGGCATTCAACATGGCACAAGGATTCCATGGAAACGCGAGGGAGGCGCATGTACCGGCTCTCTTGGAAGCCTACCAGGTCCCATTCACATTTTCTGATGCAGCCACGATGGCGCTATGTCAAAACAAAGCGACTACAAAGGTCAGTGTTTCAAGAAGTACGGTGAAGTTGACTTGAGACATTAAATTGATGGTTAGATGATCCTTCACCACTACGGAATTCCCAACGCCCCCTTTCTGGTTGTGTCAGGTAGGAACGCGAGCCTACCGAGACAGAACCCGCTGTTACACGAATACCCTCTCTTCGTCAAGCCCGCCAGTGAGGGTTCTTCTAAAGGTATCGACAACTTCAACAAAGTGGCCAACCATATAGAGCTTGGCCTAGCTATCCAGAAACTGAAGGCTAGATACCCTAGCCAGGACATATTAGTAGAGCCCTTTTTGGTGGGCAGGGAATTCACGGTAAGTATTCTTGGGACCGCGTCTGACGGAAAAATCATCGGTGTCAGAGAACACATTTGGCAGTCTTCCTCCAACATGCGGCACCACAGGGACAGGCGTGGTGCGGAGCGGGAGTATCCGACCTGGGAGACCAAGTCAAGCGCAGAGTGCCTACTGCACTATAGCGACTTCCATGACATGGATGATCCTTCAGTCAAGGCCGTTTGCCAAGTTGCACTGGACGCCTGGACTGTCCTCGGCTGTCGAGATGCCGGACGCGTTGACATTCGATTCGACTCCGATGATACTGATGCTGTGCCTAATGTGCTAGAGGTATGTGTCAGCATATGCAGTTTTTCTAGTCTGCTAGCGGCGAACTGATGCCAAGTTGCTAAGGTAAACCCGATTGCCGGACTCCTCCCAGGACATTCTCCACTACCAGCGTGTGCAAGCAAGAACGGGATCTCATTCGAAACACTGGTAGCGGCGGTTATTCAGAGTGCGCTCAAACGCATTCCAGCAAAGTCCCGTTATGTGTCTGAACAGTAGGGCACACAGCTAGGAGAGATCGTTTCAATGGATGCTTTAAGCGCCGTATAGTGGAACGGAGAATTGACAGGGTGAGACGTGTCAGTATGATTTGCTCGACCTCGGGAAGCTGTAGGACAGGCGAAGCATAGTTTCTTCATGTTCTTACGGTCAAGTAGCGCTTAAGCCATAGCGTACCAAAATCTCATTCAAAGTTCATTCGGCAAGTCCGTCCTTGTTCTTGTGTCTGTTACTTTGACTCTGGGGGTTTCAGGGGCGTCGACTTGGAGGTTTTCCGTTAACACTCAGAATGGCGGCAAACACGCCTAGTGCACGTCGAAACGTTGTTTGTTATACAGGCTTGAAATAGCGGGATCATCCTGAGACTTCCTCGTTCTCTTTGTGTCAGGATTTCACGTTTAGCTACGCCATGCGACATAGTCAGGTTAGTGTGCCTGCCCACCTAGGGCATTGCACTGAGTCGAACTGAGAGTCAAGGAGAGTTGCGGGTTTTTGCGGGTTTTTATTCAGGCTTCTCCCAATGTCTCAGTATTGTCGAGCGATTTGAACAACATGTTAATCACAGGCCCTGACTAACTTGCCAGGAACATCAGACTGGGCGAAATCGAGCAACGGAGACCGTGGAGGGAATGCTCAAGAGAACATTTCCGTCATGACAGATCAGGGTGATACATGCGAGAATGACGAGGCCGCTCCTGTGGAGACCGACAGGGTCACCCTGCCAGTTACGCGCTGGTCCGAGCATGAAAGGATGAAGATGGCGCAGAGCGGGATATCGGAGCCGGAACCCTGTCGCGGGCCCTGCCGTTTCGGGCTCAGGGCCGAACGAGGTTGCAATGCCGCTGTCCCTGCGTCACAATTATGCAATGTAGCTCCCGAGGCAAGAGCTGCGAAAATATCTCAGCTTCTATCACTCCACTTCGCAGCTGCAGATCTACGCTCCATTTGTCGAACATGGCGTAAAATGCTTGACGGTGAGAGCAACATTGAGCCGAAATGACTCGCACCAATTGCTTCAGTCAAAGTTCAACAGTCCCAAAATCGCAGTCTCCGACGGCTAAGCGAGGTCATCTTTGACAAGGAGCGGTTGAAGGACTCTCCTCGGCAGGTATAAAGACGGCAACGCAGCGAGCAGTGGCATCTCGATCTTTCCAACTCATCAGCATCAGTTTTCTTATCTACAACATATCCATTCACGAGCACATTTACAATGCATTTTCTTCATTCTTGTACCGTTGCCATGCTGGCCTTGAGTGCCAGCCCAGCTCTTGCCTCTGTAGGCCAGTGGGGTGTCTACGTATATACGGACAGTCGCTGCGACAAACAAACTGGACAGTGGCGGGATGATCAGCCGTCTGACTGCATTAACCTCGACGGATACCCCGAAATCCGCGGTGTCAAGTCGGAAACAGAGGGACTGAACTCCAGGTGCGGCTGGGTCATTAAGACGTTCGAAAACCCTGGTTGCTCGGGTCACTCCAGATTCCTTGACATCAACGACTACTGTCAAGACGTGCCGTATTTCGGGGACTACAAGTGGCCGCCGAAGAGCTTCGGTGTCTTTCGGAATGGGGGCTGTTAGGCTTGAAGTAAGAGCAAAAAGTTTGAGACTGAGGATGCACAGACGAAATGTTAACAGAATTAGGAATTCATGGGTCAATGTTGACGGGAAACTCCAATTCGCGTCAAGACCAGGGAGCTAGGAAGGTCGTGTGGTGTATGGAGGCTGGCACGGCGATGAAGCTTGACTCGGAGCTGGGGACCGAGCCGTCATTTCTATGCTGTCTCGTTGCTTTGGTTGAAGTTTTTGTTGAGCGCCGCAAGTCTATGTAGTCTCCCATCAGAGTGCCATAAAGCAAAGCAACCGATTCTCGCTCCGAAGGGCGGCTCTTCTCACCCCTCATGAAGCAAGACCCCAGGCTCGCTCATCACGCACCAATATTGTTCTAGTTCAATCTGTCGTTACCTGTGTTGGTGAAGTAAAAGTTATTACTCTAACGTCTGGCCTGTACGTAAAGTACGGCTGCATATTGGTATCGGTGGCGCTAGCGGGACTTGTGTACGTGCAGCCATTGCGACAAAGTACCATTACGTGTCTATTTATCAAGGGGAATAAAGTCTGCCTCGGGTATATAAACCTCGTCAAGTGAAGTCTGGATATACTCCAGCTGTTCTAATAAAAAAGCCCTCATTGCGCTTACGTTAAACTCCTTACGCTGAACCTGGCGGCGCTTCTCCTCCTGGAGGGCACGACGGAAGCGCTCCTCAAGGTTGGATAGGCGGTACTCAATGTACTGGGGGTAGAGCTCGCTTAGGTGGCTAATGACACGGCAGCCTGTGAGGATACTCTCATCGCGGACAAAGGGGGACTTTGGGCGAAAAGCAGTGACGAGAGCGATGCGCTCACGGCCACCAAACGCCTTAAGAGCCTGGTGTTGAATGTACCGTCCCTGCATAACAACGCAAGTGCCCTAGGACGGTCATCAGTGGGCATTGACTAGGCAGATAGAATCTGGGGCGCACCATAGCAGGGCCGCGGACTCTCCGTTCCTCCCCGTTTGGCAGCTTAATGGCAGTCTCACCACCAACCATTCCCGTGCAGTCGGCTGCCATAGTGACGCAGACAAACGGGAAGCTGTCATAATGCCAAGCGACCGCGGAGGTTTCGTCACCGTATGTGACGATCTCGGTCGTGTTTTGGTCATTGATGGAGATGTTGACGTTTGCAATCTCGTAGTCGAACGCGGGGACGAGCTCGACACCAGCGGCCTCAGAAATCATATCAAGGATCTCGGGGGACCACCAAGCATCGTAGGTAAAGGGCGCGCGCTCATGGCCCATACCCCGGATCATGTTGGCGTTGAAGTCCGACTTGAAGCGGCAGTCTCGGAGCACTGGCTCGCTAAAGATCTCTCGCCGGATCTGAAGGATAGCCTCGTCGGTGAAGAGCGGGAAGGGGTCTGTGACTGCGACAGGGGATATGCCCTTTCCCTCAAGGCCAAAGTCTTTCATAAGATGCTGTACAACCGCGGTCTTTGGAGCGACGTGCTTCTCAGGATTCCACTGCTCAGCGGGAACGGCTCGGGCCTCATCGACGATCTGCTGTGGGATGACCGCGCTAGGGCGCATGGGCGTCCTCTGCTTGGGGCCGATCACATGGGGGGCCCTGGGAGGTTCCACCGAGGCGGCAACGAGACTAGGCATTTTAACTGAATGTTAAATTGAACGAGAGTCTTTGGGGACGAATCGACCACCTTGGAGCTTGTGGTGGTGAGGTTTTTTTACTCTGCTGATGGTGAGGCGTACAGACGTCTCCAAGTTGGTTGGCTCTCTCATTCTTATACCATGAGCACACGTGTCGAACTCGCCATCTCCGTAGCCTCGGACTTGGTGGGAATTGCTTCTCCTTCACTGTGTGATTGCGGGCTGTCTGGCAGATCCTCCCAGGCCGAGTGGCACACAGCGTCCTCCCGATGATCCACCAGATCAGTCCACCTGGCTCACAGTCCTTTGGCGCTGGTGTTGGCCAGCCGAGGTTGGCCCCTGCTTCAGTAGCCAGCATACCCTCATATTTGACAACAGGGTACAGTACGGAGTACCTGGGGTGGGTGTCCGAGCTCACCAACCCGGTGGAGAAGCCTCGAATCGCCTCGCTCTCTGGGCTCGGCTCGGATCGCGATCCGAAGATCCGGCACGTACGCCGCTCTGTGCAAAACCATCGGATAGATCGGTTTCTTCACCCGACTCCTGCTACTCAGTCAGATAACAGTGGACGCATGCGAGCGCACGCTGAAATCGTCCCGCGGTTTTTCTTTATTTCTGGTACTGCTCAGGCGGAAGCGAAATCAGCGCCATGACAATTTCCAACCCCGAACGACGTGAACTTGGCTTACGACGGCGTGGATTACATCAAATACAACCATCCTTAATGAGCTTTGCATCGCATTGTGCTTTCAGAGGCATGCTTGTGTTCTTATATCGCTCGTCATGCTTGAAGGAAGTTACTGTCTGACTGATGGCCTCATAGTTCGTACAAGCCAGCGCGATCCATCACCGGCTTACATTCGCGGATCGCAATATTCCGCGCGCGAGGTCGAGATGCCATGGCTGCTTTGGGGTTATCCTTGGAGCGGAAGCCTTATGGTTGGCATGACCCCATGGGTTGCGACTGTGCCCGGTTGCCGAGGCCGTCCGAGGTACTGTATCTGCTACAGTAGCAGAAATGTGTCAGGTGTAGGACAAGCCGGCCACCCGCAGCCCGTTGGCTCAACGCCTCGGAAGGCATGCATGATAGGCCAGGGTTCATGTTCCTAGGATTGGAATCGGCCTTCTTTCATCGCCACAGAGACGACTGGGGCGGACTCGGATTGAGGGCCCGCTCATCAGCAAATGCCAGTCAGAACGTTCAGCGAACCTGCCCCTAGTGGGTGTTGGCCGCTGCGGATCATCGTCGTGACTGGGCACCCGACTCTGTTCTCAAGGCTGCCACAGCTGCCACTCCCGGGCCAGCCACTCTCGGGAACGAATTGAAGCACTTGTCCAACAGTGGTACGGAACCAGCCGCCTCTTCGTCACTGGCTGGCACCTCTTAGTGCGCACGCAGTGGCTCGGGTGTCGGGAGGCGGGACTGCCTGGTGGCCCCGGACAGGGGAACAGGGGTTCAGGGGGATACGCAAGGGTCCATCATCTCGTCAGTGGTTGCACAAGATGGCGACCCGCTTCTCCGCCATCTCCGCCATCCACATTCTCCTCCAACACACCAATCCATTAACCCACATTACCCCAGCGTTCCACTGCAGGCGTGTCTGGTCATCGGGTGGTCCGATGCGGCAAGGCACAGCTACCACGAACGGAATGTCTTCCCTGAACCAAGACTCAGACACTTTTCCGTAGTTTATCTGCGGCAGGCGGTATAAAGTTGGTATGCATACGACGTTTTTTTTTCTCTCAATTCAATCACTCCTGTCTCTCGTCATCTCTTCCGTTTCTATGCCGCCTACCGCTGTGCTTCCTGGGTAAAGGATTGGGAGCCATCCTTCCATCCATCATGTCTGAACGCAAGACCAGCCCTATAGCGTCATCAGAAGTGGTTTCTGGGTGCGATTCCATGGAGAAATCTGCTCACATCACGCACGGCGATGGTGCCGACAATGGCCATCTCTGTCCGACCTCAACTGCTGGCGAGCTCCACCGAGACATGTCCATCAAAACCCTCTTCATGCTTGGTATCGGCGGCGGTGTCGGTACTGCGCTGTTCGTCAGCATCGGCGGCGCCCTCAACTCCGCCGGCCCCGGTGGCCTACTCCTCGGCTTCATTATCTACAGCATCGTAATCGCAAACATCAACAACTCCATGGCCGAAATGTCAACCTATATGCCCGTAAGCGGTAGTTTCATCCGTTTGGCGGGATACTGGGTCGATGACGCCCTCGGCTTCGCTGGTGGCTGGAACTTTTACATGTATCTTGGGCTCATCGTCCCGTTTGAAATCACGGCTCTCAGTCTGGTACTCTCCTACTGGAGCCCCCACATTCCGGCTGGAGCAATTTCTGCGGCCTGTATCGTGCTGTATTTGTAAGTTGATGCGTTTGCAATCCCAAAGGCAATGGTCACTGACGGCCATCTCCCTCACGCAGTCTTATAAACATCTTTGCGGTTCGCATCTACGGCCACGCCGAGTTTGGACTGTGCATGGGCAAAGCTCTCCTCATGATCATCCTCATGATGTTTACCCTCGTCACTATGTGCGGCGGCAATCCTCAGCATGACGCTTTTGGTTTCCGAAATTGGAAGAGTCCCGGCCCCTTTCTTGAATACTTCAGCACTGGCGCCACCGGGAGATTCGAGGGATTTCTCACCGCTCTGTGGTTTGCGTCTTTCACCTGTGTTGGACCCGAATTCCTTAGCATTGCCGCACCGGAGGTGAGGCATCCGCGCGCATATGTCAAAAAGGCGTCCAAGGCCCTGTTTGTCCGTATCATCATCTTCTACATTGGTGGGGCCCTGGCCGTGAGTATCATTCTCTCGCCCGACAACAAGGTTCTCAATGAGATATACAAGCAAGGCAGTGGTGGCGCCGGCACCGCCGCTGCCTCACCCTACATTATTGCCATGCAGAACCTCGGTATCACTGGGCTACCTCATATTATTACGGCGTTATTTGCGACCACGATTTTTGCCGCTGGTAATACTTGTCTCTACAGTGCTATCCGGTGCCTCTACGGCCTCTCACTGGAAGGGCGGGCTCCAAAATTCCTGCTCAAGGTGACCAAGTCGGGTGTTCCCGTATACTGTTCCTTGGTTACCATGATATTCCCCCTTCTATCTTTGCTTCAGCTTGGAAGCGGTACCGCCACCGTTCTCGCCTGGCTCATCAATCTTGCTACCGGTGCCACCTTGATATATTTCATGACCGCCCTCATCACCTATATCCGCTTTCACCGGGCCTGTGAGGTTCAGGGCCTCAATCGCGAGGAGCTTCCCTACAAAGGTTGGTTCCAGCCCTATAGCGCCTGGTTTGCTCTCATCTTCGAGCTGGTCATCTTGGTGTGCTACGGCTACCGATCCCTGGTCCCGTTTAATGTCAGCGGCTTTGTAACTGCATACTTCATGCCACTATTTGTTCCATGCCTGTTCATCGGCTGGAAGGTCATCAAAAAGACCAAGTTCGTTAGGGCGAGGGATATGGACCTAGTCTGGGAGGCGCCTCTGATTGATGCCTACGAGGCTTTGCTGGAAGACGCTCCTGTCGGCTTTTGGAAAGATGTATGGCAGTCACTGCGTGGCAGTAGGTTAAAGGAGAAGCGTGCTACATCTGCTGCACAGCCATAGTTTGACCGCCAGTGCTCTTCCAATAACATGGAGGTTCGCATCAACGCAAATATGAGTCTTCCAGAGAAATATAGGAGAGATAGAACAAGGAAAATGCCACCTCCCTGTGTCTATTCCAAACCTCTAGTCGCTCACATGATACCCAGCAGATGATAATGCACTCAATAGTCTGCTTCCTGTTTTGTTATAGTCCTTGGTGTACTACGGCTGTTCTCGAGAGGTCACAGCTGGTTCAAGAGACTTGAACATCAAGCACTACTCAACTTGGGAGCGTTCGTTAGGCGAGCTAAAGCAGACGAAACTTTCTTTGGAGTCTACTGGATAGATTAGGCTGAGAATACTGCATTGGTCCGTGCGAATTTCCCCGCGAAACCGAATCCAACTCGTGCCTGCATCCATCCCGTTGGGGGTGCGACTCCAACTCTTTCCGGCCAGATACCGCTATAGCCAACGCATTTCGCGCTTCATGACTGAGAAAACATAGCCGAATATGAGATCCTATCAGTACAAGAAACTTTGGACAGTGCCTTTGTGGCACAAAAGACCCAGAACATAACCTCCCACTCAACTCGCCATGGCTCAATGGCCTCGGGATCATGAAACAGTTGGCTGTCACCAAGTTCCCAATAAAATAAGACTACGAAAGCAGTAGGATGTCCAGCTTTCACGACTGATAGTTGGTAACCACGCCGCCAGTGACTATGGACTTGAGTACAAGATAGTCATCAACTCCGTACTTGCTACCCTCGCGTCCGAACCCAGATTGCTTGATACCGCCGAACCTTCTTTCAATTAGAAGGACTTTTCGTAGATTGTTTGGAAGGTTAGTTAGACTTACGGCGCTGCGGGGTCTGAGATAACCCCTGTGTTGATAGCGACCATGCCGAACTCGAGCCTCTCGGAAACCCGGTACTGTCTGTTCAGGTCGGTGGTCATGACGTATGATGCGAGGCCAACCTCGGTACTATTAGCCCTCTTGATGACCTCGTCCTCGGTCCAGAATTTGGACAGAGCGGCCAGAGGACCAAAAGTCTCCTCACGCATAACAGCCATGTCATCAGTCACATCACCTAGGACAGTGAGGTCAAAGAACTTTGGCCCAAGATTTGTCAGTCGCTTGCCACCTAGTAGTATGGATGCGTTCTTATTGACGGCGTCCTGAACGTGTTCTTCGGTCTTAGCGATGCCGAGGGTCAGAGGCCCATGGGTAACGGAGCCATCGGCACCGTTGCCGACGCGGAATTTGCGAACTTCCTCAACGAGCCTCCCGCTGAACCGGTCGTAGATGCCATCTTGTACGTATATTCTATTGGCGCAGACGCAGGTTTGGCCGGTCACCTTGAACTTGGCGATGATTGCAGAGCTGACGGCCGTTTCGAGGTCCGCGTCGTCAAACACGATGAAAGGGGCGTTTCCTCCCAATTCCATGCTTAATTTTTTCAAGGTATTGCTGGACTGCTGCATCAGGATCTTGCCAACCCTTGTGGAGCCGGTAAAGGAAATTTTCTTGACAAGCTCAGACTCGCAGAGTGCCAGACCTAGCTGGGGTGTGTTCTCCAGGCCAGTCACGATATTCAGCACGCCTTTCGGGATCCCGGCGCGCTCACCGAGAACAGCCAGGACATTGGTTGAGAACGGGGTCACGCCATCGGACTTCAGGACGACGGTGCAACCAGTGGCGAGAGCCGCCGAGACCTTGCGCGCAGCCATGGCGATGGGGAAGTTCCAAGGAGTGATCAGACCGCACACACCGACAGGCTGCTTCAGAATTTGGATCCTGGCAGTGGAAGCAGAATGCGGCGCAACGTCTCCGTAGATGCGTGGTGCCTCCTCGGAGAACCACTCGAAGAAGCTGGCAGCAAACAAGGCCTCACCTTCAGCGTCCGGCTTGGCTTTGCCGTTCTCAGTCGTGATGATCCTGCCGATATCTGTCTTGTTCTCAACGATGAGATCGAATAGCTTGCGGATGATGCGACCGCGCTGGCGACCTGAGTATGTCCTCCAGTCCTGGAAGGCAGTCGAGGCGGCGCTGATTGCGGCATTGAGGTCGTCTAGCCCGCACTCGGGGACGGTGCCAATTACCTCATCGGTTGCCGGGTTGGTGACTTCAAAAGTCTCCCCGGATATGGACATGACCCATTGCCTGCCACTTGTGAGCAGTTTCTCGAATCCTGCTCATGGCCGAGCTTACCCGTCGATGTACGCCTTCTCCTGGATGAGAGACGGGTCGTTCAGGCGGTTGGCGATCGGTGAGACCATTGTGAGCCTACCTAACCCGAGCGGAAAGCCCAGACACAGAATACCAAAAGATATTTAGGGTTACTTGATAGTAAGGGAAGTCAAACTAAAGTTCAAACCCAGACTTGCAAACGCTACAGGACAACAGAGCCCAATGGTGTGCACAACAAGCTGGCATGCGTGGCTGTTCCTAATACTTGGTAACACTATTGCAGTGTCCGCCCTTGGCGTTTACTGGAACAAACCTGATTTAACATGGACGGGAAATAGTCCAGGCGTAGGGTTTCCTGAGTTCACGATGCAATGTCAGAGTCGGAACGATGTTTCAAGTCTCAAGTCCTCCGGCTTTACCCCGCTTCAGGAGGTATCTTCTTCTGAGGGTTGTGAACACCATTCGGAGCTTCCGGATCGGCTTCCCTCGGGCTGAGAGAACCCAGAAGACACTGATCCTAGCTGCGAGCACAAGAGGTCTTTGCTACTCAGGCCAGGGGCTCTGCAGTAAGCATTGTACATTACTGATAGCACTGTACTGAGTTTATTATACGAGCCACTGATTTAGAATCCCTCATGGCTCCAATCTATTTGTCTCATAAGAGAACTGGTTGATCTCGGGTTCCATTTCCGGCTGGGCATGCCCGTCGAAGCTACCCCAGCAAGGGTGGGGAGTTCCTCGTTGGCTCGTAGCCGATCGTCGAGGCATCTACGGACTACTCCGTACGAGGCTAAGGGGTCCAGAAACTGTGGTAGATTTCCGGCGGTCTAAGAGCTGTATCGCATAAAGATGCAGTGTCGAGCGCCACATCTCCACCATCACGCATCAAGTCGAGTCGTCCTCCACAACGTCCCAAATCCGGCGGCGCCATTTTGAAGCCGAGCGAGCGATGACAATAGACACCGGAATGACATCCGGTCCCGATGGCTGTCGGCTCGGGTCGGAACCCCACAATCCGCCAAGCGGTCTCGGTCCAACGTTGAGACGTGTTGTCCAACAGACCCAGTGGTACCGTATACACTGGTACCGATTTTTATCCAACGTAGGAATACGTAAGTATATCAGGTGCTGGGTGAGAGAGTAGATGGGAAGATATATTCGTTATTGGAGAACCTTGTTGTTCCCGAACTTCTTTTATCTTTACAACGCCCAGACTTTCGACTTGCAACCGCGACAATGACATCTCAAGAACTAAACGAGATTGCGGCTGCGCTAGAAACGGCGCGCATCAGCCAGACCCCCATCGATCCCCCGAAGACGACGTATCCTGAGCTCACTACCGACGGTGCTTTTGAAGTCCAAAGGATCACTGTCCAGAATGCCGTCAAGAACGGTGACCGTCATGTTGGATACAAATTGGGAAACATTGCCAAGGTGATGCAGACCGCTTTTGGTCTGGGCCATCCCGACTATGGCTTTCTGCTGGGTAGTTTCTTTCTGCATGAGGGGCAGAAAATCTCCTTGGGCAAGTTCATCAAACCGTACGTCGAACTAGAGCCGGCGTTCATCCTGAAGGGCCACCTGAAAGGACCCAATGTGACCATTGCGGATGTCGTCCGCGCCATTGACTTTGCCATCCCTGCCATCGAAATCATCGACTCACGAGTGAAAGACTGGGCAATCAGCCTCGAAGATACCCTGGCCGACAACGGGTCCCAAGGTGCCATTATTCTCGGCGGTACTCCGCGCCAGATCACAGACCTCAATCTGCACAACACGAGGGGCGTCTTGAAGTTCAATGGAACAGAGGTTATGACGGGTAACACTCAAAATATCTTGGGGAATCCCCTGGCAGCTACTGCTTGGCTGGTGAACCGCCTTGCACAGTACGAGGTCGAGTTCTTGCCAGGTCAAGTCATCATGCCCGGCAGCTGTCTGCAGGCAATGCCGATGGACAAACCCGGCAGGTGGACTTGCAGTTTCGAAGGCTGGGGAACCATCGAGTTCGACGTTGTCCAGTAACGTGGGTCGCCCGTACGCGGCTGACTGTAGCTTGGCAAGCGATGAACTGGGTTGATCCAGGTACTGTAGTTGCATTCGGTACCTAAGCGACTGGCCAGAAGCCGGTCATGAACCCGGCAGATATAGTACACACCGTGACCTTTCACTCTTCCCGGGTTCCATATCCGACCCCTGCCAAGCTGTGGTGCATCCGAGGACTCGCCGCTCCACCAGATCCAAGCGGATATACCCCTGTCTGGCTGGAACCACCGCAATCTGGATGCGGGGATGCGGAGGTGGCTGCTTCTGTGGGCCGTGCTCAGCAGTAGGCCACGTGCGCCACGCCGGTTTGTGGCACCTCCAAAAGAGGAGACGGTCGCTACGTTGGTTCATTGGCAAGCCTGCCAGCTGTTGAGGAATCATCAGCAGACAAACCAGATGTATTTCCTCCGCCATCCGAATAAGCATGTTCAGAAGACTCCACCAGCAGCAGCAACCTTGTTATGTGATGTCCCAAATATGACTTGCCAGCCACGCGTGCCTGACCACGAGAGGCTGACAGTGGCCTGGAGGTTCTGTTGGTCGGTGCTGAGGACAGGGGATGACTCTGGACCCTGGAGGCTGGCGGGTCCGGCGGCGGAGTGATCCATGACCAGATACCGCCGTGGTCAGTCAGGCTGGTAATTGCGTAGGCTCACTGTCCTCAACATCCATGTTGCCCAGGTCGCGCTTCCCCCGCACCATCAGACCTGACTCAACCCAACCTGGACGAAAGCGTACGAGTAGTGTCACGTTCTGCAACTTAACCTGATTCACTGCATCTTCTCGCCGATTTCGTCGTACAGGTCGTGCCAACGGAGCAGCCGATTCGCAGAAAATGCGACGATGAGCTCATATATGACTGCGCGACCCAAAGATGGAAGCGAAATCGTCGCGGACTGAGCCTCGAAAAGCGCGGCGGACTGCTAATGCGTGAGCACCACATCCTCACTCACAAGCGTACCTAATATATGCCACATATAGCTGTGTTCCATGTCGACAGAGCAAGATTAAATGCTCTGGCGAGGAGCCGTGTCGGAACTGCCAGCGACGCTCAGTCTACTGCCAGTTCACTGATGGCAACAATAAAGTCGTCGTGACAGAAAGGTTGGTCCCGGATTACCTACGAATATTAAATTACAGACACCATGTTTACGGTACAAGATATCTTGCGGAATTGCAGAAACTTGCTGATGAGCATCGGCCCTCTTCGCCTGCGGCGGTAACGACAACCAGCGATGGTGGCCGGCAATCGCAGGCTTCCAGCCAGTACATGGCGGATGTACCACAAACGGCAAGGACGGCCAGCAAGTCCCCAATGCCTCGGGCGTCCATCCGATGTGAACCTCTACCAGGGCCCAAGCTCCCCAATGGGACTGTATTCAGCGACAGTACCCGACCATATTGCGACTCGATGGTTGACATGACCTCATCGAACAGTGTAATACTCGAAACCACCTCATTCACACAGTGCATCGTTCCTTCCAGGTCTGGGTCTAATGCTAACGTACTGCCCGTTCCTACCTCGGGTCCCTCCTCGAGTCCAGTAGGCGACCCAAGCCCTGGTTCCGTCGTGGCTTCAAGCCCCCGGACGATGTTGGCACGTCTGCCTCAAACTGCAAGCCCACTAAATACCATCTGGTCCAGCACGTTTACCATTCCAGCCAAAACCATTAAAAACACACAGAAAAACAAAAGAGCGTGGAGTAAGTACTACTCGTCTATGGCCTCGCAACGGAAACTAACCGTGACGACCAAAGTTTGGCTGGCGCCTTGGTCGACGTGGTCCTTCACGGTTCGCCTCACTCTAATGCTCTCCGAGAAGCTACATCCCGAAAACCCATCCCTTCCGCCCAGCTTGCTCAGCACAGAGATATACAGCCTTACATATAAAACATCCGTGAATTATGACCTCCCAGATATCTCCGGTCTTCCGTCAATGAGCCACGCTCTCTATCTGTTCAACACTGTCAAGTTTCATCTAGGCCAGACCTATAGGTTGTATGATGAAGAAGAATTTGAGAAGCAAATTTGCGACTTCTATCCTAACGCACTCCAGAAGGCGACCGAGTGCCCTCTTTGGTTGAGCAAATTTCTTCTCACGATGGCCTTTGGAACAGCATTTCAAGCCCCTCCAAGAGATAGCCCGGAACCACCGGGCGGCAAATTCTTCATCAGAGCAATGGCCTTGATGCCCGATTCAAACTCCCTCTGGAAGGACAGCTTTTTGGCAATGGAGGTCCTGGCTTTAGGAGGCTTATACTTGTACTCAGTAGACCAGCGAGAGGGTGCCAACTTTTTTGTACGCAACTGAGCCCCTCTCGCGGGAACAACCCTTCATTGCTAACCCCTTAACTTCGAAAGCTTGGCCAAGCAATTCGAATCGCACAATTAGAGGGGATGCACACTCATCTGCCAGAACATGAGCTAGGTGCAAAGATGGCCACCTATGTACGCGACCTGTGGTGGACACTCTACATCATGGACAGACATTTTTCCTCGTCCGTCGGGCTACCAATGTCGGTGCAAGACAGTGACATTACGACTCCAGTTAATCCACCCGGCTTAGGCACGGCAGTTGATAGCGCCCGCAGCCTCCAAGCCAACCTTTCTCACCTTATGTCTGTGATCTTGACCAGTAAGTTCCAAGGCCCGATCCACTGTGCAGCTTTCAGTATGGCTGACAGTCGTCAACAGCGGTCTATAAGCCCAGTGTAACCGAGTTGGCAACATTTCTCGACCAAACTAGGTCTATTCTGCACACATTGGCTCATCATGCTCAGGATATCGAGAGGATTATCAGCACCAAGTTTCACAAATCTGCGGGCACCATGCCCCGGGACACACGCTTACTCACGTTGTTGTACCACCAGGTATGTCGCTGCGTCCCACTCATTCTGTGTGCCCGATGCTTTACGTGTCGACTCTCTGACACCACTCACACCACAGTGTGTAATCTTTGCAACCCGTCCTCTGCTTTTGTCTGTCATGCAAGAGAGATTGGACTTGCTGGGGTTTCCTGGTGACGAGAATTGGACCGACTTTCTCGCTCAGACAGGTGCCGTCATATCGACTGGTATCAAGTCAGCAGCAAAGACTCTACAAATCCTGACGAGCGAGTATAGCGTTCTTGGTAAGGATGATAATAGTCTCACCTGTATGATGAAAACAAGTCACTGACTTGTAATCCACACAAGATGGATTTCTCCCCTACGATGTCGAGTTCACGTTCGGGGCCGCCCTGAACCTGACCATGGCCCATGCACTCTTTCCGGATGTAGTCGACTACAACTGTTGCCACAAAATGGCGCATCAGATTTTGAACGACTTGATTTATCGAGGAAACCGCGTGGCCCGTGCTCGACGGTCAGAGCTATGCCACCTGGAGGGCCTTTGCCATGAGCTGATATCGCGGGGCCAACGACAAGGGCTGCAGACATTGCAACTACGCGGGCCAGAGCCACAGCTTGGCGGAAGTCATGAAAGACTGCTTTCAGTGGACAACGAACCGCATCCGCTTTCGAAGGGCCTCGACGCGAGCCAAGCGATGCACATAACGTCTCATCCGGAGCCAGCGAGTGACATGGAGTTTCTTGACAATATCGGAATCTCATCGGAGGAGTTCCTTTCCATTGTTCAGCACATGGGAAACCCGGAAACTTTTCCAGACAGTATGTTGACATTAGGTTGAGTATGTTCGATTGTGAAGGGGTATTCAATCTACATGCCCGGCTTCGCAAGGCTGGTTACGGGTCTTGGGGAGGATTAGAGGCTGGAACTGGGTTCAAATCGTTTGGCTACAAGCCGCGCTAGTAATTCCCTGCATTATTGACGTAACTGACTTGGTGATCGCCCTATATCCACACGCTAGGAGTAACTAGCTATCGGTTTACCCAGCACACTCAGGATGGGCGTAATACCGAGCCCTGGCTCCTTGGGCGCCTGAACCCGTCCATTCATTACCTCAAAGTTGCCGTCCGCCGTCTTGACGGTGACAATGTCGCGAGACTCAAGAATGCAGCGGAGGTATCGTTCCGGTATTGTCTGTCCCAAGTGAACAATGGCCGCAAACGCAATGTCCGATCCCGCTGTCTCCTGGCAGCTCATCGTGTAACCAGCGGCGATGGCCATATCCCTGTGTCGACGGCTCTTCGTCAAGCCACCGTTCTTGGAGATCTTGATCCCGAAACCCTCTGCCGCGTCGTCGGCAATGATCTGGGCAATGGACGTATCAGTAGTGGCGAGCTCGTCGAAGTGAATCGGAACATTTGTCCTTCGGCGCAGGGAGACGATCTCGCGCCATGTGGCACAAGGCGCTTCGAGGACAAAGTCCAGCCCATCAGGTAGAAGCCTTAGCATGCGCAGGGCACTCTCGACCGTCATGCCACCGTTGGCATCCACGAGGAAAAATTCGCCGGGCTGCTTATCGGCAAGAGAGGCAGTTATACGTGCGGCGTCGGCCGCAGGGTCGCCACCAATCTTAACGGAATGGCCGATGTACCCTCTCGCTCGGTGCTCCGCAACGCGCTTTCGCATATCCTCGGGTTCGCCCAAGTAAATAGATGAGATGATGGGCAAGGCCAGATCTGTTCGACCGCCGAGAAGCTCACACACGGGCAGACCCACGGACTTGCCAAAGATATCCCAACAGGCAACGTCGAGTGGTGTTTTGGCATGCTCGTGGCCAACCAAGGCTGCATCCATTGTCTCATTGATACGGTCAACCCTACGAGGGTCGAGGCCGATCAACCGCGGGGCAATTTCAGCAATGCCGGCCCTCGCACCGAGGGCATGGGCAGCAATATAGGTAGATCCAAACGGAGTGCTCTCACCCCAGCCCTCAATACCGGTATTCGTAGTGATGCGAACAAAGGTAGCATCAAAACTCCTATATTCGCGCCCGCCCGATAGACGATAAACGCCGCCAGAGTAAGGCAGGTCGACCTGGAAGACATCAATTCCGGCGATCTTAAGCTCCACCATCGCCATCTTGACGTGTCACTAACGGCGCTGATGGACGAGAGAGGGTACTGAGGACGCCAGTGTTTCGGGGCTTGTCATTTTAGCTCATCGATCTGTTCGAACGGGCAGTTCCTTGTTGTACGGGGCAAATCCTTGATGATGAAGCTGGATTGTCCAAGAAGGGGTTCTTCGGATCTCCACGTTCTCATGCGCCCTAGCCAACTTGAAGTCAATGCATACCGTCAGAGCTACAGTACAGTACCACGCAGTCTCTGTCTCGGATGCTCCTCCCGACGGCGCAGGACGGGGATGTCTTCGGGTCGGATCATAGTGGGCCATTTCGCTTCGAATCGGAGAAGACTCGCTGACCCCTGTTCCGCGACAGGTCTTCTGATCATGTGTGATGTACGATAAGTACAGTACAGTACTGGTACTGTACAGTAAGTACCCTTTGACCTGTATCAAATGTGATTGACTGGTGCCGGCCCTGCCTACTGTACTTCGTAATAATTGCGTCGGAGGTATGGCGCGGGGTTGTCACCCGAAGTACATGTACTGGGAACGAAGCGGACCCGCGGGGCCACTCCCGACGAGCCACCAGCATCGTGAGTCGTGACGTAAACCCGACCATACGGAAACAGAGAGCGGGAATTGCTGGTGTGCTTGGGGCTGGTTTTATTTCTGCAGGGCCAAAGAGTGACGCGCTATGGCATTTGCGTTCGCCGTTTGTGGCGATACCGATCGGTAGCAGGGCTGCGAGCCTTATGCCTGACTCCAGAAGGCCACCCACTAACACACAGAGTAGCCCCACAATTGATGGTTCCGCTGCATAGGTACCTCCCGTCATCACGTATGCGGCACGCAGTGTCATCTACGGGTGCGACCACTTGGTCGTCCGTGAGCCATCATCAATCACATCGCCAAGTGGGCGTCACGGCAAAAAGTAGAGCACCCACCTCCTGTTTCCCAAAACTGTTCCAGCAGAATAATGGCTCAAGTCACCTCCCGCAAGGCCTGGCGCCGAACCGATGACTACACGGCGGGGGTCCCCAAAGTCAGGCTCGTCACCGAGATCCTTCCCCTCCCTCTTCGCCCGACTGCCGTCCTGATCAAGATCCACGCGGTCTCTCTCAACTTCCGCGACGCCAACATCGCCAACGGCGGCAATCCCTGGCCCGTGGTCAAGAATGGCGTTCCAGGAAACGATGCGGCGGGCGAGATTATCGCCGTGGGCAACAGTGTGTCGCTCGTGTCCATTGGCGACAGGGTAGCCCCCATCACCGACTCAGAGTATGTTACTGCCCGCTCAACCGGACGGTCGTGGCTCGCAGCAAACGAGGATGGTACCCTAGCAACCCACTTCATTTTTGATGAGAAAAAGGTCACCAAATTGCCCGCACACCTGGACTGGGTCCAGGCAAGTATCATTCCTTGTGCTGGTACGACCGCGTGGTGTGCCCTTAAAGGTGCCACCATCGGCCAGACCGTTCTCATCCAAGGTACGTCCGACTTGGTGCGGAATACGTCGCTTCGCTAATAGTCTTCTTAGGTACTGGTGGTGTCAGCACCTTCGCGCTCAAGCTTGCAAGGGCTTCGGGGCTTCGGGTCATTTTGTCGTCCTCAAGCGATGAGAAGCTCAGGAGCATTAAGGAGCAGTTTGGAAAGCCCGAAATCGAGACCATCAACTACAAGATACACCCTCAATGGCATGAGGACGTTCTCCGACTCACTGGCGATGTCGGCGTCGATCTTGTCGTCGAGAACGGCGGCAGCAGCTCGCTCCTCAAGAGCATGCTGTGCACCCGACGTGGCGGTATCGTTAGTCAGGTTGGCTACCTTGGTGGTCCAAAGCCCGAGGACCTGGCGGAGTTTGTATCAACCATCATTGACCGGCGATTGAATGTCCGGCAAGTAGTCCATCCCGAACGTAAAGAAGTCCACGGGAAGCTAATTGGGATCAGGGGCATTAATGCAGGGTCCAAAGAGGACCAGGACGAGCTTATGGGTGCTATTTCGACCACGCAAATGACATTCGAGGACATCATTGACTCAGTCTGGCCCTTTGAGAAGTCGGACGAGGCCATCGAGTATGTCTGGAAAGGCAACCAAGTGGGAAAAGTAGTCATCGAGCTTGCTGAACCGATCCCGCCTGTGTAGGATTTGGGCCTGCCGTTGCGTCTTGACTACACGCCGGTGGGGAGCGCCTGCCATTACAACAGGGTGACTCTAGGACTCCGTATTGCTTCAGCTCCCATCCTCTCATGGCGGACTAGACCCTGTCTGGAACTGACAGTCTTGCTCCCTCTTTGCTGGGTACGCCACGGGCTGCGCGCCGGTGGTCGTGGCCGGAGTCCTGGCCGACCGCGCGTCGCCGCTGGTCCCTCCCGTCTGCATTGGTGCAGCCGCTAATTATAACTTGTAAATCCCTGTCCCCCAAAGACCGAGCCAACTGCTGCGCACCAGGTCGCTGAGTTCGACAGGTCTCGGGCCTGGAACGGCCAGCGTTGGCTACAGAAGGGTGTGGGTCGCTATGAGTACCTTAGGTAAACATGACCTAGGTAGGTACCTTAGGTGCTGAGGGTGGCTGCCTGTCCCTGCGCTGCGGCTTGGCCGCTGGACCCGCCAATGGAACGCAGTAGTGCAGCCAGACTCCAGTGCTCTTCTGCCGTCCTACAGCGACGCGGGAACACGCCACTCCCAGCCTTCAGCAGATCCTCCAGGAACACGAAATGACAGCTTTCGACCCGAAAGCTGGTGCCTCGCCACTGGTCGCAGGATGTCAGATTCACGCACAATGACACGCCAATAAACGCCGGCTTGACGACCACACGTTGCCGGCGACCACCGCGTCGGACAAGTCGGACAGCCACCAGCACTGCCGGTCGGGCCAAGCGTCGATCCCATGATTCCCATCCGTCACGCATCCGCCAATCACCAAGGCCCGTATTCCTCGCGATGGGCAACAATGAGCGAGTCCGTTCCGCCGCAGACCTGCTCGCCGCAGTGACTGATGACCCGAAAAGGGAAAGTTGCCACGAGAAAGCAGGGTGAAAACACCGCCAACGCGAGGCTGCCCAATCTCCCGGGCGTGGCGCAGCGCAGCGCCGGCGACTGCGTGCCCGTGAACGAGCAGACCGACGGGGATGCGGGGCCGAGCACCGGAACACCGTGCCTCGCGTTCATCGCATTGTCGGCTCTTTGGAGCATCATGCCGCGAGAGATGAGACGATCTGAGTCCGTAGGTCAGAGGCTATTAGCTGCGACGAGTATAAAGCGATGGTCGTCATCGTGCTGCCCACGCTGCGTCCGCAAGAGTGGAAAGACTATCCTCTAGAGCTCTCGCAGTCTCAATTGCTCTCAGAGGTAGAGCTCAAACTGGAAGCAAGATGCATCTCCAACAACTCGCGCTATCTATTTCATGCCTGTCGGGAGTTGCTTCAACAGCCTGCCCCGGCTCTAACAGCTGCAAGGCCATTCCTGGTTCACGCGACTGGCCTTCTTTTCACGCTTGGAACACACTCAACTCGACCACTGGCGGCCGGCTCCTTGCTACGATCCCACCTGGTGCCGTGTGTCATCCGGGACAGCCGACCTACAACCCCGACCAATGCCCCGTCACGCAAAAGGGATGGAGCAGCTACGATTGGCACGCGGCAAACCCGGTGTCGATGATGATGGACCAATTTGCCAATTACACTTGCCTCCCTGATGCTAAATATCCGTGCAGTGGCCAAGGCTACCCCAACTATGTGGTGAACGCGACGACGGCCAGCCACGTCAAGGCTGCCGTGGACTTTGGTAAGTCCTGATTGTCACGGGATGCGACCGTCGAGCTGATCGAGTGCAGCGCGGAAACACAATGTTCGCCTTGTCGTCAAGTCTTCTGGCCACGACTACCTCGGTCGCTCCAACGCCCCTGGCTCTCTGTCGGTCTGGGTACATCACATGAACAACATAGAGTTCCACGACGGAAGTTTCAGGCTCGCAGGCTCGGGCAAGGTGCTGAAAGGCAGCGCCGTCACTGTCGGTGGCGGC
This sequence comes from Purpureocillium lavendulum, assembly GCA_029168975.1. Lineage (NCBI taxonomy): Eukaryota > Fungi > Ascomycota > Sordariomycetes > Hypocreales > Ophiocordycipitaceae > Purpureocillium > Purpureocillium lavendulum. Next base: position 4,155,152 of record JAQHRD010000004.1, on the reverse strand, counting down.
ACGGCAATGTACGACATTTACGTGGCAGCCGACGCGCATAACCAGACGGTCGTCGGCGGCGGCGCCAAAAGCGTCTCGGTCGGCGGGTACGTTTCCGGCGGCGGTCATTCGACTTTGGCACCTCGATACGGCCTTGCTGCGGACAATGTCATCGAAGTGGAGGTTGTGACGCCGCTCGGCACAGTCCTCACCGCGAACGAAGACCAGCATGCGGACCTGTTCTGGGCACTTAGGGGTGTAGGCAGCCAATCCCTCGAACGGCCATGCGCTCAAATGCTAATCGCGCGCAGGGCGGTGGGAGCACATTTGGTGTCATGACAAAGGTCACTATGTGGACGCACCCGACGCCGAAGATTACCTCCCTGACCTGGATGGGCGTGACCGATCCAAGGAGCCCATTCCTGCTCGACCTTATCGCGTACCTTTCCAGCCAAATTCCGTACTTGATGGATAAAGGCGGATTTTCCGGCTATAACTATGCCAGTCTCGGCATGAAGAACCCGGTGCCAGTGCCAGGTGCCCCGGAGCAGATTGCTGGCGTCATGGGCATCGCGTTCGTTCAAGACCAAGATCCTGCCTTTGTGGAACAGGTGTTCAAACCCATAAACGACACCATCAAGCGGCGATGGCCAGGCCAGGCTTTCCTCTTCCAAATCTCGGAAGAGTTTCCTACGTTTTTGAGTTGGTTTGACAAGAACTTCGATAAATCGTCTGCGGGTGGCAGCGCGTACATTGTGTCGCGGCTCTTGGACCATGACGCACTGACTGGGAACCCAAACTTGCTCGGCAGCGCAATCAAGGCGGCCAGTACACCGAGCGGCGGGATGTCGCTGTTCATGGTCGGCGGGAAGGGCGTGCAGCATGCAAAGCCACGGGGAGGGAATTCCGTCAACCCAGCCTGGCGACACACCTACGTACACGCCTGTAAGTTTCAGTTCGGTCTCCATCACGCACACGTTTCTGACAGGGTACCCAGTGTCGTCGACTGGCTTTGCTCCATTCAACAAGACGGCCGAGCAGGAGACCATCAAATTGCTCGACTCATCGATGCAACCGCTACGCGCGCTCACACCCAAGTCTGGTGCATACATCAACGAGGTACGTTCCGGCGTGTTGAACGCAAAAAGGGAGACATGTAATACTAAAGCCACCAAGGCGCTGCCGTTTGAACGAGATTGGCAGCATACTTTCTGGGGGGCCAATTACGAGCGCCTGCTCAAGATCAAGAGGTCTGTCGACCCGACCGACGTCTTTTGGTGTTCGCCGTGCGTGGGCAATGAGCGATGGGCAGAGACAGAGGACGGCCATCTGTGCAGAAAGAGGTAGAACGTGTGACGATGCGGGGCCGCGAAGCGGATGTGTATGTGAAGAGTAGTGTCGGAGGAAAAGATATAGACTTGTTCAATTCGATCATCAAGCATTGTCGCTCCCAGGTCGGTGGAGATCAGAAAAGAGTTGTTCATAATTTGGCCGTCGGTGACGAAGGACTGGAGCAATGACTCAACGCGTGTGTCTTCAGTCATCTGGTGGTCGGCATCGGGGCAACGGTGGCAGGTGCCGGGCAGATTTGATCCGATTTGGCCTTGCAGCGATGGTTCAGCCGCGAAACGCCGAGTCGCAGCGATATTGCCGCTTGTTGGTCATGGTCCGCAGTTGACTTCTGGTAAATATTCTGGCATTGCTCGATTCGTAAAGTACATGTGAAAGAATTTGCTTGTAAGGAAGGCGAATTGACCTTGATATAGACAGCTCACTCGTGAAGGTGCAGTGCATCTTGCAGATGGGTTCATCGGCGTCAGCCTGGGGTCTCATGGCCTCAACCTCACCTCCACGCGGCGATTTGAACACCGCTCGGCGGTCTCGGTCGTCCGATACAGCCACATTTGGCTTCGGACACCATTTAAGGGGACTCGACACCTTCGCACAAATGTCATCTTTGTTGACCACACAGACATTCGACAGCTAGTCAGAGACGGTAGCCTGCTTGTCGTGGCTCCCGGTTCATCAACACTCTGCCGGAATACGACGTCTTTACCTACACCGATCAATTCCAATGGCGCCACCAGTCACAGCTACCCGGGCCCTCGAGGCCAGCCCTCGCATTCACGAGCTGCTACAGCGCCTGCATGCCGCGTCCGAAGCACAGGAGAAGTCCATCTCCCAGATCTTCTTCTATCTCAAGATGCTCGCCGGGTTCTACCTCTGGGGTGCGGGCTGGTCGTCGTCGGCCGACGATCACATGCGCGACAAGTTCGTGTCGCTTGAGCAGGACAAATGCCAGTTCATGTACCTGCTCGCGCGGACCATGGGCGCGCGCAACATCATCGAAGCCGGCACCAGCTTCGGCGTGTCGACCATCTACCTGGCCCTCGCGGTGGGACAGAACGTGGCCGACGGACACGCCGCGGGGCAAACGGCGACGGGCAAGGTGATTGCGACGGAAAAGGAGCCCACCAAGGCGGCCAGGGCGCGGGAGCACTGGAAGCAGGCGGGCGACGAGGTCGAGCCATGGATTGAGCTTCGCGAGGGCGACCTACGCGAGACGCTCCAGGTGGATGAAGGGATGCCGGAGCAGATCGACATGCTTCTGCTTGACAGTATGTCACTCTGTCCCCCCGTGTAACTACTGACAAGTGCTAATAACATGAGTAGTCTGGACACCAATGGCGCTGCCTGTGCTGGAGCTTGTCAAGCCGCGCCTGCGCAAGGGCGCGCTGGTCCTTGCAGACAACACCACCATGGCCAAGGCGCTGTACAAGGAGTTCTTGGATTACATCCACGACCCGAAGAATGGATTCAAGACGACGACGACGCCGTATTCGGGCGGGCTGGAGATGATTGTGTATCTACCGTCGAACTGAGACGAGAACGGATAACCGCCCGCGCCGTGCCGCATGTCCTGGAAGCGACGCGGTGCGGGTGCGGATTGAAGCAGGCTGCGGGGTTCAAGATGGTCAACTTTGAATGGAAAACATAGACACCTTGGCAGCTTTTGTTGATGCCACCGTTTTCCGACTCGTTTCCCGATTTGGATCGCGTCGCAATGTGACCTTCCTCCCTGTCGTCGCCGGCTGGCTCGACTTGTTGGACCAGGCGGACTTCGGTACGTAGGCTCCCCACATCGCCACTGGCAGGACCTAGCTTGCAGCGGCAGTCGCCGAGTGAGGCTCGAGCTGCAACCTCGTCATGTCCCTGTCGGGGCGCGTCCGCGGGTCAGAGCTCGCAGTCTTAAGCCTGGACTCTGGTACTCTGCTGGCCTCGTGTGCCCACCGGCTCACGCCGTTGCAGAACTGGACCGAGCGCAGACCAACAAGCTTTCTGCGAGGCGACAACAGAACAACAGACGACGAGTCACGCAACCCGCGAGCACCGGCCAACTGCTGGCCTCCCGCTCGGGCCTGGGGTGCCTGCCCGCTGGCGAACCCCTCGAGTCATCTCGTGGGCGTCTTGGCGGCCCCGTTCCAGCAGTCGCCGAACCAGCCTTCAGGGCCTGGGGCCTGACCCTGCCTTACAGCAGTGGATCGTCGGCCGAGAACCCCGACCCACGATTGGCACGGTCAGCGGGCCTGCATCCCATTTGGCTCTAAGCCGTGAGCATGAGCAGGGCGCTAAGAATAGGCAAATCTCGCCCATGCAGGGGTCGCTCGGGGGAGCAAATCACCTCACGCCAGTTCTTCGAGTGAGCAGCGAAACAAAAGTGTCATGGACCGGTCCAGGCTAGCTGCAGCCTGGCTGAAAAGATTTGCCAGGATGACGGGGAGCCGCAACAAAGGGCTCCAGGCCAGGCACGGCTGCGGTGAAAACCGCCGGTCCGCCCCCGCGAGATCATCGTGAGGGCCTTTTTTGACCTCTTCTGCTTCCTTCTCCAGTCGTTCGTTTACTCGTACTTTTCCTTCTTCGCGGGTGCGCGGCAAGGTCAGGATGTTGCTCGCTGGCAGGCGCGTGCAAGGCAACGGCGGTGCCGACGGCCGTCTCACCACCATCTTCACCATGTCTCTCGCTTGGCTCCTTGCCCTCACCCCTTTTGTCGACGCGGCGCAATGGACGGTAACGTCATACTACGCCGTGTCTATTACGACGTACAGCGTGACCTACCGCAATTACCAGTACACGTCGACGCGCATATATACCGACAGCGACTTCTACTCCCTCAGGGCGAGCGCCACCACGCTCCCGGCGTCCGCTGGCGTCTCGACAGTCACCCTCGATGATACCTATGGGGACGTGGACACGGTGAGGATCTACCTCCCAATGTCCGCCGTTCCCTCGTCCGACCTCAGCGTTTACGGCGACGACACCGGCCGCTCGTCCAGCTACGTGTACACCCGCTACGTGCAACCGATGGCGTACACGGCGCCCTCGTCCTGCCCTACGCCATTCACCGTCACCACGTCAAGAAGCTTGTCCCTGCCCAGCGCCATCGCCTCGCAAGTGACGCCCACTTCCACTACCAGCACGGTTCGCGACTACGGCGACGGTACTCTATACACGACCGTCACGGCGTACATCGACAAGACGTACTGGCCTACCGGGACGGCGCTCTCTCGCGATTTCACCTGGAGCTATTACGTTTCGCGGTGCAGCAACCCACAATCGTCCAGGGGCCCTGCGACAACTTCGAGACGCTTCGTGGGAGGCAGCGGCGATGACGCGCCAGGCAACGGCACTGGCGATCGCGACGGTAACACGTCCAAATGCGGTGCAGATGGATCCGGCTGTGTTGGAGGCGTACCCATCTGGGGCATCGTCCTCGCCGCGGTGCTTCCTACCGTCTTCCTGCTCGGCTTTGTCGAGTCTTTCTTCTGGTTCCGCAGGCTCATGCTTGGCAAGAGCACGATGCGTTTTACCACCATTTGCTGGATCCTCCTGTGTCCACCCATCATCTTCCTCATGCGGCGCATTCCGGCTCGCCTCGTCGAAGACCAGGAGCGCCTGCGTGAGCAGTGGGCAGGCACCAAAGCCGGCGACAAATTCCGTCTGTGGGCAAAGCTGGGGCTGCGGCACAGATACCCCTTCGAAGTGCTGGGCGAGCACGACGAATGGAGACCCGACGGGCACACGTACGAGAGCCAGTTGCCGACTGCCGCAGGGGCGGGGGGCACATATGCGACACAGCCGATGGTGCAGCGCCCGCGAGACTCGCTGCAGCCACCGCATGTGGCAGGACGGAGTTCGAGTGCTCGCCAGCAGCAGCAGCAGCAGCAGCAGCAGCAGCAGCAACAGCGGAGGGCTTCGTCCCAGCGAATGTCAAACGGCATGCCCACGATCCACGAGCAGCCGCGCATTCCAGAGCAGGCACGGCTGGCAGGGGAAAGGTCGCCATCGCCCGTCGTCTCCAGTCCATCCGAAGGCGCCCCTGTTTCGGAACCGACGCCGCCGCCCATGCCGCCTCGAAGACCCGGCGGCCCATCCGAGGCTGGGCCGTCCACTTCGAGAACAGATGGTGGATCGCAACAGTAATTGCAGAGATGGAGAGATGACGGCCTTTTTGAGCATTTGAAGTTTCTTGGTGTTGATTTTGATCCGTCTGATACCCAGGCATATCTAGCGCTCGCGATCATTGTTCATGTTTTTCATAGACACATAGCTCGGCACATACTTAATCATTCGTCCTCACTGGGGCCCTGTGCTCGACGCGAAGACAAGACAGCCCGCCCATCCGCCCGTCCCCGCCTGCACGTCACAGAGCATTGGCAAGCTCGTGGCTTGGCATTCATGGTTTGGATCGTTCCCGACTCTGGTTTGGTCGTGGCTTGCAGCTGGAAGTGGCATCACCGATTCCCCGTCCCACCGTGAAAATGGGGGGGCAGACGAAAATGCTCTGGCGTAATGCCGACCCGGCCAAGAGCCCACGGTCCGAGTAATATTGTCCACTCTCACCCGCCACCCTGCACCCTTCACGCCATCCCCCATGTGACCGAGACGAAGCGAGAGGCCCGTTCCGCTGAACGGAAGCCAAGGAGAGACAAACTGTAAAAGCTCTCTCGAGATATAAGTTGGCCCAAATCGGCACCAATTGTAGCGGACGCCAACTTGCATCATCATTGCCTGCACCTCCCCGTATCCAATTCGATCCACCCAATATTACCATGACCATCGATCACGTCGGACTCGTCGTCCCCGAGACTAAATTCCAGGAGACAGTCAATGTCTACCTCGAAGCCCTCAAGCCGCTTGGTTACTCCAAGACGCACCAATTCGGCGACTACCTAGTCGGCCTCGGGTCGTCTCAGGGCAGTCCAGATGGGAAGCCGGTGCCGGACTTTTGGCTCACCGGGGCCAAGGACGCAAACGAAACCAAGTCGCACGTTGCTTTCAGGGCAAATGGCAAGCAGTACCCGGCACCCGAACCGCCCGCAGTAGGCCCTAACACTCTCCACAGATCGTGCCACCGTAGATGCCGTCCACGCCGCCGCGCTCAAGGCGGGAGCCAAGGACAATGGCGCACCCGGCGTGAGGGCGATGTATCATCCGAATTATTACGGCGCGTTCTTCATCGACCCTGCCGGCAACAATGCGGAAGCTGTCTGCCACGCTCCCGCCTGAACCGCCCTTGCGACGCCGCTCTTTCGTGGATGCGCTTGATGACCGGTGATGGACACGGCAGGCGTACGTCAGGTGGCTTAAGTCGATGCACTGAAGCAACCATTCTGGTTATGAAACGGAGTGGATATCTAGTATATGCTGTCGACGTCTATGGAATTGCATGGGGATGCAATTGCGAGCTATCCCAATCTCTGTAGAAACTGCTCAATCGCCTGGTTCGTCTCATCCGCACTCTCCAAGTGCACCCAATGGCCGGAGTCTACCTTGACGACCGTCAGGTCCATCGCCCAAGCGGCCAGCATTTGTGTTTGCTGCTCCGCTCCGTCTTCTGGGTATTTTGGCACGATGAAGAGCGCAGGTTGCTTGATCGCAGAGTCCTCGTACCCGGCCTCATCGGGCGCAAAGCGGTTTTCGAGCCACATGCGATACCATCTCCTCGCACCGGTGTAGCCGCCCTGTCGACCAAAGGCCTCGAGATGCCTGCGCTGCAAGTCGTCGGTGTACCATGTGCCGATGGGCACGCGTTTGTCTTGGGCAACAAACTGCTCCATCCTGTGCAGCGGATGGAACCACTCATTCCAGGATGCCCTATTCGCAGCGAACATGAGACTCATGGCTGCGGTCGGGTTCTTTTCCAGCGTGGACTGAGCATCACTCTCTGCACCGCCAAGCCACGGGATGTAGCCGAGCAGCTCAAATCCCATTGCCTGCTTCGTCATGGCGTTGATGACGTCGACATTGAACGGCGTCCCAAGCTTGGGCGGTCCCACGGCGAGAAAGACGAGAGCCTTGAACCTCTCGGGATTGTATGCTGCGATGCGCGAAAGCAGAGTCGACCCTACATCGTGGCCAACGCCAACGACCTGTCTCAGCGTGAGGTGGTCCAGCAGTTCAATGACCTCGTCGCCCATGGGCTTGAGACGATAGCTGTCCACATCTGTCGGCTTGCTGCTTTCGCCGTATCCCAAGAGGTCGAGTGCTACGACACCATAGCCTTTGGATGCGAAATGCTGTATTTGGTGCTTCCAGTCGTGGATGTGAGAGGGGAAGCCGTGCAGGAAGAGCAGAGTCGGTAGCGCCCCGCTCTGCGCGACGTGAACGTACGAGATGTGGTGGTCTTTGGACGTTGAGAATCCCAGCCTTTGGGTGAGTTCCATGATGAGAATTGTAAACGGGGAGTCGTTGTTGGCAATGCTTCGTGATAGGAAATGTGTCCCGATGCCATTGAAGGCTGGCAGCACGGCTCTTTGAGGCGGGGAGTTTTCGGACCATTTCAGCGACTTGTAGCATCATCTGAGCTTAGTGCAAGATCCTTTGCCCACAGCGCACGTCATGGATTCCCACGCGTGCGATCCTCGCGCGAACACTCCCACTGCCCGGACAGGCAACACGGGAGGCTCACGAGCCACTCCTATGTGTGGTGCTGTCAACGAACGCTGTTGTTGTTAACTTGTTATCCACTTATGGGGGAGAACATACTCAGAGGGCGCGCCGGAGAATGTAAAGTTAAGAGGGCGGCGACGCGGCTGCGGGGCTTCGATAGTTCGACTTTTCACATCATCATCAACCCCTCGCCTCAGCGCAAGCAATTATGCCAGTCTCGATGCTCGCGAGGGCCGTTGACATGTCTCGCGCCGTTGCTGCTGGACGGCAGTGCCAGACCCTCCGCTGGTCTTTCGGGGCATCGCCCACTCGCCAGTTCTCCACTTCAAGCCCCCGCCTCTCCTCGGGCCTCAAGATCAATGCCGACCGACTGAACAAGACGCTACACGAGACGTGTCAATGGGGTGCCGCCCATCGATATGGCAGGTACATAAGAGCCTGACCCAGATGGCATGCGAGGTATGCAAGGTAGTTACTGACGGGGAACAGCGGCCCGACACAAACCGGCATGGCGCGCCTCGCCCTTACAGACGACGATGCCCGCGCCAGGCGCTGGTTCGCCGAGGAAGTCAAAAGGCTAGGATGCAGTCTGACGGTTGACCAGATGGGCAACATGTTTGCCAAGCGCCCTGGTTCCGGCAACATCAAGGCCCCGATGATTGCCATGGGCAGCCACCTGGATACTCAACCCCGCGGAGGCCGCTATGACGGCATCTTGGGCGTGATGGCCGCCATCGAGGCCCTCCGCACTATGGAGGAGAATGGATACCGGACAAACTTTGATGTCGGCATCGTCAACTGGACCAAGTGAGTGCCTGAAACGACGAATGGAGGCTGCGACCACAAACTGACGAGTCGCAGCGAGGAGGGAGCTCGGTTCCCAAAGTCCATGGTGTCCTCTGGTGTCTGGGCAGGCGCGATCCCCGTTGAGAAGGCATGGGATCTGGCAGATGTCTTTGACCCCGCGACGACGATGAAGTCGGAGCTCCAGAAGCACGGCTACTTGGGCGAGATGGCCTGCTCCAGCGACGCGAGCACTGGTGTCCCCCTGTCGGCTCATTTCGAGCTGCACATCGAACAAGGGCCAATCCTCGAGCGCGCGAACAAGAAGATTGGCGTGGTCTCCGGAGCTCAAGCGTACAAATGGTTCACATTCACAGTCGTGGGTCGGGATGCTCACACCGGCACAACGCCTCTGGAAGCCCGCAGTGATCCACTGCTGGCCGCTGCAAAGATGATTGCGAGGTCGCACACAATCGCAAAGGAGCATGGCGCCTTGGCGTCAACCGGAATCGTCAAGATCCCCGTCAACTCGTCGACGAACACCATCGCCTCTCAGACAAGCTTCACGTTGGACATTCGGCACCCAGAAGACTCGGTCGTAGCCGAGGTCGAGAAGCTCTGCCTGGACTCGTTCCACCAAATAGCAAAGGAAGATGGGAGAGGAGTATCGTTTAGTTGGACCCTCGACACCGACTCCCCAGCCGTCAAGTTCGACAAGGAGTGCATCCGTGCTGTCGAGGCAGCAGCCGACAATCTCGTGGGCCCCGACGGATGGCTCCCTGTTACAAGCGGCGCGGGACACGACAGCGTCTACACGAGTAGCAAATGCCCGACCACGATGATCTTTGTGCCGTGTAGGGACGGCGTGAGCCACCACCCCGAGGAGTACTGCAGCCCAGAGGACTGGTAAGTGGCCCATTCAGCCGGCCCTGCTCCAATCCAGCTAACAGCCCCACGGCGCTATTGGTACACAGGCACTTCTGGACGCCGTCGTCTACTACGACAAGACGAAGGCGGGCACGAGAACGTGAGCGATGCACGAGTCGGAGATTGGGTAGGGGGTCTCCGAGGGCTATGTGGGCTGCGTCTGCACAACAAAGCGTGTGCGAGGCCAAGTATCGTAGATCAAAGTCGGCCTATCAAGGAACTTACGCTCTCACTAGAGAGGCGCAGTCTAGTTATGTCCTATGCAGCCAGAGTCCCTCCTCACACTCTAGAGTACATCGAACCACCGGCCTCTGCATCAATGGCCGTGGCCTTCTCCAAGCCCACCACCGTGAACAGCTTCTTCGGCGTAAAGTCCTTATTGATGCCAGATGTCCCAGTCTTCTTGAAGTGCTCCAGCGAGGCCTTGATCGCCTCGTAAGCAGGTGCTATTGTCAGGAACGGGAAGATGATGATCTTGAATCCGAAATCCTTGGCCTGCTGTGGCGTCCACGACGGGGTCGCCCCGTTCTCTACCATGTTGAGAAGCACCGGCGTCGGCGCAAGCTCGCGGCACACGCCCCTTGCCTGTTCCTCGGTCTGCACGCCCTCGAGAAAAGCCACGTCGGCGCCAGCCTTGACGGCAAGCTTTAGTCTTCGAATTGCTTCATCATACCCGTCTGTTTGCAGGGCGTCCGTCCGCGCAATGATGACAATGTCCGAGCCTACTCTCTTGCGGGCTTGGGAAGCAGCCGCTATGCGCTGACAAAATGTCTCCGCAGAGACCACCTCCTTGCCACCAAGGTGCCCGCATCGCTTCGTTTGGATCTGGTCCTCAATGTGCAAGGCCGCGACGCCACTGCGATGGTACTGCTCGATAGTACGAGCAACCATGTTGGGACCGCCGTAGCCGGTGTCAGCGTCGGCGATGAGAGGCGTGGACGGATCCAGGTTAGCGATCATCTCGGCATGGGCGCGCATGTCGTTGAGAGACGCGAAGCCAAGATCCGGTTGGCCCAGCCTAGACGCGCTCGTCCCAGCGCCAGTCTATACTGGTGTCAGAGGCAGAAGAGATGAAAGGGCAGATGCCGACGAACCATGTAAATGCAGTCAAATCCGACATCAAGCGCGATGCGTGCGCTAAAGCCGTCGTAGACGCCGGGGGCAGTGATAAAGGACTGCGGGTCCAGTACCATGTTACGCAACTTTGTCGCAGCGGCCATCTTGTCAATTGTAAGCCAGAGGGCGATTGAATAGAAGTCTTGGTGATTTTACTGTGACGAGATAGCAACGGAACGACAACTTTTGCTGCACTTATACGCGATGCCGAGAGGTCGCGTCGCCCGATATCGCTCGGGAATGCCACGGGCTCGACACGGGGATGACGTTTGCCACCCTGCGAAATGCCGCCGATGAGTGAACACGGCTGCCAGTGCCGGCACCATCGGGGGGTCTGGGGGGCGACGGGCCGATGGCGGTGGCGGCTAAAGTTCAACAAGGTGCGCCATGCCTGTGGTGGTCCACGTGTTAGAGGTGGGCATGGATGGGAGCGTTTGTTACGACTCTGGGACATTGTTTCGGGGCCAGAAGAAGACACCATGTATTCTGGCTATTGTAGCCCTGTTCTAGGCCTACTCATGCCCCGGAAAGACACGAAAAACGGTTGTCATGGCCCGACAGATATGCTGCCATACCTCCGTTCGACCGATCCTCTTGTCCGCTCTCCTCCCAGCCCGCCGGCTTGATCAGATCTTCAATGGCCCACGCAATCCTCTCCGCGCCGAGCTTTGCTCCTCCGATATTTGGTGCTGCAGGGCCAAGCTGGAGCGAAGCAAGCCTCCCCGCGACGAAAAGAGGGACCCCGTCTGTCCACATCAAGTCCTCGGTAAGACATGGGAAGCCACCAAAGCCTTGCACAGGATACTTGTCCAGCATTCCGCGCAGGTACGGCAGCGTCCGGAAGTCAGTTTGAATGCCTGTCGCAAAGTATATGTAGTCGAAAGCTGGGAGGCCCGCGACGGGTGGCTCCGTCGACACCTTCCAACGGCCCGCTCCGTCTTTGCCTTCTTCATCTGACACTTCAAAGCTGGCATCCACGAGGGACGTTCGCTCGAAAAGAGCCAGCTTTCCGGAGGCCACGTGCTTCTTCAGTCTCTTATTGAATAGCGGCGTGATGCTGCCTCCGCCACGGGCGTCGCGAATAATCTGCAGGCGTTCTTCGTCCGAGTCTGCGAGCCAGAAGCGGGCTTGTTCAGCGTTCTTGTATTTTCCCATCCACTGCAGGTCCACGTCAAAGTGCTTTATGCGCAATGGTCCGCGCATCATGTGCCACACCTTACTAACGCCGCGACGAATGGCCAAGTCCGACAGCTGAGCCGACGTGAGACCACCGCCAACGACAAGTACGTGCGTCGGCTTCCCGGCGTTCATTCGAGAACTGACCACGGGGTCCGGGAATTCTTGTATCTGCATACTGTGACACGCCTGTCGGAGATGAGTGTGGTCCATCGAAGGCAGGCGTGGAATTTGTGGCCCGTTGCCAGGGCCGACTGCCAGGACGACCACCCTGGCGTAGCGACGGGTGTCGTCTGTTGTAACAGTGAAGAGCTTCTCATCATCAATCGAAACGCCTTTGACGACCCCGTAGTCTATGTCTTTTAAGGCGCCTTTTTTGACCAGCCCGGAACTCAGGTCATATCGCGAGACCACGTCTTCGCAATTGTCGCAAAATAATGACTGCGACGGCGTGTAATAGTCGTTCCGATCTCGTAGATTTATGGCCACTCTAGCCTCTTGCCTTGGGGATAGCTGCTTAGTATGTGTTTGCCCGATGGATGTAGTTCATGTTGCTCACTTCTTCCCGCATGCTTTTCTGCCAGCCATCTTTGTCGCATGTTTGCTCAGCTCTTTCCCTACACAGTTGCGGATCTCAACAAGCTCCCCCTCGCGTTCTTCTCGGTAGGCGTGGGCGAGCAGCGAGTCTCTGTCAAGAGGGTCCACGTGCCACAGCATCGGGCTTCGCAGGTGCGAAATGTCAAATGTTCGAAAGAGCTTCTTCCATCGACCCAACCACGACTCGTCGGTGGCATCGAGCACGAGCATATTGTACTCGGGCCGAGCGTGTACACGTCCTCTGGTAGAGACCTTGCCGCTGCGTACGTGTTTGAGTGAGACCTTGTTTCCATACTTGCCGATCCAGTGGAAGCGACGATGCTCTTCGTCTGTGAAGAGCGCAGCGGGTGTGTGCTCCCGGAGTCGAGCGGCAGTGGCTAGGCCGCATGGTCCTGCGCCGACAATTATGACGTCGTATATCTCACTCTCGCTATCCATAGCGTTGTATGATCAGCTGTGGAAGGAGTCTGGTGGTTGCCCCGAGCAAGAGGTCGGTGACTATAAGACGACGATATAAAGAGCCTCGGGTATCTTTACTTTGGGCGGATATAAAACTTTGAGAACCTCTGCGGGCAACCTTTCGAGGTACTGAACCTGTTGGACTGAACGCGTTGCGCGTGTGAAATACACCTTGATGGTCTGCGCGCCCAGCCATCAAGGTGTGAGCAGAGGACACCCCTTTGCTCTCGAAACAAGACGACCGCCATAATATGTACAGAGCGCTCAATGAAGTGAGGTCGCAGGCCGCAATGCACGTTTTCTTGCATGCATGAGATCAATAACATGGGCCGGTATGTGAAGCAATTCGCGGTCACGTCGCGGTGTTAGTGCTCCGCCTTAGTTTCATGCGCCGGAGCCAGAGCGGCAAAGCAGGCGTACCATAAGTCCAGTGGTGTTGATTGAACTTCTTCAAAGATCCGCTGAGCTACCAGGCTTTTGCAGATACGACACGCCAGGCAGACACGGCGGGAACGATGGGCATGTGAGATTCGAGAGGGACGCGTGCTATTAAAAGGGCGTCACATCCTGGCAGGACGGGAAAGACTACTCGCGGAAGAGCCAACATTTTGTAAGCAAAGCGACTACACAAACTACAACATCATCGCATCTTAGGCTGCCTTGTTGATTTGGGATCTCGAGTCTCGCATACAGCAAGCATCTGCAGAAGTTGCCTCAATTGCTGGCCTCAATTCCTGATGTTAACTGGTAGCCATGGTAGCCTCCGCCGTACGGGCGGCAACACGACAGTGCTGTAAACCACCGCCAGCAGGGTTCTTGGTCGCTGCCGCACTCTGGGTAGCCCCGGGGGTGTGAACATGTGTGAACATACAGGCAAGCGTGACGGAGAACCGGGATTCTCTCTCTGAATGCAGCCCCGATTGACGCGGTAATCACCAGACACCTCACTTCCCCCAATGCCCCGTGGGGTGTTTGAGATCGCCGCTCTTGGTAGGTGTACATCGACGCGTGCGCCGATGAACCAAGATCCTTCTGCCTCGCACGTGTTTTCTTGCCCACCCCGGGGCTTGGCCACCGCGCCGCTCCCTTTGAACTGATGTCGGTCACAGGACTAATACACAGGCGTGGCAGGCAGCACGATGCATTGAACAGAGAGGCATCGTAAGCGATCGGCAGCCGTGCCAAGTCTTCATTAATCGGGCAGGCGGCAAATGCGATCGGCGGCGCGATCGGGAGGCCAGGCGGCACAGGCCATTAAGGCCTATTTAAAACCCAACTTAAGCAGTTAAAGGTACAAAGTCAAACCGGACGGTCCATGCCATTTGCCCGAATCTCAACGACGCTGTTTCCTGCAACAATGCTAAGCCGGTTTCAATCCTTCGTCCTCGGTGTCTGACCGGCGATGTCGCTAAGCTGGACATGGCAGCACGGTTACGCCCTGTGCGCCTTGCATACACATCAGTCCTGCCTTTTGTGCCAAATTGGAAGGTTCGGCTCACCTTGATTCAGCAAGTGCGAACTCTCCAGCTTGAAACAGCGAGATGCGTAACCAGAGACGAAGCGCGATGGCGGGTGGCCATTGGGTTGTCTACAGCGGCAGAAACCGCCTCTGCCAAACCAAGGTGGCTCGCACCTGGAGAGTGACCCGCCTGGGCGCCACCAGTGTCCAGTCCCCTGGCCCCTTGGCCACGGCCCACGACACCGGAGTGGGGTGCCGTCTGGGACTCTGGGGAATGCCGCTCTTCTGTGGAGCTGACATGGGGAACTATCCGGCAGTGTGCTGCCACTGTGCTCGACCCTCATCCGAAAATAACGAGCCACTGGCCCGCTCAAGCCATCTTTGGCCTGTGACAACACCGGGTCCTACGACCTTCCAAAGTCTAGCGGGTGCGACACAGAAGCCTGGGCTAGGATCTATGGAGCAGTTGCAGAGGTCAACTGACGTAGTTCCCATACAGATCTAGCAAGTGAAACACCTCAAGGAAAGTCGCGGAGTAACACTGTCACGGAGGTGCCGAGTGGTGTTCACCGTCATTCGTTGCCAGCGAGTCTGCTTACGTCCAAAGTGATGACCTTGCCTCTACGGCGTCATGACCCTAGTGAACAACGAGGGCTGGAACTTGGTCAAGCACGCTGAACCGGGAAGTCATGTCGATCATGACAACGCGTATTCCCGACGGCTTATCCCGTCACGGGAACTGCCCGACAATGACCAGCCTTGAACGGCAAGGTAAGGAGCATCATGAACTAGGATACATCCAGAAGCTGACACTTGATCGCGGAGAAAGGAGGCCTGTGAGCCCATAATAGACTCAAGGATCGTGTCCCGTGGGCAGCATACGGCAATGTTCAGCCCTCAGGGGGAAGGTCTCGTTGTGACCTATTTCATGTGGTCTTTCATGGTCGTCACATCAGCCTATAAATACCGTCAGCTCGCCTGTGCTTCCAACATTAATGCTCCTCTCCAACGATCCCCGTTGTATCACGTATTCTTCTAAGTAACATCCTCGACCTGATTTTCAGCCGCCATTATGCGTCTGTCTCTGCTTCTCACGGTCCTGCCCATGGTGTTGGCCGCGCCGACAACCAAGCGCTCAGAGCCCGCCCCTCTTCTCGTGCCGCGAGGTAACCATCAGCTCCTCGCCGACAAGTACATCGTCAAGTTCAAGCAGGGAAGCGCGTTGTCAGTCCTTGAGGACGCACTGAGCTCCTTCGGCGGCAAAGCCGATCATGTGTACGACAATGTTTTCAAGGGCTTCGCCCTCCACCTTGACGAGGCCATGCTCAAGACATTGCGGGACCATCCAGACGTTCGACAGCCCCGTCTCATCAAGTTCAACCACTGTACTGACAGAATTATAGGTCGACTATGTTGAGCAGGATGCAATGGTTACGCTCTCCGGCTTTGAGTCTCAGCCAGACGCTACATGGGGCCTATCGCGCATCTCGCACCGTGAACGCGGGGCTTCGACCTACGACTTTGACTCCAGCGCCGGAGAGGGCACTTGCTCTTATGTGATCGATACTGGTGTCGAAGCTGACCACCCTGTGAGTCCTCAACGAAAGCATAGCAACATGTCGCCGTATTGTCGAGGCTGCTAAGATCTCTCGCTGACCCGTACCAGGAATTTGAGGGTCGCGCCGAACTCCTCAAATCGTTCATCAATGGACAGAATGCCGACGGAAACGGCCACGGCACGCATGTTTCGGGCACTATTGGTAGCAAAACCTACGGCGTAGCGAAGAAGACCAAGATCTATGGAGTAAAGGTCCTGGACGATCAGGGTAGCGGCCCGTACTCGGGCATCATTGCCGGCATGGACTATGTGGCCAAGGACGCAAAGACGCGTGGCTGCGAAAAGGGAGCAGTTGCCAATATGAGCCTCGAGGGTGGCTATGCTGCCTCGGTGAACCAGGCTGCCGCGGCCCTGGTTAGCAGCGGTGTCTTCGTCGGTGTAGCAGCCGGCAACTCGAACAAGGATGCCGGGCAGTCGTCTCCGGCGTCGGAGCCCAGCGTTTGCACTGTCGGCGCAACGGACAAGAATGATAACAGATCATCATTCTCTAACTACGGAAATGTACTCGACATCTTCGGCCCGGGAACCAACGTTCTGTCGACTTGGATCGGCGGCCAGACCGTGAGTATCTGCGAAGTGGAATAAAAGACCATCATGCTGACCTATACAGAACACCATCTCTGGCACATCCATGGCTACTCCCCATATTGTCGGCCTGGCTGCCTACCTCGCTGGCTTGGAAGGTACGACTGGAGGATCGACCTGCGACCGAATTGGAGAGCTTGCTACCAAGAACGCTATTAGCGGCGTCCCTGGAGGTACTGTCAATCTCCTCGCCTTCAACGGAAACCCGTCCGGCTAGAGGGGAAGGGGTTCTTCGAGAGACAAGACAGTATGTGCCTTGTGCGTTGAAATATATTTCGCTTCGTTTTATGGACCATGAAAAATACAGTCACTACTTGCAAGCTTCGACTATTGATGTGCTGGCGAGCTCAAGAGCATGAATACACTGCCATAGCCTTCGCTATGAGCCCATAGCAGCCATCTACATGTACTCACCAATGCTGTCATGCTTGGTACAGCTCCTTGTCATCATTACAGCCGCATTGAGTGTAGTATCGAAGCCGGAGGGACGGTACTTGAGGACCCAAGGACGCGTATGACAAGTTTAGTTGGCTGGCTGACAGACGGTAAATGTTCGTGTCAATCTAGATGTCGCCATACGCGTACAGGCCCTCCTCAAGTCCCTTGATCTGCAACGCCAGCAATCTCGAGAAAAACCGACATAGTGCCAGATTGCCTCCATGGAACCAGAACCCTGGATGCCCACTCTTCTGCCAAACAGTCCTCATCTCCCCCTCTTCGTTCAGACCCCAAGCATCGGTGACCCGATCTGCTACCTCGTCGCCAAACATGACTCTGGTCTGGGTCCGCATGTTGTCGTAGCCCGTCGCCAGAATGATCTCGTCAGCTGCCAACTCTGTTCCATCCTTGAACCGAAGTCCGGTGGGAAGAACCTCGGAGATGTCCTGGCCCTGCTTGATCTTGATTCTCCCGTCAGCGATTAGTTTGGCGGCACCCACGTCGATATAATAGCCGCCACCACGCTGGAAGTACTTGAAGAAGAGGCCCGAATCGTCCGGTCCGTAGTCGACCTTGAAGCCGGCTTTCGCTAGACCATCCAGCATTTCTTTGTCATGCTCCCTTTGAAGCGCGGCAACCTTGACCTGCACAGCTTTGAGCACGGCCATGGGCATCCCCTGAACAAGCATGTCGGAATCGTCCACCGGAGGGGCATCTTCGGAGTAAAGACCCTTGAATGCAATGTCGAGGATCGCTTTGGAGGAGACGACCTGCGTGCTCGACCGCTGCACCATGGTGACCTCGTACCCCTTTTCGAAGTAGTCTTGGGCAATGTCGTGGGCGGAATTGCAGCAGCCCACTATCACAGCCTTCTTTCCCGCGGAGCCCTCTCGTGCGCCGGAGAAGTCGGACGAATGACACAGCACGTCGCCCTTGAATGTCTCAATACCCTTGAAGTTTGGCAGGCTCTTCATCCCCGAGGCACCCGTCGCTTGGATGATGTGTCGCGGACGCAGCTCCCGCGTTTGGCTGGACCCATCTGCGAGCTTCCGTGTGACGGTAACGGTCCAGTTTCCCTGGTCTTCATTCCATCGACTACTCACAAGCTCCGTGTTCGTCCAGACATTCAGCTCCATCAGATCTGCGTAGGACTCCAGAAACTGGGCAAGCTTATCCTTGGGCGTGAAGATCGGCCATTGCGGTGGAAACTTGATGTACGGCAAGTGGTCATACCAGACGGGATCATGAAGCACGAGCTGGTGGTATCGTTTGCGCCAATTGTCGCCCACGCGCGTGTTGCGATCTATAATCAGCGCCCTGACGCCCTGCACCTGGAGCCGCGCAGCCGCCGTCAGTCCGGAATGGCCGGCACCTTCTGTCGTCAGCTCGCAGCTCATACGGCATCGGAGGAGGGTCGCCTTACCAATGATGAGGACTGCAGGCTCAATGCCATCGCCAAGGTCAGCCTCGACCGCACGCCTGTCGGCCCAATTCTTTCCGTCCGTCCGCGCGCCATGTTCAACGCCCTGAGGGCGACGAAAGAAGGTGCGTTCTTCATGACCCTTTAGGTCGCGGAGACTTGTGTAGATGGTGAAGATTTTCCACTTTCCGTCCTCCAGTGTTAGACGGAATGTGCCTTCGCCAGTGCCGATGCAAGTATCGAAGCGGAAAAAGGCGTGGATGCCATTGACGCCGGCACCACCATCAATGGGGATGATCATCGGGTTTCTGACCGGCGAGCTGGTATCAAGCTCCAATCGCTGCAACCGAAATCCATCCTTTGACTTTGAACATTGCTGCAAAAAGTTCAAGATGTCGCTATTGCCTTTGACGGTTCGAAATGCCCAAGACAGAGCGAGGTGGTCTCGCCAGTAGCCGTTCCGTGCGAAGAGGGCTGACACTGCTGCGTAGTCTGCATTGGAGATGGCGGCGTTCAGTGCCTCGACTATGGCGCTTGCCTCAGACTCCAAGTTGACCGATTCGATCTTGGCAGGCTGTGGAAAATCGGCGAGAGACAGGTTCGTCGATCCCGGAAGCAGATGGACAGTCTGTGGCTGAGCTTGAACACTTGCTGCGGCAGCCATTGTTGTATGGTATGATAGATGGTCTCAAATGAAAGGGCAGACTCGACTTGAAGGCAAGTCGTTTTACTCGCAATATCAGTCGCCCTGCCT
The DNA here is from genome assembly GCA_029168975.1 of Purpureocillium lavendulum. NCBI lineage: Eukaryota > Fungi > Ascomycota > Sordariomycetes > Hypocreales > Ophiocordycipitaceae > Purpureocillium > Purpureocillium lavendulum. The sequence goes on along the minus strand of JAQHRD010000004.1, from coordinate 4,135,891 downwards.
GGCGCGGATTAGCGTTTCAAAGGTCAAGTCGTCGCAATCGCGCAGGCGGAGGAGCAGCCAACGTCTCAATCCGCGAAGCTGCGGGGAGGCGGATTTAAGTTCAGGGTTGTTGCACACACTTGATTCCACAGCGCGCAGCGGCTGCAGACACGTTGCCGGCAGCGGACTTGTAGTGCCTCGGCCGCATGGGCGGCTGACATGGAGTCCTGCATACGTCCCGCCTGCACCGTAACTGTCATCGTTGGGTGGACAGTGCCAGTCACAACGCCACCTCTGCTGGTGAGCTCATCATGTCAGCAAACTTGGCTCCTGATCTAGAAGAGCATGCTTATTCCTTCGTCATTTCCAGCTGCATGTATATGGCCTCGCTGTATGGATACATGTACGTGGCCAAGGCTGCAGTGTTGCACCGTTGTATACATTGTACGCGATGATGAGGCAGTCTCGGCTTTGTATCCGCGAACTCGGCTTTAGCCAGTGATGCCCCTGTCCCGTGCCGTTGCTTCCCCGCATGTCCGGCTCCCTCTGGGGCGGGGTGAAGGCATCCCTCCTTGCCGCCCGTCAAGCATTTTGCACCCAACCCACTCACTGCCTCTGGCGCGGCTGTACAACAGCGTTGGTCGCTTCACCCTCACTGCCACTCATCGTCCATCTTCTTACCCGTTCTCACTGTTAGATCCGCCATGGTAGCACGCTACAATTCCGCAGACGAGCTTCTGTTGTATGATCTCACACGCCACAGCTCAAGCCCGGCATCCAGAACGTCGTCCAGGTTGGCTGACGAAATGAGACGAGACAACCGCGCGTCCGATATCGCTCCCGCGCGGCCCGCCCTGCAGGATGCCTGCATCGCGGCGGCAGGGCCAGTGTCCACTGCGGCGTGCGGCGATTGCTTGCCGTAGCCAGTCGTACGCCAAAAGACCACCATCGGCACAGCAACACCCTCTCCATGTCCCGCGCGACGGCGTGTCGACTGACAACTGGTTGATTCGCTCAGACTCGCACCGGCTGACCATATTTCACCAGTACATGCCAAAGAAGCTTGAGCTCCTGAAGAGTCTCCTCATATGTTCCCCTGTCTCTCCACTGGTCTTTGTTCGCGAACAAGTCTTGCGCTGCGAGTCCAATGGCCCTGGCGCTGATCTCCGCTGGCTGCGCTGTGGCCACTCGGGCCGCCAGCGACGGCATGCGGGGCCCTCGAAAGTCGGACGGTACGCTGTCCACGGCCATCTGGAGGCCTCGATTGAAACGAACCGGGAAGCCGAATTTATCGCCGATGGCTTTCAGCACGGCGCCCTCTTCTCCATTCGCGAACGAGCCGTCCGCAACCAAGGCCTCGACGTCGGTGTCTAAGCGTATGTCCCCATGGACTTGTGCCTCGACCATGTGGTCCAGGTTGCGGCTCATGTCGTCCGTGCTGAAGCGTCGAGGTGTGGTGAGCCCGTCGCGCAGAGCAGCCATAACCCCAGCGGGCCGGACATCGCCCACGCCCAGCAGACAGTCGCGCGTAAATGACTCCTCCAGCACTGCGGCCAAGATGGCGTCGAACTCGTCAATGGTTCCTCGAAATTTCGGGTCTGCCTGCGATCCACCAAAAGTGAAGGTTGATCGGAGCGACACTTCAGGCTTCAGGACGAGATAGCAGGAGCCGAATCGCGGTGCTGGGCCGTCGGGATGGCAAGTGAAGTCCAGGGCACCATACTTTGGTCTTTCTGCAGGCCGTAGCCCCAACTTGTCATGGTATGCTCCAGAGAAGAGGCTCTTCTCCCATTTGTCGCGAGGCCCATCGAGGACTGCCGACACAAGTCCATTCGAGATGCCAGTCTCGAACTGATTCCTGTACACTCCGTCGTCCAAGAGCGATTGCGCAACAGTGCGAGGCCCAACTGGGCGGTCAGGGTGGAAGTGAATCACAACATGTGCTCTGTCCTTGATGGCCACTCGAACATTGTCCAGGACAGATGAATCGACATTTGACATGTTTAGTATGTGCGAGATCGTGCCGACCGCTTCGGGGCGCAAAGCTAGCGCCTGCTCGCGAATGTTGTCGACAGCTCTGGCTTGCGCTGGTTGCAATCTCGACATCTCGCGCTCAGTGGGCGCGGAAGCCATCTTGAAACAGTTTGTACCGTCTTGTCGTTGGAAAGCAGTCTTGACAAGTGTCGCAATCGTTTTGAGAGTGGCCCGCCCTGTAAGCATGAGTCTGCATGTGCCCAAAAGCCACGCGGGGTGACTCAATCAGCGTCGTAGCCGTGACTCCCCATGAGGTGCATCGGGCGAAAACGTTGGGGAATCACTATTTTCACAGTCTATACCTGCTAAGAGCACCGAAGCCAGTATATCCCAGCCCGTGCGAAGTACAGCCAGGCGGGCTTGTTGACTGGCAACTGTACAAGAAACCAAGAGGCTGACCAGGAACACTGAGGCCGGCTGCTGAGACTCGCTCATGCCTGTCTGTAAGGTGCGACGCAGTTGCCGGATCTCAGCGACTTGGTGAAGCGTCAAAACAGAGAAACGAGTGATGTAAATAGTGATTTTCATCCTCATCGTCAACACGCAACAGTGGTGGCGCTATTCCCAGAATATTTGGCGTGGACAGCGGGTCGGACCAACAATACGAAGAACGCGAAGAACGCAATGATGCGTGCGGGACCCATGCAGTGTGTCCACACATGCACTGGTTGCTCACTCGGCAAGGCAGATTTCCAGGCCTTGGTAATTCGTCCTTTTAAGGTCCCCTGCTGGAGATCAGGGCAAACAAATTTTTGATGAAGATCTCGCAGCAGGCACGACAGCGGATCACTGGAGCAAGTGCGACTCTGGCGCCAAGTTTACTCTGTATTCACCCGGGAGCGGTGCATGTGCTGAACCAGCCCCTTCAGCCTGAGGGGTTGCCGTTGAACGCCCGTAAGTTGACTGTACCCGATGGAACACCCCTCAACGCGTTCTTCGTTGCGAGGTCTTTGATCCGTGTGCAGAGGGCATCCCCATCAGATTTACCCTCCAGAGTTGGGGGCGGTACAGGACACAGACGTATACGACGCCGCTGGATGCATTGCAGCACACGGTATCTCGCCGGTTATGGCGTGCCAACCTATGATCAGCTTCATCCTCCAGTCACGACACGCGAATATGTGTATGTTGACGAACGGAAATATGCGTATAGTTGCTTCCGAAGCGACCGATTGTGATTACCATGTCATTGAGTCTTACAAGTCATGAAAAGTTACGTATAACACTTATTTTTATTAACCTAACGTCCGCCTCCTGAATGTTGTCCACTCGTGTCCGTCGGTCACCTCCTGTATATGTCACTCCCTGTATCGCACAGTCGTGTCCTCGGTATCCTGCATGCCTCTCATACCCGCCATGTAGTTGGTCCCACCCCATGACAACGGCATTCAGGTTGTAGTTTGCGAGTTTTGACCCGGGAGATACTTCCGCCCAATATCAACTACGGGGGAGTATTGCCGGCATATCTGCGTTCAGGGCTATGTTGTCATTCCTGATGCGCCAGTGCATCTGTGGCTCCAACGCCTCGCGGCACGTTCCGGTGACTTGCGAGCTCTCTGACCCTGACACGCAGCGGCGTTGGCCAGGTTGGTACATTGCCTTCGATCGCTGTATTATCGGGGCAGGTGTGCTCTTTCCAGAGGGCATGGCCACCACGGCGTGCAGTCGGGCTCACATTCCGCACCCTCTGGAGGTAGTCGCCCCGTCTCCATGTAGTCGCGAATGTATCGCTTTGTGCATTCGCTTGGCGAAGAGAGGAACGCGCAGTGTCCAACCGATTTCTGTACTAGAACCCGAGATCCCGGATGGCCACGAGCCACTTTGGCGGCGCTCCTCAGGGGCGTCACAGGATCATACTGGCTGGACAGAAGCAGCAGTGGTGCGGACGGTCGACCGCTCCGGATCGATGCATCATGATCTGGAGAGGTGAAAGGACCTTCAAAGCGGTACTTGGGCCGTGTCGGCCAGCCGGAGCAGGCGAATGGAACCTCGGCCCACAAAGCCCCGATATCAGGGGAGAGCTCTGTGAGCTTCTGCACGTATGTTTCCCAGAATGACAGGTCGCGGTCGGTTACATCCTTGGCATCGCCGCACCTCACCGCCATGGAGGCGTAATCCATCCAACTATACTCAAGCGCTTTCGTTGGCGAGCATGTGTCTTTCCTGCCGGTGATGCCCGTCCGCTGGAGTAGGAGTGTGTAATTGCCCTGTAGGGCATCATGTAGAAGTGTTGCCAGACCCTCAAATAGATCCAATGGCGCATACAACGGGTCCAACATGGCGAGCCGTATCTCATCGCCGGTAATAATCGTCTCGGGGCCGTGGATGTTTGGAATAGCTATGGGGTTGGCGTCCATGTCTGCCACGAGACGCATGACTCTGGCTTTGATCAAGTCCCACGACATGTCGAAGCCTCTCCATAGTGGACACAGCGGCCCGGACTCGAAACACGATTTGAAGAAGTAGTCCATCACGTGTGCGGTGTCTGCGAGGTTTGGGGTCCAGTCCTGGGATGCAGTTAGCGGGCATATCAGACTCTCAACCATGCAGTCATGGCTCCAGTCGCGGCTAGCCTTACAAGATCAACGTACTCCTCGCCGACGACGAGGCCATCTAGAATCATTCGATGAACCCGACCTGGGAACATGGATAGGAACGTGTTTCCGAGGAAAGTTCCGTATGAAGTTCCGAAATATTGGAGCCTTGCTTCGCGTTTGTTACCGGCCGAGGAGCGCAACTCAATCCTCTGGCGGTCGTTGTCGAGACCATTCTTGTCTTTGTGCACCGGCTTGCTCGACTCCTCAATCTTGTCGACGATTGCGAGCATATCGCGAGCGACAGAGGCGGTCGATATGAACTCCCGGATAGAGGACTGGCTTTTGTCGGCTCCGGCACAACGCTGGCCGCGAGCCGTGGCGTGCGCCCTTCGCCGTCGAAGCTGGCGCGCCGATGTGTCCAAAAGACCAAGCCCTCTCAGGTGCCATTCGGCGAGGTCGCCATCCACCTCGTCCTCGTAGCAATTCGCCGCGGGTGTGCTATAGAAGACCCCTCTTGGGTCAAACGACAAGACGTCGTAATGACGCTTCCCGTCGACCATGCCTTGCAAAAAGTGTCCATTTTTGATCATGTGAACGACACCAGAGTCGCCAGGCCCGCCTGGGTTCGTGATGACTGTGCCTCCAAACCTGTCATCTTCGGCGTCCACTTTGGCTGGTAGCTTCGCGATGGCAATTGCCACCGTCGCATTGTTGTCGACTGCATCGAGCCAGTCTAACGGCAAAAGAAGACGAGCACACTGTAGGCCATCGTAGCAAGGCGTATACTCGAGGTTCCGAGACGGGTTGATGCGGCTCCAATCGAATGCACTATCCGCTGCCCCTATCGCAAGACCGGCCACGGCCAAGACAGTGGCTGGGACGCTCATCGATAACATGTTGACGATGAAACTCTGGTCTCGGCTCGGCGTTCCAGGTGAGAGAGAGGTTTGGTTCAGGGCCAGAAGCCGTCGGCCTTTAATTCCACCTCGCCCCCTCAGGAGATGTCAGCGCTAGCGGTTACCGTAGCCAGCCACAATCGCCAACAGTCACAGAAACGGCAGGTGAGGAAGTGACCCTGGAATCAATCTCGGGTGCTGGCAGGTGCATGAAACCTGCCGCCCACGGACCGCTCTGTCCAATGAGTTTGTTCAATTGAAGAAGCTTTTGCGGCAGTCCCCTCGCGCGAACTTTTCAGGGTGTGCCTGAGCAATGCCCCATGAGAGGCCAGCCTGAATACGGACATGCTCAAAAGTAAAAAGATGTGATAATTACATAACCGTATCCAATGTGTCCTCCAACTCCAGTCCCAACCGTCCAGTGAGGTAATGCGCCGGCAGCCTACATTATAATACAGCGCTGTGACTCATCAAGCAGGCGTTATGCCTTCAAAGTTCTTCACCCCAGAATCGACCGCCAAAGCGCCGCCTCTATACGTCCTGCTTAGACTTGTCCACCGTCATACCCATAGTTAGCAGCTCATCGAGGAAATCCCGATGCTCGCCCAACTTTCTGCCATCTTTCTCGCCTGTTGCGATAGCGGTGTATGACTTGTCCGCCTGTGTTGTGCTCTCTGCTTTTGACCGGAGGGGGTTTAGCTCTGTCCCTCGAGGGTCACTGGAGGTATCATGTGCCGTTTGCTATAGAGTCCGAAAGTCAGTATCACGGGATATGTGAGACAGGGTCGGGGTCGACGAACCTCTTCTACGTCGACCATGATCTCCTGCGAGACCATGATGCCGCCAAAGAGCTGCTTGGTGCTATGTTGCTGCAGCTCTGTGAGTTCTTCCACGCCCGACGAGGCACTCATGGATCCCAACTTGTGGCCATCCTCAAAGCTGCTGCTATCGTCTCTTGCATGGAATACGGAGCTTGGATGAGAAGGTACTTTCGAAAGCTCTTCCTGACTTCGGGTCGACGGCAACCTCGACGAGTGCGTCCCGCCACGGCGCCGCCCAGGCAGCGCGTGGCTCATGCTGTCTACTGCTCGCGAGAACGACGATTTAGGCTTGTGTGCGGCGCGTGTAGCCGTGCTGGCGCGTCTCCCTGAGTCTTCCGGTGGTGCATACGACATGTCGCGGTGAACCATGTGAGAGAACTCAATGTGGTGCGGTGATCCTTCGTATGTGAGCTGTCGCAGCTTGAAGAAGTTGAGCGGCGTAAACTCGCATTGCGTCGATTCCACAGTCGCATGAATGGGCAGCACGATCCGGAAGGCTATCAGAGTGCATGTCGATGGTCGCGGAGTCTCTTCGCGAGTGAAGCAAGGTACCTGAACCTCACGGGGCAGAAGGGTCGCCTCGTCAAATCTGTGATCGTCAAGGGATTGTCGAAGCGCCGAGATGGCATGTCGAAGATCCGAGGCAAAGAGCCTCTCTTGCGTCGACGCGTGGTCCATGGTCTCTAGTTTCTGTGCCATTGCGAGCACGGTCATACTTTGGTGTCGGGCCAGAAACCTTGTCTGCCAAGGCTCGAGATGATCCATGGGCATGGTCACAGTCGGCAGGAGATTCCGGGCGTTCTTCTGTGCCAGTACGTCGAACCCGCTGCGATCCAGCCTGGCGCGCACAGCAAACATGCCCAAGTGGACTCCAGGGCCTAGTACGGCGGCTTGTTCGTTGTGGTTCGACATACTTCGCAGTCGTGCTTCGAGATCCATCGACTTGATTTGCATGCTGGAGCGGATACCTCCGACGACTTGGCGGACTTCGGCAAATCGGTATCCTGCCGCTTCCAGATTCTCGACATCGCGCTTCTGATCTACCTGCCGGACGAGAAACATGAGACAGCCCCGGCCATACTCTTGAAGGTGTGCGGGGGAGAGTCCCTTCTCCGCCAGGCTTTGGAAGAGGGACTTGTCTTTCGTTTGGTTGGCTTGGTCGAGGCTGTCGGTAGCATGGGCAGTCAGAGGCCTGTTGCCCATCTTGGAACTATCACCGGTCGTGAAGATCTCATCCCAGAGCACGCCGACATTGGTCAACGTTTCTCTAGTGCGTGTCGCTAGCGCTGCTGCTGCGAGACAGAACAGCTCGCGCAGGATCATGTCGTAGTTTTCAACGAGTAGGCCGTCGTCCCCGACCAGGCGGACTCCTGCCCGGCCCGCGTTGTTGCTGTCCGGCGACAGTCGGCTGATATGATCGGCCATCTTCGTGACGACGGCAGCAATCGTGTTCCAGTTGCGAGATGCCCGAAACATCCAGTGGAACAAGGGGTGACCGGTGCTGAAGACGTCGTCATTGGACTGTTTGGAATGAAATCAGTACAGCTTTCTGGCTGTCACAAGACTCAAAAGTGTTTGACGACGAACCTTTGGCACCAACGTGTCAGTGACGACCTCAGTCGGGAGGAACCCCTCCTGGTTGACCATGATGCGGCCTTTGCCATCAAAGACAGCTGCAGCAAGGACGACCTGCTGTGATTTGCTGGCATAGTCTCGTCGGATCCAGCTCGAATATGCTGCGCTCACAGTCATGACAACACCGGCGGCGACGGACTAGAAAGATTAGCACGATGACATGAAGCTGGGGCCGTTCATGTCTGGGCATCGACGTACCAGGCAGATGACCACGATCATGGCTTCCTGGCGCGAGACGCCTTTGCCCGGAGAGTGCAGTTCACGCAGTCTGTAGCTCGTCCCAACGGCTGCGCACCAGTGCATGCCCGACACGGCTCCCGCGAGGATCATGGCGCACCCCAGCCGCTTCCACCAGACACCCTTCCACGTCGCCTCAAAGACAAAGAAAACCGCCAGCGCGGTTGTACTGGCGGAGACGGCAATGATGGCCGATCCCACCACGTAGGAGATTTTGTACGAGCTGTTGTAGTTGCTGATCGAGGAGTCGGCAAGATAGTGCATGCCACATATCGCGCCGCCCGAGAGCAGGCCTGCGAGACCGATTCGCCACCATCGGATGCGACCGTTGCCGCTGACGGCAAGAAATGCGAGGATGAGCACGAGAATTGGCACGAGGAGTGAAAGGACCGTCAAGCTCGTCGAATACGCAATCTGGAACGACTCTTCGCCGTTGAGCATGTAGATGGCTCTGTTGCCAATAAAGTGCTGAACCCGAGGCGTCAACGATCATGCTATCCTGCAGCGGAAACTGCGGCTCGACGTACCATGGACCAAATTGCGATTCCACCCATCGAGATGGCAGCGCCGATCAGCAGTAGTCTTGGGCCCTTCTGTTAGCCGCCCTGGGCCAGTCTCTCACGATCGAAAATGGGATGGCGAAGTAGCACTCACAGGTTGTGAACTCCCCTGTGCGACGTTCGTCTTCTGATGAGTTCGAGCGTAGAGCTCGTCCCAATCAAGCTGATGGCATAGCTCAGACAGACAAATCCAGCATGGAAATCGTATGGCACCAGCTGGCCCGAGTACTGCCGTAGCAGATCGTCTGAACTCGACATGGCTGCGAATTGAAGCAACTTCTCTCTCGGGATGTTGTCTCAGAATCGTCACCTCCCGGCGGACACCACCTCCGCAGATTCTAGCCGGACACCTGCTACATATCTATGCACCGTCCTGCTGGAGCCAAGTCCAAACTAGTCATCAGCCTGATGTCGGGGCAGAGCCGAGCTGCGCAGGAAAGGCGTTTGCAGTGTGGGCCAGGTCTGGTCCAAGAGCCAACGCACTGATCCCAGCTGAGGAGCGCACGACCTGACTGCCAGAAGAACCCCGGACTCTGTGCATTCACTCCCCTCTGCCTCTGCGCGGTCGGAACCTCCGCTGGGCTTCAACTCGCATCGAGCCGGGCCAAGGGTACGAGACTGGTCTAGCACATCAGGCGCGCTGCCAGCTGCGCCAAGGGGTACCCCTGTTCGTTGCCTTTAGCGTTGCCGAAGGTGGATGCTCCGAACCGCGTCATTGGGAACTAAAATGCTAGTATGCTGCTGAAAAAGAAAAAGGCCGCGTCCTTGAGAAGCCACAGCGTCGAGGAAACAGGGCCGAGGACCGCCGCGACGCGACTCCCAAAAAAAAGAAGAAAAAAAAAGACAGTGGCCGTCCACAGGCTCTCCTCCCTCGACGCCACCGGCGACAATTATTCCCTCACCATTGCCAGCGTTTCTTTTTGTCGAGACTGGAGCGTAACTTCGGGGGCAGGATTCCCTCACTCTGCTCTCTTCTCTCGTCCGGTGTCATATACGTGTACGGGGACGGGTCGGACTGGGTGGGGAAGGAAGGGGCATGTGCGCAAGGGAACAGCACAAGGCGCTCGAGACGACGAGGTCTATGCGACGCCCGCTCGTCTAGTTCCCCAGAATTCGTGAGGCCGTGCGGCGGGCAGTCACGGATTGAAACCGGGCGCCACACGCCGATCACTTCGTCAACAGCGTTCCGCAGACCGAACAAAGAGCACGGTTGCACGGGATGCGTTCGCCCCTGACCCAAAAAGGCCGTCGTCGAGCGTGTCTGGTTTGACAGGCACGTCTGGGGCCTGGCCAGGGCGCAAGACGGACGGATCGCGCACGTGCATTCGCCGGGGGGGAGGAGTCGATCGGCGGCATGGAGTCTCGACCCCTAGGCCCCTCATTCGGCTGTGCTCGCCGACCAAGGCCTTCCGAGGGTGCCGGGGGGGTCTGTGAAGTGGGTGGCGTGGGCGATGCGAGCGCCTCAGGGCCAGCCGAGATCTAAAGTCATACCCGACGCCTGCTATTGCCTCCTCGGACCTCCACCCGATCCTTTCACGATCGACCGCGATGCCGGGACGCACCAAAGTGGATATTACTTACACTGCGGCATCCGTCCTGCCGTGCTTCGAGCCTCTCGATGCGAGACACCGTTCACTCTCGGATCCGAAGCGCGGTCAGGCTCGCCGCCGTCCGATGCCTGGCGAGATAGATGGCGAGGCACGCTCGAAAGGGGTCGTCACAAGGTTAACCCCAGCCCAGGAACGCGCCCCCTCCCGGCCAGCCCAGGACACACCCAGCACGGACCGAACCCAACCCAGTCGCGGCCCCCTAGCGCGCCGGTTTCAATCCAGGGCTAGGCCCGTCCAGGCGGCGGCTGTCGGGTACGAGAAATGGCGAGCCAGCGCCACGCAGCCTCGACCACCAATCGCGAACCATGCGCGCACCAAAAGGTCACAAATGCGTTGACCGCACGGGGCGCGAGCAGAGGGCGCATTCCCTCGCGTGCCGTCGGCAAACCGCTGCCACGACGCTGTGGCTCGGGCTCGGCAGTACATGCGAGTAATGGTTCATCAGACGACGTGCGCAATGACCCCCGGCACTGCATACGATGTTACCCCTCGTTGCAGAACGCCAAACTGAGCAACATGACTGTCCTCATTTCCAGTTTCGGTGTTCATTGTGACCACACCGTTCAGCTCCTAGCCGTAAAAGGGTGTCCTCGACGCAAGGGTCATCTGCGCGACCAACAGTCCTTCGTCCGATGTCAGCCTCGGAGCGTGATGACCATTGTATATAGTCGCAGCTGAGGCAGTCTGAACTCTGAAAGGCTTCCGATGCAATGCTCGAACCCCTGCCCCACCCTCGACAGGCAGTTTGGATTGCTTCAGGCGCCTGCTGCTTGCTTTGCCTGCGCTGCCCGCTCAAGTGTTTTCCGGACAAGCCACACATACTCTAGACCCTCCTGTGGCCAGCCATATCTACCGCCAATCATGCGGATTCTCTTTCTTTGTACAGCGCACAACTCCTTATCACAAAGGCTGTTCTTGGTGTTGTCCGAGACACACTCTGTGACGGTCGAGTATGCTTTGTCAGAAGCCGCCATGATAGAGGCGGCTCGTCTTGCCCGTCCGCAACTCATCATCTGTCCCTTCCTCACAACCCGAGTGCCTCGGGAGGTCTACGACTCTTTTCTCACCCTCATTGTACATCCGGGTCCGCCGGGGGATGCTGGTCCGAGTGCTCTTGATTGGCTTCTGATGGGTGACGACGGAACAGAGTCCGACGGTGCCCCATTACTGGACCCTAGCAGAGCGAACCTCAGCCTCAAGGGACGAAGCTATTGGGGAGTCACTGTCCTTCAAGCCATAGGCCAGCTCGACGCCGGCCAAGTCTGGGCCTACGACCAGTTCCCGGTCAACATTGACGAGCCTGGCCTCACGAAATCCAGCCTGTACCGTGGGCCAGTCACTCGCGCGGCAATCTCAGCTGTTCTCGCCGCTATTGCTAGGATCGAAGCAGCACCTTCAGTTTCGGGGAGTCCTTTTGGTTCGCCACCAACCCCACCGGTCTCCCCTGGGAGCGAAACTCAATCTTCAGATCCAGGAACAAAGATCCCCATCGACATTGTGGCTAGCCAAGACTACGCCCTCTTCTCCGTCAGCTCGGGAGAGCTCTTCTACGGCGGACAGACGCACTCACGGCCGCTTCTTAAAGCCACACATCGGAACTTCGACACTAAAATACACACTGCATCCGAGATCTCACGCAGAATCCGCAGTGCAGACTCGCAGCCCGGATGCCTCAGCTCACTGTTTGGGCCAAAACTCTACCTTTATGGTGGTCTCGTCGAGGAGAAGGTGTTTCCCGACGCATCGCCGGGGAGCATTGTTGCCGTCCGGGATGAGGCTATTTGCATCGCTACCGCGGACCGCAAGGGTGTATGGATTACCCACATCCGCCGTATCAAGACGAAGGCGGATCCAGACCTGTGGCCAAAAGTTCCCGCCGCCCCAGGCCTCGTGGAGCTCGGCATCATTCAGAACAAAACGCCACCAAAGGATATTTCATGCACGGACACGCCCTATAATATTGATGAATGGACGAAGAGCAGCCATGCGGGTTTCCAGGAGATATGGGTGGAGTTTGCCGTCGATGAGAACAGGCACGTGGCCTATGTTCACTTTGAGCTTTACAACGGGGCCATGAGCACCTCGCAGTGCAAACGACTCACCGAATGTCTCAGAGCCCTGCTTCAGGCGGCAGGGAATCTGCCTCTCACCGCCGTCGTCTTGATGGGCGGTTCGTCATACTTTAGCAACGGGATCCATCTGAACGTCATCGACTCTGCACAGGATCCAGCGCTTGAGTCGTGGTATAACATCAATGCCATCAACGATGTCGCTCACCTCATCTTGCATGAGTTTCCTTCCCGAGGCGTCACCACGGTAGCTGCAGTGCGTGGTAACTGCGCTGCCGGCGGTGTCGCTCTGGCCGCCGCTTGCGATGTTGTACTGGCCGGCGAGCACGTCGTCTTCAATCCCGCCTATCGAGCCCTGGGTCTACATGGCTCCGAGTTTCACAGCCTGAGCTATCCCGGCCGATGTGGCCCAGATGGTGCGGCGAAACTGCTGCGATCCATGATGCCGCTGAGTGCAGATGACGCTCTTCGCATTGGGCTAGTGGATGCTGTCGTGCCGGGATTTGACGACGCGCTTGATTTCGCGATTCGACATCGCGTTGATTCCATGCTGGCACCAAACTCGTGGCCGTTTCGCAATGTATCGCTTGGTCGATGGAAACAAAATGTTGACTTGTCCGCGCCAGCACTGGCTCAGGCGCGGGCAACTGAGCTTGCCGAAATGTCAATGGACTTTTGGAGCGCGCGTTCGGATCGCTACCATGAGCGCCGGCGAGCCTTTGTGCGCAAGATAAAGCCATGCTCAACGCCTTTACGCTTTGCGTCACACCGGAGGGGTAATGGCCTGCTGGATGAAGAGGAGCACGACCACTTTGATTCATTGGAATGGTTCGCAGGAAGGTCGAAGGCACGGGCTAAGCAAGACCTCTGCGGGCAGATCTCCCAGCTGGTGCACGAGTTTTCACGATCTGGGTCTAGCGACAGAGCTCCTGGTGAACCAACAGACGCACTGCAGCTGCGATGCAATGCGCCGAGCGGCCTCACGGTTGTGGATCGTGCGGTCTCTACCGGTGCCCTTTTCCCGTGCTATTATACTACGTAATTAGTTGTACATAATACCCAGTAATGAACAAGTCCTTGCGAGTGCCTACTGAACTTTCCACACAACGGCAATGTGCGTTCTGAAGCTCAAGGAAGAAAACCCGGACAGATCTTCGATTGACTAGGCCTAACACCGATTATGAAGGTTCTACCATACTGGGATGGCGAGGTTCGTGCTAAAATGCCAGCGTAATCAGAGCCATCGGGGCCAAAGCTTGTTCAGTGAATGAAGCGACGGAAATTGCAACAGTACTCCCCCATAGAACTAGTTCTATACGCCCTATACATGGCATTTCGACTCCTGCGTGTCGGAAAGGAACCGTCTCACTTCTTTCCCAATAAACTGTTGATCCTCTTCAGGCCCGAATTCACCTCCGGCAAGATGACCCCATACGCTCTCGACAATGACAAGCTTCCCACGTGCAAGATGCTTGACCTCCTCCTCACTGTCTTCAGGAGGGAAGTATAAATCCGTGCGGGACGGCATTAGCAGAACCTTGGCTTTGATACCGGCGAGTGCCTGCTCCAGACTACCATCGCCTTTGCCGACGGTAGCCAAGTTACCATGCCACCAAGTGTTCACCATACACAGTAAGTCGTTGGCGTCCAGGGCTCCCATTTCGTCATCCCAGTTCGTGGACAGATAGTCCTCGACCGAGGCGCAGCCAAGTTTCTCCCAATTGCGCTGACGGAACCAGGCAGAGCTGAGCGCCCAGGTCGAGTACGCACGCGCAAACGCTACAGTGCCTTTGCGAGCAGGCTCTGTGTACTCCCCGGCGTGCCAGTCGATGCTATTCAATAGCGCGGTTTTGGGTCCTTCGAGGAAAGACTTGTTGTGCCAGCTAGTGCGGGCCGAGCTGGCAAGCACGACGATGGAATTTACGAATTCCGGAAACATGGCAGCCATGTAGTACGCCTGCTGGCCGCCCATGGAGAAGCCAATGTATGCCTCTAGCTGTGTTACACCGAGGGCTCGGCAAAGCGCGTATTGCAGGCGGATGTTGTCCTCGTAGGTGACCTTGGGAAACTTGGAGCCGCGCATGTGAGACGGAGCATTGGAGGGAGAAGAGGAGTCTCCGCCTCCGAGTAAACCGCAGACAATGACGAAGTAATCTTTGAGGGGTGCGCCGGGGCCTTCGTACAAGAAGTTGAGAGTAGAACGTATTTGGCCGCTGAAACATGTTGGGATGAGGATGGCAGGGCCGTTCGGGGACCCGAAAGTCTTGTACGCGAGGGTGAGGCCATTGTTTTGGGATGGGACATTCGCGTCCACGTCCGGGACCGGATCAGTGGTGAAGAATCTCATTGGGACTGTTCGGTCGTGGTTCTCGGCTTTGACCATACAGAATTGGCTCAGTTGCTGGCAACGGCTTGCCGACTTTGAGGAGCACAACCCCCGGTTTTGTACGCTCGTGCAGCCTATCGCCTTCCCTGTAGCTTTCTTCTTTTGCACTATTCGGCAATTGCTCGATGCTATACAGACAAGACGCGCCTGTGATCGCGACATCCATCCAGGGTATTAATAATGCAGCAAGGGTGTTCATTACTAATTGAACGCAGTCCCGCACTCGAAACCACCATCGAAGCCATAAAATTGACACGAGAATCGGCGAAAGCTGGGGGCCGGTGGGATACGATTTGTCAGGGGACAGACCTCTTGTCGGGTGAAGGGAAGATGCTGCCCGAGTGCCGGTGGAAATATGTGTGTCGTGACGTTCCCGAATTGACTGGAACTAATACCTCTCTGCCTCCTCTTTCATGGAATGCCACGTCAACCACAAGACGCTCAAGTCCAATCAATATGCATGTAAATTGGTTTGGCTCTTCACAGTCTCGACTTCAATTAATTAAAATGAACTTTTGACTGACGGCGAACTGGAGCACGAGCACCAGGCTTCACCAACACTGCGGTTGGTGATCCAAGATTCCATGCCCTAGCACCCATCCCCACCATGCGAACAGTCCTTGCAAAAGAACGGCAGTGGATCGCCACAAGGCGCCTCCTCCAGTTTGTCACCAGGGCCGTCCCTATTCAAGCATGTGCATGACCCGCCAGTGCGACGGCGAATCCAGTATCTCTCACTTGGCTGGTTCTCGAGGACATCGTAAACAGCGTCCGTGGGGGTAGCGGGGACGGGGTAGATGGTCTTGCCGATCTGCCCACAGTACGCCTGCGCGTCTTGCCAAATGAGAGGTGTCGGTACAACCACAACAGTGGATGTTTGAGAGACTGCTGTCGGCAAGAAGAGCAGCCCCAGGAAGCTGAAGGCAGTGAACGGGGTCATACTGCTTGGTTGGTACAAGTATTTTGTCGTGATGTGACAAGGATGATTGCAGGGCCTGAAGGGGGAATGTGAACGCCACATTGCTGGGGAGGACGCACCCTTAAATGAGAAAGTGCATGGAGTTGTCGTATTGCCTCGCAGGTACGGTGAGGAGGTCGCATTCGGCGACCAGCTCGCCAAGAGGAAATTAAGGAAATGTGATTTGCTGGCTAGGAGATGCACAGAGTTCAATCGGGGCCATGCACCAAGACACAGGAGCGCCACAGGTATGACTTCTTTCGCAGCATGCGGTCTCTCTCTGTCCTCAACCACAGGCTTTGTCCTGCCACGTCGCTTACCTCGTATCTACGAGTGCCATCCACATGACAATGGGCGATCGAGAGAGCATGACTCGAAAGCACAGCTGAGCTCGCATCCACAGGGTATTGCCCGCGCCAATGCTGCTGACGAAAAGCTTCTGACGCATTTGATCATGGTAGAGTCGGCAACAGGAAGTATCAAGTCCATTGATGGGCATTACCGTGCCCAGCATGTGCTCTGCAGACCCATGAATATGAAAATTTCGCGTGACAATGTCCGAAAAGCCCTCGCAACTCCTTTCTCAACTTCTGCGACCCTTCTTAGGGCCGCCACTACTCTTTACTTTACTGCTCCGGCCACTAGGGGTGTAGCTAGTCTCGGTCCCTACCTGACTCCGACGACTACCCGTAGCATGGCTTCCTGACTGACTCCCGCTGCTCCGCCCAATGAGAGTGTAGCTGCTCTCAGCCCTTGGCTGACTCCCACGACTGCTCGCAGCATGGCTTCCTGCTTGACTCCCGCCACTCCCTGGCTGGCTTGCACTGCCTCTGGGTTGGCTTGCGGTACTTGCGGTACTTGCGGTATGTGGCTGGCCTTTACCAGCTTTCAACTCCTTCCAGGCCTTCTTTTCCTGAGGTGTAGTATATTTGTCGTAGAAGGCATAAGTCTCAGGATCGTCATGTTTGTCGCGAAGCTTCTGGGCCCTTTTGGACTTTTGCTCGGGCGTCAAAGCTCCACCAAAAAAGAGCAGAGCGGCGCCGTCCATTGCGCTGAACGATCTAGTTTTCTTGCTCTTCTTGTCTTTCTTCTCGGACATCTTGTACAGGTGCAACGTTGCAAGGTTCTAGATCAGAGGGCGCTAAGAGTCACTGCTTGAACTGTTTACGTATGGCAACCGGTCTCATGATTAGAAGCATGGTTTCTGAGAGATAGGAAGTTACATTTAACCGCTTTTATAGTCGAGAAGTCTGGGCCCGTTATGCAAGAGCCCGTTGCACCGAATCATTGATTCACGTCATCGAGGACCACAGACACAAGGGGCTGTCGATTTACTTCGATCATCTATCACAGAAGGTCACCACATCAGGGAAAGTATCCAGGTAAAAGTACTTTGGATGAATGTGTCTTCAATGACTGTAACTTTGAAGCACAAAAATGGTCTATACTAGCCGTCCTATGTGCCCTCCACACTTGTTGGACTCCAATTCACCGTCGCTTAATCGATGCTCAGATTGTCGAAGTTCCATGGCTGCTTCTGCGCCGGAAGCTCCGTTGTCACGAACTCGTCATCTTTCCTGGGTTGGCTCTGGGGCGGTAGCGTTGTCACTTTTTCGTGTTTGGCTGTCGATTGACAGGGCGTACCGGCTCCCGGTGGCGAGTTCTTGCGAATGTCTTTGTCGTGACTCTTGTTCTTCTGTGGATGCTCCTTGATGGCGCCAGTAGTGGGTACCGGTTTCTTGATTGTGTGCTTACTGTGGTGCTTGTGCTTGGATCTGCTAAGGTCTCGCCTCTGCGTGTTTGGTCGCCGCGGTGCTGTCTTGTTCTGGTGACGCCGCGGACCTTTGTCTCTGGCGAGCCCGTCCCGAGAGTGCCCGCCAGGGTCTCTGCCTGATATGCGCTTTTGACTGTCGGATCCGTCCCCCCTGTGCTTGTTGTTACCGGCCTTAGGTGTTTTCTTTTCCCTGTCGCAATGGCCAAGGAGTCGTTCCAACGTGCCTGCCGCATCAAGAGCCGTGAACCTGGCGCGAGGTCTATTTTTGGGGAAGACAATTTCTGGGGGCTTGGGCTCAATGCCTGCGTCAAGTCGAACAAGTTTCATGTCATAGTGCCGCATTGAGGTTTTTATGATGAACCATTGGCTCATCCACTCATCCTGATCCTCCTTGCACCAGAGATGGAAGAACCTGAAGTGATGCATTGGGCCATGCTTCATCACGAGGCTCACCATTTCATGCATAGGCAGCGCGTGACCCAGAGCAAGCTTGACATACTTGCGAACGGGCATTGGTTTCGAGCCATACCCCAAAAAGGAGTAATACTTGTTTTTCCCGGGATGGGGGTAGCCCGGTGGATAACCACTGGGACCGCTGCTATTGCCTTCTGCAACGTGATCTTTAGGTAGGGTCTTGCCTGACTGTTTTGGGTTGAGGCGATCTTCGCCTTGCGACCGGGTCTTCATGTCGCTTCGTCGCGGCATGTTGATCGTCTTGTCGTGCCTGTGTAGGGACCTTGACTGTCAAGATAGGAACAAAGAAAGATCAAAAAAACATGAAGCATCGCCTGGAAGTCCTTTTATAATGGTCCGGAAGGACGGTCGTGATTGACGGCCGTTTGTGGTTCGTTGCACAAGGTCAACAGTGATGCTGCCTAGGAACAGACAGTGGCGGATGCCAAGTGGTCATCCTTCGGTCCAGAATCTACGGTCAGCGTCAGTGAATGGGGTGACTTCCAACGATGAGATGATGCTGGTCAAATTGATGCTGAACAGGACAACGTTATCGACAGTGGCACTGATTCGGCGACGGAGGATACATCAAGGCCCCTCTGGTAGAGTTTGATCGCAAAGCGACGGAGGCAAGATACGAGGGACAAGTTGGATTTAAATGTATTCCAGACTTCATCTACTCTTTACTTTATTTCCATAAAGGCATATGCTATTGACGAGATAGGAGCTCATCGGCGCGACGAGCGGTGCGAGGATCGATGCGATGATAGATGCGATGATTGGCGCGAGGATTGGTGCGAGGATTGATGCGATGATTGATACGATGATGGATACGACGATGGATGCGATGATGAATGCGATGATGGACGCGATGATCCATGGGACTGCCGCGACTGACTGGCGCTATTTTCGCGTTGCTGCTGGGCATAGTATTGCTCGTACTGCTCGGGAGTCCAGTTCGAATAACGAACATTGGGCCTCCCATTGTAGAAGGCGGCCATATCTTCCGACATGGTGGAACCTGCCTGAACTGGTGGGGTAGGCATCCGGCGTCGGTACTCTCGTGTGACATCGTCTACAACACGGCGATTTCCTCGGTTATGGGCTGCTTCTAGAGCGGTTTTTGCCATGGCACAATATTGTTCAGCACTTCGTAGCTCTGTCGCGAGCCTTTCACGCTCCGCTCCCTCTTCGGAAACGTTGCGCTGCTCAGCCCGAAGTCGTTCCGCCTCACGCTCCCATCCAAGGAGCGTGTTGTAAGCCTCCCACGTACTCTCCCACACCCTACGAGCCTGTGATCCTGGAGGTGCTGCATAACGATACATGGGGAAATTGTGAAGCGGACCATACCTCTCTATGAAGTCTCGAATTTTAGACCAAGTACGGACACGGCCGCCTAAGACTGTGGCTGCGGCATCAAGAAAGGGCTGTGTGCGAGGCATCTCGACTTCCAGATGATATACAGCTTGTATGTACTATTTTGTAATAATTGTGTGAAACCAGAAGAAGGATATGTGCCTTTGCTTCTGGGTCGTACACTTGATAAGATTGAGAGTAAGTCGAAGCCCAGGATTGGAATGCTCAAAGCAATTTATACTCCACGTTGCATGTCACTGAATATTATGATAGTAGTTCTCACGATAGTCACTTCGTGCACGAAATGATCGTGATATTGTGCAACCAACTGCTGCCTGACCAGTAGTATGCCCCAAGAGCGGGCCGATATCGTCTAGGGAAGGATCGCCTTATAACGGCTGTGAACATCAAGTCGAGGACTGGATCGCCAGGTTGTCTGTTTGTCACTGCGTCAGCTTGGTGTGCCCTCAATGCATGCGAGTTGCACCACGGTACGAGGGTATCTACTACGAGGCCATAGGGAACTAGCTTCACGTTGCGCTGACAGTACGCAACTGCACAGTGACCTTCACAAAGCTAATAGTCATGGGCTCCGCCAGCTCAAGTTACAGTAGCGAAGGGAATGATGGAAACGACAAAGGATAACGAAATTCGTGGTTCGCTCACTGGACTAAATTACACACTACGGGATGCGAAATTGGAGATAATGGGCGCCCTCAAACAACGTAATACTCATTGCAAAGATCATACTGCCATGCTCATTCGCGCTTCGTCACCATGCCGCCCGTCTCAATCCTGGCAAGCCTCTCCAATACCATCTTTCTTGCTAGCTCGTCGTCACCTGCAGTTCTCCGCCTCGCGTCTTGCATAGTCTTCTTAAACTTTGCGTTGGTCTTGTGGAAAGCATCCAGCAGCCCCGTCGGCCCGAAGTTCTCGTCAAAGGCAAAGTGGTGAAAGTCATGCTGCAGGTTGGAGGACATCCACGGGATGTTGTAGCCAGAATGAGAGCAAATCGTCCCGAATTCGAGCGAGATGAAGATGAACACTTGCTGAGACCAGTGATGCGGCACTATCATAGCACCGAGGACATTTGGCAATAAGTTGGAGAAGACGTGCTCCGTCATGGTGCAATACGTCGAAGCGAGGCCGACCGGCGCTGTAAACTCGTGGTGCTGCTTGTGGAACAAGGAATAGAGAGCCTTGGAGTGAAACGACCGGTGGATATAGTAGAAACCCACTTCCGTGCAGAGCATGTCAAAGATTACCGTGGCGACTGTCCGAAGTGGTCCTGGCAGCGTAGCTGAACTGACAGGCCTGATCTGGCCGAGATGGACGTTAAGCGCTACGAGCGGCAGCGCCACAAGGACCTGGTTGCGCAACCCGATTGCCACGATGCGCAAGTACTCCGGCCCGCTTACGCGAATGAACGGCTGCGTCTTATACTTGAAGAGCCACTTGGGCCAGCCAGTCAGGTCAGGGATGGCGAAGACAGCTCCCCAGATCCAGAAGAAGACAGATGTGATGATAAAGGTGCCCCATAGGTTCAAGTTATATTCTCCATAGCGCCGTTCCAGGTCGTCGTAAACATTGCGGCCGTATGCGGACTGGTTGAACAGCACGAATGAGGTGATCAGCACAGCGTTGGCTGTCAACGAGCGAAGCTTTCCTCCGGTCCCGAGGGCCGTCGTAGCGTAGAGCCATCTCTCTTTCTGGGGTATTGTCTTGCCGTGGAGATCCGTAGGGACGAGACGCTGGGATGGCCGGGAGTGGGAGGCCCGCGCCGTCGGCGTAGGCGCCGTCGCGTTCCTGCTTTGCGTCTGTGTTGAGGCCATGGTTCCCGGATTCTTGACGGAACGAGACGAGTGATTCGAAGGCGACGGCTTCGTCCCTTTAACATTGGATGAGGGGGTGCCTTGGGAGTTTAGCCGCCATGTGTGGCGCGGGCTGGTCTTTTGTATGTTTAGTTCCACGCCAGAGCAGCCTCGGCTCCAACCCGGCGATGTCGTTCCCCCACTAGCACGCCTGGCGGAAAACATCCGTCCGTCGCGGTGAGCGCGGCCTCGGCTGATGAGGCGCGAGAAGAAGACGTGGCAGCTGCGGCTCTCTGGAAGCATAACGCCACGGGACCTTTGGGCAAACAAACGCAGCAACTCATGAGCTGCCCATACGAAGCACCCAAACATGTACCGCGATGGCCATCTGGTCGCCGTTCCTTTGCCTGCGATTAGCCCGGCCGCTAATCGGACGTACGAGAGGGCCAATGAGGGGCGCTGTCTGCCGTTCCGTGAGCAGTGGCCTTGGGCATTTAATTGGAGGGAGGAGGCGGTGCTTCAAGAGCACCGAAGGCTGCCTCTATTTTCCCGGTCCCGTGCGCCTGTCGGCTGTTCGGCGTCGGGTCTGCGCCATCTTGAAAGGGGGCAAAGAGATGCCTGTGCAAATCTTGTTGAATTGTCAGGTGCTTCGTACATGGCATGGATCCGAAGCGATCAAGGGTGAGTCCCGTCAAGGCGAGACAACCCCGCTGCAGCCAAGGCAATTGACGAGACATGAGATGAGAATGGGCCAGGGGCTATTCTTAAACCCAGACCAAGCCAGACCAAGCAAGACAGACTCTGGGCAATCTGGTGCCATCGTGGCATTCTGTGAGGCCCATGTCTAAGACAAACGGCCAACTCAGCGAAACCCAAGATAAAGGCCCCTGGAGCGACGACATCCGCGCAGGTGCCCCCGGGTCAAGCCCTGGCGTATGGATTCTCAGACGGACTCCCAAGCACGAAACATAGTCTCCCCGCAGGCACAAGCATTGCCTCGGCATCGCACTCACGAAGTCCAAGCAGAGAAAATGCAAATACCCCTACGATTTGACATACGATGCGGGCTCGGGGACGAAACGGCAATGCAGGGTGAGTGATGGCCACTGAAGGTGATAGAGTGCGTCCTGTCACTCCAGCGGGAGAGGCTTGGTGGGGGCGACGGCCCCCCAGACCGGCACATTCTAGCACAAGTGGCGCTGAATCGGAGCGAGTTTACCCCACGGTTTGATGCTCGGTCGCGATCTCCGGCCAAAGTTCCCCGATCTTGTCCAGGGACAACGGCGTGTTAGCAGGCGAACACGACACGGCGCAAGTTACCTAACACGGCCCCGAGGCCGGGCGACGGCCGGTAGTTCTCTCTACGGAGTCACCGGTTGACCCAGCGCAGTCATATATTTGTTACCTCGCCTGTTCAGGAGCGGCTCGGCAAAGGGTCCTGCTCTCTTTCGCAGCTACTGACGCGGGGTCCAATGGGGCATGCCCGGGACTTTTATCCTTTTTGGACCGCAACGACAAAAGCTCCCGACATGATACTTGAGGGGGTTGCCCTCACACACCTTGAGGTGTGGCACGGCGAAGCAAGTCTCACGCAGCTAGCTACTTATATAGCCAGACTTCGCGTTCCCATCGATCGGTGACATCCAATTTTTGTTGCCAAAGAGCCCACAAGGCACGCTGCGCTCATCAATCGCCAACCCGCACGATGCCTCACGCCGACACGAAGACACAACCCACCATCTCCGGCGTCCATCTGCGCGTCAACGACGGACCCCTCGTCCCATCGTCCGTCTCACTTCTCCACGCCTCCAACCCCTCTGAGCCCCTCTCGACGCTCCGCGAGCGCTACGCCTCGGACGGCTACCTCTTCCTCAAGGGCCTGATCCCCCGCGACGATGTCCTCGCCGCCCGCGCGGCCTACTTCTCCAGCCTCGCGCCCAGCGGCGTCCTCAAGCCCGGCACGCTCCCCGTCGACGGCATATTCGACGCCGACGGCGCGTCGGCCGCCGACTTCCCCGGCATCGGCGCCGGGAGCGTGAAGAACGCGCGCCCGGGAACGTCGGACACGTCCGTCCTGTTCACGGACATGGCGCTCCGGGCTCACACCGAGGCGTGGTACGCCGGCAGCGATGACGGCACGGCGCGAGGGTTTGCGCGACACGCAGCTTTGGGCGACTTCGTCGCGCTCTTCTCCGGCTGGGGAGAGCATACGCTCGCGATAAGGCGCTCTCTGCTCAGGAACAACACCCCGGGGAACCGGGCCATCGGCGTGCATTACGATCAGAGCTTTATGCGGTACGGGGAGCCGACCTCGATCACTGCTTGGGTCCCCATGGGAGACATCCGCCTAGAGGGCGGAGGGCTCATCTACCTCGAGGGAGGTCCGTGAGCACCACCATTCACACGGAAGCGCACTCACTCATGACAAGAAGGAAGGCTGCTGACGTTGACGCTACAAGGCGAGGCGCTTGGGGCAATGATCGAGGAAGAGTTCGCCGCCAAGGCACGCGCCGCGGGCATGTCCAACGAGGAGACGCGCAACGCCTTCAACGCCAACATGATGAGCTCGGGGTTCCTCTGCGACGGGCCGGCCGAGTTTGGGCGCCAGCACGGCAAGAAGTGGCTCGTCGCCGCGTACGAGGCAGGCGACGTCGTGCTGCACTCACCACACATGGTCAGTCTGCCTCCGGGCCCCTTCCCCGGGGGGCTGCGCTGCGCTCCTCTGGGCCCCTGACGAACACGCGCCACTTACATGGAGAGGGCAGATTCACGCGTCGACCATCAACGACGACCCGGACAACCGCATCAGGCTCGGCACGGACCTGCGGTTCGTGAACTCAGCCCGGCCGTGGGATACGGTACGGACCCCCCCCCCTCCGCCCCCCCCCCCCCCCCCCCACCCCCATTGCGCCCTTGCCCGGTAAAGTTTGTTCGCTGACGGATTGCAGCGATGGTCCAATCACTATACATTCGACGATGGTTTGTAGGTGGCGAGAGGACCTGCCTTCGTCGTGTATGTCCATTTTGATGTTTACTGCTGCCACCAACCATATAGCTCACTGTTCGCCACCAAGTTGGAATGATCGTATGCATCGCAGGTCGACTGACCTCTATTACGGTTGCCAAACCAGTCCTGGTGGCCCATCGCCCCCGTTGTCTCCGCTCCTGTCGTACCTGTCACGATCGTCGTGCCAATCATGCCTTGCGAGTGTCATCCTCAGAGCTATGCATGGCTACGAATGGTGGAAGTCGTAAAGACCTATCTTCCACGGGCACACAGCAGGACAATCCTCACTCCAGAACGAGGCCCGGATGTACTATGGACCTACTTATGCAGTATTCTAGAGGCTTCCTCATCACCGGAAGCTGACGTCGAAAAGCGAGAAAGTGTACCGAATGGAACTTCTATACTACAATCAAGCAGTAATTGCGGAGTGATGTATCAAGCGGTCATGCCTCACATGTCCTGTAGGTTCGCCCTCATAGCCACACTACTATTGCCGCCTCGAGATCCACCGTCATATCCCAAATCAACGTGCGAGTCACATGAGAGGCAGTTCCTATCCTGGCCCTTGTTGCCGTTGGTCAATCCTCGCGGGGCGTTGGGTTCACCCGACCGCCTGTCGTTACAGTAATCAACGGACCCATGAGGTGTCAAACCAAAGATTGCCTCTCTATTCCAAATATGGCCTCTCGCTCCTTCGCTTCTCGTATCCTACATGACCTTGTGTGTTCCCCGACCCAATGTCCTGATGGCCAGCTGTCCACGATTGGGCATGGCCACCAACTCCGCTCCTCCTCTCTATTCCATCAAAAAGGTATCCCGGAATACAAAATCTGTCACCTGTTGCAATGGGACCGCCAAACGCCGCCCTTGTAGAGGGGAAACAGATATAAAAAGACATTACGTTATATAGGAAACGGTAAGCCGATAGGCTATAGCAGGGCCAATGTCGATGGCGCGCAGGAGTATGTAGGCTAGGACGGCTTTGAAGCATCCTGACCTTCTTTTGAGGGTATTATCATTATTCCCCGAGGCGTTGCGCTGTGATTTCGCTGCGGAAAAACAATGTTGGTTTCATCGAAAATAGCGAGGGACTCGTGAGCCCCGGAGGTATACGTGCAAATCGAAGCGAAAAGAAAACAGAAAAGGGGTAGCCGAAAGGATCCGAGGTAATTTGTCGCACTTGTCCAAGTTCATCAAAGGCCAGATTCATGGGCTGATGTAGGGCGCATCAAGAAGTGACACGAGGGTCCCCAAAATATTGCATCATGCTCCAGTCTGCTTGCGGGCCACCCTGGGGCTGAGGCGTGGTATCGCTGCTGCTCGCCACTGCCCCTGCGAGACTCTCCCAGTCCTCAAACACGACTGGGGCTGGTGAGTACTCAAACTCCATCATTGAGTCACCTGTCGTCGGCGCAGTATTCGAGGAGCCGGGCAGTTGTGGAAGCTCGCGCTGCTCCAGGGGCGAGTGGGAGGCGGCCAACGGGGACTGAGACGAAGCCAGCGGCGAGTGCGAGCTTGACTCGGGCGAAGGACGCGAGGCAGCGGGGAATTGCTGGGACGGCACGAACATGGTGCTTCGAAACGGAGACGTGTACGGGCTCTGGCTGTTCGGACTCGTGGACGGCAGCATCGATTGGTGCGACTGGGTGGGCAGAGGCTGGAAGGCAATGTGAGGGTCGTGCTGAGGGAAGTGCTGCGGCGGCGGCATGCTCGTTGAAAATTGCGGTGACGGTGTGGGCGGGACGGCGACAATATCAGCCAGCTCGAATGCCAACTTGACGATCCACCGGGCCTCGCCTTCGTCGCCTGAAAAGAATTCCAGGAGGTCTTGGAGCTGTCCGTTGTTCTCCTTCTCCAAGAAGCCCTGGGCGCGTCCTGTTCTGCTTGGATGCCAGCTGAACTGCGGTCGGCGCCCCTGGTACTCAGCCAGCTTGCTCGAGACCAAGGCATCCCAGGCCTCGTGGATCAGCGGTTGATGAAGCAGGCCGTATACGACTCTCGAGTGCATCCAGTCGCCCTTGGCGAGGCCCGACTCGAAATGGCGGGCTACGTGTTCGACGTGGCGCTCGCGAGCAGGATGCAGCGCGGAGCAAAAGCCGCAGGCCCAGTACTTGCGCTTGCGGAGGAACTTGACCACCTTCTCTGCGTGGGGGCACGTCTTGCAGCCGTGGCATTGCTTGTGATGCTGGTTGAAGGAGTTTGAGCCCCAGAAGCTGCGGTTGCAGCCGGGCTCCGGGCACGGGTATTTCCTCCAACGCTCGTGAAATTCGTCCTCGTGGCGCTTCCAGTCGTATTTTCGTTTGAAGCTTGTCTCACACGAGGTACACCAATAGATGTTCTGTCGGCTAGGGCTGGTGGCGGTGGCTGCAACATGCGTGCCATTGAGAATGGAGACGCCCGCGTTTGGCGGGGGCATTGGCAACGGCGCCATGGACCGGTTGCCCGTTGTGCCTGAGTGCCAGGAAAAGGACGACTGCGCAGAGTTGGTGGACCAGATGGAGGCGTGGCCTGACGAGCCAGAGCTGACCGAGGAGATGGATATGCGAGGCCGGTGCGAGTGCGTAAAGGGGGCTGAGGGCGGCATGAAGATGGCCGCGTCGACATCATTCACAGTGTTGGGCAAGGGCCGGTCGCCCGGCGCGTTCGAGGCCAGAGTCGCGGGCGGAGGCCATGACGCAGAGGCAGAAGCGTCCTCTGCAAGCGTATCCGACTTGAGTGTCGCCGAAGTGGGGGCTTGTGTCGTCGAGGATGGCAGAGGCCCTGTGACAGCGACCATAGGCGTGGTGGTGCCCGTCGAACCGGAAGGGGCATGCGTGGGAGGCGGCGGCGGCGGGCATTGAGGCGGCGGCGGCGGCGGCGGGTGCTGAGGAGCAAGTAATGATTGCGGTTGTTGCTGTTGTTGCTGTGGATGCTGCTGTGGGAGTTGTTGTTGCTGCTGCTGTTGCTGCTGCGGCTGCTGTTGTTGTATTTGTTGCGATGAAACGAAGGACGGATTCGCTGCTGGAAACGAGAGCTGTAGCGACTGGCTGTCGTCGACCCATTTGTGGAGGAGATCCTTGGAGAGGCCGGAGTCGATCAGGACCTGTAGGTTCTTGCGCGCCTCAGCGAGGACGTCTTGGGGCGTGGCGTCTCCCTGCTGCTGCTGCTGCTGTTGTTGTTGAAGTTGAAGCTGTTGTAGCTGCAGCTGTTGGTGATGCGGCGAAGGGGAAGGGGACAGGTCCTGCTGAGAGGGCAGCGGCGTTGGCCGAGGGAGTTGGTTGCTCTGACTGTGCTGGTCCATCATGGCGAGGACCTCACATCGAGCACGAGTCGACGGACGGATCGGTTCAGCGGCGAAGCAATAAGCGAGAGGACGGCGACGGCGATGGCGACGCTCACGAAGACAAAAAAACGAAGGTAGGAGGCCGACGAGGACAGGACGCGGAGCGGGACGGTTCGGTCGAGAGGTGGGAGGGGGAGGAAGACCAGGATAATAGGAGGAGCGGGAGCACGAGCAGAAGAAGAGGAACCAACGACAGGCAGAATTGGGTGTAACAGGACAGAACCCACTCCAGCCCGGAGCGCCAACTAGAGGCACGAGGAGTCGGGACCAGGGCGCGCGCGCGGGCAGAGAGCGAGCGAGGGGATGAGAAACGAGCAGGAGGCGGGCAGGCAGGCACAGACACTCTCGACAGGGTTTGCGCTCACTCCGGGTGCTGCACCACAGTCCGCAATGCAGGTCAGGCGCGGGCAACGACCACGCAGGAGGGGGCAGAGAGAGCGTGCAGGCCAGGCCAGGGGGCAATGCTGTGCCTGAACTTTATGGATTCAAGGAACAACCTGGAGGTTTTGCATGGAGATCCGCCAGGGCCCGGACAGGCCAGGCCAGCCAGGCCCAGCCATGTCGGGCAAGGTACGAAGGAGGTACAGCCCAGAGGGACGAGTACCTTGCGGACATGGAGCCCTCGGGGCTTGGTGCGCAATGGTACACCATGCTTGGCTCGAGGTACTAGTGCCAACAGGGAAGGGGATTCTCCGCGCCTGGGTATTAATATTATTATTAGTACGGGAGAGGGAGAGGGGGGGTCCCAGGGGGTGCCGGGTGGTGTGTGCGCGGCGCGAGTGTGCGGTGCGTGCGTAGGTACTCGGTCCATACTCGTACATGTAGGTACTTGGTGCATTGGACGTGCGTGCGCGGGAGAGTGTGCGGCCCTCGAGCCGCCCTCGTCGTCCCGTTGTCTCTGGGAAACCGGGCAGGTTCGCGTCGAGTATTGTCCAGCTAGGCGTCCGTCCACGGACATGCATGCAGCATAGGGCCCTCGACCTCAGCGCGCGGCGGGGGACGACGCATCGCGAGCCACCTCACCTCACTCAGCCGTGGTCGGACCGTCGAGGCTCATCAGTTGCCGGCTCGCGCATCTGTGTGACGGCGGGACGCGGGACGCGCGAGCGAGTGACATGAGGGCGACATGACTGAGGGCCCCCAAGAGGGCCCCCAAGAGGACCCCCAGAGGACCCCCAAGCCGGAGCACGCCAAGTCGGTGCCGATATGCACGCACAGCTGGCACCACGACTCTCGCTGTCGCCGAGATTTGCGTCCATTTGAATGAGTGGCACCTCTCACCACCCCGTGAGCAGCGGCGACGGCAATCGGCTGAGGGTCGTCAGGCTTTGCCTCTCGGCTGCAACGCCTGTCAAATTGACGTCTTTTGATGAAGGATGGGGGCCGGGGGCGTGCGCTGACGAGGTCCCAGCGCTCGCGACGCTCGCCCACCATGGGCTTTGCCTCTCGACAGCGCAGCGAGCATGGCCGTCGGGGCGCGGAGGCCGAGTCCCCATGCGCCGCCGCGCGCAGGGCACACGAGAGGGGGCCGGGCGTGCACGAGCACTCGGACTGTGCAGCACTGGACGAGTATGCGCTGGGGCTGGGAGGAGCGTGAAGCAAAGGGCCAGGCACCGCACGGCGGAACGGCGCAGCGCAGCGCAGTGCGAAAGAGGGAGCCCCGGTCGACCCAGGCGCCAGGCATTCCAGCCAACAAGAGGTGGAGCAGCCGACAGGGACGGAGGTTTCGCACTTTAGAGGTGGATCACTTGGTTGATGAGCAGAATGCGGGTGCGCGTGCATGGGCAGGGCCATGGGGACATGGGACACGGTCGGGCTGGGTGGAGACTCGCTCGTCGGCTTGGGTTGGGCCCGTCCTTTGGGGGCCAGCAGGCGGCGTCAGGCCATGGGCATGGCTCATCATCGTTTGTCAATCTTGCCGTCCTGGGCCCCGTTGAATCATGAGCGAGCGTTCCTGGCCATGGACAAGGCCATTGTCGCTGCTCTGCCCAAGCATCCCCAAGGTACAAAGCGTATTTCGCGCGCATGTCGGGTGGGCGGCGCGTGTCTTGCCATGTGTGTCTTGTGCCGCCCGCTTTTGGAACACCCCGTCGATGGCGCAGGCGAATGGCATCAGGCATCGGCCCCCCTCGCGCTGCCCCTGACCTGGCTGGCAGGATGGATGGACGGGCATGAGGATGGGGAGGTGGGTCGCTGCCATTGGGAGCACAGCATCGCCGTCAGCCACCTCCAGCCGGGCCAGGGACACCGGCGACCAGAGCTCGGAGCAGTCCCTGCGAAGTACAAGGCGGCAGCGGCAGCACCAGCTCCAGATGCGTGACGACGTGTGATCAGCCGCCGCTACTTGTTGTTTATCATCATCCATCCATCCATCCACGCATGGGGGCGCGGCCACAGGCCGTAGCATGCTATCGGTCGCGGCGGTCGATCCCGTGCATGTCATGTCCAGCCGCGCAGGATGAAGGACTGGCGCGTTCCAGAGCCACGGGTCGGGGAGTCTGCGCTGCAGCTCTTGTTTCGCCAGTCGCTGTCGACGATCTATTTGCGTATTGTTCCGTCGCCGTCGACCCTGGGCACGTGTCAGACAGGTGTGCTCCAGAGACTCTGTCTCGCTCGAACTGCAGGCAATTTACAGTCCACGACGGGTAACGTAGGTATGGAGTACCTGGCGCGCGGTCAGTTATTGTGTCCGCCGCCCCTACTCCGCGCGTGCGCGTAATCGTCCTCGCCTTTTCTGGTGCCGCTGCCGGTGCTACTGATTCTGCTGATGCTGCTGCGCGGTGGACTGGGTTCGGTCGAGTTGGGTTGCACAGGGACGGGACGTGGCTGGGTGACACAGGCCGGACCTGAGTCGAGAGAGCGGCTTCCAGCACTCTTCCAGCGCTGCCGTTGGGATTGGTTCCCCGTGTGACTTTGTGCATGGGCACAAGGCTGGTGACTGTCGCGAGGCAATGCAATGCAATGCAATGCTGTAGAGCGCTGGATCTGTTCTGTTCGCGAGCGCTGGATGCCGGTGCGAAAGACAATCACCATGGAGTTCATGGATGTTCCGGTCTCTGTCCTCTGGACATACCGTACATCAGGTACCTGACCTGCCTAGGAGGTACCAGGTAGCGAGGCCATACCTATCGTGCAGGGCCTCGTCTGCCTTCTGGGGCTGTCCGGACGGGACCTTCCCCATGCCACCTGCCTTGCTCTGGCCTGGGCCACGGCCCCCTCGGCCTCATGTTTGGCGCAGAAGGAGCAACGTGCAGCTCTCTAAACGAGCCCTATCTATCAAGCAGGGGTTGCCTGCTTCGTTCGGAGTACACAAGGCAGGAAACAGGAGCGACTGCGTCCCCGTACCTAGGGTAGGCGGGTAGTCAGTACTGCATACCTACGTTTCGGTGGCCTGCGCAGTGAAATACCTCGCACGCGCGTGTCTGTCTACCTCTGTGTCTGTACCAGCCCCTGGCACCTACCTGAGGACTTTAGACCCTGGCCAAGGTTGGCTGAGCGTCAACGGTCGGCCGATCATCGCCGCACAGGTGCAGAAGGAGCCCCCGGGGCTAGGTCTGGATGGCTCTTGCCCAGACGACTAATACTACAAGATCGCTCCTGCCTAGAGCATGACAAGGCAAGGTTCTCGTACAGCTTCACCAAACGCAAGGTAAGGTACATTAGGTACCCAGGTACATTGCTTATGGTACTCGTACCCTATCGGACCTTGCCTTGCTTTACAGGACTTCGAACGGAACCTTATGGTAAACCTCACTGGTGCGTATCTGAGGTAGGTACGAATACCTACCTTGTCCCTTCCCTCATGGGCTCCATCGGCCGCTTGGTGTCTTTGCCCCTC
This sequence comes from Purpureocillium lavendulum, assembly GCA_029168975.1. Taxonomy (NCBI): domain Eukaryota; kingdom Fungi; phylum Ascomycota; class Sordariomycetes; order Hypocreales; family Ophiocordycipitaceae; genus Purpureocillium; species Purpureocillium lavendulum. Next base: position 4,104,608 of record JAQHRD010000004.1, on the reverse strand, counting down.
GCCGCACCCATCGGCCGCGCCATCGCTCGTCATCATCACCCTCAAGCTCCGCACCCTGGGTTCCAATTCTTCATCAGCTCGGCCCGGTACTGCGCAATCAGGGTGCGATCCTTTGCGTAGGCTTCGCCCTTCCCTTTCTTTTCTTTTTCTGCGGCGCGGCCAGTCAGTCACGAGACCATCGTTCATCTCGCTCGCTGCCGTCGACGCTGCAGACTGCCGCTCAGTCTGGACATCAACGAGCTACCCAGTCACCCTCTCATCGTTGGCACGCCACGCCACACACATCATGTCCGCTGTCTGCGCTGCTTCTGTAAGACAGAACCGGGCCAGGCTAGCAATGCACGGCAGCACAGCCGCACAGATACCTGAAACATGACGCCAGAGGCAGCATGGCACCGCCGATTCGGGGAAACCGCATGTCGTTTGGCTCAGACTTTGGGCTCGCCCTCTGCTTTGGGCCTCGTCCTGTGCGCCACGCCTCGGCCGGCTGTTTCGAAACACCTCGGACTCCTGGCCGACTGCCAGATGAGCCAATGACGAAACGGTCCACGGCGTCCCTGACCCTCGAGAGCTCAAGCTTCCGCTAGGAGCGCACCCCACCATGCCTCGATTGGGCACTGCGAAACGATGTGACCGCCCTTGGCCCCTTGCCGACAGGGCGCCGTCCGCTGCCGACGGGTACCTGGTTTGGTGGGCTGCTCCACAGGGCTAGAGGGTACGGCTCAAGGGTCGGGTTGCGGCGTGATGGTCGGCTTCGTGGTGCCCATCGCCCCGGCTAAAGACTTTTGCTCGTATGCACGGAGGATGTTCGACCACGGGACCGGCAATCGCACATTGCACGACCACGACTCATGCTCCAGGATTGCGCGCTACTGAACGTTATCCTCCATGTGAGACCAGCTGCTGCTGAGGGTCATGCAGCATCGCGGCCTCACTCCACCCAACGACGGATGAGCAGCTGTCGACCAAACGCGGTGCGCTGTTGGGGCGTTAGTCCTGAGTCGTCTGCATCACCGGCAGCAATCTCATGCGGTGGCCAGCACCCCAGGGCCATGGTCGTTCGGCTTGTCCAACAACAAGACTCCGCCGATTGCAGAACGCGGTCGCTTTGTCAATCAGGTTCCACGCGGCTTTGCAGCTCGCTTGTTGGTCTGGGTCACACCCTCTCCGTCTGTGAGGATGGCACTTTGTTGGACTGGTAGCTCCTGGCTCTGCCGTCCGCTCTCGTTCGGTCTCTGCGACGGAGGCGCGAGCCCGAGGATCGCTCGGCCTCGTCATGGCGTGGTGTACGAGTACGCGCAGGGTATGGCCGTATTTGTCATGACCAACGTCTATGGGCTGGTCTGTGCAATCACAGCTCATGGCAGCAGCGTACGCTTCTCGGGGCGTCCCATGGACATGCACGGAGACTGCCGCCAAGGCCGTGCTTGTACAAGTACTCGTAGCTCAATCGAGTGCTGCCGATGCGACTAGGACAATTTTCCGCTCATCTCATCGCTGGCTATCTGGTCCTTCTGTTCTCGCATGCGTCGGCGGCGGACCCATGGATCGGCGACTGGGATTTGCTTGGTTGCAAAGAAGAAACGCGAGTACGTCACGTCAGTACCGTACGAGTACGTATTACCGAGTCCCCGAGCCGAATACCTGGACTGCTGCCTCGAGGAGCCGGTGACCAGCGAGGCGTTCCCGGGCCGCCGCCATCTTTGCAAAGCCCAGATCGCCGAAGCGAAAGCGGATCCCCAATGACGCCAGTGAGAAAGCTCTCGGCGCCAGACCGAACAGGGCCGCGCTGAAGGAGGGTACAATGGCGGCGGCCTTGACGCATCGACGTTGTTCGCAAACTTCGATATTCTGGAATCGCTTTCGCAGCATCGAACAAGACGGTCCACTTCCCGCTCGGGCCGGCTGCCGGCGGCGGAATCATCATCTCGTTTTTATGTGCATGATGAGCTGGTCATTGTCGTTGGCTTCGCCGACGCGACCTGAGCCGTCCTCCGCGCTGGCGCTTCTTTCTCAACCTACCCGCGGGATCCAATTTCCCCTTTTTCATGTTTTTGTCATCAGAATAGCTAGCCCCTCCCAGCCACGTTGTGACTGCCGCGGTCTTGGTTCTCGCTTGCGCGCCATGGTCCTTATTCCTAACATCGACGAAGCGGTATTCCTATGCTCACAGAGACTTGGGCTCACACGCCCTCTCGGCATGACATATGGTTTGTCTTCTTTTTATAGATTCTAGATGAACTTGCCTCGGCTCGCGAGCAGGGAATATGCTGCACAGCCATATACTTCCGAAACGCTCGGCCCACGGTCTGTGCTCAGCCCAGCAGGGAATGGTGAGATGTTGAACACAGGGTCAACGAGGGGTTCGTCGGGTTGCCTCGCACCCATGTCGCCCAATTCTCCGAGCAGGTTTGCAAATCCGACTCCACTTGCACGGCAAAAAGTGAAACAGCCGTCTTCTCTCAGCTCGCCAAGGCGCAGAAAAAGACGGTCCAGTCCACCCCGCCAGCCCAGATCGTGACCGTCTCTCTCTGCAACACCAGGACCAGGGGCTGCTCGCGCACGGCGTCTCGTCTCGGCCGGGCACAGCCACGCCCGACTCTGATCGGCGCCGCGAGAGCCCGCTCCTAACCCGCCAGGCCCGCCATCTAAGTTACGTCTGGCCCAATTCAATCGACTCAAAGAAAACCTTACAGTACACCCCATCTTGCAGTGCAGGGTCCTCCCCGGCAGCCGCCTCGGGTTCGCGCCATCGCGGTGCAAGAGATGCCTGTCGAAACAGAGCCCGTGGCGTGCGGCAGGTACCGACGGATCAGCCGCCGCGAACACGAGGGCCCGCAGAGACAGTCCCAACGTCAGTGTCAGGGATGCCCTCGCACGCGGATCGTGGCACAGCCCAGCGCATCGCGTCTTGGCCGATCCGACGACGAGACCCTATGTGTACCTCCCATCGGGCTTGGCCGGCATGGCGCTGGCTCCGAGGTCTGAACTTTGAGCCGGGTAGCCGCATCGAGAAGTCGGCTGTTTCACCATGAACGCCATGTACCAATGTTTCGACAACGCGCGCACCAGTGGCCGCCACATGTTAGCCCGATGCTCCTCAGCCACGACGCAGGGTGTCTGGCATCATTGCGATCGCACGTCGCATCCCGCGCATGGTGAGGTCATGGCCGCAACCGTGACGATCAGGCCATGTCCCGCGCCCTTTATCAGGCGCTCGTGCTGAAGTAGTAGTTCTCCCACAGGTACTCGTAGTCCTCGAGGATGCCGGCGATGAAACCCGGCATCCTCTTGGTGACGCCGCCGACGACACCCTTCGTGACGTTCTCGTAGAAGGCGCCACGCATGGTCCACCAGCCCATGGCCCAGCCCCTCTTGTTCCACTCGTCGCGCTCGAGCATCGTCGTGCGCAGGCTGCGATCGCGGAGCTGGCGGGCGGCATACTCGACGGCAAGCCCAACCAGCCATGGCGTCCAGGACTTCTTGTTGCGGCTTCGCGCGAGGGCGACGGCGTAGACGAGTGGCGCGAGGATGTGGAGGACTTCGGCGGCCTGGCCGGCGCCTTGAAGCGTGTTGAGGAGCTTGGCGGCGGGCTTGATGTCGTCCGCGGTGAGGACCCGGCCGAGGAGGTAGGAGCTGATGTCGCTGGGCTCTGGGAGGGACGGCAGGCTCATGCCCGTCCTTGGCATAGTCCATTCGCGTTCATGGGGCGGCTTGGGACTTTGCAGGCTGTCGCTCATGTCCCTCGCGGCGGCGCTATTCGGCGCCACCTCGTCCATGAGCTCGCTCTCGCTCCGAGACGAGGCCTGATCCTCGGCGGCGGCGGCGGCAGCGGCGAGAGCATCGTCACCGTCGGCACCATCGTCGTCGGGGATGGGCTCGCGCTCCGGCAGCGAGGGCGTGACGAGCGGCCGCGAGCGGGTGACGCGGAGCAGGAGCAGCCTGCAGACGGCCTTGATGGCCTCGAGGAGCACCACGACCCTCCAGCGGGACCTCTCGCCGCCGCGGCGCTTGGCCGTCATCTCGCAGAGCAGCTCGGTGTATGCGACCATTTGCAGGAGCATGGCGATGCGGCGGTAGAGCTTGCTCTTCTGGGCCCAGAAGCGGGTGTAACGGGCGTGGGCGGAGCGGACGGGCGGCACGGGGAGGCGCGAGACGGCGCGCGAGAGGAGGGTGTCGTGGTAGAGGGACAGGAGCTGGACGCCCGAGTGTATCGACTCGGACGCGATCTCGGCATCACGGAAGCGGCCTGCGGCAAGTCTCTCTCGTTAGCTCTTCTGTGGCTCGCGCGATGGCATCCTGTTTTTCCCCTCGGCCGGTCCGCCCCCTCGCTCGCTCGCCGTGCACAGCTATGCTTCACGCGCAGACGGGGCCGAGGCGAAGGAAGAGATGGGGGTGAGGCCGTAGAGGGGCCGAACGGGCCAAAGGGGCGGGCGGTCGGCGACAGAGTTCGGGTCCCGTCTCTCCCCTCTCGCTATCGCGCTCTCCCTCCCTCGCTCCATCCGACCTCCTCATCCTGAGTCTTTCCACAGACAAGTACGTACCGGGTATGATGTACGTCAGGCTCCGCAGGGCGCTCTCGATCTGCGACACCTGGCCGGCGTTCTTGGTGATGAACTCGTCGTACATGGCGAGCCACTGCGGCGGCAGGCTGAGGATCTGGCCGGCCGTCGGGCGGCGCGACTGCTGCTGCTGCTGCGGCGGCGGCGGCGTTGGCTTCGCAGACATGGTTGGTTGCTGTGGAGGGTTGGATGTGTGGATAGATAAGCTGGACGGACGGCGAGCGAGCAAAACGCCCCCCTTGGTGTCGTGTCGACGCGATGGTTCCCCCCTTTACCGAGGGTTCAGTAAACGGAAGCGGCCGTCCTGCCTGGCGGCTTTTCGTCGTCGTGGTTCAACAACAGCACGGCGCGGCACGGCGCAACTGGGCGGTGGTCGCGTGCGCCGCTGCTGCTGAAATGCTACTCCTCGCCGCCGGGCTGCTCGCCTCGTCTTGCTTTCGGGGAGGGCGATGGCGGGTCTCGTCAGGTCACGGAGCCGAGCCAGTGCGATTCAGGCAACCGATGTAGCGCGACGAGGGACTTGTTGAGCGTCGCAGCATCCGTCGGGGGGGCGGCGGCGTCGTGGACGCTGTAGTAGGGCCGGGAGGAGAGGGGAGCTCGACGGGCGAGGGCGTGGGCGGCGATGACGATGGGGAGGGACGGACGGATGACGGGGGCGCCGGCCACCTCCTCTGGGGATGATGGGTCGGGCGGTGCTGGTGGTGGACCGACCGCGGTGGTGGTTTGGGGGGCCTAGTCGCTGCCGGGCCGAGGTTGGCTTGGATTGGGTGGGCGCGAAAGCACGCGGGCCAGCGCCGAAGGCCGCCCGCGGCCGGTTGCGGGGTCGAGAGCTCGCTACCCTAGACCTGTCTTGCCGCCATCGCGAAACTCACCCGTGTGCACTTTGCATCTGTATTCACAGGTTTGACGCATAGATGTGATGAGGTTTATTGAGAAGGATTTTTGATTTGAGATTGGCTCCTCGCCCGACGACGTTTCTTGTCGAGAAAATGAGATCGCTAGAGCTGAACACCTGTTGAGACGTGCGTTTTCACAAGCACGCACAATGCCAATACCCCAAAGCACCTACGTATAGCGTCACGACACACATAAACGAGACCAGCCTTCCCACAGGAACAATGCATTCGATAATTTTGGCGGCCTCACCACCACGTGGTATCACGGTTAAACCGACCCTCTATTTGCCCACCATCGCCTCCCTGAAACGCCTTTGCCATCCCGGCACCCAGTGGCCTGGGAGCCGAGATCGTCATGCCCACCCGTCCTGTTCGCCTAGCGCCAACAAGCCGCAACACCTGTGCTCCTTGCCTCCTCCTCCTTCCCTTCATTGCTCCCTCCTGCGGCGAGCCAGCCAATGATCCAGCATAGATGTCGTGCCCCGTCCGATCAGGAGGCTAAATATAAAAATAAACAGGGGAGACGGACGGGTGGAAAAGACCACAACGCATACAAAAGCGCGCCTCTCGCTACTACAGGCGCGCAAATCCCGCCTCCTCAATGTCCTTGCCCGTGGGGAGCACCGGGCGCCCCTGCATGGGGAACGGCCAGAACAGCGGGTTAGCCATGTTCTCGGCGGCGCGCTCGACGATGGGCGGCGCCGAACCGCTGCCGCTGCCCGCGCCTTCGATGACCACGTTGCCCGTGCCCCAGTCGCAGATGAAGTCGTCGCGCCCCACGTTGGGTGCGAAGAAGTTGAGGCTGCTCGTGTACGGCCGCACCAACCGGTCGTACTCCTCTGGGTTGAGGTTGACGTTGCTCGCGCTGATCTCGACGTCAATGTTCCACTTCTTGGCCAGGTACCGCAGGATGTTGAGTGCCTGCTCCGCGAAGTGGTGGCACGGCGCCATCTCCGTCAGGTCCGCGATGCCCTGCTTGAGCGCCTCGGATACGTGCGGGTCCACCTTGGCCGCCGCCTTCATCTTCTCGTCCGGGCTCTGCGCTTCGTCCTGCATCGCCTTGCCGTCGCCCGTCTGCGCTGACGCCGCCCCAATCGCCAGGTGCATGATGGACGACGTCAGGACAAAGTACGGCACAAACGACGGCGTGCGCTGCAGCGTGTACAGCTGCGAGTACGATGTCAAGAGGCCCTGGATCGCGTCTGCCGCCTGTGCGCACACGTCCCGGGGCAGCACCTTGGACCCGATGATCCTCAACTTGATGAGCGGGCGGAACAGCAGTAGGATCGCGAAATGGTAGTACATGCTGGTTCGGTGTCGTCAGCACGGAGCCACACCTCCCGCAGGTAGTCGTGGGGGTCCAACTTACTGTGCGAACAGCACGGCTGGCGTGAAGTTGTGTCCCAGCCGCAGCACCTCGGGTATCCGGTCGTACCAGTTCAGGTACTGCGTGTATATGCTGAGGAGGTCCCGTGCCGTCAGGGGTTTACCGGGTGAGTGCAGGATGTATAGTGACTCGTGGACCAGTTCGCTCAGTTCGCAGAAGCACTTGTAGACAGACCGGACATTGGACGGTTGCTCACACGAACGCTGCAGAGGGGCGCCTGGGGACGGTGTTAACGAGTCGTCCCGTTCGAGCCGTCCCTCTGGCGACTTACCGTCGTCTGTGTACGGGACCCATAGGGAGGCTTCGATGTCCATTATGATGGCGGGTTTGGGCGGGAGGTGCGGAAAGCACGAGCACTGCGGCAGGGAGCCGGTGGCCAGTGACCATGCGCTAGATTCCGGTCAGCCTCGTCTCACACGGTCTTGGTTTCCGAGGCAAGTCGATACTCACTGGTCGAGGGCAAAAGCACCCCAGAACGTCGCCGACTGCACAGCCAGCTCGTCCTCGTCTCCCTGATCGTGTATGCGGTGTAGGCCCATCTCAATGGCAAGCCGGACGCTCTGGCCGGCATAGTACCAGCTCTCCGAGTCCCTGCCGCAGCTGGCCTCGCGGATCGACATGATGCCGAGGGCTTGGATCGTCGTCAGCGAGTGGTGGTCAGTCTCCTGGTAAAAGAGACGCTGAGACTCCTTGAAAAAGTGGTCTCCCGATGAATACGGATCGTTTGGATTTGCGCGCGTCATGGGCTGCCTCGAAAAGCGGCAGCCGAGTGCAAGCAGGGCGTTGACCAGGATGGGCGAGCAGTACCGATGGCGCGCATCGCGGAAGTCGCGCAGGAAGTGCTCCTTGCTGAGCGACGCGAACGTGGGGTACTCCCAGCAAAAGTATAAAGCCAGGAGGTGGTGGACGAGGTTGATGTCGTTTGTGATGGACGTCCACGTCTCGGCGGAGCGTCCCGTGTCGCCGCTGAGGGGAGACAGGACCTGTTCGAGGCCGCGATACCGGGGCATCGTGTCCGACATGTGGTCCGTCTCCATGCTCTCCGCCCAGGAGCCCACCCGTGACTGCGGCGGCCTACGGACGTCGTGCGTCCAGCTCATGCTGTCCGGGTGCGAACCGCTCCTGGCGGACCCGGCCAGATTCTGCGGGGCGAAGTGCCAGGAGCTGCCGCCGAGGGCCGGCTCGTTCCTCACGTTCGGCAGCTGGGCGCCGATGGGACTCAGGTTATCCATGCCGAGGCGCAGTGGAGGGAGCGTTGGTCCGGGCACGGTCCCCGTAAAATGCGACGCGGAGCTCGGCCCGGCGCCGGCCAGGTCCTGGTCCGTCAAACGGGCCAAGACCGGCAAGGTGCCGCCTCCCGAAGGCAGCACGCCGCCGAGCCATTCTGATATGCGGTCGATGGACTGGCCGCCGCGCAATCTCTGCAGGACGTCCTCCCACAGGTCCGGACGGACGAGGGCCGAAAAGACGACGTCGCTGGAGCGCTGGCGGTGGCGAAGGCTCTCAATTTCGGTGCGCAAGTTCTCTTTGGATTGGCGCACGGGGATTTCGTAGACGCACTCGATGTCCTTTTGCAGCTTGCAGCGGCCGCACGGCTTCTGTCCGTCACACTGCGAAGGGAGGGGGTCAGCGGGGACGGCCTGATGATGAGCGACGTGCGCTCGCTCTGCTCACCTTGGCGCGCTTCTTGCGACATTCGGTACAGGCATTGGGGGTGACAACGCCGAGGCCGCGTCTCCGCTTGGAGTTTTGCGCGCTCGACGTGGAGCCCGGCGTCTTGCCGGCGGCGGCCTGCGAGGTCGAGGCGGTCGTCTGCGGTGTGTTGCCCGTGCTCGGCTGGCTGGGGCCAGAGGGCGTCTGACTGCTGCTCTCGCGGCTATCCATGGCGAGGCGATCGAAGCGACAGGCCGGGGGCGCAGCTCACTGGGCGGTCCAGAGTCGTGCTTTGTTGCTCGGATATTTGCGCGGCGTGAGCGACATAGTGTGAGGGCAATGCGCGGGGCCACGATGTAATTTCGAGCGCTCTCACAACAAAAGGTTCGACGAGTAATCTGTAGCCACGGGGAACAACGTCGCCCGCGGGTCGAAGGCTTCGAAAGGAGCGTTGGCGGACGCGAGGCGCGAGCACATCAAGTTGCGCGACCGAGGCGGCGGCCGCGACTGCTGCAGGAATTGGGATCGGTAGAGGGGATCAGCTCGACGAGGCGAGCTGCGTTGCGGCCGTGTCGGCTTCGACGATGGCGTGAGAAGAAGCAATGGATGGATCAAGGGCCGTGGCAACTTCTCGGCGTCGCGTGCCGTCAGAGCCCAGGGTAGAGTTTCGGGGCGCGAGCTCCGAGAGCCCGCGACAGTGGCAGTCGGTGGTCAGCGTGCGGCTTGCACTGGGCAACGGGCAGCGGGCAACGGTCCGCCGTCTGTGGTTGGATGGTAATGTAAGTTAGGTATGGATGGCATGTACGGCTGCGCCGGCAAGGAATGTCGGGGGCCCGCAGACGGGAGCTGAGGTGAGGAGGGATGGAAAGAAAGGAGCTAAAACAGACGGCCAGCAGGGCGGGGGCGCGTTTGCGTGAAGCTCCCTGGTCGTTAGCCGGAAGGGGAGGTGATGTAATTTGTGGCGGCCCGGCGGCGTTGACGGTGCGGGGGCCGTCTGGGAGAAGGGGGGGGGGGGGGGGGGGGGGGGGGGGCCGGCGGTGGGTAGGCGGCGCTCGCTGAAGAAGCAACTGTGGGAAAGAATGATGAACGATGGATGGCAGCGCGGCCAACACCCCAGTGGAGGTGCGTGTGCCGGATGCGTGCGAGGCGCAGGCGTCGTGCGGGCTGGCGCGGAGACTGTGGAGGAGCCCGGTCCAGTCAGTCGCGTGTCTGGGGGACGGCGATTTCAAAGCAGCATGGCGGCATGCCCATTGCTTGGGTGCAGTGCACCCACGGGGGGGTTGGCGGAACCTGACGGCCGACGGCAAGGTCGAGAGACGAGAGAAACGCCGGGTCTGGCTGCGGGCGAAGGCGGGCGAGTTGAGGGACGGTTGGGGTCGCAGGTTCAATGTTGGTGGACGCTACCAATGATGGGAAGTTGGGAACGTACCTCACCTCACCTCACCTCACCTCACCGTGCCTTCCGCTGTTGCTTGCCTCACCTTACCTATCACACGTGGAATATCTCAGTGGAGGTCGTCGTCGGGCGTATGACCTCAGCGCGCGTTGCGCGGCACGTGTGTCCAGCTGCGAGATGTCGTCGAGGTGCAGCATCGCGGCCCGCGCTTAGGCGCCTCGGACAGGGCATGACAGGCCTGTGGGTGGGACGATGGCAGCATAGGTAGGTGTGGACCCAGCGATGACCACCTATCCAGTCATTGCCGCTGCAGGTGCCAGGTGGTTTGCAGCGAATTGGTGGTCCCAACAGTGGCCCCCCCGCGGTACCAGCGCAGGCACGCTGGAGGAGCCCTGGAAGCCGTCCTCGCCAGCTCCAGGGCAGCTCGCCCCCCGAGGTCCCGTCACCCCTCACCTCAATGCTGGCCGTGCTGGGCTCCAAGCCGCATGTCACTGTGAGGTGGACTGGGCCCAGAGGCCCTCAGGCGACCGCAGCCACAGACGCCGCCACCCGACCGACCGATCGCCTTCCTATCGCAACCAAGCCGTCAATTCATCCGTCAAATCCATCCTCATCCATCGACATGGAAGCCCCCAATGGGCCCCTCCTCGAGTCAAGCTGACCACAAAATGCGACGCCAAGCGGTGACAACGGGTTGCCCAGGTACTTGCCCCACCCGCGGTCCGCTGTGCGCCCGCCTCCAAAGGCACCTCACCAAGCTCACTCACCTCTACTGGTGAGCCTGGAAACGCTGTCCCCCCGGCCTCGGCGCTGGCCTGTCGTACGAGTAGGTACCTAGGTATGTTCGTTCATCTATGGATGTGTGGTAAACAATGACTTGCCTTCTAATGTCGATGTACTCGTGCGAATCCAGTGGCCAGCAGAACTGGCACTTCGTATTGCTTGTTGCTTCTGCTTTCCACTCACTTCACATGGCCACGCCCCTCTGCCTCGACAGCCCGCCCAGTGGACCACGACCGGAGAGAAATCTCCATGGCCCGACCCAGACGCTGCCCTGGCGGGTCCTGCGATCTGTGCGCGGTTCCTGAGCAACTCGAGGTACGGTAGGTAAGCTAATTTTGCTAAAAAGGGCACGGCCCATTCGGGTGAAGCAAGCGGTGAATCAATCAGCTTTGCTTCATACCTACCGAGGTCGATGCACGTATTCGTACGTGTAGGCAAAGCATGCTCCAGATCCCTGGCCGTTCCCGCTCGGCCGATGGGTATGTACTCGTAGGTCAAGATGCTTGTTGTTGGTGCCCCGCACGGACTGTCGTGATCCTCAAAACGTGGGTGTGCGGATCGCGATCGCAACTACCTGTGCGCCACCGCGTCCCCATCGCGCATGGATGGGTGGCATGTCGCGTGTTCCCGACCGGCGGCCAAGCTTGACTGTCGACTCCTGCATTTGGGCCCTCCAGACAAGCAATCGAGCTGCGCTGCGTAGCCCGCTCGTAGCACAACTACATACCCCGTATCGACGTGGTACTGCTACGTTGCTGCAGCCGCCGAGGCCAGCCCTCGGCTCTTGGGGGCCTGCTGGATTCGGGAGCTCTGCATCAGACTTCGCGACAACATTGCACCGTGGCTTGGCGACGATATCTTGTCGTCCGAAGGCCCCACCAACTACCATTGCGAATCGTGGCCGTTCCATTGATTCCAGCCTGGCCCGCCGGCTGTACCAAGCCAGCAATGTCCCTATCGAGTGCCTGTTCGCCAAGTGCAAATCCGCAGTGCCCATTGTGTGCGCTAGTAGCCCTCTCTCGCTCTCCCATGCACCGTGCAATCAAGCCAGTAGATATACGTAGGAAATCGGCAGTTTGACAGCTGCCTCTGTGTCCGATACACCCTCCCAGACTCAGTACCCTCCTCCCCTGCTCGGCGTCCGCCCGTACTTGATGGGGCTCAACTGCCGCTCGCCGCGCTCCCCCTTGCTTGGGCTTCGCCGACCCGATGGCGTCTTCTGGTATGTCAGTGCCGGCTTGAGGTTCAGCGGTGAATTGTCCGTGTCTGTGCCCTCGTCGAGCATCGCCCGCCTCCGCATCTTAGGCGTCTGCACCGGCACCAGCATGTATCCGGGCGTGATGTTCGGCGACCTCGCTCCGTCGAGCGCCGCTTCGTGGCTGTGCGACGGGGGGGTCGGCTCCGCGTGCGGGCGGCTGTTTGACCTGCCCAACGAGCCGACGTTGACCGTTGTGCATATTAGGATGAACCCCAATACGATGCCCTGGAACTTGTCAGCGCACGAAACCATACAGTTCGCCATGTCTTATGATACTAACCCAGGCCTTGAGATTCATGGCGTCGGTGAATTCGTTGATGATCTCTGCCACTTGCTTGACGGTCACCTTGACCCTGATGATGGACTCTGGGTCCCGGTACATGCACTCGTGCCACTCGTCACAGAGTGCCTGCAGGCCGGGTCGGTCCCGCCTGATACACTCGTTGATCTGGTATTGCGTCCGGCAATCGGCGACACCCCTCTCGAATTCCAAACGCGCCGAGGCGTTGGCCCTCTGGATGTCGTTCCGCACCGTACTGAATACAGACCAACCAACATACAACAGCGTCGAGATGAGAAAGAGGTTGGCGCCAAACTGCATCCAGCGCTGCATGTGCTCCGGTGTGTTGGGATACTTGTTGAGGGCGTGGAAGAAGGACTCGACCGTGCCCCTCTGCTGGTCGCTGTCACGGTCCTTTTGTTGAGACCTCTTCGAGTTTCGCGGCGCCACGCTTGTGTCCGAGTCCGAATTCCAGGCGTCGCTTTCTTGTCCGGGGTTATAGCTGACGGTGCCGACATCGCGGTCGTAGTTGTGGCGCTTGCGCTTTCTCATCCCGACTGAGCGATCTCGCTGTGTTCGTATCTCCCCCTTGCCGGGGGCGTGTTTCTTGACCGACATTCCAATCTTGCCGTACCTGCTTGCCTTGTCAATCTTCAGTGGCGCAACGGTCCCGCCCATGATCACGTCGGCGCGGTGGTCGACCTCGGGCGTGTCATTGGGGTAGTCGGACGCTTCTGTCAGCGCTGGGCTGTCTTCGGCACCAGACGCTTCCGAGAATACCGCTTCATCAACTGGCCGCCTAGGCGTTGTGAAAGCAGGATTGCGGAAGGGAGGCGCAATATTCTTGGATGCGACCTGGGGCGTGAAGCTCGACGTCTGAGGCGGCGGCTGCTGTTGTGACTGGGATCGGGATGGCGTCGACAAGTTCGCGAACGGGTTGTTTGGTCGGGATGACTTGAACGGGGAGCCGAACACTACACAGGAGGCGTTAGACAGCGAGAAATAGGAGCCGGTCTCCTGGGCTCCTGGGCTCGAGGGCTCGAGGGGATGGCATGCGTACTCGTGTTTCGCGAGGCATTGTGCGCCGCCTGCGCAAACGGGCTGGTGGGGTCGAACGGCCCACGATCTTGGTATTCCCAGTCCATGGGACCCTCAAAGGTCCTGGACTCCATGACGGGTGCTCAATGCGCAAGTGATTGATGGCTTCGGTCTTGATGCGCTGATGTGCGGCGGGATGAGGGTCGAAACAGCGAAGCTCTGCAGCGGCGGTATGGAGTTGGAGGACAAGGCGAGCTTTCGACAATTGTAGCGCCGGACAAGGAGCCACTGAAATGGTCGAACGGCAACCAAACGTCCAAGTAAACAAATCCGTCGCGTGTGGGGCCTCAGGCACCATCCAAAGGCTCAAGCATCCGCCACCCAGCGCTTGCACCGGCAAGACAGGGTGGTCTGATTATGTCAGCGAGTGTTGCACATCCCTGCTCCACCATCCGTCTCTTGCATTCCGCTAACTTGCTCGCGCATCAAACTTCGAGAACGACCGGCCTCATCTTCGACGACGATTTCCGCATCGCTCGACACTCTGCACTATATCGAAGCTGCATCGAGAGGACCGTCGCATCACAGACGGGAGCACTACCACGCATCAGTCTGGGTACTCGCCTTGTCTCGCTCAGCTCAATCTCTGACACAGACTCGGCTTCACCATCCGCCGTCGCCATGTCCGACGCCGAATCGCCTGCTGGCTCGCCAGCCAAGGAGCGCGTCGATGACGGGCAGGAGCGAGAGTTCGAGGATGAAGTCGCCGGTGCGGACTCAGACCGCGACTCGGATCTCCTGTCCGAGGTGGACGAGGACCAGTTCGAAGATTACGACCCCGAGACCGCCAACATCGAAGATCGACCAGTGGACATCGATGAGGACGCGGCGCGCACGCTCAAGGCAAGCAAGCGGAAGAGAGCTGATGGCGAAGCCGCGAGGAAACCTAGGGAAGGACGGAGGGAGAAGAAGCGTCGAGACCGGGATGATGATGTTGGTATGGATAACGATGCCGACGCCGACGCCGAGGCACCACAGCGGAGGTCAAGACGAATGGCAGAGGGGGAGAGGCGGCGCCCAAAGAAGGACAAGACCCCAGACGAGGGCCCCAACGAAGAGGATCTCAGCCCGGAACAGCGACGAGCCCTGGCCATTGAGCGTGCCTTGGACGCAGCCATCAAGAAGCCCGCGGCGAGCAAGAGGAAGCGCAAGGACGAAATTGTACGTGTGCATGCTAATCGGAGGGCAACTCGCAACGGCTAATGAATGAACAGGACCTCGAGGACGAAATCGACGAAACGCTGGCGGAGCTCAAGACTCGCATGGACAAGGCTTGCGTCGACGACAACACAGCTCGCGGTGCGGGACAGCCTGCTCTGCACAAGCTGAAGCTGCTGCCCGAGGTCGTCGGGCTTCTCAACCGGAACAATGTTCAGCATGCAGTGCTGGATCCGGACACCAACTTCCTGCAGCATGTCAAGTTCTTCTTGGAGCCGCTCAACGACGGATCGCTGCCGGCGTACAACATCCAGCGCGACATCTTCATGGCGTTGACCAAGCTTAGCATCGAGAAGGAGGCACTTATGAGCAGCGGCATCGGCAAGGTAGTGCTGTTCTACACGCGCAGCAAAAAGCCAGAGCCGAGCATCAAGCGCATGGCTGAGCGTTTGCTGGGCGAGTGGAGCCGGCCCATCTTGAAGCGGACGGACGACTACAAGAAGAGGCACATCGAGACGCGCGAGTTTGACTACCAGTACGTGCTTGGCATTCATGCATATTTTTGCAAAGAGGGAGGAGCTGACCCAGAGATCACAGAGCGGCCAAGATGGCGCAGCGCCAGAAGGCCGGGTCGCAGTTCAGCCTCACCCAGCGTCCCGCACAGTCTGCCCGGGATGCCTTCCTCGCGCCGGCGCGTGCCGACAACCAGGCGCGGATGGGCCACCTGCCCCAAAGCTACACGATCGCGCCGAAGAGCACGTTTGATGGGACGCGAGGTCAGGACCACCGGCCGCTGGGGGCCAGCGGCATGGAGGCGTTCAGGCGGATGACGCAGAAGAAGAAGCGGGCGTGAGGCGGATGGACAAATGGGGACGCCATGCTTGGCGATTTTGGGGACGATACGCGACGATGCCGGCAGGCAGGCACATGTAGCATCACGACGGCGCACGGAGCCGAGCTGGGCCAGATGAGTCTCCAAGGCCCAAGGTAGCATGAACGGGCCGAGGGGAACAGACGTAACTTATGGATCGGCCCTGGCAAGAATGACCCGTGCCGTCCCGTGGTGAGCGACGAGGCCCATGTGACTGCCGGCGACGCCACATGCATACCTCGGGGTGCCATGAGTGCAAGATGGATCATGTACGAGGACTGGCTATAGCGGGCGCGGGCTGGGAGGGAGGCTGGAAACGGAGCTCGCCGGGCTGGAAGAGTTCTCGCGGCGTCGCGCATATGTACATGGATGGGAGCAAGAGGTTCCTTTTATCGCACATTGCCAAGCCGCGAGGTGCTGATGCGATTGTGGCCGTTTGCCGCGTATTCCATCCTACAGTACAGTCCGTGCTCCGTGCTGGGGTGGCACCCACATGACGGGATCCAGATCTGCGGGTTCCTGGTCCGCCGAGGTGGCGCTGACGTCAACGGCTTCCACGAGCAGCACAGGTAATAAGTTGGTAAGGTAGAGCCGGAGCAGCTGCAGCCAGCTTCAGCACAATGGAACACTTGACGCCCGACCAAGAGTCCGGCAAATGCCGACCCGCCACCGCAGTGACAATCACCAAGCGATGACCAGGCGGACGCGCATGTGCACGGCATGACATGAGGTACCTTACGAGTGCGCCGAGATCCTGGGGAGGTCCGATGTGCATTGCATTACGAAGTACAGCAGGATGGAGTCGCGGCAGTCCGAAACTTGGTCGAAGCTCCGTCCGTGAAGTGTTAACACTCGTACCCTACCTACCTCAGCTACCTTTGGTGTGTTTCGACCTTTGTCGTGCGTAATGGATTCGTGAGCATGTCGGCATGTCCGCGGCTACAAGAAGCAGGTAGGAGGGGCCTGCCGCGACATTTGTTGAGTCCCCCTCCCGAGATGTCATCCATCCTCGACGAGGCACTCGGACACATCACCTTGGGCTCTTCCCCTCCTCCACCACTGGAAAGTGCAGTGCTGGCAGACAACCGACAGCCCTGGCAAAGGGCGCCACCAGTCGAGCTAGGCGAAGGTGCCGCCGTACATACCCGTACCCGTACCCGTAGGCGTCCCTGTACCCGCCACTCGCTGTCGCCGAAGCAGGCTGGGCAGCGCGGACCGGAGGCAGGAGCGGAAGGGGTCGGTCGACCTTGCTTGTTGTCAACGTATCAAACCGGATCTCCTGCCCCCATCTGTCGCCTCAACTTCACCTCTTACATCCATTTCACTCATATCAGCTGACGGACACACTGTCGTCGTCGACCGCCTCGACTAGCACGACGCTCCTTGGACAAAGGCCCGCCGCGCCGCGCCGTGCAGTATACACAAGGACGGACAAAGACCTCGTCTGATTGATCGCATACCCTACGGCGCTGGCTGACGGCGCAACACACTCGAGGTGAGTGCGAAACCGGACTGCCCTACGCTGGGAATGACGCTGCGCGTGGGCGTCTGGGTGTGGTCTGGTTGGGCTTCGCGTGGCCCGGCATCCCAGGCCGGCGTCCGTCGTCTCCGCCTTGGATGCGAGTGCGAGACGCAGTCAGTCGCCGCGACGCGCTGCCATGCAAGGCGATGCGGTGCGGTGCGGTGCGATGCGATGCGCGCCGGCCCCAACATGTCTTGCGCCACCGACGCCGCCTCCCTCGCGCGTGTCTTCAACAAATGGATGCGATGCGCAGTGGGCAATTGCGCTATTTGCTCCGCCGCGGCAGCAATGGATGGAGGAGGCAAAAACACGCATAAAGAACCATCGCTGACTTGAAACACGGGCAGACGACTGTCGCGAGCAGGAATCAAAGCACACGGCAGACTGAACCAGCCCGAAGCGGCTCGCCTCGCCTTGCCTCGCCCGTGTCTTCGACGTTCCACCCGCCTTCCATCCGTCCAGCCCGCCCTTCTCTCTCACCCCACCAACGCCTGGCGCGCGCCGCCTGGGAAACGGGACCGTCCGCGAACGGGGTCTTAACTTAGGTCCACGGGGGGGCCACACCACTCCTCGCTCCCGTCCTCCATTCCATTGTCTGCGTCGCTCGCCCCCTCAGGAGCTTCCCAGTCCACCGTGAGACTGCGGATGCGCTGCGCCATCCGACTCGCATCAGGGACCGTTTGCTGTGCCAGCAGCGACCCGCGATCCCGACCACGACCACGACCGCGACCGCGACTTCGACGCCGAGGACGAGTGCACCACCGACGTTGACCTACCAGGCGAGAGATCAATGCTTATGGCGATCCCCCAGCCAGCGCGCGGCGTATCCGACGACACTGCTACCTCGACAACGGCCACAGCGACGTCGGCAACGGCGACATCAACGACAGACGCAGCCCCGCCGGGCGCAACGGCGATGAACGTCAACGGCAGTGGCCCGGCCGATGAGGCGCAAAAGGCGCCGCCGGCGCCGGTCCCCAAGGCGAGCTCTAACGGCGCCGGCGCCGGCGACGGCGACGATGGCAGTGGCTCCGGGGTGGCTAAGAAACGCAAGAAGGACGCGCCCAAGCCCATCATTACGACCGAGGGCGTTGCACACACGCTGGAGGGCGATGACGAAACTGGGTGCGTATCTCTGTTCCACTTATCCGTCGCGTACGAGTTGCGTCTCTTTGTCTGCGCGAGATTTTATACTTTGCTGCCGCGGCGTTAGGGTGGGCTTGCTAGCCGTTGGCGGCTGGCGTGCGTTCCTGGTCGCGTCACTGGCCGGCCGTTTGGTATACGCCTTTGTTGCTTGCGGCGATGCAGCATCTTACACCTCGTCCCCGTCCAACCTTGGTTTATTACAGACTGCACCGTCATCGACCGCGCGCTCGGGTGTTGCTGCCCGCTTGGCGATCCACCCAGCATCCCTGTCTTGCCTTGCGATGAAGTCGTCGCTTGGCACATACAAGACGAGTTTTGCGCGCGAGGCGCCCCCAGGTCTCTCGTCCGCATCCACGGCGGCCCACAGCCCCTCCGGCCAGGCTTCCTCGTAGCGCGGGGTTGTCGCCGACGGCGACGAGAAGGCTGGAAGGATGCGTTGGAGCAGCGGCGCGATCAACGACACCAGCAGACGCGCACCGGGCCGTTCAAGCGAGCGGCGGTAGTATCGACCACAGCGACCATCCATCCCCCCTCAAGGTGGCCGGGCCTGCCTGCATCTCTCTGCGCTTTTGTTTGCTGCGGTGTGCTCCGGAGCTCGCGGCACATGACGAAGTGGCTCTGGGTGCCGTGGCCAATTGCCAGCGCGAGACAGGGTGCTTTGGTGTCGCGAGGGCTGGCGCATGTGAGCTGGGCTGGCTGCCGCTGTCGGCCGGCGGCTGGCCTGACTGCTTTGCTGGCACATGGCTGGCTGGTTGGCGATGACGCCGGTGCCGCCATGCCGTGTGCTAGCTTGTTCGTGGGCGCAGGGCATGGGCGGCGGATGCGACGTGGGCGCAAGGCGGCCCGGACGGGGTCGCGGACGCCGTGGGCGAGGTCGGGGTGAGATGGTGGCTGGTCGCGGCGATGGATGTGCGCTTCAGTCTCCCGTGGCTCCAGTTCCTCCCTTCCGAATCGCTACGTCCTGCTGGGTTCAAGGCTGTCCTTGAAGGCTCCAGCTGCTCTGCAGCTCAGTTGCCGCTCCAAGGTTGGGCGCTACCAGCTGCCGTGCTGCGCTGCGCGTGCTGCGACGGCAGGTCAGGCCAATCCCCCCAATAGGCGCGCTAGAGCACGTCTCGATTAAGATAGCAGGCCAGCCTGGGACATTCAGGTCCGTGCGCTGCAGCGGCGCCGCGGGGCCAGCGTCCACCTGGACAGTGTCTGGTGAGCTGTTCGCCTCATGGAGCTTGAGCTGTGTTGTTGCTGCGCTGCATCGAACTGCGGTTCTCGCTGGATGCTGGATGCTGGATGCGGGTGACGGGCCGGGTATCTCGCTTTCCCTTTCCCGTCCACTGTCCCGCTTTCGCTGTGCCCGGCACCTAGTCATGGGGCCTCCCCACCGCCGGCCTCTGCCATCGCTGCCGGCCCCCAGCAGTGCGCGCCCAGTGGCTCCACATCCAGGTTGACTTCCAAAGTTGGGCGGCGCTGCCACAGCACAGTACCACCGTTTCCGCTACCAGCCGACCTCACTGAGGTGGTGAGGTCGGCTGCTCCAGCTGTTACTGGCCGCTGGTGCTGCGCGGCCGCATCGGCGGGCTGGGCTTCCGCTGCCTACGGAGTACCTACCTGTGACGGAGCTCCAGCCCATCCCCAGCCCAGCTCAGACCAGCAGACGGACGAGCCACGGCAGCCTGTCGCCGTCTTCATTGCACTCGGCCTGCACAGCCCGTCAACCTTCCTCACCTTGCCTGGCGGGTTCGCTGACCTTGGGCTCGCCACGCTTGTGCATCCGTCCATCCCATCTCGCCCCCGTCCCATCTCCACTGCCTCTGCTTCTGCTCTTTGCTTCCCTCACGTCGGGCTCCTCTCCATCTTTACTCTGGCTGCTCGTCTCGCTGGCTGCCGTTGCTCCGAACCGTCGACCCTCGTCTCCCGCGTCGCATCACATCGTCCCGTCAACGGCCCTCCGCTCTGTCTGCCCAGCGAGTGCGTCAAGCTCGACGCGACCTCGATCCCGCCTCGTACGAGCCGTCAAGCCCTCCTGCTGCTCGCTCCCTCTCCCGTGCGCTCGCTCCGCGGTTCGCTTCTCGTCCTGCCCGAGGCCTGCCTGGCAAGCAAAGTCGCTCTCGCAACAGAACGGCGGCGCGCGCCATGTAGGACGGGTGCAGTCGCATACTATAATCACTCACCACCATGAGCTTTCTCAAGTCCAGGTTGCACACCCCCCCTGTCATTGTCTTTGTCCCTGCTTCCTGTCCCTGCCTCTCGCCATTACCGTTCCTGCTTCTGCATTTCTGACCTGCCTCGCCCGGGCGCGCCACGCGCAACGGCACTCTGTCTGGCGTTGGGCATCGCCGGTCGTTCCCCCAGGGGTGAATGACGCCAACGGGTCGAGGTCGCTGGAAGCCCACCACCTCCCTCCACTGCCTCCCAGATTGTCTTGGGCTTTTGGCGTCCACGGGTACCTTGGGTTGCCCTCCGTTGCCCTTCCACTGCCCGCCCTAACAGGCGTTACCCCTCTAAGCGCCAGCCCAGCCCGCCAGCGCCCCCGCCATCCCACCGCACCCAGCCTGCCGCTGCCCAGCTCTCTCGCCTCAACTCGTCGTCCCCATCGCTCGCTCACTTCGTTCCCACCGGCCAGTCGCCGCCGCCGCCGCCGCCGCCGCTGCCCACCACCACCACCACCACCCCTTCTCTGCTCTCCTCTTCCTTCCTCTCCCCGCCACCGGGACGCGCCCATCGCGACGAAGCGCTTTGCTGACCTTTGCCCACGCCGGCGCGCACATACAGAGCCCACCAATTGTCCGGCGCAATGGCCCATTCGCCGTCATCGTCGTCGGTCGACGACCCCGCCGACAACACGGCCGACGAGGAGGATTCCGAGGACTACTGCAAGGGCGGCTACCACCCCGTCCAGATTGGCGAAAAGTTCAAGGACGGCAAGTACACCGTCGTGCGCAAGCTCGGCTGGGGGCACTTTTCCACCGTTTGGCTCTCCCGCGACAACAACAACGGCAAGCACGTCGCCCTCAAGGTCGTCCGCTCCGCCGCCCACTACACCGAGACCGCCATCGACGAGATCAAGCTCCTCAACAAGATCGTCCAGGCCAAGCCCGACCATCCCGGCCGCAAGCATGTCGTCAGCCTCCTCGACTCCTTCGAGCACAAGGGCCCCAACGGCACCCACGTCTGCATGGTCTTTGAGGTGCTCGGCGAGAACCTCCTCGGCCTCATCAAGCGCTGGAACCACCGCGGCATCCCCATGGCCCTCGTCAAGCAGATCACGAAACAGGTTCTGCTCGGCCTCGACTATCTCCATCGCGAGTGCGGCATCATCCACACCGACCTGAAGCCCGAAAATGTCCTCATCGAGATCGGCGACGTCGAGCAGATCGTTAAAAAGGTCGTCAAGAACGAGCCCGGCGACAAGGAAAATAACCGCAACGGCCGTCGGAGACGGCGCACGCTCATCACCGGCAGCCAGCCACTGCCATCACCCCTCAACGCCACCTTCAACCAGAACAACCTCTTCCCGTCCTCAGGCTCCCAGCCCAGCCTCGCTGGAGTTCTGAACGAGGGTGCGTAACAAACCAGTCGAATCGATGATTTGACCGCGCTTCTGACGCTTTCCCTCAGCAGGCAATAGCAACACAAAGGAGACGTCGCCCAAGTCGGGCGACGAGTCGCAGAAGCAGCGCGAAAAGTCTGCGTAGGTTCTCCGGCCCCTCCGGCCCGGTGTCATGCTGACCTCGTCGCAGGGACATTCTTTCGCGCGAAGTGTCGGGCATCTCGCTCGACAAATCCAGCAGCTCCTCGGCTTCGACGGGCGACAAGCGCAAGGCTGAAGACCCGCACGCCTTCGACGTTATCAGCGTCAAGATTGCGGATCTCGGCAACGCGTGCTGGACAAACCACCACTTCACAAACGACATCCAAACGAGGCAATACCGGTCGCCCGAGGTCATCCTCGGTGCCAAGTGGGGGGCCAGCACGGACGTCTGGAGCATGGCTTGCATGGTACGTCGTGACGCATCTTGGACTTGTGGAGGGGCGACGAGCTGACAATGGCAGGTGTTCGAACTCATTACTGGCGATTACCTTTTCGACCCCCAGTCGGGCACAAAGTACGGCAAGGACGACGACCACATTGCCCAGATCATCGAGCTTCTCGGCCCGTTCCCCCGATCGCTATGCCTCAGCGGCAAATGGAGTCAAGAGATATTCAACCGCAAGGGCGAGCTGCGCAATATCCACCGGCTGCGGCACTGGGCCCTGCCCGACGTTTTGCGAGAAAAATACCACTTCAAGGAGGACGAGGCAAAGCGCATCTCGACCTTCCTGACGCCGATGCTCGAGCTGGTGCCGGAGAAGCGGGCCAATGCAGGAGGCATGGCGGGCCACGGCTGGCTCGAGGACACACCGGGCATGAAGGGCTTGCGGATCGAGGGCCTCGAAGTCGGCGGACGGGGCGAGGGCATCGACGGCTGGGCGACGGAAGTGAGGAAACGATAAGGAGCCGGCACACCCACGGACAAAGGCAGCGTCTGTGCCAGGGGCCGAACCCTGGTCACTTTCGTTGCCGCGCTTGGTCTGTTGGTTGCCTGGATGGGAGGGATGCGGGCCATCTAGCCCGTGTCTGGGGGCATGGCTTGAAGCTGCTGCACTGAGTCGTGCCCGGACGCGAGAGCGGTCATCGTCTTTGGACCTTGGCTTCGGACGGGCTGCCTGCCGGTCGCGGTGACGGCGACGGGCAGTTTGCGGCGGCGGCGGGATGAAATGAGCCATGTGGTCACATCGACTGACTGACTGATTGACTGGATGGAAAGGCGTGGCAAATGGCGGGACTCGTTGAGGATCAGACGGGACATGGGACGGGTATGAATGATAGATAGACTTTGCACATGAAGTGTGTGTCTTTTGTTCCTGCTACTGCGAGGACCGTGTCCAAGCGAGTGAATGTGCTTCCTTTGAGTAAGTCACGATTCGGGACCTCTCGTCGCGACTGTTGGATTGCCGAGTTGGGATCAATGCAATGACGACCAACTAAGGTGCCCTACCTACCTTGCGTTCTGAACGAAGGTCCGATGTGCGCTGAAGATGGTGATTTATTTTCGACCGAGTATACGCCGCGCTTTAGTTATAGCTACGCCTGTAAAGCCCCTGATTCGTATTATTCTTTAGTGAACCCGCCCATGGTTTTATTTCTTGCCCTTCCGTCTTGCCCTGACTGCTGCCGCGGGGCCGGCTGGCTGGGAGCCCGTCGTTTTAACCTCCGCCTCGCTCGCCTCGAGTGTGTCGTCCACGCTGTCGTCGTTGACATCATCATCGTCGCGGTCACGGTCACCGGCGGCCCGCTCATCGAGCGCCTCCTTGACGATGCGGCGCGCCTCGTCGTCGGCCACCTCGACGCCGTTACTGGCGCCGCATGCCATGCACTTCCAGACGCCGAGCTCGGCGAGGGAGCGCGTGCCAGGGGGGGCCTGGCCGTTGACGAGGCGGCAGGCGTGGCAGATGAGGACGATGCGGTTGCGGGCGGCCGTCTCGTCCTCGCCAAGGAGCACGTCGAAAATGCGGTCGTACCAGTGCGGCTCGGCCTGCTGCGGCGGCGCGTACTGCTGTTGCTGTACCTGTTGCTGCTGCTGGTTCGGCGCGAGAGGAGGGGCGGCGTGGGCAAAGGCGTTGGGCGCGAATTCGGCCGTGGGGTCGAGGGCGTCGCCGTCGGGGAGGTCGGCGGGCCGAGGCTCCCGCTCGCGATGTGAGGGCGTGGCCGGTGACGACGGCGGTTGGGGTTGTCGCTGGATATTTGCCGTCGGGGGAGGAGGCAGGTTGGTTCTGTTGGGGGTGCCCTTGTTGCTCGCACCGCCGCGTCCCTGCTTCCCGCTGGCCTCGCCGTCGTCCGGATCGCCGGGGCCCCTCTTCTTCTTGCCACCGCTTCGCGGAGAAGCGCCCTCGCCGCCATACTTTTCGATGAGCTCGAGGGTGGAGTCGTACTTTGTCGCGTCCTTGAGCTTCTGGATGGTCTTTGCGCGCTCGTCCTGGTACTCCTTAAGCCGTGCGCTGACGCTCTCGACGCGGAATGTGAAGTATGCCGTCGTCAGGGTGCGGACGAGGTAGATGCTACATGTCGAAGGAAGAGAGGGTCAGTGTCAGCTAACAACAGGCTTGGGGGGACGCGGGAGAGGGGCAGTCGTACAGGACGGGCCCGCCGGCGAGAGCGGACCACTCGAGGGCACCGAGGTTGGCATAGCCGACGACGAGGAGCAGGACTATGGCGTAGACGGTGTAGGCGAAGGCGAGGTACAGGGTCCAGAGGACCTTGACGCGGCGGGAGCTGGCGCGGAGGCGGTCGAGGCGCGCCTGGGCGTCGGCGATCTTGACGGAGAGGGTGGCCAAGGTCTTTTCGAACGAGGCGGTCGAGGACGAGTCCCTCTGCGGAGAAAAAGCGGGTTTGAGTCAGCACGCGAGCGGGTAGACGAGGAGAGAAGCTCCGTGCCCAAGGGACAGGGAGTCGTGGTAGAGGCGGTGGTGGACGAACCTTCCACGGCCAAAAGGACACCATGTCGGCGAGCAAGCTCAGCTGCTGAGCGGGCCGCGCGCGGCTCGAGGGAACACGACGGCGACGAGTCGATGAGTCAGGGGGAAATCGTCTTGAGTGAAAAAAAAAGGCTGTAAATGACAAGAGGAAGAGGAGAGCTGGGGGGGCGTGAGCTGGCGGCGCAGGGTGAAGCGCAGCGCAGCTGGATGCACGATGGCGAGAGTCCGAAGCTTGACGTGATGCAGACGGAGCTGGAGCTAAAAGGTGGGCAGGCTGCAGCCAAAGAGGCAACCTTGCACCTGCGCTGCAACCTGGCACGTCCATTGAAGAGGCGAGGTGCGTGACCTCATTGGCGGGGGGGCTGGCGCGGGTACCAGTGCGGCGGCGTTCAAAGGGCCCATGGCTCCAACGATGTCCGCGCTTGGCCAGCGCACGACACGACGTACCAGCTCGGCCACGGCTCTCAGCCACAGTGGATGGGTTCGGGCCAGAACCCGTCAGGCGACCCCAGCGCGGCGAGCCAGCCGCTAAGCCACGCTACAGGACACCTGTGTTCACGGCGCTGCGCTGGGTCCCGGTCCCGTCCCGTCCTGGCCCATTCAGGCCACGCCCAGCTCACCTCCAAAGGAAGCCTCGCTTTGCTACAAACACCAACCGCCTCTCGTCTCGGCTGTCGCGACAATGCCACATGCGCAGCTGTAGATTACTCCTCCTCGTATCGTCACCGAATCACTTTACTCCTTTCTTTTGCTGCGCTCAGCTCGTGTCGCTTCATGGTTCCGCAGGCATAGGTGTTGGATAGCGGTCGACCGACGACGGGAGGTCGACGACGAACCATCATGTTTCAGGTGCACTTGCTTGTCCCTTGGGAAACAAACGCGAACGTGGCCGGGATGCTGACGCGCGCATGCGCAGAGAATACGAGGCGCAATCGACCGGACCATTGCCGAGGAGCAAGCCCGCCAGCAGAAGATCAACGAGGCCGCCGGCGGCAGCACCGCGGGCGTCTCCCGCTCCGGCTCGACGTCCTCCTCCCGCGGCGGAGGAGCGAAGCGACCGGCCCGTGCGAAGAAGCCGTCCGCCGACATCACCAACGCCGACGTCGCTCCGCCGAACCCGGACCCGGCCGTCTTCGAGGCGGCGTTTGTCATTGACGACAGCGACGAGCCGAGCCGAGCGGGCACGCCTAAGCCGCAGCCCCCCGAGAAGGACGGCGACGCGGTCAAGAATGGGGACGACAAGCAGGCCACGGCGCCGGACGGCACGGATGTCAAGGCCCACGGAGACGACAAGCCGAAAGGCGATGGCGAGGAGAGCGCGGCGCACGGCGCAGCGGCCCAAGAATTGAGCCCCGAGATCAAGCAGCGCCTACGCAAGCTGGAGAAGCTCGAGGCCACATATCCAGGTAAGCCCACTCTCGCTCGATGCCTGCAAAGTGACTGTGCTAACGGGGCAACCACGCAGAGCTGTTGCGGTCGTATCGAGTCGCCCACAAGCGCGCAACCGCCATCGAGCCCTTCGAGAAGGCTCTCCGCGAAAACACGCCGTTGACGTCCATTGGCGACCCGGATGCGCTGACCGAGTATCTCAACCAGTTGAACCTGCGAGGCGACATGGTCATGCAGGAGCTGAAGCGCGTCTCGGCAGACAAGGACGACCTCAAGAAGAAGCACGACGAGGCGCAAGACAAGCTGGCGAAGGTGCAAGAGGAGCTCGATGCACTCAAGGCAGCAGGCAAGCCCGAGGGCGGCGCGACAGATCACGTCGACAAAGCCAATGCGGACGGGGCCACAGATGACAAGGACGACAAGGCACCGGAAAAGGCAAAGTCACCCGTTGCGTCCGTCATTGGCATGTTCTCGCCGAGGCAGAAGGCGCAAGCCATCGAAGACAAGGCCGATGGCGAGGACTTCTTTTCGTACGACGAAGAGATTCCTCAGCTCCAGGCCGACGTCGCGGCAAAGGCGGAGGAGATTGACCGGCTCAAGACCGAGGCCGAGGACCTCAAGAAGGAGCTCGCCGCCGTCAAGGAGAACAGCGCTGGCCTCGCGACGAGCCTGGAGAATGCAACGAGGGAGCTGAGCGAGTCGCGCGACTCGACTGCGCCCCAAGACGCGTTGCAATCCCAGCTGGAGGAGCGGAACAAGGAAATCTCTGCTCTCACGGCGAAGCTAGAGAAGGCAGAGGCGCAGCTGAAGAAGCTCGAGGACGAGGCAGCAGAGGATAAAAAGGCCGGCGAGACCAAGATCGAGGAGCTTCAAGGTTCGCTGGCTACGTCAGACAAGAAAACGGCCGACCTGGACGCCGAGCTATCCAAGGCCAATGCAGCGAAGACGGTATCCAAGAAGCTCATTGATAACCTTAACACACAGATTGAGGGCCTTAAGAAGGAGAAAGCCGAGGCCCAGGGCAAAATTGACGACCTGTCCAAGAAGCTCGACACCAAGCCCCCGTCTACAAACCCGGCCAAATCAACCGATTCCACCCCCGCGACGGCGCCACCTGCTGCCGCAGGATCGAAGAAGAAGAACAAGAAGAAGAAGGGCAAGGGCGGCGCCGGCGCTGGCACGGCGACGCCGGCCGTGGAAGACGCCGCGAGCGAGGCTACCGAGCCCGCAGCAGACGCCGCGGACGCGCCAGGGAGCGCAGCGCTCGAGGCGGAAATCGCCAATCTCAAAAACGAGGTCAAGGACAAGGACGCCCAGATCGAGAAACTATCTCAGAGGCGCAAGACGGAAGAGGACCTCCGTGAGGAGATTGAGAATCTTCAAGAGAATCTCCTAAACATTGGCCAGGACCACGTCGAAGCCAAGGACAAGATCAAAGAGCTCGAGGCGGAGAGGACAGAGCTCAAGAAGCAGATCTCAGAGCTGGAGGAGAAGATGGGCTCCTCGACCTCGGATGCGGTTGCCGGCGCCAAGCTACAAGGCGACATGGATGCTCTACAAAAAGAGTACGACGACCTCAAGGAAAAGTCGACTGCATTGCAGTCGGACCTTGGTGCTGCCCAGCAGCTGGCTCAGACCCGTTTCAAGGACCTCTCAGAACTACGAGAGGTGCTGCAAAAGGCGCAACCCGAGCTTAAGACCCTGAGGCAAGAGTCCGCAGAGCTCAAGACCGTCAAGGAGGACCTCGCCGCAAAGGTCAAGGAGCTCAAGGACATGGAGAAGAAAGAGAAGGACCTGAAGCGGGAAGTTTCTCGGGCCCAGCAACAGTCAACGGACCACGAGACGGAGATCAAGAGCCTGCAGGAGAAGCTCAAGACGGAGGGCTCGGGCAAGCAGCAGGCGGACGAGGCCAAGCGCACAGCTGAGCGAAACCTGCGCCGCGCGGAGGCGGACAAGGTTGAGCTGAGCGCCAAGGCGGAAAAGGCAGAGCGCGAGTTGCAAAAGGCGCAGGACGAGGTCAACAAGCTACGGCCCAAGGTCAAGGATCTCGAGGAGCAGCTGCACAAGATGAAGCGGGAGAAGACGGCGGCACAGGAGGAGGCCGAGTTCAAGGCGCAGCAGTACACCAACGCGCAGGGCTTGCTGGGCAGCATGCGCGATCAGACGACGGAGTTGTCGACCCAGCTCAAGGAGGCGAAGTCGCAAGCCGAGTCGCTTGAGGAGGAGCTTGGGGAAGTGCAACGGCTGCTGCAGGAGCGGACGCGCGAGGGCGAGACGATGCGACGACTCCTAGCGGACGTGGACGAGCGAGCCGACAACAAGGTGAGGGAGATGCGTGGGCGGATGGAGGCGGCCATTGAGGAGCGGGAGCGCATCGAGGACGAGTCGAGTACCATGGCACGGCGCAAATCGCGGGAGACGGAAGAGCTCAAGCACCGGATCCGAGAGCTCGAGCGCGAAGTCAAGACGCTGGGCAACGAGCGCGACGAACTCGAAGAGCGGCAGCGCGAGTGGAAGCGTCGGCGAGAGGAGCTCGAGGCGGTCGAGTCCAAGGCGGAGGCGGAAACGGAGGAGATGCGCACGACGGTGTCACAGCTGCGGTCGGCCCTGGACGCATCGGAGAGCCAGCTGCGGGACAACGAGAAGCAGCGCGCCGACCTGCGCAAGATGCTCGACGACTCGCGCCAGCGCTACGAGAGGATCGCGCGGGACCTTAAGGCGGCGCAGTCCAAGATGCTGTCGAGCAGCACCGTCGGGGGCTCCTCGCGGACCTCGACGGACTCGAACCGCAGCGGGGGGATGAACGGCAGCAGCGGAGGCGGCGGAGGCGACACCATGTACCTGAAGACGATCCTGCTGCAATTCCTGGAGCAAAAGGATGGCAGGTTGCGGGCGCAGCTGGTGCCCGTGCTGGGCAAGCTGCTCAAGTTTGACAAGTGAGTGAATGTCCCAAGGCACGCGGGAAGATGGAAGGAGAGACATGCTGACTGACTTGCTCCAACAGGACCGACGAGCAAAAGTGGCTCAACGCGGTGCAGCATATTGAAGTGCGATAGCGTGTATCCCAGACAGCGCGTGGCGTTGTGTTGCCGGTGTTTATGGCTCTACGCCGTGTCCTGTACATGGGGGCTGTCCCAGGCTATGAAGATGCCGCAGTTGCATGGCGCACAAATGTACATATATCCGATGGACGCGGCGGCTGGCTAGGCGGTCCGGAAGGGGGAGTTGGTGGGCGGAAGCTTTGATCCGGGGCGTGGCGCGATGATCGGGATGTGACCTCACCTAGTATCGCGGATCGAGATGTGGCCACAGAAGATGACGGCGTTATACTGCCAACAGCAGCGATTAACCGCCGACTTGCTGCGGGGAGTTTAAATAGACGTGCCGCGTCGAAGACATTGACGGAATTGCCGTGACAGCTTTTTGTGACACAGAGTGACATTCGAGAGCGACTGACGACTGAAACGGAACGGCAACGACGAAAGACGCACATTATTCGCAGTCTTGACCGGCTCGCCAACCGTCGCCTCAATCATGGCGGACGACAAGAGCAACCACTTCTTCCGGGGCAACCTGTTCGACCTGTCGGGCAAGGTCGCCCTCGTGACAGGTGCGTCTCGATCGCAGCGGGCGATATCTTCGGGTAGCTGACCATGCTTGTCTGGACGCAAGGCGGTGGCTCGGGAATTGGCCTTATGATCACGCAGGCGCTCGCCAGCAACGGTGCCAGAGTGTACGTATCCGGCCGGACGGCATCCAAGCTGGACCGCGTCGTGGAGACGCATAACACGCCCTCGCTGCCTGGTCGCATCGTGGCGCTCCCGGGCGACGTGTCGTCCAAAGAGGGCGTGCGGGCGCTCCACGAGTCGTTTCTGGCCCGCGAGAAGGAGCAGGCGCGGCTGCAGAAAGAGGGAGGAGGGGATGATGATGATGATGATGATGCGGCGGCGGTCGTGCTCGACGTGCTGGTCAACAACGCGGGCGTGGCGAGCGCCAAGGTCGAGACGGACGCCAACGAGAGCGCCGAGGACGTGCGGCGGAGCCTGTTCGAGGCGGAGCAGAGCTCCTTCGAGGACTGGAACGCGACGTACAACACAAACGTGACGAGCGGCTTCTTCGTCACGGCCGCCTTCGTGCCGCAGCTGCAGCGGGCGGGCGAGCGGCGCAAGGGCTGGTCCGCCGCCGTCGTCAACGTGTCGAGCATCTCGGGGCTCATCAAGCACTCGCAGAAGCACTTTGCCTACAACGCGAGCAAGGCCGCGGCCGTGCACCTGACGCGCATGCTGGCGGCCGAGATCCTCGACAGCGCCAGCAGCAGCGGGAGCAGCAGTGGGGGTCAGGGCAACAGCAGTAGGTTCAAGATCAGAGTCAACGGCATCGCGCCGGGCGTCTTCCCCAGCGAGATGACGGCAGGCGAGAGCGGCACCGACCAGAAGAGCGACCTGGACGCGGGCCACTTCGCGGACCGGCACGGCGGCGACGTGCCCGCGGGCCGGCCCGGCGAGGACCGCGACATGGCGCAGGCGGTGCTGTTTGTGGTCGGGTGCACGTACCTGAGCGGACAGACGATTGTCGTGGACGGGGGCTATACGCTCGGGGCGGGCATGTAGATAGATGGGTCTCCTCCGTGGTAGCGATTCAAGGGCGTCACTGGACTGACTGTTTGACTGCGCGTGCGTGCGTCGAGGATCATGGATCATGGTGTAAGTGGGTGGTGGCAGGCAGGCCCAAAGCGGCAATCGTCTCCATCGGGCAAGTCCGTGACGGCGAGGTCATCCTCTTCCTCCTTTCACCCACTGATCGTCGGCTGCCATGATGACGCGTCGATGCCGAATCCTGTCCACAGCCTAACGTGAAAGACCCGAGACACGCGATTTTGTCCATCTGAGACGGGAGGACCGAACAGTGACCATGGGTGCCGCCTGGTCGCTCGTGGGTGATGGCTTCGGGGCCGTCGCCGACGTCGTCAAGGCCGTGGCGGCTCTCGTCAACAAGTACAACACCCTCCTCGCACGCGTGGCCGCCGACCCGGGCCTGCCCGTGCCCTCTCCGACGGCGCCGTACTGGCTCGCCGACCCGCCGCACCCCGCGCTGGCAGACATGCAGAGCGAGACGCTGCCGCGCGAAGCTGACGTCGTCATCATCGGGAGCGGCATCACGGCCGCCGCCGCCGCCAAGTCCATACTCGAGGTCTCTGGCAGCAGCAGCACCAGCGCCGCCCCTCCCGTAAGGGTCGTCGTCCTCGAGGCGCGGCAGCTGTGCAGCGGCGCGACCGGGCGCAATGGCGGCCACATCAAGACGGCGCCGTACGAGGAGTTTGCGCGTCTGCGTGGCAAGTTGGGCCCCGAGAGGGCGTGCGACGTGGCGCGCTTCCAGATGAGGCACTTGCCGGCGCTGCTGGAGGTCGGCAAGGACCATCCGCTCGCCGAGGTGAGGGAAGTTGAGACGGTGGACATGTTTCTCCGCGACGAGGATTTCGACAAGGCAAAGCGTGACGTCGATGCCATGAGGGAATGGATGCCAGAAGTGGACATCCGAGTACTGGAAGGCCAAGAGGCCCGGTCACATGTGAGTATCGGCCGTCAATCAACACGTCTAATGCCTCGCGACGCGGCCACTGACTGAACAGATTGGCGTCAATGACATGGTCGTAGGCGCCTTGTCATACAAAGCGGGCGCTCTCTGGCCCTTCCGCCTCGTCACCGGTGTCTGGAACACTTTGCTTGCCAGCTACCCTCATCTATCTGTTGACACGCACACGCCCGTCCAGGCCGTGTCCAAGTCGGCGTCTGATCCCTCCCGCCCATACGAGGTGCACACCGCGCGAGGCGTCGTCACAGCTGGCCACGTCCTCTACGCGACAAACGGCTTCACGCCACACCTCGTGCCATCGTTGCGCGGGCGCCTCACCGGCGTTCTCGGACACATGACGGCGCAGCGGCCCGGTTCGTCTTTCCCTCGCTGCCACGGCAACCGCTCGTGGTCCATCATATCCAGCCCGGGGTTCGACTACATCACGCAGCGGCCCGACATGCCGACGGGCGAGCCCGGGGACGTCATGGCGGGAGGTGGGCTGTTCAACAGCCGGGAGCAGGGTCTCGACCAGCTCGGCGTGTGGGATGACAGCCGCGTAGATGCGTTTCCGGTGATGCACGTCCGTGGCAGCATGGCGACCGTCTTCGAGCCGCGGTGGGGTTCAGGCAGCAGTGTAGAGAAGACGTGGACCGGCGTCATGGGCTTCACGGGCGACATGATGCCCCTTGTTGGCCGCCTGCCTGGGCAAAAGCCGCCGCCGGCAAAAGACTCGGGGGAATGGATCGCAGCTGGGTTCAACGGCGAGGGCATGGTCTGGGCGTGGCTGTGTGGGACGGCCGTGGGAATTATGATACTGGGAAAGGAAGATGAAGATTTGCAGCCCGGTTCCGGGCGTCCTGGGGGTAAGCTGGACGCTTGGTTTCCCCGCGAGGTGGTGCGGGTGGATGCTGCGAGGATGAGGAGGGCGGAGCTGAAGAACCTGGCCAAGGAGGCGGGCGTATGAGCTTGCCTCTACACTCAGGCGCAACGTCGAGTCTCGATACTACCCTCAGCATCAGGATGTCCGAAACCAAGGATACGGGGGAATTTGGACGATTACGTGCGGCACAAGCGGGACGTAGCTTATCTTTCCAGCAAACAATTCGAGCCTGTTCTCATCATGCAGCGGCGAACCATCCGCTCCATGCACCACCTGAGGACGAACCAACATGCGGAGCACCTGTCCTAAAATGATGTGTCACTCTCCCGCACAAATTATAAGTGTTGGTCGGCCTAGCAAGGTCCTGGAACGGACAGCTTGTACACCTTGAGCGACATGACGACCAACGACGCCTGCTGTTTACCTATATTGTGATGTGCTCATTGTCATGAGAACCTGGTCAAAGTCTCGCGATGCTGATGTGCACCCTGACTTTTCCGACCATGAATGAGCGCTTTTCAACAAGCTGATCGCGATCTGTGAACATGTAACTTAGTATCCGCGCTTGGACGCGATTCCCTCTCTACGCTGTTGCCATCCTGATGAGGGAGCCCTGAAGCAAGCGGACAACAAGCACGAGAAGCGCTAGCTTCATAATAATATTTTGTGATGATTTCAGGGAGTGAATATGGGATATTCAACAAGTTTGATGCTGCCAAACCTGCTGGTACCCAGGGGCGATGACTATCTCAATATATAGCAGTGCTATCATGACTTTCGTTGGTCACAAATGGAACACACTCCCATTCATGAGATTATCGCACTGGTCTGCACACGAGAGATGATGTACTATAATATTACCTCGGCTCCCGTTTCAAGTTCCGCTTGGGCTTCACTTCCAAGCCACTACTCCGCTGAAAACGTATTGCTAGAAAACAAGATTCCGTGCTCCTCAATTGAGTGAGTGACTGCACTGCCCTTAAGCAAGCTGTACCAGCTCACGGACTACAGATGTATCCCAATTACTTCACAATCTCTCAAGAACCCTAACCGCTATGGCGACCGATCGCTTCTACCTACGCTGGCTGGGGTACACTCCTATACAGCAACATCGGCTCTCTGATCCTGTCACAGTCAAGGAGGGCCAACCGCCTTGCGAGTTTGAGAGTGCACGCAAGCGAGTATCGAAAGCATCTATTGTCTTAACGCTCTCAAACGTATTTCTTTTCCTGCTCACGGCTATAATGTGGTGCCTGCAATATGGCCCTCACCCCGTCATTCTCAATGCTGCGTTAAGAGAGACCTCGAGCTATAGTAAGTGCGACTCTCGAGCCGTGTTTGTGTTAGCTCACACATTGCATCAGCGCCCATCTTCGATACGCTTGACTTGGAGCCAAGCATTAAAAAGATCAATGGCAGTGTCAAGCCGGCTGGCGAGCTGTCCATCGCCCGTCAATTTCCGAACCCGGCAGCGGATGCGATATGGGACGAGGACATTGAGTTGATCAGACCAATTCCAATTACCCGCGAACAGATCATCAAGCTGGGCAAGAACCCCGATACAGTTGCCAAACTCGAGGACCATATATGGGGTCTCGGGGATAATGCCTACGTTGCGGCGCTAGACATTTTCCATAATCTACATTGTCTCAACTCGTGCGTGGGCATCAAAGATTTCCGAACGGAGGAATTGACTGGTCTTGCCGACTAAAGATTGCGTGTTTTTAGATTGAGGCAAGCAGCCTATGGAAGATATTACAACCAAACCATGGGTAAGCGCCAATGGTGCCGGACGGGACCCATTGAAGATCCTTACTTACCGACTTGCGCAGCGGAGGCCACACACTTTCACTCTCGTACCGAGACTCACCTAAATCACTGTGTCGATATTTTGTACCAGCACATATCTTGCAGGTAAGTACAGTCGGCCCAAGGGGATCCATCTACGGCCCACTGACTGATATGAAGTAACAACCTCAACCTCGTTACCCGCCATTGGACCGAAGGTGTAACATTTCCATTCCCAGACTTGTAAGGACGCAAGACTCTTGGCGTTGCCACTGATCAAGATGCTGACGCACTCAGCTCCATCAACGCCCACTGCATCAACTTTGATAAGCTGGTCAAATGGCATAAAGAGGCATCTGTCGACATGAAAAAGTATGTAGATGTCATGAAGAAGCCACCAGGCGTCAAAGAGGAGCCTGCAGAGCTATGGAACATGGGACAGTGACAGGCCATGGTTGCTTTTTGTGTCATGTCGCTGCGATTCCTTCTACTGGGTGTCTGGGCCAGGGTTGACGCTTCACGATTTCCTACCCTTCCTTCAAAGTCAAGGGGGGCAAGAAGGGGGACCACGGTACTTTAGAGACGTTTCCTTTAGAGATTCAAGAGAGTTTTTGGGGACCAGACGCGATAGTTCCGCCGGACATTTGACCCCATCAACTAGCTCTACACAATTTGCCCCGACAACATCTCCGTCGCCTAACCACGCACACGTCGCATTGGAGTTGGGAGTATATTCTTCCGGCCTCGCACACCTTACTCTGGCTGGGCCTTCGCCATAGACTCTGCGAACGCGTCCGCCATTGGGTGCCTCGGCCGATCGTGCGACAGTTGACATTTCCTGTTCATAGTCACGAAATGATCAGCAACACTATTCCAAGACTTGTAAACGAACGGTTTTGTCCCGTGCAGCAGAATAGCAGATGCTGCGCGAGTCTCAAGCTTACAGAGCTGCGCGTCATGAGACGCAACCTTCGGGTTGCCCCGCGGTGTCACCTTCATTGTACGTGCTTCCAGATCAAGGTGCAGCGTCCTTGGCGACGCTGCCTTGGGGTTGTTGCCTGGCGATGCCACAAACACGGAGCGCCTATCTTGTTCCTCGAACCTGGCGGCCGGTGAAGCCTTTTTATCGTGGCAGCATGTCTTCGTGTCCATATCAGCCGGGATTGCACAAATGTCCATCGCACTTGGCCCTGCAATCTTTCGGTCGCCCTCCGAAGCTTCTTTGTCAATGAATCTTGATGCCAGATACACGGAGCCTGAGTCGAGCTCAAGGGCCTTTGGTGATACGGCGTTCCGGTTGGTGGTGGGAAATGCCAAAGCGACACCTACCGCCAGGGTTGCAATAATCGCAGAGTGCCACATTGTTCTCTGTGGATGTTGACTGTTTGATATCTTCAAGACTTTCACTAATGTGTCAGATACCTGGGATCAGTTATGCTCTCCAGCACCATGGGACGTGGTCGTCGGTTATTATACTTGCGCCCAGTAGGCCAGAAGTCACGGAGCTCTTTCATGTTGTGTCACTACACACACATATCCCCAGTGAAAATCCACGAATATGTGACAACACATGCATGCCAACGTTACTCCTCTTCGTACTGACTCTCCAACGTCACAAATAGACAGATAACGCAGAGTGTAAGTGTCGGTCACGCAGGTCAGCCATCACAGTTCGTATGCGCAGGGCGGACAACTGTCGCCGAGCCAAGGCAATGAGGAATCTTCACGATTAAACTTCCAGTGCTTTGATGACCCCGGCACATCTTGAGACAAGCTGGGCAGAGAGTACTCACCCGCTTTCAGTGCGGGTCTGCGCCATTTCGGATGTTACCGTGAGCCGTGGCTCAGGTTGTACCCTGAAAGCACCCCGGAACATTGACCGTCTCCACCAAAGCGAATGATTGAGCCACTGCATTGAAGCCAAGTATATTGGCGATGCGTTCGAGCAGCAATGTCATCAAATCCTCCGGGATGCCATGGCCTGTAATGCATACTCCGCCAGCGATGGAAGGGTGGGCTATTTCAAGATTGCTGGATTGTGTGCACATGCTTCGTGGAGTCGCAAGAGATGTATTGGAGGCAAAGCGGAAGCAAGGGAACGATACCATTCGACATGACGGCGACGAGATTTGCAGAGAAATGGCATGGGCCTGGACCTGACAAGCAATTGGACTTTCATGTTCGAGTATGTATGCCGCGTATCTCGGGTGGTGCCTGACTGCACGCTGGCGGCATTTGAATCAAGCCCGAGAGCCCGAAATCCAGCGTGGACGGCGAGTGTATTATAAGCGCCACGCGTCCTGGGTAAAAGGAACGCCCACCTCGGTGGCTTCACCAAGGCGATTTCTCCCTTTGCCAGGTTGTGCAGCGCATCTTGCCCGCGACAAACAATCCCATGGGCATCCGTGGGTCCATCACTATTTTCAATGGTTTCATATACAGCAGTCCAAGCCTCAAATAGGCTCATTAACGATGCGACGGCTCCTCGCGTCGCCGTCTTCGTTGGTGGCACCTCGGGTATCGGAAAGTTCACGGTGCGGGCGCTGGCCGCCACGGGTGCCAGCATGAGGATATATTTGGTGGGTCGCAAGAGCGCCGAGGAACGAATGCGGGGCTTCATTGAAGAGCTGCAGGCCGCCAACAGCAAGGCAGAGGTTGTCTGGGTCGAAGCAGAGGTGTCGCTGCTCGCGGAAACACGGAGGGCATGCGACGTCATCAAGGGTAGGGAGTCGAGGGTCGATTTGCTCTTCCTTTCCGCGGGATACGCGCCATTCGGCCGCCGGAACGAAACCTCAGAGGGCCTGGAAGTCGCACAGAGCTTGGAGTACTACTCGCGAATGCTGTTCATCCAACTCCTTCTCCCGGCGCTGCGAGAAGCGGAGGCTCCGAGGGTCATGAGCGTCCTAGGCGGTGGGATGGAGCGGGCGACGGTCGACTTGGACGACCTGGACCTGAAGAAGCCCGGGAATTTCGGCGCCATCAAGGCCCAGATGCAGTACACGTCCATGAACACGATGGGTCTGGAGAAGCTGGCCGTCGACAATCCGGACGTTACCTTCCTCCACTCTTGGCCCGGCTGGGTCAACACAGGGAACGTAAGACGAGGGTCGGAGCCGAATTCCATCACGGCTTGGCTCATCTGGCTTATTCTCCAACCGCTCATTTCGCTGTTCAGCTTCAGCGACGCCGAGTCTGGACAAAGGCACTTGTTCCAATGCACCAGTGCGGCTTTCGGCGGGCGCGGTGTGCCTTGGGAGGGCAAGGTGGGCGTGAACACGCTAGGGGGACCGACAGGTGGGCTTTTCTTGGTGAATTACAAGTGTGATTGCACGCCGAACGCGCGAGCTGTGGGTGCGCTTCGAGACAAGACGCGGGAGACGATTTGGGAGCACACGCAGGACATCCTTCGGCCGTTTGCGTAGGTTCGAGCCCACTGGCAATACAAGAAGACGCGGTCTCGCATAGGTTGGTTGGCGAACACTTAGAGAATCCCAGTCCACTGATGGGCACATTCGGGTTGATCCAGACTCCACGGAAGGTCCGTTGAGGTGGGGGAGGTGCTCCTTAGTATGGCTCGGGACCCTACATACAGACATAAACCCAGAATGGGGTGTTTGTCCACAGGTATTTGGCGCATTCAGCGGCAGGATGTTTGACCATTGGAAGATCTGCCGTGCACACCTCACTGTGCCACTGAAACAGCTTCATCAAGAGTCGGCACGCCCGTTTGCCTTCTCGAACACTGGAACCATCAGCCGTGGAACCCCCGGACGTCAAGTGCAAGCCACCCCCACGTAGCCGGTATCGCTGCTCCATCACTGCCCGGACTCCTCCAGAGGGGTATGGTCATGCTGTCCCCCACGGATCCAGTCGGTCCCATCTCAACTTGTGGGGTGTAAGCTGGGGCGGCCTTTGCCTTCCGCGCATGATGAGCGCCGACAAACGGTCCAGTCCCTTCCGGCGGAACCTCGACCCTGCATTGACCGCAGTTCCGTTTGTGAGACATACGAGTAGACAACATCATGGCACCGGAGATTCTCTTCACGTCCGCCACCGTCATCAACGGCGACGAGGGCGCCGAGCCCCGCGTCGCTGACGTGCTCGTGTCCGGCGGCATCGTGGCCCGGATCGGGGCTCCGGGGTCCATCGATGCCCATGCCGGCACGGCACGGCGCATTGACGCCACGGGCCACGTGCTGTCGCCGGGCTTCATCGACATGCACGCCCATTCGGACCTGTACCTCCTGACGCACCCGGAGCATGAGGCCAAGATCACGCAGGGTTGCACGGTGCGTCTGGCCCTGGTTCGCTGTCGCGTGGCGGCATAAGATACGTGGACTAATAGCAGTGAGACCAGACCGAGGTCGTTGGCCAAGACGGCATCTCGTACGCCCCTGTTCGCAGCGAGGAGCAGATGCGTGCCATCCGGGACCAGATCGCCGGCTGGAACGGCAACCCGTCTGACGACGAGTGCGCCGCCGCGCCGCTTCGCGAGGTCGGCATGTTCGCCTGGCGCACGCTGGGCGAGTATCTTGACTGCCTTGAGCGCAACCGCACGGCCACAAACGTGGCTGCCCTTGTGCCCCAAGGCAATCTGCGACTGCTCGCCTGCGGACCGTACGACACAGCAGCCAAGCCTGAGCAGATCGAGGACCAAGTCACGCTGCTTCGCGAGGCCATGAGCCAGGGTGCTGTGGGCATGTCGAGGTAAGACCTGAAGGCCTCTTTCTCATCAGACACCGTAGAAAGGTTTCTGACATGTTCAACCTCGCCTCACAGTGGACTGACGTACACGCCTGGCATGTATGCGTCCACTTCGGAGCTCGCCGTCCTCTGTAAAGTCTTGGCAGACGAGTTCCCTGGCGCATACTACGCACCGCACCACCGCAGCTACGGTTTCAAGGCCATTGAGAGCTATGCGGAAATGCTCGAGCTGGGTCAGACAACAGGATGCCCTGTCCGTAAGTCTCGGCGACTCCCCTATGCCATGCCGCGCATTTGATGTGCCGATAAGCACCTTGGCTGACCAGGCAGACCTTACCCACGCGACCCTCAACTTCTCCGAGAACAAGGGCCGCGCTCCGGAGCTCATCTCCATGGTCGACGACACCCTGTCCAAGGGCGTCGATGTCACACTAGACACGTACCCGTACCTGCCGGGCTGCACGACCCTCGCGGCATTGCTGCCCAGCTGGGCTTCATCCGGTGGGCCGACCGAGACGTTGAAGCGCCTCGAGGATCCGGCGACGTGCGAAGAGATTCGAGTCGCTGTCGAGGTCAAGGGCTGTGACGGTGGGCACGGAATCCCGACAAACTGGGATGAGATTCAGGTTTGTTGCCCACCGCCCGTTACTCTCGATTAAAAGTCTGCGATACGAGCTGACTGTGTAGATCGGCACGGCGAGCGACCCCAGCATCGCTTCGTGGTCCGGTCGTCGCGTTGGCGAAGTGGCCAGCTCTGTCGGCCGGCCCGCCATTGAGATCTTCTTCGAGATCCTTCGCAAGGAGCGCCTCGCGACGAGCTGCCTCATGCACATCGGCAACGAGGAGAACGTGCAGCAAATTATGCAGCACCGCGTGCACATGGGTGGCAGTGATGCCATTCTCCACGGCAAGACGCTGCACCCGCGAGCCTACGGTACCTTTTCGAGATATCTCGGTAAGTCTTGATTCCAAGTTGCCGCAGGCGATCACTACTGACAACCCGTGTCCCTTTTCCTTTCTCAAGGTCACTACTCGCGTGACCTTGGTCTCCTGAAGCTCCCCGATATGATCGCGCACATCACCTCCCGCCCGGCCAAGCGTCTCGGCGTCTACCCACATCGGGGCTTGATTGCGGAAGGATCAGCCGCGGACCTGGTGCTGTTCGACCCGGAGACAGTCAAGGATATGGCCACGTTCGACGAGCCCAAGGTGCCGAGTCGCGGCATCAGATTCGTCCTCGTCAATGGCGAGGTGGCGGTCGACGAGGGCACGATGACGGGCAGTCGGGGAGGCAAGGTGCTGCGGAGGAAGGATGGCAAAGTTGTTGGATGAACAAACTACTTGTCGTCGCATGACCATTGAACAATAAATAGACCACAGCATGGCCATTTTCTGACGAAGACCCTTGTCATGATAGTGGTATACTGCGACTGAACTGAGACCAGCCCTCTGCTGACCAATTGCGTATAGTACTGACACCAATAACAATAAAAAGCATGCTGCCACCACCATTGTCATTAATTGCCATGATTTTTACGTGTAGAGGCAGCAATTCCTGATTGAGCCACCACGTCATGAAAGATTATGTTGCGCGACGGAGATCGTATGTACTTGGCCCAGGGCCGTCCTTGTAGAGTCATCACCCAACCAAACGGAACAGCTGCAAACGGGCCGCTCGCTTGCTACCACTCATACCTGAATCTCTGCTTCTCGCCGGCGCACTCGCAGATTTAAGAAGGGATCGTGGGACATGGAAATTCCGTACTCGCGCCTCTTTGGCACCACGCCTTCCGGCAGTTCGAGGTCGTACTTGAGCAGGATACTCAGCACCGCAATCTTGGCCTCCTCGGCCGCGAAAAATCGGCCTGGGCAAGCATGCGCGCCGTGGCCCCAGGCGAGATGCTCGGGACTCGTGGTGACAAGATGCGAAAGGTGCCGCTTGCTCGGGTCATCCCGCATGGCAACCCAGCGGTAGGGATTCCAGGTGTGCGGATCGCTGTGTATCGACTCGTCCGTCCACATGTTGTGCGATGAGATGCCGATGCTGTGGCCCTTGGGGACAAATGTGCCGTCGGAGAGAGTCAGGTCCTGAAGCGCCATGCGACGCATGGAGACTAAAGCAGAGAAAGACTGTTAGCTGGTTCCTTACATGGGGTTCGGAAATAGGGGGGCGTCGTACTCATGCCGATGGGCTTAAGGCGTTGTGACTCCTTGAGCACACTATCAAGCAGTGTCATCTTGAAGAGCGAGGACTTGTGCCAGCCTTCTTTGGAGAGAATAGAAACGGCTTCCTCGCGGAGGGGCTGGATGATCTCGGGGTGTTGCACAATGTCACCCAGCGTCTGACACAGGAGGTCAGTTGTCGTGTGAATCGCCGCGAGCGAGAGGACAAGCTGCACAATGGCTGCGTCGTACTGTCCACTAGCCGTCTCCCTCTCAAACCAGTCGATGGCATCGTTGTAGCTCTGGGGCTTCTCGCCACGCGCCTGCGCTTCTTTGGCCTCCCGCCGCCGCTGATTGATGACAGGCTGAATGACGTTCCGGGTTTGCTTGACGAGCGCGCGCGCATCGCGGCAGCTTTTGAGGAACCAATGTACCAGATACCGCGCGGCATAGGGATACTTGCGTAGCTCCATGGCGGCCTTGAACACCGTGACGGTGTACTCTCGTGTAACGTGCAACCAATCCTCGCTGCGACACAGCTTCTCACCGAGGAAGACGCGTGACGACATGCGCGCAACGAGACGCAGGATGTTGTGCCGAAGATTGATCGTGTGCCACTCTGTCCAAGGTCAGGCGATTCACGCCCATCGCGAGACAATGGGGTGCGTGCCGTAGTGACTTACCATGGCTGTCTGTCAACAAGTCTTTGAGCGCAAGAGACGCCTCCGTAGCCAGCGGTTGGGAGATCTTGCCTAGGCGCGGTTGTTAAAAGACGGGCTGTGTACGTTGTCCGCGGGCAGCTCGGTAACCTACTGAGATTTTGAGTGAGCTCTCTCATGACCGTCCGTCTGACTATCTCGCCGTCTTGCGTGCCCTCCCGAAACCCTTCGAAGCCAGGTAGGTGTGAGTGAAACGTCTGTACAGGCGTAAGTGAATACTCTCAATCGGACGCCCAAAAGTAGAACACACTTGTTGCGTGAGCTCTACAAAGCCCAGTCTCTTGTCGTTGCGAATCTCGTCAGCCATCTTCGACGGCAGGACCGTCATAAGACCCATGTCGGTATTGATGGTGACGGGTTTGGCCGGGTTCTCGCTGAACCACTGCTCGAGGATGCGTCGCGAGTTGCGGGCGAACTCTTCCCTGGCGCGCGTCGTGGTGAGCTCATACCGCTTCTTCGGGTTGAGCAGGGGCGGCTGCGAGACCGCACGTCGCGCCCGCAGGTACAGGACGAGGAGAACGCCGACGATGGACGCGACCACGAGGGGCAACGGCTTGGCCGAGAGGTCCAGCGGCACATCTGCGCCGCCGAGTAAGCTGGCGACAAGTCCTGAAGGCATCGTGGGTCAAGATTTCCTGGCGATGATGACGAGTTCCGGAAATACTACTATCAACAACAGACCAGCTAACGCGCATCTCGACTGGAAGGAGCTGGAGGCTCTTTATAGCACATACAGGATTCGGGACTGGACACCGCCAAAGCCGAGCCAAGGTAGCGCACATGATCCAAACCCCGGCCACGCGCATGAGAGTAACGTCGCGGTACCTATGATCTGCCTTTTCGAGTTGCGCCGCCTTCGCATGCATGCCATCGTCGGAGAGTCCCAAGGGCTCGGGTGGCCACCGCGCCTCCGAAACCCCAGCACATCTCGTGGCGCGGTGGTGACACCAGACGGCTTGCAGGGGCCAACGGGCGATGCACCAGGGCGGCGGC
Source organism: Purpureocillium lavendulum (assembly GCA_029168975.1). NCBI lineage: Eukaryota > Fungi > Ascomycota > Sordariomycetes > Hypocreales > Ophiocordycipitaceae > Purpureocillium > Purpureocillium lavendulum. The sequence continues at coordinate 4,061,878 of JAQHRD010000004.1, read as the reverse complement.
CAGGCAGCGGGCGCACAACATGGATCATGGGTCGGTGGCGGCCCAGGGCTCCGGAGCCGCGGAGCATCCGAGACGAATTATGCTCGGCTGTTAGTTGTGTATGCCGCGACCTGCTGTTGGGGTCCGTTCCAAGTGCCGGCGTATGTTTTGCGGGGAGACGGAGGCCTGGGATTCGCTACCGTCGTCGGACCTCCATCGAGAGTTCGGCCGACGCTTGCCTCTTCCAGTCTGAACGGGACCCCGAGTGCTACCGTGCTGTCATGGCACGATGATGAAGCCGTGTGCGGCCTGGTGGGGGGGGGGGAAGGTCGTCTGGTAATGTCGGCCGTTGGCCTGCATAACCTCCGACACCCCAGACGACGGCCCTTCGCCACGCACGGGCTCGCCCACAGGGAGACCGCTGACTACCAAGAAACTACAAGTTGTGTGTACACACAAAAAGGGCCAACACACTTGGCAGCCCGGACCGGAAAGGGCTCACAAGGTGGCCCTGACGACACGAATGGCGCCAGCACTGTTGGTCCGCCGCCCCGAACCCATGCATGAGGCGTATCTAAACGAACACAGAATTGGTCGTTCAGGCAGGAGCTGTTTTCGCATCGTACCGTGAGCGGATGCGACATGGACGCTGGAGTTCAGTACGATGCAGCAAAAATACACCAGACGCACCTCGGTGATGATGCATAAACTCACGAAGCGACATATCTCAGCATACGTCGTTCCATCTAACCCGCTCACATCATGTCACATCCGTCTCCTATTTGCGCACCGCCAGATTTCCGAATGAATGTCGAGGTGTGACGGACGGTTCGGCGAGGCCCGTCGAGCGAGTCTCCTGATCTGCGCCTGCATGGTCACTTGCCCGCCGCTGAAGTTGCGTGGCCCCATCACTTTCTACACGGGCCTACCATACGTAGTCGCGGAACTTGAGCCCTCGGAGGACGAGAGTCATTAACAGCTCGGCTCTCAAATGCACCCCCTTAGTTTGGCAGTTCATCCGACGGCCCCCCTCTGTGACGATCGCCTACATGTACATGCATTACCTTAGCGTCCGGCACCCCAGCGCCGTCAAGTGACCTTGTGCGCCGCTGAAGCACCTGGGCTCCTTCTTGGAACCTGGCTGTGACGGGCATCCAGAATAGGTCGAACTTGCCAAAGATAAAATTGGGATCAAACAACCCTTGCACCGCAGATATTTGTGTGCTGATGATGATGCGCACCGATTCAGTCATGTCGAGTACCTTGTGCGAAGTCTGCCCGGCAGGCCGGAATTATAAATCGTCTGTGCTGCCCTATGATGGCGATCCCGCCTTTGCGTGCCCCATTTACATCACAGATTCCTTGGTTTTCTTTAGGTGTCGCCGTTTCAGCTCAACGCTGAGCCGCCCTGCGAGCAGTTCCTACATGTACCAGTCGTCATGCGCTCTCGAGTCGTTGATGAAAACGAAGCTGACGTCTAAGGTGTCTCAGAGTTACGAGACCATTATGGCAACCATGATCGAGCGTACGCATGCGTTACTCAACGCAAAGATTGCACGTTTATAGCTCGTCAGGCATTAATATCTATTGTATCGCACTCACCTCTAAGCCCCAGCGCAGCTGTCTCCTCTCCATACATCGAGAATCTATACCATCCATATCGGTACACAGAGTCCTTACTGGTACACAATGCAGCTGGCCCCGACCGTCCTCTTTATGGCTCTACTGGCCACCGTGTCAGCGCATAGCTCAGAAGGCCAGAGCTCATGCAGAATGGCAACGCAAGGTGAAGTGACAGGCGTAAGTTCATCTCCCATCGCGTCCACACCGTATCAAGTCAGAGCTGCAACATCAGCTTGAAGCTATTTCTAATCCGAGCCGATCGTACCCTGGAAGTACATGTACTGAAAACTCTTGGGTTCTTTGCAGAAATGCCACAACGATGTCTCGCGCCTTCAGCGTGGAACACAGGCGAACTTCTGCTACTTTTCGTGCGATTGTGACAAAAAGCAGCTGCCGGGAGGAGTGGGACACGGGGTGCCCTGCGCCGGATATGAGGTATGTTGTTTTAGTTCCGACGCTATTCCTGACCACTGTCAGCACATGCGTTAATTACAGGGAGTGTCTTAGTGTTCTGGCTCGGAGGCGCCTTGCAAGTGGTCGCCCGGCGATTCGTACGCCGAGTGTTGAGATCTGAGGGCGCGGAGAGCGGCCTGCAGGCACTGTGGAAAGTGCACACGGATGAAAGGTCGGCGCCTTGCGATGTACGTCTTGTATCGTGAGGTATTCAACGAAGCATGGTAAAAGAGGCGTGTTACTCTGGGCAAGCATTTAATTAATTAAATAATCTGCCGTTTTGGCTGTGAAGAACGAGGGCTTCTGTGCTGCCTGCTACCAGACGCCGACTCATGTTGCCAGCTGCATCCCGAAGTTCTCTCGTAGCGCCGACGGGGGTGACAATGTAGGAATTCCACTTTAATTTCGCTGCAATTACCACCGTTTCACAAAGTCCAAAGTTATGCCACCACCGTTTACCATTATTCATTCATGTTAGGGCCATGCCGATCCAACAGCCAGCAGAGCAAGCATGACAGTGCCACCATGAGCTCTCCAACCGTATAGAAGGAAATTAAACGTTGAATTCCTTCGGTGACAATGTTCTTGTTCATAACGTCACAGCAGAGCCGTGGACGCTAGGACAAGTAACTCGGCGGGCTAGGCTCAACGTCTCCATAGGCTGGGGCTACTCCTGCTGCGTAGTCCTCAGAATGTAAAGGGTATCTTGCCAAGCAGACCGCTATCTGAACTTGGATGATCCTGCTGCCAATACTTGAGTCGGCGGCTCTAGAATCCTTGGGAGGCTGCGACTTTCGACGAAAGAGCATAGACACAGCTAAGGTGTGTGAGACCTGGGCTCGACCCCCTCCATCGCAGCTGCTGGAGCATGCGAATCCACCCTCTTGGGCACCTCGGTGCTCGCCGTTCAAGGTGTATTCGAATTGCAGGCTATCTTCCTGCCGTTGTCCGTCGACCGCCCACTCTCCACACATCTCTCCTTCGGCCAACGTCTGAATGCTGGACCGAGCCGGCTCCTGCGACGAGCTCGTATGGCGCTTGCAGGCCAGAGGACTAACGCGAGCCTTTTGGATCATTTTCCAAGTCACTCGCGTCAGTGCCCATGTGTCCTCAGCTTCACTTGCCGTAGCCCCACGAATAGCAACCGTGTTGGGTTTTGTTGGGTCAATGGTATTGGAGTAGCGTAATGCTACATCAATTGGGCCTGATCTGTGATTTGTGATGGAACTCAACGGGGGTGGTAGTTGGACGGAGGCGCAGCCAATGGTCACTTCGCGCTCAGCCGAAACATTCGTGATTGAAGAACGGCCGGCATGTGCAAACCGCGCTTCGGCGTTGAGCTCGTACGAAGTTGAATAGAGTGCCGTGTCCAGTGAGACCGGAAGGCGTTCGTCGAGAGGGCACGAGAAAGGAAAAGAATGAACACCGCGAGTCAAACGCTGCAAGCGGTTCAAGAAAGACCAGTCTTTGAGAATGACACGATGGTGGCGGCAGTCCTCGCACGAGGTATGAGCAGGTCTCTTGAATACGCTGTGCTGATCAAGACCACCGTGGATTGTAACGACGTCAATGCTGTCCTCATTGACGTGAAGTTCCAAGGCACCGTTCAGAATGATGCAGGACGGTGATTCGGGCGCGCTGCGGAACACGATGGCCGGATTGTCAACCTTCCATAAGAGGCGGACTGACGCCTGCCTGCTGGCCGCGGAATGCGAGGAGCGCGTGAAATACGACAGCATTGTGTTTTTCGTCGCTTCAGTTGCCCCGAAAATGCAACAACTCGCCAGAATCGTTAACCAGCGAAGATGTTTTATACAGGCCTCCTCCTTTCTGCACGTAGACAAGAAGGGAAACCTTCAGCGAGGGGCACGGTTTATGCCCCGGCGTAGCCTCTTCACTCAAGTGGTCAGCGAAATCGCCTGTCGTGCTACTTTCATCGGTCCGACAGAGACCAGAGAAAGCGAACGTCTGCGCCCCCGCACTCAATGACGGAGATAATGTCGGAATGCGATACCACGAACAGTTATGCGTTGTCATCGCGAACCTTGAGTTTGCGTGCAAAGGACAAGGCTCGCGCTCACCCACCCTTCGTTCAAGAAGTCAATTGCTGCAGCACATAAGCGCGGACGAAAGCCATACCGCGCTTTGCAATATGGTTGATGAAGTGGCTGATACTGGGCGACACGCCTCGCAGCGGTTCCTGATGCGCATTACAAATGCGAACGGGCCGTGTTTCCGCTCACACGGGCAAGTGAGTCACGCATGTCCTGTGGCGAATCGTACACTACCGCATCAGCCGTCGGCACTGGGCGTTGCTGACACGCCGATCAGAACGCCGTGTTTGGCGGACATCTGCCAAATTTCCGCAGGGTCTTAGACCGGATATCCTTGAGAGCGGAGATCGCCGTACTTTATTGAGCTGTGTTTGCCAATTCCTTCCAGTCTGCATGTAAGAGGTGCATTCTAGTACCTGCACTTACGTCGCCATCGCCGCTGCCATGTCTCGAATAATATCCTCCCTGTAGTCAAAGAACACGCTCGCATGAGTGTCATGCTCCTTCACCTTCAAGGTAACTCGTTCATCCGCATCTCCTCTGCCGCTGTTCAGTCGCCTGGCAATCTCCTCGCCGTGTTTGAGCGGTACGTTCCGGTCAAGTTTGCCGTACAGCAATTGGATGTTCAAGTCTTTGCGGATGTCAGTGACGTTGAACCCAGGGTCTGACGCGAGTAGCTTCATGTCCTGCAGCCAAAACCTCGAGCCCTGTGCGTTCACCTCCTCGCCGGTACGCAGCTGCACCTTCATCACGTCCGCGTCGCCAAAGAACTTTTCGTCTTTGGGCAGCATGCCCGTCTGCGAGCTTTCAAAGCCCTTTATCAACAAGTCCATGCGCTCTTTCCTGCTGAGGTCAAGCCTCGCAGTCGGTTCACGACTGAACCACCATCGGAGAAGTCCGGGGGTGTAATGGGGTGCAAACGTCCAGCCAAGGTAGTTCATGATGTACATGCCCCGGTATCCTATATCGCAAGGACCCAAGCCACAGACGATGCTCACCACCTCTAGTTTCTCGGCTGGCAGTGCTTTGGCGCAGGCAAGTGCGTAAGGACCGCCCCCTGAGACGCCCAAGATGCCGTATCGCTCCACATTGAGGTGCTGTGCGACATGGTCGATGTCGCTGGCGTGGGAGAGGAGTGTCCGGTCAGGGTCCGCAGTGCTTTGGCCTATGCCGGGCCGGTCAATGGTGAGTACCCGGACATTGTGGGCTTTCGCCGCCGCGTCGAGGTAGGTCCCTTCTATGCGCGAGCCCGGCCAGCCGTGCAGGAAAAAGATCGTCTTGGCTCTTGGTGAAGTTGACCCGAACTGGGCATAGCTGATGGTCCGAGAGTCCGGAAGGATAAGTGTCAGAGGGTGTGACGAGTCAAGCCGGTAGGCACATGTTGCAAAGGTCGTATCTGCGGAAGACTCTGTTGATTTGGCGCTTCGAGCTAGATATTCTATGAGCCTTGTGGTGAGCGTCGCCAACGAGGAGATGGCGACATCGAAAAGCCCAAACAGGCAAGTAACGATGAAGCCGAGCATCGCCACGTTAGAGAGACCTCGACCCGAGCTCACATGGGACAGCTAGACACTGTGCGACGGCCTGATCCAGTTGACATATATAAATGGCTGCCTAGGGGTATGACTCAGGCCTAATGCAGCTTTAAGCGCTAGACGCCGTCAGATGTCTCCGAGTTCAGGTATTGCTCGGCCGTTGCTGTCAGCACAACACCACATCACAAATTGCTGCAACGTAATGCCAAATAGGAACTGCACCTAGCAGCTGTAATACGTGTGGTGAGAAATTGGCAGAGAGTATTTCTGCTACTGAACACTGCTCTACGCAGACAACAGCTCTCTCCAGCCCCGGGAATTGCAGGAGGGGACAGCTAATTGACAAAGCCGAGCTTAAGCAGCGCGTGAGATGCTGTTTAAGGACGTTTCTATGTAGCTATCGAATGGATCTCAATGAAGAACAGACATTCTCGCACCTGCCTCCGGAGGTTTGACCTTGTGCCAGATTCAAACTGAAATGTCTCTGACCCAGCTTTGAATGACAAGACCGTGGTTGTCAATGGCCTTCCGCAGATACGGGCAACACACTGTGATATGACTTATGTTTGATCGGCATTGTTTTGCCACTCATATTCCCGGACTGCTGCCTTCTTGAACAAGTCTCACCACGGCTGCACTCCGTCCTGTGTAACCACTTTGCCCACATCAGCATCCCGCTCCCCTTCCACAACCTTGCGTATCAGCTCGCCGCCCTTGGAGGGCTCCCCAGCTCCGGCGGCGCGCAGCACCTCCGCGCCACGTCCCCCCAGGTTCGTCGCCAAGAATCCCGGGCTGATGCACCACGTCTTCACCCCGTCGTCGTGGAGAATCCAGTGCCACGTGAGCATGAGCATGTTCAGCCCAGCCTTGGCCGCCTTGTACCCCTGATGGCCAATGAGACCAGTCTTGGGCCAGCCGCTAGACGGCTTCGGCGCCCAAGGCGGCATGAATGATTTGGAGGCGCCAGTCAAGGTCGACAGCCCAGACGTGAGGAAGATGAGGCGCGGCGACGAAGAGCGCAGGAGCAGAGGCGCGAAGACGGTCGTGGCCACCTGTGTGCCGGACACGTTGACGTCCCAGGCCTTGTTGAAGACGTCGCGGAAGTTGGACGAGTCTGCCGTAAACTCCGTGTCGAAGGCGGCGCCTGTTATGGTGTTAGAGGCCTCATCTGAGTTGCACGGCCAGAGTGTGTGAGGATACGAACCTGCGTTATTGATGAGAACATCGACCTTGCCTACTTTGGACTCGACTAGCTGGGCCGCAGCATTGATGGACTCATCGTCGGTCACGTCGATCTGCACTGGCTCAACGGTGCTCTTCGTATCTGGGGCAAGTTTCTTCAATTCGGCAATTGCGTCGTCGGCATTGCTCAGCGACCGGCTGCCCAAGAAGACATGATACGCCTTGCCCGAGCTGAAGAGCGCCTTGACGGTCTCGAACCCAATACCCTGGTTCGCGCCAGTGATGAACACGACCTCCTTAGAAGCCATTGCGTACGAGTTACTGGACGGATGACTGAACTGTGCTCACTCGCTGCGACAATGAGTCACTACGTCCAGACCCGATCGTGGCTATATACGCTGGCGCACGTCTTTGACGGCCCGACGCCGGACATAGAGAAGCGGCTATATCCGAGCCAGACGGACGTCGGCCTTTTCAAGATGCGCGAGTTGCACTGATGGCGCGCCGGTGACCGCCTCGAAATGAGCGGGGCTCGTGGTCCTGGCGTGCGCCGAATCTGCCTAAGTGAATAGCCTCGACGCGGAGGCGACGAGGGACGAAGCTAGCGAACGCTGGCGCCAGAAGCAATGGCAAAGTGCATCTAGTGGTGACGCGCACATTGCAGCGTCCATGTCGCACGTGGATCAAATGCATTGGCGAGGTGCAATTGGCACGGTGTAGCTATTCTCGAATGAAGTATGCTGTTCCATGCATATTGGCTCCAACGAAAAATGTTCCCGCAGGCACGGGCTATTCGTACATGGCAATGACCTGTTCAGATCAGCTGCAGGGCCTGTTGGACCAACAGGGGCGATCGGCGACCGAGCCAACAGGGCATTGTGCCTGGCGTCAATAGGAAGTCGCCGTCAGGCACAAGTATTGAGTCGGGCAACCAACCACGCAGTCGTCTTGCATCGTGAGGAGCAAGGAACTGTTGTGAAGGCGGAGAATTGCATCTAGTGTTGTGTTGGTAGGCAACATGCGCTAAAGTCCCCCGGCTAGGAAAGTTGAATTCCCATACAGGCCGGTATCTATCCAATGCGCACACAGCGACCGCGTGCTGGACCGGAGCCATCTCCCCATAGCATTCGAGGTATGTCGTGGGAGGGGCACATATCCTCCGGGCAGAGACAGGCCGGACAGTGGGCCCGCCCGTCCCGCGTCCGGCACGGAGCGGCGACCGACCCACCGGTGCCGGGGCTCGTTCCGGGTGGGATAGCGGACCCGGATCCTGACAAAGCGTGACGTGAGATTGAAAAGACCAATATCCGGCTGCTCCATTTCGTATGGCGATAGACAAGCGCAGTCATGCTGGAGACGCCTACCCCATGGCGTCTTCACAAAGCTCCAGACGGAGCGAGCAGACCAGATTGTCGCATATCCACGGAACGGTCGGTCAGTCAGTAGGAAGCCCCGGCAGCCCTCCCTTCTGGTAATACTACTTCCTACCACTACTGTAGAGGCGTGTCACAATTGCGGCGCTTAACCCGGCAGCCAGACAAGGTCTCCCGGCTGCGCCGTCACGACAGTTCACTCAGTATGGTCGGCCATCTGATACTGGCACTACCATCCCTCAAGGGGAATGAGCGGCGGCTGGCGGCACATGTCGCTCCGCAGCGATCTTGCCGGGCCCTTTCTCCCGGGAAGGTGGTGGGCGCACCAGGCTGGGGGAGGAGAGCGAGATTGGCAGTTCATGCGCAACATACCGACATATGTACGTAGCGTGGCCGCCCCGTCTTCTCCCGCACTTGCAGTAGATGATTAGATGATACTACCACATCGCAGGCACCACCGCTGCCCTCGACCGCGGTCATGGTCTGACCCTTCCATTCGCTCCCAGCTGGAGACGCGGGGATGAACCGGGCAGATGGAGATGGATGGGGTGCTCACGAGTCGTTGATAATGACGCCGTTGTGTCTCACCCCAGGGCGCACGCCGCGCGCACGCGGGGGGGATCGTGCGGTCAAGTGACCCGGGCCGCAGCAGGGCTGTCACTCACCACCTCCTCGATCCGCGCGCGCGGGGTGTCAGTCGCAGTCGACGACGGCGGCACGGTTCATCATCTCATCCGACGCAGTCACGATGCCGCACCCACACAAAGTTCATCGACATAGCCCGCCCAGCGCCTGGGACAAGCGAGGTTTGGATCTTGGAAAACCCCTCTCCCGCTTCCGTCACCGGCTCGTGAAAGAGACGACACGGCCAAAATCGGGATTCGGAAAACAGTCTTGCGGGGGGCCGCTCCAAGCGCCGGAGGAATGCCCAGGCGCGAGGGGTCGTCTTCGCTCACCGTCTCCGGCCGGCTTTTGAGCGAACGCATGTCGAAAGCTCCCGGCCCGGCGGGAGAATTGATAGAGAAGCCATGGCGGTGGATCCCACGACAGGGTTCCCAAAGCACGGCATCGCACGGCGAAGAGCGCTGCCCCTCCTCGCGCCTTCGCATCGCGCATCGTGCAAACGTGCGTGCGTGCGTACGTGCATGCATGGCAGCAGCAGCAGGCCCGCGTCGCGATATCGGCATCCCGCCCGCGGTCCCCTCGGATAGACGAACCGCTCCATCGATCGCTCCCACGGCCGTGGAACGTCCCGTCCGCAGGCGATTACGCGAGCGGGCGCCGTGGACATGCGCACTCACACGCACTCCCTCGCCACACTCACCCACGCATGTACGTACGTATGTATGGCTGCGCCCTGCACCGTCCGCGCCTGCGTCAGATGTGTTTGGGCGTCTCGGCTCGCGCGGGAGCAGCGCGAGGGCGCGAGGAAGAAGAGAGAAGAGGGACAGGGAGAGAAGGAGGAGAAGAGGGATGGGATTTGAGGGACCCCGGGTCATTCCTCCGTAAACTCCGCGACGAACAACCCGAATGCGAGGGCATGTGCGTGTGCGTGTGCGTGAGCGAGGAAACCGAGCGTTGTCCATCGTTCACCCATTGGAAATCAATCAGCAAACGCCCGCTCTGGCCTGGTCGGTCGGACGTTCGTTCGGTCATTCGGAATAGGAGGGGAAGCACCGCACCTTCCTCGCGCTGTCCGCCCCCAGGAAAGGCAACTTTTGTTTGCGGGTTGGGCGGTCGAGGTGCTGAGAGATGCTGCCTTGGTGGTCGCATACTAGGCACACGCCCCCTTGGGCCACAGGGGCAGGCCGGGCTTGCTGAGCACCTCCAGCGCCCATCACCTCAGGTTCCATGACTGAGTTTCAGCGGGCCAGAGTGGTCTGGGCTTCAATGCCGCCGGGCCCCTCCAGGGCCGTCCAGTCCCGTCCAGCGCAGCGCCTCTCCCCATCCCCTCGAGCCCCCCCAAGCCCCCTCTCGCACGCCTTGCACGCCTCGCACCCGCAGCCACCCCATGGCCGCCATGGCCGCTATGGCCTATCCTTGCCCCTACCCGAGCCGCTGCCGTAGGCTTCCCTCATGGATGACGTTGTCCACCGCGTCCTCCCGTCCGTCGTCGCCCATACAGTCGGCGCGGCGGACGCGCAATGCGCAAGCACTCGGGGGCAATTCGTCGCGGCAGTGCCTCAGGCCGTGTCTAGACAGTTACGCGACGCGGATTACCGAGTAATTGCGTTCCAATTCGCCCTCAATGTGCCCCGGCCAAGGCAGCGCCGCGGGCGCCCAGCCTGAGGTGAGGTGCTTGCACCCCCAGACGGGAGGACAGACACAGGCAACAGAGAGCACTTTGGGGGGAGGGGGGGGCTGGTGCCAGCAGACGCACTGGGCGAAGAAGGGAGCGGAAAAGGGGGGGGGTGCCCGGTTGCCGCCCCCCCGGAGTCTGAGCGGAAGGACACCCGTGGATCCATGGCTGAGGTGCCCAGGTGGGTTGAAGTGGATGTCGCAGCGACCACCGCAGCGCCTTGAGCGCATCTTCCAGCGCACTTCGCACGGCAGTTTGGGGCTTATCGATAGGTACTCGTGGCCCCTCCCTTCCACAGGGCCAGGTCGCTCCGCTGCGCCACCCCTTGCAACGCGCTATCCCCTGTGCGGCATCGTGCCACCTGCTGTTTCGGCTTGCCAGTGGCCGGGGTTCCATCTTGTGACTCACTTCATGCAGCTGTGACTGTTTTGCGTCGAGCGACCCTCTCCAATCGCTGCACCGCTGCGCTCACTCACTGGGGCGCTCACTGGCAAACTGGGTCGAGAAGAGTGAAGTTCGGAGGTCCAACTCTCGTCCGCTCGGTCGTTTCGTCATCACCGCCGCTGCCTTGTCCCGGCGGACGGAGGACAGGAGCGCGGTGTCGCAGGCTTCGAAAGGCGGTCACGGCTGTGGGTGAGTGCGAGGAAGAGGCGAGTGGCGAGTGGGCACAATGGCGGCGCTCTCGTCAACGGAGCACCGGAGGAGGCAGCACAAGCACCAGCGCTTGTAAGTGACGCCGGCCGCATCTGGACGTGCACCTCCCGTCAGCCATCGCATGTCCATGCCCGCCACGGAGGCTTCCGCATGAGTTCGAGGCCACGGATGACATCGTGCCCGATCGAGGGGTCACGGGTCAGCGCCTCCGTCCAAAAGACGTGGGGGATTGGCCAATCGTCGCGCGTCGCGCTCGCCAATTGAGTGCTCAGCTGCCTCACCGGGCTTCGCAGGGGGGAGGCCTCTTCACTCACTTGCACCCGCATCTAGCACGACAAGGCATCCATCAGAGAGCACGTCCGTACATTTGGCACTGTCCATGTCCATTCCGCGCGCGCCCGCGCGCGACTCCATTGGGGGCGGGCGCCATGTCGTCTGGTGCTTATCGACAACCGCCGAAGGGGACTGTGACTGTTGTTGGGTTCGACAGGTTACATTTGTTGCTGCAAGTCAATTCCAACTCGGCCCGTCGACAATGGATCCCGCGATGACAAGGAGCGCCGCGAATGGAGTTGCCCAGACCACCCTAGACTCGAGGAGAGCCGCCGCGAGCGTCTGAAAAACGAGGGGCTTCCATGATCACCGCCCACCTGTCAGTCGGCGCCCCTCCGCCATTGGACGCGATGTGGCTCCTTCGGTCGTGTTGGGCATCGACGAGAGGGCCACCAGAGCCAGCGCGCAAGGAGGTGAGGTCGAAGCCCCTCATTTTTGCGCTCACGCCATCGCGTCGCATCAATGGCCGGGCGTTGGCGCAGAGAGGAGCACTCGCGCGAGAAGGCAGCATCCGACAGCCTCAGATTGGTTGTTTGCCATTGTCGCGCCAGCGCAGGCAGACGCCGCCGTGGACAGCACGACAAGGACGCCAGGCGGCATGATGCTGCGACGCGCGCTGGGAGCGGGAGCGCAGCGCCTGTCGACGGCTTCGCCAGCGGGATTCATCCGTTGGCGCGAGGCGGGGTTGGCTCACGGCGGCGGCCGTTGTGCAACCTCCACCCTGGATATCTGCGGCGTCTTTCATCGTGGCCCCCAAGTTCCAAGCCCCCTCCCTCCCATCTGCACACCCACTCACCCCATGCCATGCCCGCGCTCGGAGCCACTCAAAGCCGGGACGGAGGGTCGCTGCCTCTTGACTGGGCGGGCGGCGCGGGAGAACGACCGACTTATGCCAGGTACCCTCCGCCCATCCTTGCCGCTACCACCTCGTCATCATCAGAGGCGGACACGGCCGTATCTGTCTGTCAGTGTTGCTGGCGATATCATGTTGCTCGCTGGCCCGCCGAGGGAGCAACAAAGACCGCAACACAACGACCGAAGAGGCGCTAATGCGCTCCGGCGGCTCCCATCGTCTCCTTGTCGTGCGGCCTTTTTTTTTGCTGCAAGCGGGTTTGCCTCGCTGTCCTCGGATTTGTACCTGTACATGCTGGGGCACTCAGCAGAGGAGCTGGAGGGGAAGGGGAAGGATTGGGGGGTCAAGGTTGAGATGCGCGCTTCGCTTGGCATCGGCACCGGGACTCGAGGGCTGGGATTCGCACCAACCCTAGGTTCCGCCAGCAGAGTGAACGGCGTGAAGGGCAAGCATGTGTCTTTGATGCGTCGTCGTCGTCGTCGTCGTCGTGTCGTGTCGTGTCGTACGCGTCCTGCTCGGCCCCAGGCTCCGGCCAAGCCAAGCCACTCATCGTGCAGGTCGACCTCTGCGACGCCGAGCAAGCGATGGGATTCGCATTCGCAGCGTGACGGGCGGCCCCTTCCCTGCCCTGTACTGGCCTGTCCTGGCCTGTCTTCCCGCATCAAAGCCAGCCTGACAAGTGCAGGTTGAGGGCTGGACGGCATGGCAGGAACGGACAAGGAGGCGCACCTCCCCATCAGACCCTCGCAGTTCAGCATTCAGCGGCGGCAGGTGGTCCTATCTTTGGCTGCGGCAGCGACCCAATCACGTCGCCGCCTTAATGTCTGGTGTGCCTGATGACCTGGGGAGACGGCGGCAGCTGACTGGCTGGTGGAGGGGGTGGCGCTAGTAGCGGCCTTGGTTGTCCTGGCTCCTCTTTCACTCACCAACCGGCGGGCGGGCAGGCGTGAATGCGCCGCCCTGCGTCTCATCATGAAGGCAGGAACCTGCCGAGCAGGCATCCGGGGCGCGACCGCCGTGCGACTCTCTGATAGCGTCGCATTGCCGAATGCTCCTTGAATCAAAGGGCGTCCGGAAACGTCGCCGAGTGTAAGTTACTGTACTCGTCCTGTAGCGCATGCTTGTTGGGCGCGCGCGCGCGGCCGGCGGCGACTGCCCTTGCTTCGTGTACTTCATGCTTGTAGTACCGTGCCTCGACCCGGACAGAGTGGGCTGTGTTGCAGGTGCCGTCGTGGAAGCGGTTGAGATTGCACAGAGAACTGAACGAAGAGGGGCGCACCTGCCAGTACTTGCGGCAGAGCCCACTGCAGCTTGCCTGCAGTATGGACTGCCTCTGAACCTTTGGCACCTCTCCACATGTATCCAGCGGACAGAGACGGGAACTGCGTGCCCTGAAGATTGCGTCGCGACGCCAGTGGATGGGAACGAGCCTCTCAGGTGATGCCTGTAGCGAGAGAACCAAGGGGGGTCGGTGTGGAATCAGCGTGCTCGACAGTGGAAACGGCGCCTGGGGCTGCTTGGCTGAGCTCACCTCACTGAGGCATCGCCGGCGCACGCACTGGTGTCCATCCATTGTCCTTGCACGGTTGTGCGCTGCGCACACCCCTCCTCGCTCTGCCCCTCCATTGACGACAAAGCACGCCTCCTGCCCATTCTCGTCTGCCTCGTCCTCCTCGTCCTGCGTCGCCGTCTTCTCGGCATCTCGCCTTCCAGCTGATCGCACTCGCCTACGAGAACACTTCCTGCTGGCGAAGGGTGCCAACGGATGATTGTGTCGCCGCATTGATCCATCCATCCATCCATCCAACCATCCGCCCATCCATTGCAAGCCAAGGTAGTCCGTTCAGTACCACCGCGGACAGCGCCAGCACCTTTTGTCCGTCAATCAAGTCCTCCCTTGGTCGCCGTTTCGACTCTATATCCCATTGGAGCCCCCCAGTCCGCTCAACCGCTCAGCGCGACTCTCTTTCTCCCCTCTGTTTTGGCTCTCACTTCTTGTTGTTCCTCCTGCATGACAGGCAATTGATTGATTGCCCAGCAACGACTTTGAAACGCGCGGCTCGGGAGAGAGTTGTTGCCTGGTGCAAACGCCCGTCAGCCTGGAATCGCAATCGCCAGAATTTCTGCTCCGCCTCTCGCCACCGTTGTCGGCTGCCTGCACCACTTTTTCGGCTCCAGCCATCATCAGCACGGCATCAGCATCAGCAAACCGCGATCATCAGCCCAGGCAGGCCAAGCACGACGACGACCCAGTCCAGCCCAGCCGAGTCCAGCCCACCCTCGGGGTTCTGTCGTCCGCAACGTGAGAGCACTCGTCCTGCGACTGGTGCTGGTTCTGCTGCTCTTGCTCTCCTTCTTCTGTCGCTGCCGCGTTGCTCAGCCCATTTCAGCAGCAAACGAACGAGGCCCAATCACATTCACGGTCCACTTTCTTTGTCCTGCGCCGACGGGGGCGTGCGCTCGTGCCTGCGCAAGGTCGTCCGCCCTACGAAGCACGTACACGTTCGGAACGAACGAAACTCCTGGGGCCAGCGCACTTCAACCTACATCCCACGGCAACCTGGGCACCGCGCCGTAGTGCGCAAGCAAAGCAAAGCACAGGCCCCCGGTCCCGGTCCCGGTCCCGGTTCTCCCAGCCTGGTGGCCCCCGTTCGGTCGGGTATCAACGACCTGTCTGCCTGGTTCCCCCCAGCCCCAGGGCTCCTCTGGCTGCCTGCGTGTCTGATCAGAGTCATCGGCACCCCCAGTCATCGTGGCCTGACGCCGGTCCGCCATCTGTCACTGACGACAGACCACAAAAGGGCAGCATATCCCCCACCTCGTCCGTCTCTGGCAGCGTTTCGCAATCGCACGCACGCTCGCACGCACACTTGCATGGTCCAATTTGCCAATGATTACGGCCAATTGCGCACAGCGCCCCTCGTCGCCGTTGACGACATCAGCAAGCAATTGAATTGAGTGGCAGCGGTGTGATCACTCGGGCTCAGGCTCAGACGGGCAATCCCAAGCAGCCACCCCACCCCCCCTCCAGCAGCCAGCCAGCCAGCCATCTGACACACCCCTCCCCTCCCCTCCCCTCCCCTTCAGCGCTCACGGGGCTCCATCACCACCACCGAGCCGCCTCGGGCAGTACCAGCGCCGTGGGCCAGCCGCGGCAGCCATAAATCAAACAGCACCCGCTCCTCCACGGCACCGTCGCGTTACCGCCTGTCTGCGTCTGCCTCGTCCTGCATTCTCTCCCGTCCCCTCCGTTCGGACAATCGACTCATCCGCAGCTCGATCGCCGCGGCGCAATCCAAACTCCGCCCTGGTCAGCCCGCGCAAAGGTTAATTCCGGACTCCGGATCACATCTCCGAGCGAGCGCGCGCGCCTGCTCCACTGTCTGTCCAGAGAGGCGCCTGCACCTGCGCCCGACGGCACCTCGCCCTGCGCTGTGCTCTGGAGTGCGCTGCCCTGCGCTGCCTGCCTGCCTGCACCACCCACCGTGAGCACCACTTGAGCACCACTAGCGGCGCGCACCCACTACGACGCTGGGGACCCAACGGCGCGGCGCCTTCGCCACCCGTCCACGTCACTCTTTAGTGCTCGCATTGGACGTGTCACCACCATTGACCATTCACCGCGGCGCGCACTCTATCACCCATGGCTGACAAACCCACACCCTATTCCACCGCCTTCGACAAGAGTCACAAGCAGCCCATTACTTCAACTCTCTCGAAGTCTTCTGTTCCCTTTTCTCTCTCCCCATTCACCTTTCCCCATCCCCATCACCAACAAGAACAACCACTGCCCGGACACGCAATGGCTGCCAATCCGCGTCCCAACGAACAGCCGCGAGGCTCAATGCCTCCGCCACCCGTGCCGCCACACCCAATGGACGGCGCAAAGAAGTTCGATATCAACAGCCTCATGTCTCCACCCGAGGCGGTTCTCGACAGCTTCAGCCAAAACTCATCCGTGGCCGGCAGGGCAATGGGCAAGCACGATGGCCAAGGGCCAGCCTCTGCGCACCAACCTCTGCCTATGTCGCCACCCGTTTCGCCGTATAGCAAACCGATAGCGACTGCCACCGCGCCACCAGTGACACCGCCGTCAAGCGTGTCGACGATTCAGGACCCTCTCCTCTATCCACATGACGAACATTCGCCGTCGAGTCCCTCACAGGCGCCTCTTTTTGCGCCTGCCGAGCTGGAGAACCAGCGCATCGTCGACGAACATTTGCGCGCTCGATCGCAGAGCATCTTCGCCGACCTCCCGTCACCTCGCCGCGAAGACTACGAGCTCGCCCTCACCTTCCGCTCGGACGTCATGAAGCACTTCACCGCGGACCGCAAGGGCTGGCTGCGCAAGAACCGGGCGCTTCTCGAGGCCGACCGGCGGGCGGGTGCGCAGCGGTATCCGACCATCATGCCCGCGAAGCCAATCATGGCCAAACCCGTCAAGCATCGCAACACAGACCGCGTGTCCAAGACGCAGGGCCAGGGTGCCCCGCGGCCGATCCGCAACAACGTGCCAGCCACGGCGCCTGCGAGATCCGCAGCCAGACCCGCAAGCCGCGTTAGCGCGACGCCGGAGCCATCCCGCCGGATTGTGGCGCCAAACCGCGAGGACAAGGACTTTGAGTCCCTGCCTGACTACTGCCCTCCCCTCAACACGCTGCCCAATCGGTCCAACAGCCTCAAGGTGGACTGGAAGGGACAGCCCATTGACCTCAGCAATGACCCGCATCGGCACCTTCTGCACCCCGACGAGGTGACGCTGGCGGGCAACCTGCGACTCGACTGCGCCACGTACCTGACGAGCAAGCGTCGCATTTTCGAGCGCCGCCTCCAATGCCTGCGCATGGGCAAGGAGTTCCGCAAGACAGATGCGCAGCAGGCGTGCAAGATTGATGTCAACAAGGCGTCGAAGCTGTGGACCGCCTTTGATAAGGTGGGCTGGCTTGACGCGCGGTTCATGCGGCAATTCCTGTAGGGTTGGCCTCTTGCATCACGCCACGAAGTTCACGGATATTCTCTCCTCATGATTTTACGGTTACGACACCACTACACATGCATGCGACGACTGCAGTCTGCACGATGGTTTTTTTTTTCTTCTTTTCTGTACGCTTCCCAGCATGGCACGTCGCCCAGTCCGTCCAAGCCGGCTGCGCCGGCGGCCGGTTTGGGCGGCCGGTTTTCGGATATCTACTCGGTTTCATAATGCGTCTTCGGCACCTCTCATAGCATCGGCACGGCACGGCACATTGGGCACTCGATACACAGAACATCAGGGACCTGGCACGATACCCGGAGTGCGCACACGGCTGACCCCACTGCGATCACGTCACCCCACTCCACCTTTCCTTTATCCTCGTTTTATCGCGACGGTTTGTTGACGTGGTGGCCCCGTCCACCACTTGCTGCATTCAATCGGTACGGTTTTTGGGCTATGCATGCTTGGCGTTTGTGCTTTGTGCGCGCCCGATGGAGGCGCTGCGACAGATTGGATCCGGCCAAGGACAAGGCGGCTGACGGGCGTGCCATTGGTCACCAGCAGGAGAACACCACGTTGGCGTTTGGAGGGATTGAGACGACGCGGGCAAGCAACCCTCGATGGGTGGCGCCCGGCGGTTGAGGATTTCTTTTTGGGCCGGCACTGGTGCCCGAGATGGACATACCCTGGGATTAGGCCAGCGGCACAACCCGCTACGGCCGCGCACCATGAGAAGCCTTTGCCTTGCATCTTTCTTTCTTTTTACTGGACAGGGCGAGGCCGATAACTAGGTAGCGACGCCGCGTCTACGTGGACGCGTGCGCCGTATCAATGTCATATTTCCTGACCTTGTCGAGAAAGACGCATGCAGCCACCATTGCGGTGTTTGATGAGTGACGACGAGGACTGCACGAGCGCAAGCAGGGCCGACGAGCCGTGCCGCGCCCCTGACGGGGTTTGGGTTTGGCTGCAGGTCGTGTCGGTCTCCCGCTCCGAGGATCCGGGAGCGAATGGCGGACAGTGCCTGGCTAGCTTGACGGCGGCATCGGGCATTTGACGGTGCCAGGGGTGTCTTCAACAGGGGAATTTTTTTTCGCCCATGGCTGAGGTACCGATCTCCTGACGGCGGGCCGCCTCAGCCCTACGGATGGGGGAGCGGGAGGCCCACGAGCCACGAGGGGGGCGTGCAGGTGGGGCTCCAGGGGGGACGGGAGGGATTTGATGGCGTCTGGGGGAAGCTGCGAGGACTGAGGCTGAGCGCTGTGGCTGGTGATGGGTTGAGTGGAGGCGCCCCGACGAGGCGATGAACGAGGACTGTACGAAGGAGTGCGATGCTGATGGCACGAGGAGGAGGAGCAGGTGGACGAGAGGCAATGTTTATCTTGGAGAAGATTTTTGATTTTGACATATGCAGAAAGTCAATTTGTACTGTGGTGAGCGGTGCGGCGGACTTGGAGTATAGGGTAGCTCGTTCGCAGCGGACAACATGAAGGACGAATAAACAAGAACAGGAGAGGAAGAGACTCTGCTACGGCAGGATATTCCTTAAGGGATGCAGTGCCAGTGACCTGTTGGGAAAGTATGCCTCGTAACAGGAGCAGTGCAAGAGTCGCTAGCCCAGGGTTGTGGACTGAACGGTCGTTGGCCCGTATCTCGTATCACGGCGTGAACACGTTCACTCCTCAGCCCTTACACTGGTGACCAGCC
The DNA here is from genome assembly GCA_029168975.1 of Purpureocillium lavendulum. Classification (NCBI taxonomy): domain Eukaryota; kingdom Fungi; phylum Ascomycota; class Sordariomycetes; order Hypocreales; family Ophiocordycipitaceae; genus Purpureocillium; species Purpureocillium lavendulum. Next base: position 4,042,858 of record JAQHRD010000004.1, on the reverse strand, counting down.
AGGGGAAAGCAAAAGGCTCGAGAAGTCACGTCCAATTGCTTCTGGGCTGACCGAACAAGTCTCGCTCTCACACAGTTTACAGATAGACTCTGACCCAGTGCCCGACTTTGACGCACACGTAACTACACCATGGAGGCCAGCGCCGAGCAGTTCGTCCGACTCCCACACGGAGGCCGCATCTGCTACCAGACCTTTGGCCCGCGCGACGGCACGCCCGTGCTGCTCCTCTCGGGCGGCGGGCAGTCGATGCTCTCGTGGCACGAGGACTTTATCGCGCAGCTCGCCGCCGCCCTGTCCCCCGCCAACACTGCTGCCTCCTCCCCTTCCTCCTCCTCGCCCTCGTCGGGAGGCTACCTGATCGTGCGCTACGACACTCGCGACACGGGCCGCTCGACCCACTACGCCTGCCTGCCCGAGTCGGACCCGCGGCGCCGCTACACGCTCGACGACCTGCTGGCCGACGCGCTCGCGCTGCTGGACCATCTCGGCGGCGGCGGCGCGTCGACCTCGACGTCAACTTCGACGGAGGCGGCGACAGCGGCAGCGCACCTCGTGGGCTTCAGCATGGGGGGCGCCACGGCGTGGATGCTCGCCGCGCGCGAGCCGTCCCGCGTGCGCAGCCTGACTCTCGTGTCGTCGAGCCCCGTCGGCCCGGGCGGCGACGCCTCGGCGGGCATACCGGGCGTGGACGCGGCGCTGCGGGCGCGCATCGAGGCGGTCCCGCGGCCGGACGACTGGAGCACCGACAGGGACGCGGTGGTGCGCTTCCTGACGGGCTTCGAGGCGTGCATGGTGGACGAGACGACGCAGGCGCCGCTGACGGAACCGGAGAGGGACGAGATCGCACAGAGGGCCGGGTGGGCGTCTGACCGCGCGGCGCAGGCGGCGGCAGACGCTGCCGAGTACGAGCACAAGCACAAGCATCAGAGCGAAGGAGCAGGGGAGGAGGAGGAGGAGGGGGAGAAGGAGAAGGAGGAGGAGAAGGAGGAGAAGGAGACGGCGATGCAAGGGCAGGAAAAGGCCAACGTGGGCAGCTTCTTCAACCAGGCGCACGCGGCATGGGGCGCGCCGTGGCCGCGCTCGGAGCTGCGCCGGGTGCGGTGCGGCGCCCCGGGGGCCGTGGCGGTGGTGCACGGCGCCGGGGACGGCAACCTGCCGCTGCGGCACGGCGAGGTGCTGGCCGAGGAGATGCCCGGGGCGCGGCTGGTCGTCGTGCCGGGCATGGGCCACGAGCTGCGCAGGCGCCACTGGGGGGTTGTGGTGGACGAGGTGTGCCGTGTCGTGGCCGCGGCGGAGGCCAAGGCGGAGGAGGCCTGAGCCGAGTTGCGTGTAAGTGGGAGCTGGAGCTTCATACGGGGAGGTGGTTATGGCCAGTGATGGTCATGGCTCATGAGGTGCCGAATTGAGGTTTGCTACTTCGCATGCGTGTGCCTTGTTCCTTTACGTAGCGTCTATGCGGTAGCCGGGAAACGCTGTGTACTGAAACACCTCGATACTTTGTCTGGCTTCGTATTTGACGATACACTGCGGCTTTCTCCTGTGACTATAGCCAAACTCTCTATAGCACTGTGGCAGCGTCTGTAAGCCCATGACATGGACTCGCTTGGACCTTGTCCATCTAGACATCTAGCTGCACATAAAATATCGAGTCCCAATTACACAGCGTGCAGCTCGTGAAGCTACACCACCCCTCCAGTCCTCATACGATACCGAGTCCTACATATGAATCAGGCCAGCCTCTCGTGTGCAGCCAGCCCATGACGCCGCCATTTGCTCCATGCCATGCCGGCCACTACACCATGCTCGCCACGTCCAGAATCTCCCTCACGCACTCGTCCGGCCTCTCCATGTTGACCCAGTGGCCCGCGCCCTCGAGCAGCACCGTGCCCCTGTACATGCCGGGCTCGACGCTCTCGCCCTCCTCCATGGCCTCGAGCGCCCCGGGGTCCTGGTACGTGCCCCAGTCCTTGACGCCCGACACGTACCGCGTCGGCACCGCGATGCGCCGCGACGCCAGCATGCCGCTCAGCTGCGCCGCCTCTCCCGCCTCTCTCGCCTCTCCGCCGCCGCCGCCGCCCCCCGCCGCCGCCGCCGCCGTGGTGGTGTTGTTGTTCGTCAGCGCCGCGTACCACCGCAGCGCGTCGGCAAAGGTCGTGCGCGCCCACTCTCCCAAGTACACGTCGAGCTCCGCGTCCGGCAGCCACGGCGTCGCGGCGAGGCGGGCGGCGAGTGTCGCGCCGTCGCCCTTTCCTTCCTCCTCCTCTTCCTGTTCCAAGTCTGCCATGTCGCGCGCCACATTGTCTCGCATGGACACGCCCGCGCGCATAATGTAGTAGTGCGGCATCTCCGCCAGGCTCGGCGCCGTCCACGACCCCAGCGGCCGCGGCGCGTTGCCCGCCCAGTCGGCCGACTTGAGGTGGAAGTAGCCGCGCAGGAACGTCTTGAGCGCCTCGCCCTGGGGATAGCTCCACTCGTCCGCCGCCCCGGCCGACCCGTTGTACCACTTGTAGTGCTGCCGGGGCGGGTCGAGGCGCCGCAGCGAGGCGTGGACGTCCGGGTCCCGGAGCCGGTCGAAGCGGTCCGCCGCCGCCGCCGCCGCCGCCGTCGTCGTCAGCGCCGGGGCCAGCACGGCGGGCAGCAGCGACGCCGACACGGCGGTGGCAAACGGCGCCCCGGGCGGGCCGCGGAACGGATGCGCCATGAGCACAAGCGACCGCACCATGTCGCTCCGCGCGAGGGCGCACATGCCCGCCGCGAAGGCGCCCAGGTCGTGCCCGACGAGCGTGTGCACGGCGCGGTAGCCCAGCGCGTGGACGAGGGCGACGACGTCGCGCACCATGGCGAGGGGCGTGAAGCTCAAGCTCGAGCTCACACTCGCGGGCGAGCCATCGGCGCTGACGCCAGCGGTGGCGTGCGTGCGCCCGAAGCCGCGCATGTCAAAGGCTACGGCGTAGTACCCCGCGCGCGCGAGGCCCGGCATCACGAAGCGCCAGTCGTACGCGAGGTTGGGGAACCCGTGGATGAGCAGGATGAGCGGCGGGCTCGGGTCCGGGCTCGAGGGCGTCAACCCCTCCGGTATCGCCTCGAGGACGTGGAACTTGAGCCCGAACGGGTGCGTGTCGACGAAGCGCGAGGTGATGCCGGCCGGGAGCGGCAGCGGTGGCAGGGCGGCCGGGTCTTGCGCCGCGGAGTTGGCGTCACTGGCTGGTGCCATGGCGTGGTTGAGTAGTGCGATCTGGCTGCGCCGTGATGATGATGATGATGGTGGTGTTGATGATGATGATAAGGGTGTTGGTGTTGTAGGTGTTGTGAAAAAAAAACGGCCGAGTCGAAGCGATCGTGTAAGTCGTTCGTCGTCGGGGTGGAAGCAAACTGCCGGCCCAGTCATCTTCATCACCCCCCCTCACGTGGTCGCATTGGACGAGTCGGCTCGCCCACGGCCAAGCACATCGATTCCCCCGCAGACATCGTGCGGCCCGAGGTTACGATTTCCGCGGCCGAGTGTGAGTCAGCACGCGGCAGACGCCCTGATACAGACGGGACGCTCAAAAGGGGCTCGCTCCATCGAATAGGGCTGTCGACGGTTGAGCTTGAAATCGCAGGCAATGACAGTGTATCATCCGTTATGCCATGTTTATGAGGCTCTATGGTGGGTGCTGTGGCAACAATTCGTCTCTATGTAGTACTGAGACCAAGTGCCGATGCCTCGGTTTGGAGCCGCTGTCCAAGTCCTCAGCGAAAACCATCATCTGGCCCAGCGGTGATGCGGATACCCGTGCCACCGTGCCTCACTCTTATAAGTGTCCGCTTCTGACCTTGCGAGTGATACAACGGTCGCTCGTCCAGCTTCACTCCCAGCACCTCGCCTTCTCCACCGCAAACGGCGTCTCAAAGCTCCTGTCTAGCTGCTCACCGACCAGTACCAGGGAGTGGTAGTAACACGGTTGCAGGGGAGCCACGCCCCGACCGTCTTGCACGGGCCGCGGCGACCTTCGGTGTCGAGCTCCGTCCAGCCTCGTCCCACGCCTGCCAGGGTGGTGCTCGGCCAATGTCGATATCGGGTCAAGTCGTAGTGGTGCCGAGACCGCGCTGATGCACCTTGATTCGCCCATCGCTGTCGTTTTGAAGCCAAGATGCTCAGCGCCAATCGTATCAATGGCCCATATGGCATCAGCGCAAAGGACGAAAAGGACGAGAGTCCTACATGCCATCGGTAGGAGTCACGCTGATTCGTGCTCGGGTATCGTGTGTGCCTCGCCACATGCGCAGCCCCAGGCACCAACGCAGCCGTGACGCGTAACGTCGTGCCATCGATAGCACCGCACTGCGCAGGCATCCGCGTCCTTCATGTAAAGTCGTACACCATGAGGCTTTCTCGTCCATCACGCGCCTCCTTGAGGACCACCACCATCTCGTCGTCGAAGCCCACCCAGTTCTTCCGGTCCTCGGCCACGTCAGAGTCCCTGGAGCTGGGCCGATCGTCGGCCTTGATGTCCGTGTCATCTGGCTGCCTGGGCTTCACCTCGACACTGCTGCCGCCCACGCGGCCCTCGAGTTCCCACACGCGAATCTCGTCGCCCCGCGTGCTCACGCTGACGGCCTTACCGCGCGGCGTGATTTCGGCGTCCGAGATGCCCGACGTGTGGCCCCAGAGCCGGATCCCTGGTGAGATGGACAACGACGTTGCCGTCGACGTGCACAGGTGTAGCACCAAAGTGTTGTCGGGGAGCGTGGCGAGAAGATAGGGGTGGCTATAGCAGAGCCGGATAGGCCCGTCGTCGCCGTCGTCTGGACTGGCGCGGTGTCTGGGCGACCGCGCCCCGGCCCGCGTGGGTGTCGACTCTGGGGATGGCGTTGCCGACTTGCGTGTCTGCGTGGGCAGCGAATACGCCACACGCGATGAAACGACATCCGGACGCGAGGTTTCAGACGGCTTGATGTCAAGATCCTGGACGCCGATGGCCCACCCGCCGACGGCGTCGAACGTGTAGGCGATGGACGCGACGACCGAGTTGGCCATTCGTCGTATCGACAAGGCGAGCGGGAGCCGTGTGCTGTGCGACTTGAGCGAGGTGAGTTGGCGCGGCTGCGGGAGCAACGCCTCGTCGGCGTCCTTGGCTCGCGGTGCGGCCGGCTCGTCCTGCCGCTGCTGCGCGCCCCCGTCCCCCGTCGTTGCAGCAGCGCCCTGACCAGTCTCGTCAAACGTATACAGTGTTATGAAGCCCAGTTTGGTCGCCGTCAGCACGTACGGGTGCCCGTACGCGATCGCCACGAGCTCGCCAAAGTAGCTCTTGACCTGACGGTGCACCAACGCCACTCTTCTTCGCTTCGCATCGAACCTCCAGATGCCGAACGTGCCGTCTTCGAAGCCCGCCGAGATGTCCAGCACGCCGCGCGGCAGGTGCTGATCGTCGACGGCCAGACACGTCGGCTGGGACGGCGCGCCGTCAACGGACCGCAGATGCCTCTGGGCAACGGCCTTGCGCGTCTTGAGGTCCCAGACGCGCAGGCCTGACTCGGCGTCGGCCGTCACGGCCAGTCCGTCGACGACCTTGACGAGGGTCTGCCACTCGGGAAGGGGGCTGCGCTCGACCTCGTGGACGGGCACCTCGTCGACGGCGCAGCGGCCGCGCGCCCAGTTATGGCGCAGGCGGTACTGCTTCTTCCAGTCGACCGTGTCGGCGATGGCGGCGGCCGGGTCGTCGTCGGCGGCGGCGGCGGCGTCGGTGAGCCCCCCGCGGCGGCCCCATCCGCCGTCGGCCCACATGAGCCTCTGGCCCGAGTAATGGAGCTTGCTGGAGCTCCGGGCCGCGGTGCGGAAGCCGGGGATGCGGTGGGCGCGCGGCAGGATGAAGCGGCGGTAGTAGTGAGGGCGCCAGAGCTGCGAGTCGGCGGCGACGCGGCAGAAGCGCCGTGATACGGGGGAGATGTCGAGGAGCGTCCGCTCGTCCATGAAGGAGAGGACACGCACGAGCAGCTCGTCGGAGACCGTGGAGAAGACGTCACGGCCTCGGCCATTGTGTGGCCTCGCGCGGGCCGTCGTCGGCGGCGGTGAGGGGGGGCCGGAGCGGAGTCGCTTCGCATCGTGACGTTCCTCGTCGTCAACGCCGTCTCGTGCTCCAGCAGGTCTGGCCGAGGCGCCGTCCGGGTCTGGCGAGCGACGCCGCTTGGTGGCGACCATGGCGTCTGCGCCGCCGCGCGCCCAGCGGGGTGGTGCTCGCGTGTTTGCCAGCTTGGATACGGCGGTTCGGGGAGTTCGAGGGCGTGTCGGCTCGCTGTGTGAGCAAGGGCAAAAGGCAGTGAGGGTGGTGGTGAGCGAGGAGAGTCGGTGGCGGGAGGGGAGGCCCGAGGAGTTAAGACAGCGAGGAGTCGATGGAAGGGAGCTCAAGCATGGCTGGCAGTACAAGTATGGGTGGCCTGGGCGCCGCGGCGATTAGGTGATTACCGCGCGCTGAATATGAATGCCAGACAGGGCCATCGAGCAGCGGGAGCTTAATGGATGATGACGGGACCCCGTGCCAGTGAACCTTGGGAAGGAAACCCCCCTTGCCCCCCCAATGGAAGAAGCCCCCGACCTCAACTGGGTCCAGTGCCTTGCCCAGGGCACAATCAACCCAGCAGCTAAGGTAGCGGGTGGCGTAGCCCGCCAAAGTCGCTGGAGTGGAGGCACTGGCGGGGCCCTGGCGACTGCCGGAGCTGGACCTGCCGGGCCCTGAAGGCGCCAAGCGGGCGTCATGCAGTGCCCCAAAGCGGCGGGGGGCCATCCATCCCAGCCCAGCCGGGAGCCCCTGGGGGTCATGGATGTCGGCCCAAAATGGCATTGCGAGAATGCAAGTGTGCTTCGTTTCCATGCGCCATCTCGCTGATCGTCATCGGCTGCCCGTCACGCTGCTCGCCCTGCCTGCCGATGCTGCAGTCTTTCCGGTCCGCGACCATTTTAGCCATTGTCCGTCCAGCCCTTTGTCTTTGGCCATGTCTCGGGCACCGTCTCGCGCCAGGCTCAGTTGCAATGTTGCTTTTGGGGAGAGGCCCCCCCCTTCCCAAGCCCCTCCACTGCCCAGCTTGGCGCGGTCAGACGCTCATGCGATTTGCTTCCTTCTTCTGCGCGCCGCCGGCTGGCCCTCTGGCTCTCTGCGCCAGTAGGAACGCTGCGCAGCACCTGGTCGGCGAGCCCCTCCATCCCATCTCCTCCAAACCCCCTCCCTCGGGCGCAGGGAGACGCCGCTCATCACGTTGTTGCCGGTGGCTGTGGGCTGACCCTGGCCTCCGAACCCGCACGGTGTTCCCGAGGCATCCCCGGGTGTCGGCGTGCACGAGGGCGGAAGACGGTCATGTTGGGGATGTTGTTGATGATTATGATGCCATGCCAGCCGTCTACCAACGCCTGTGTGACCAACGCCGACCTTGCCATGCCAAGTCCCGGCCCGTCTCCGCGCGCTCCCTTGCGCAAAACCCTCCCAAGCGATGTAAGGTAGGTACCTGACATGACCACAGTACATAAGGTAGGTACATGGGTAGGTACTCGTACATAGTCCGTACAGCACCGCACCTATCCCGTGATCCATCGACAAACCACCTGTCACAACTCAGCTGCCAAGGTGCGCCCTTCCCGACCCCCAAGGTTACTCGTCACATTCCGACTCGGGCAAAGAGCTCGTCGTACGCCTTTGCGATCCATCCCTCAGCTGGCCCGCCGCGCGCCACAATGCCTAAGCCGCCGACTGCCCACATGGCCGCGAGCGCGAGCGACACGCCGTGGACGCCGAGCCATCTGCGCCGCCGCCGCCGCTTCGTCGCCTTGTCCACGGCGACGCTCTCCTTGCCGTGCCAGCCCCGCGTCGACGGCGCCAGCCCGAGCCACCGGGCCATGCCCCAGACCATGTGTCCGCACCCGACGCCGATCATGCCCGCGTACGCGAGCCACGCCACCGCCGGGTGCCGGGCGAAGCCGTGCGCGACGTACGCGAGCCCGACGTTGGAGCTGTCGCCCTCCACCGCCAGCGGCAGCAGCCGGTTCATCAAGACGTGCGCGCCGTAGAAGACGGCCAAGGCGTAGCCCGACACGGAAATGTAGCTCAGCGGCGGCCACAGGCGCACCTTGGATCCCGGATACCCGCGCAGCATCCGCCGCAGCCCGTACAGGCCCGGCGTGCCGCCCCCGTATCGCTTCATGTTCTGCCAGCGCCTCAGCAGCCGGAGCGCCACGCCCGAGCCGACGTGTGCCACCACCGGCAGCGCGACGAGCAGCGGCTCGGTGAAGCTCGTCTGGTAGATCTCGCGCGTCATGAGGAGGTATGTTTCGGAGCCGGCGACGGAGCGGGTCACGGCGGGGATGAGCGACACGTTGGCGAGGTGCAGCGACATGAAGACGGACATTGCGTAGCTCGAGTAGCGCTGGATGCGCGTCACTGGTCTCTGGTCAGCATCCAATTCATCCAATTCATCCAACGCTCGCGCATTGCGGTGATCCGGTCCGGTGCCGGGTGCCGAACACGACCACCCCTGGCGAGCTGGACCGCGGGACGAGAGACAGACGGTAGAAGATGGCGCCATGCCCGCCGGCACCGCTCAGACCCGGAGATCCTGCCGTCGGCCCAGCCTTGGTGGCGCTCGTCGCGCTGCCCTCGAGCGCCCCGTCGAGTGCCGGCGGCAGCTCGTGGTCGCTCAATGGCGCGGGCGGCGCGTCGGCCGAGGGGGATTCGATGGGCGACGGGTCGAGCTGGAGGAGCGAGATGAACGTCTGCGCCGAGTCGCGGCGGTCGTTGCGCCCCGGCGTGTCCATCCTGTGGCGTTCGCGTGCGTCCGCAGACGCCGAGAGAAGGAAGGTGGACGGTGGCGGGCCTGGGCGTGGGCGTGGGCGTGGGCGCGGTGAGGTGAGGTTTGTCTTGTTTCCGAGGTTGTCGCAGCGCGAGCGACGTACAGTACACACGTTGGGCAGGGCTTGCGAGAGCCTCAAATGCGGTGTGACGTCGGGCTGTGGCGGGCATGAGGTGGCGCCAGTCCAGCCCTCCAGGGCTGTTGGCCATCAATCTCGCGCAGCCCATGTCTTGGGCGCCCCGTGGCGCTGGAGCCCCGGACGGGATCGATAAGGTAACGCCTTGGTCTTGCGCTCATGCCCGCACCTCTGCGCTTACCACAGCAGCCGTCAGCGTGTAATGGTCGACGCCTCAGTGGACGAGGGGCTGCTGGCAACTGCGCTGGCCCACTAGGTAGGCCAGTTCGGCCTGGCGTTCCAGGTGCGGCCTGCCTGTGACCCACACCAAAAACGCCAAAACCAGCTCCCGTCCAAACGCAGCCTAAGGTACCTATGGTCGGTGAGGTGGCCGTGGCTGCTTGCAACGGCAGAGGCACAAGTTGCTCCTTGCAGCATCCCCAACCAGCCAAACATCCCGAGCAGCCACCTCTCTCACCCGCAGCAACGCGCGCACTCGCTCACGCCTAGCACTACGTCAACGACCACATACAAGATGCCTCCTGTAGGTGTCCCCTGCGAGCCCCAGTGGCTGTCCATGGAGCCGTTGCTAACCTCCCAGCGTAGCGTCACCAGACCCTTCCGCCTCCGCAAACGACGGCCGCCCGCGAGGCCCAAAAGTCCTTTTACTGCAACCTCTGCTCCAAGGGCTATTCACGCATGAATGAGTACGATGCCCACCTCAGCAGCTACGACCACAGCCACAAGCAACGCCTCAAGGAGATGAAGCAGATGGTGCGCGACCCAAACGCCGGCGCTCGCGCCCGCAAGGCCGAGGCCAAGGCCGAGGGCCTCATCAGCATCAAGCTCGGCGACAAGGATAAGGATGGTGCCGTTAAGAAGCCCGGATTCAAGCGCGGTGGCTTCAAAAGCGCCTTTGCGCCCAAGGAAGAAGAGAAGCCCGCTGTCGAGGTTCTCGCCGCCAGGCCCGAGCCGGCGACCACCGCTCCGCCAGTTGTCCGAGCCGAGCCGCTCGATGACAGCGATTCCGAAAATGAGGGCTACGATCGCTACGACCCACGACACCCTACAGACTAGCTGGGCGTGACAGTCACTGCACGCCCACGGGAAAGGGTGGGGGCTTGTACGAATAGGCGATTGGTACTGGACTCATGACGGGGTATTTTCATACTATCGTCGACGCATAACGACGTTACATGTTGTTCGGCTGCTGCATCCACCGATACGACTCGATCTGCGACAGATCCTCCTCGAGCAGACCCATCATGTTCCGGTTGCCCGAGAACCAGTCCGCGATTTGGGCCACCTGACCGTTGAGGGTTGGCTGCCCGCCGCCGTTGTCCTGCGCCTGGGCCATGGTCTGGTCTTCGGATGGCATGAAGCCCAGCTGACTGAGGTACATCTCAAACTCGTCGCCAATGGGCACCATGGTCTGGTCCTCCTGCTGCTGCGACTTGGCCTCGACGTACAGTGCCGCCACGTCGCACATGACCTGGCACAGGCGGTACAGCTTCTCAATGGTCTCGGACGAGTCTCGGGCTTCATCAAGCGAGGTGACAAACTCCTGAAGTAGCTTGAGGTCGTCTAGGGACGACGTCTCAATGATGTAACAAAAGAGGACAAAGAAAGGGGCAAAGGGGGTCAGCAGCAGGTTCCTGGGCACCAGTGTTAGCACATGTTGGCCGTCGGGGCGCGTCGGGACCTTGCCAAGACTCACCAGTGGACATAAATGGACCTGAAGTAGCTGCCCAGGTTGGTCGACTGCGTGCACTGCTGGTGGACTTTCATGGCCTTGCGCGCCACATCGAGACACTCGTCGCAGAAGCGGCTGACGGAGCCCTCGGGTGCCGGAATGACGCGATACACGAGAGTCAACGTGACCTGGAACTGCACCTCGTCGCCTCGAAGGAAGAGGTCGACCACATCGGACGAGTTGACGGCGCGCAGGTAGTTGTACACTTGCTCGCGGCACTCTTCAGACTCGACCTCGAGCTTGCGGCAGTCCTTGGCCAGCGCTCGGGCACGCTCGACCAACTCGGCCTGCGTGCTCGCCAGCGCCGCGGGGCTATACCTGTGCGCATGTCAGCTTCCGTTCCGTTTCCTAGATGTTATACTCGTAGGTAGGTCAATATGCTCACAGTTGCTCATAAATACGGCTCTGCAGGTGGCTAATCTTGACCCACAGCGTCGGAATCGTCGACGACTCAAAGTGGCCGAAGCCATCAAACTCGAAGACACGCGGGATGTCGATGTCGCACTCGTGGATGACAGGCGCGCGGCCGAGCCGCAGGCCGAGGCCCTTGTCAAGGGTGTAAACGTGCCAGAAGAGGATGCGCTTGAGCTTCGCCGTGGCCGGCGGATCCTGCTTAAGCGTCTCGGAGCGATGGTAGCCGGCCGTCTGGCAGAGCTGGGCAGCCATGCAGCTGAGATGCCACGCCACAGACGGTCTTGACACGTCGACGGCGTACAGGGCCTGTTACGACGGATCAGCAACAGGTCTCACGGGAAAGCGGGACAGTTAACGTACACCCAGTAGCAGGGCCTGGACATTCTCCACCTTGGAGGACAAGAACAGTGGCGTGTTGGCCAAGCTCGTCTCCAGGTTGGCGCGGCACATTTGCATGTACGAGTGGTACTCGTCTCGCGACACGGGCTCCGTCGCCAGCGAGTGCTGCTCCATGAAAAGATTGTACAACATCGCGTTGACAATGACAAACGTGGCGTCTGAAAAGTCCTCGGTTGCGAAGTACACCATACGACACAAGCTGGCAAAGTCGGACAGGCCCACGAGCGAGCACATGATGGTGAAGAGCGTCGGCGGCGCAGCTGGAACCCAGTCAGCATCGGTCTCGAAACGCATGGATAGACAGGAACCTACCTTTGGCATGCTTGAGGAGATTCACGACGGCGGCCATGGGCGGCATGGGGAGCTTGGAGATGCCCCCCGGAGGCACGGGCTTCTGCAGCGGGAAGCGAGGGCCATGACTGATGGACCTGCGCTTCTGCATTTCGACGAGCTGGCTCAAGTTGGCCAACGCGGCCTCCATCTTGGGGTTGACCTCGCGCAGGGAGGTGCGCTTGACGGCGCGTTCGAGGAACTCGGAGGCAAACGCCGTGTGCGCCGTCAGGCCGCTGTCGCCGCCAAAGGCCGACTCCTCCTCGCTGCTCTCATAGTCGGCGGCACTGGTGGACGCGCCGGTGGGGGCGCTGCTGCTGCCGGTGCCGGGCGTGTTGACATAGGTGTTGCTGCCGATGCTGACGCTTCCGGAGCGGGCATGGTCGACGAGGGCAGAGGACGGCGCGGCGGGCGAGGCGAGCGCCTTGAGCAGCGTCTCAATGTTGCCGAGGCGAGACTCGATCTGGTCTATCTTGCGCTCACTGCGGGGGGTGTTAGCATGTCGGAGTGCCTTGCGAAGAGCGCATCATGCGTTGTTGGCCAGGACGCCGGCGGCGGCGGCATGGGCAGGAAGCGCACGAATGGGCAGGGCATGGGCATGTGTTTCGGCCGTGAGCTGGAATGGGCACGGCGTGCAACGCTGGTATGAGGGAATTGAAAGGCGGGAGGCAGCCAGCCAGCCAGCGGAACTCGTCCGTGGGTGAGGGCATCAACAAGTACGAGGACGATACCGAGGGGCGGGCGGTGATGCGAGGGAAGGCCAAGGTCAAGGCCATGTCGGGAGCGTGGTGGATGGCTAGATGCGGCAAAAGGGGACACGGCCAGGGCTGGTCGGTGTGAGGTGTTTATGAGCGAATATGAAGGGGGGCGTGTGTGTAAGGTGTAGTAGAGTGAGCGCGAATACTACGCCGGCCCTCGAGTGGCACGGCATCGCTGCGGACGAGGGATATACGAGCAGGCATGTGACGGGGGGGGCCAGCGTAATTGCCTCAGCGAGGGCATATATACCGAGCTACTCGCCCCTCCCAGAAAGGAAGACGATCATGTAGAAGAGGAAGGGCAAGAGGAGAGAAGAAAGAAAACATCGCAGTGACGTACTATTGCGAGGAGATGAGGACGCGCTGGCGCGGCTCCTTGGGTCGTTGGCCGGCGCCAGTCGATGTGCAGGACCTCTTCGCCGTGCGGCAGTTGGAGCACGGCCAGTCCTTGTCACAACGTATCTAGGAGCAGCAGGTAAGTAAGTGACGTGCCCTCTCTCTCTCTCTGTCTCTTTCGCTCTGTGCGTTCTGTGGTGTCGTCGGCGAGGACGCCGTCGGTGAGGCGGTACGTGCGTGTAAGTGGTGTGGCGGGAGGGGCCAAATGGGGGGAGCAGGGGAGCAGGGGGGGTCGGTCGAAGCCAAGACACGTTAAGCGTGCAGGGCCAAGACGACGGAAGAGGACTGACAGGTCCAATTGGGGCACGAGATGAGACGTGGGGGACGTTGGGTAGATGGTGAAAGGGGGGGGGGGGACGACGCAGGCATCACAGCGGGAGGGGAGAGAGCAGTAGAAGAAGGATGGGCCCGTGTGAACGGACAGGAGGATATGCATGCACACGTACGTACCTTGCGGAGCCGACACTGGTCACACTGGAGCGATTGGCAACAGAGGTGCACAGGTCAGCGGTTTGGGCTCTCATTCGAACGAGCAGATCAAAAGGGCTCGAGCACGGGGGCCGCGTTGCAGCGGCACACACACACCCCCCCTCTCTCTCGAAGTCGATGGTAACGCGGCGGCGGCGGCGGCAGCGGCCATGGCTGGCTGCCACGCGAGCGGCGGGCCGATGCGACGATGGCATCGCATCGAAACGCCTCCGCTCGATGGACGCACGGCCACGCAGCGCCACGCCACGACCGGGCCGGGCCCAGGGTGTGCAACGGCGGCGGGCCATCAGATATAGATAGTTACCTACACCGAGAGGGGGGGCGGGTTCCGCAGCAAACGCATAGTATAAGAGCGCGAGCACAGAACGCGCGAGGGGAGGGGGAAGGGGGGGGGGGGGGGTCAAGCACGTACAGCTCTGCGGCCGGACGCGTCGTCGGCGGCCGCGGAGGCGAGACCGAGGGAGCCGCCGCCCTGGGGGCCGCTCTGCATGGTCTGTATATAAGACGCGGAGAGGGGCGTGGGGTAATAAGAGAAGAAAGAACGAGGGCAGGCAACGGGCTGCTGTTTGCTGTTTGCTGTAGCTCCTGCTGCCGCTGCTGCTCCTACAGAGACTAGTAGCGCGCGGTCGGGGAGCGCGAGTGATTGCTGTTGATGCTTCGGTTGACGAGGAGCCGCTTGCGATGGTTGGTCTGCTCCGCCTTGTCCATGAATCGGCGGCTGCAGCTGCGGCGGCTATGGGGTCGGGGCGGCGGCGAGGGCGATCTTCTTGGCTCTCCCATCAAGGCTGTTGTTGCGGGGACGGTTCCCGGTCTGTGTGACGCGGTGATGCTATGGCTTGAGGGGGCGAGTGAGTGAGGCTGGCTGTTCGTTGCCGTTGCCGTTTGCTGCTGGGCTCGGGGGGTCCAGCTGGGACTGGGAGGGCACGATGAGTGTAGTCTGTGGGTGCTCGGTGAAAGGGGTTCCCCCTTGTGTTTGCTTGGCTTGGGCTTGGCTTGGCTTGTGGTGGTGGTGAGTGCCGGTGGATGGGGTGAGTGAGTGAGTGAGTTGGTGCGTGGGTGAGTGGATGAAGTGAGTGAGAGCGAGTCTCGCGGGCTGGTGTCCCAAGGTTGTCTTGGTAAGGACCTGGGCCGGCGGTCCGTCTGTGTGTGTCTACGGAGTACTCCTCTGCTCGTACTCGTACGTATGCCTCCCTGCCTGCCTGCCTGTCTGTCTGTCTGTCCGGGGGGGCGTGTCGTTGAGAAAACAGCAGGCTTCCAGAAGGGGGGAGGGTGCCAGCCAGGGAATGTTGCTGGGGGAAGGGGGGCCCAAGAAAATCGAATCCCGGGGGTGTCTACCAGGCAGTCTAGGCACGCGCGGTGTGTAAGTCAGTGCGCGAGTTGAGTGCTATGCGCCAGTGGTGGTGTCGGTCGGGGGGTCGCTCGGTCGGTAAGGTAAGGTAGGCAAGGCAGGCCGTTCGGTGAATCACCAGTCAACGCAGGATCAACGGTGCGGCGTCGCGTTTGAACGAAAATGAGCGGATGGCCAGTCCGCCATATACGGCCCAGCCGGGGGCCGCGGAGCCCGCGGACGCCGAGCGACCTGCCTGGGTAGGGGGGGGGGGGGCGGGGGCGGATGGGGGGCCATGGGCGGTTCTGGGCTTGCGGGCGTCCCCGGCTGGGACTCGTGTCTGTCCGACGGCCCAGGGCTGGAGAGAAGAAGACTTGTCGAGCCGCTCAGCTCTGCGGGCCCAGCGGTGTCACTCTGTGTGCAGACCCATGGGCGGCCCCATGCTCCATGTGGGCGTCTCGGTGGGCGGCCCGGTTGACGATGCGCCACCGGAGCCGCCAGAGCACAGCAGGGAGCACGAGAGATGCGCCACGCGCGTGTATCGACTCGATTTGGTGGATGGACGCGCGCACGTCAACTCACTGACGACAATCATACGGAAGCAAGCGCGGCCGCCGTTATATCCCATGGCATCAGACCGGCGGACCGGCAGACGAGCAGACGAGCAGACCACGGTCGTCGTGATGCGACGACCAGCCATCATCACCACCAAGGTCTGGTCTGGCGCGAGTGATGTGACACACTTGAAGGGGCGACACTTGATAGTTGCCAGTGCTTGTTGGTTTGAACTTTATGGATCGAGAACGTCGCGACGACGCCAAAGTCCACTTTTCCGCCATCCGCTCGCGTGTCTCTCTGTCCTGTCCTGTCTGTCCGCTGCTGGTCTCGCTCTGCCTACCGACAAATAACGAGCAATGCTATCACGACATTCTTGGCAGTTGACACCGTCGGACGCAATGGGCCAGCGGAGGCCGCGTCCTCAAGTCCGCTCGTATGGCCTCGCATCGACCCGAGATTGATAAGCCTCCGTCTCTCGCGCCCCCCATCGCCCACGAGACAGAGAAAGACCAAAATCCGGCACACGAGCCCACAATACGTGCTGTACAGACGGACTGCCTCAGGATTAAAAATCTCCCAAACCCAAACGGGGCGGAGTGATTCACGCCGGCTGGGGCCGCGTCCGCCGCACCCTGGGGATCCGCATAGCTCGTCCATACGTTCTCGTACCAGCCCGGACGAAGTAACCCGCCCATCAATCAATCAATCAATACCGCCAAGCGAGCCATCGCCGGGGCGGAGGCGCCAAGCCGTGCGGCGATTCGCTGGCGACACCCGTCCAGAGCGGGCGGCGCCCGGGCGGCCAGCCCAGAGCGGACATTGAGCGGACATTCGGACCCCCGAAAAGCTTCAATCCTTCGGCGAGGTCGTCAAGTCGTCACCGCGTTGCAGGAAGGGGGGGACGGGACACTGGCGTCTTCCTCTTTCGGGGCAATTTTCTGTTCCCTTTTCCCCCTTTACTTGCTTTCATGGCACTCCGTCTTACTAGGAATGCAGTCTCGGTCCTCTTGGCAAGGTGACGAAAGCGATTAATTCCCTTGTCACAGCTTCGTAATCCGTTTAGATCTCCGCCGCCGCCGCCGCCATCTGGTGTGTCGTGGGAGGCAGGCAGCCGTACCCGTGACGGCGACTTCCAGCCCTACGTCTCTCTCTCTCTCTCTCTGTCTCTCTCTCTCTCTCTCTCTCACGCTCGCGCTCTTTTTATTCCAGCGATTGCCCTCCCTTGACGTCGACCCGAGGAAGACGAAAGTCAAGGACCCCGTTTTGCAAAGAAAAGATCCTTCGCTACACGCTGTTGTCGTTGCCCTGTTTGTTGCAAATGCGAGCCCCCGGCGCGCACCAGCCCCGACCAGCCCTCACCAGCATACGATGATGGCCACGACCGCCGTCGACGAGGCGGCCGCCGTCAAGGTCGCCGAGGACAGCCTCGCCCCTGGTGAAACCAAGAACGAAGACAGCACCATCGATATGGGCTCAGCCACGGAGGGACAACAAGATGAAGGAGGGAAGAAGAAGAAGGAGGAGGAGGAGAAGAAGAAGAAAGGCGACGACTCGAGCTTCAAGTACTTCATGGTAGGTTGCCGATCGATCGGCCCCTCTCTCCCGCCGCGCGCGCGGGGAGGCAAGTCTCGAACAAGACTCGCGCCGGGCCGCTTGATGATGAGCGAGTTTTGGGCTGACCATGTCCCCCGTGTGGTACACTTTGCACAGCGCGTCTTCAAGTACAACGACGCCAAGGGCTGGTTCATGAACGCCGTCGCCCTCGTGTGCATGATCGCCGCCGGCACCGTCCTGCCCCTCATGGACGTCGTCTTTGGCAAGTTCATCAACGTCTTCAACGACTTTGTCACGGGCCGGCTCACGCCCGACGGGTACATGGATGAGGTGGGAAAATATACGTAAGTCTACGCCTGTGTCTGGCGTCTGGTGTCTCGCAGCAGCAGCAGCAGTAGTGTCAAGCTTTGTTGCCAGCTGCTCACTGCTGCTGCTGCTGCCAACTTTTGTAATAATATGCCAAGCTAACGGTGGGGGAAACTTTGCTGCAAAACACACAGCCTCTACTTTGTCTACCTCTTCATCGCCAAGTTCGGCCTCACGTACGCGTGGACTATCCTCGTCAACATCACCGCCATCCGCACCACCAAGAAGCTGCGCGTCGACTTTGTGCGCCAGACGCTGCGCCAGGAGGTGTCCTTCTTCGACGCGCCCTCGTCGTCCGTCTCGGGACAAATCACCACAAACGGCAACCTCGTCAACAACGGCATCTCGGAGAAGCTCGGCCTCACCATCCAGGCCATCGCCAGCTTCGTCACCGCCTTCATCGTCGCCTTCGCCGTCCAGTGGAAGCTCACCCTCATCCTCCTCGCCATCGTGCCCCTCAACCTCGTCGTCACCATCTGGTGCGTCGTCAAGGACACCGTCCTCGAGTACCGCATGTTCGACATTTACTCGGAGAGCGGCTCCCTCGCCGAGGAGGCCTTTTCCACCATCCGCACCGCCCATGCCTTTTGGGCCTTTCCCAAGCTCGTCGACCGCTTCGACGCCATCCTCGAGCGCGCCCGTCAGGTCGGCCGCGGCAAGAGCCTCATCTACGCCATCCTCTTCCCCGTCGAGTTCTTTTGCGTCATCGCCGGCTACGCCCTCGCTTTCTGGCAGGGCATCCGCATGTACTCGACCGGCGAGATCGAGCAGCCCGGCACCGTCGTCACCGTCATCTTCGCCGTCCTCGTCGCCGCCCAGGCCCTCACCCAGATCGCGCCGCAGACCATTGCCATCTCCAAGGCCACCGCCGCCGCCCAGGACCTTTTTGCCATCATTGACCGAAAGTCGGCCATTGACTCGCTCGCCGCCGAGGGCACGCGCATTACCGACTTCAAGGGCGACATCAAGCTCCGAGGCGTCAAGTTCTCATACCCCTCGCGCGCCAGCGTGCCCGTCCTGCATGGCCTCGATCTTGACATCCCGTCGGACAAGACGACGGCCCTCGTTGGCGCCAGCGGTTCCGGCAAGAGCACCATCTTTGGCCTGCTTGAGCGGTGGTATTCCTTCTCGGCTGGCTCCATCACCCTCGATGGCCACCGCCTCGAGGACCTGAACCTCCAGTGGCTGCGAACCAACATTCGCCTCGTGCAGCAGGAGCCCACGCTGTTCAGCGGCACCATCTACCAGAACGTCGTCGACGGCCTCACGGGCACCAACATGGTGGACCTCCCTGACGACGAAAAGAGTCGGCTCGTCCGTGAGGCCTGCCAGGCGGCGTACGCACATGACTTTATCGAGGATCTGCCCAAGGTAAGCCATCTGACGACTCACATCGCTTTCGAGCAGCTGTTGACCACCGCAGGGCTACGAGACGTACATTGGCGAGCGCGGCGCCTCCCTCTCGGGTGGGCAGAAGCAGCGCATCGTCATCGCCCGAAGCATCATCTCTAACCCCAAGGTCCTGCTCCTCGACGAGGCCACCTCGGCTCTCGACCCCAACGCCGAGAAGATTGTGCAGGCGGCCCTCAACAACGTCGCCAAGGGGCGTACCATGGTCGTCATCGCGCATCGCCTCAGCACCATCCGCGACGCCGACAACATCGTCGTCATGTCCAAGGGCGAGACGGTCGAGTCCGGCACCCACGCGGAGCTCATCGCCCTCGGCGGTGCATACGCGCGACTGGTCAAGGCCCAAGACCTTGGCAAGGGCGGCGGTGGCGGTACCGCAGCCGAGGACGCCGACGAAGAGAGTGAGGAGGAGCGCGGCAAACAGCCCGTGGACCTGGACGTGGCGCTGACGCGGGCTTCGACTACGGGCACGATCCCCGGGCTCGAGCCCAAGGAGGGAGAGAAGTACGGCCTTTTCTACGGACTGTTCCTCATTCTCAAGGAGCAGCGGTCTCTGTGGTGGCCCATGGCTGTGACGGTTCTCTGCTGCGCCGTCGGCGGCGGCTCCTACCCGGCGCTGGCAGTGCTCTTCTCCAAGACCATGTCTGCGTTTGAGACGATCGACGTCAGCAAGGGCAACTTCTTCTCGCTCATGTTCTTCGTCGT
The DNA here is from genome assembly GCA_029168975.1 of Purpureocillium lavendulum. Lineage (NCBI taxonomy): Eukaryota > Fungi > Ascomycota > Sordariomycetes > Hypocreales > Ophiocordycipitaceae > Purpureocillium > Purpureocillium lavendulum. The sequence continues at coordinate 4,023,467 of JAQHRD010000004.1, read as the reverse complement.
CGCGCTGGCCAACTTTGTGGCGTATGCCGTAGCCGGATGGCTGGCCAACATTCTGGCGCAGGTGCGCGAGGCCCCCCCTTTCTCATGGCGACGTGAATGCTGACCCCCCCTTTTCATCAACAGACGGTCATGAAGTTTTATCGCAGTGAAATCTTCAACAACACTCTGCGCCAGGACATGACCTTTTTCGACCACCCCCACAACTCGACGGGCGCGCTGGTGTCGCGGCTGGCGGCGGAGCCCACGTCGCTCCAGGAGCTGCTGTCCATGAACGTGGCGCTGCTCGTCGTCAACGTGGTGAACCTGCTGTCGTCGGCGATCCTGGCCATCGCCGTGGGGTGGAAGCTGGGGCTCGTGCTGGCGTTTGGCGCGCTGCCGGTGCTCGTGGGCGCGGGCTACGTGCGCATCCGGCTCGAGTTCAAGTTCGAGGACGACACGGCGGGGCGGTTCGCCGAGAGCAGCGGCGTCGCGGCCGAGGCCGTCATGGGCATCCGGACGGTGTCGTCGCTGGCGCTCGAGCGGGCCGTCGTGGAGCGGTACGAGGCGCGGCTGCAGGGCATCGCGGGCGCGGCCATGAGCAGCCTCGGGTGGAAGATGTTCTTCTACGCGCTCAGCCAGTCCGTGTCGTTCCTGGCCATGGGGCTGGGCTTCTGGTACGGCGGCAAGCTCGTGTCGACGGGCGAGTACACGACGGACCAGTTCTACACCGTCTTCATCGCCGTCGTCTTCTCGGGCGAGTCGGCCGCCATGCTGTTCCAGTACTCGACGAGCATCACCAAGGCGCGCACCGCCATCAACTACATCTTCCGCCTGCGCCGCGAGCGGGAGCTCTTTGACGCGCCCGACGACAGCAGCGGCAGCAGCAACAGCGGCAGCGAAGACCAGCAGGGCAGCAGTGGCAGCAGCTGCACCGGAGAGGACGATGGCAAGGCGGGGACGGAAAAGGAAAAGGGGGCCGCCGCCGCCAAGGGCACCGAGCTCGTCTGCGACGCCGTCGAGTTCGCGTACCCGCTGCGGCCCAAGACCAAGGTGCTCCGCGGCATCGACGTGACGATGCGGTCCGGGCGGATGGTGGCGTTCGTCGGGGCGTCGGGGTGCGGCAAGTCGACCATGATCGCGCTGCTGCAGCGCTTCTACGACCCCGTGGCGGGCGAGCTGCGGGCCGACGGGCACGACATCAAGACGCTCGACCGGTGCCGCTACCGGCGCGACGTGGCGCTCGTGCAGCAGGAGCCGGTGCTGTACCAGGGGTCGATCCGCGAGAACGTGTCGCTGGGCCTCGAGCGCGGCGAGCCGTCGGCGGCGCAGCTCGAGGCGGCGTGCCGGGCAGCCAACGTCTGGGACTTTGTCGCGTCGCTGCCGCAGGGGCTCGACACGCCGTGCGGCAGCCAGGGCCTGTCGCTGTCGGGCGGCCAGCGGCAGCGCATCGCCATCGCGAGGGCCCTCGTCCGCGGGCCGCGCATGCTGCTGCTCGACGAGGCCACGTCGGCCCTCGACACCGAGTCGGAAAAGGTGGTCAAGGAGGCCCTCGACCGCGCCTCGGCCGGCCGCACCACCGTCGCCGTCGCCCACCGCCTGAGCACCGTGCGCGACGCCGACCTGATCTGCGTCTTCGCCAAGGGCTGCATCGTCGAGCGCGGCACCCACGACGAGCTGCTCGACCGCCGCGGCCTGTACTACGAGATGGTCCTGGGGCAGTCGCTCGACCGCGAGGCTGCGTAGTCTCTCTCTCTCTCTCTCTCTCTGTCTCTCTCTCTGTCTCTGAAGACCTGAAAGGGAGGTGGACGGGTGGGTTGTGCGTTGTTGCTCAAGCCGTGTTGTGCGTGCAAAGCAAGCGTTGTTGGGGGAAAAGTGAAGGAAGGAGTGGTGAGGATACGGATACAGGGTTGGCGTTGTCGGACATTTTGGCTGCAGGGTACAAAGTACATATCAGCGACATTTCTGCTCAGCCCAAGCAAGTACTAGATGCACATAGATGGATGTGCATACGCATACACACTTCACACCACATACACATGATAAAATCGATAGTAAATAAACACGGAGATGTTGAAGCCATCCAAAGGAACACTGCCTGTACTGTATAGGTCCCGTCTACTATATGTCATCTACCAACGACTTTTACTCGATTCTATCTATACCCGACACCTCCTTCCCCCCCCCCCCCCCCTCCTCCCCCTACGAGCGGTTACGCGAACGTCTTGGCATCGCCCTCCTTGAGCTTGCCCGCGTCGACGAGGCGCTTGACCTCGCCGGCCCAGACGCCCTTGATCTCGTCCGCCACCGTCAGGCCGTTGAGCTTGCCGGCGAGCGCGGCGATCTCGTCGGGGTCGATCTTGCCCTGCACGAGGTCCACGTCGTTGAGCACGGCGTCGATCTGCGCGGCCGAGGCCTCGCCGCCGGCGCCGGCAAAGTAGTTGGCGTCCTTGACGGAGCCCTTGAGGACGCGCTTGTTCTTCTTGACGGCGTTCTTGGCCGCCTCCTTGGCCTTCTTGGCCGAGTCGCGGTCCGTCTTGGCCTTCTCCTCGGCCTCCTTGGCCGCCTTCTCGTCGGCCTCCTTCTTGGCCTGCGCCTCCTCGGCGGCGCGCTTCTCGGCCGCCTCCTTGTCGAGGCGCTTCTTGTTCTTGGCCGCGTTGGCCTCCTGGCGGAAGCGCTTGATGCGCTCGTCGCCGGCCGACGCCTCGTCGAGCAGCTTGCGCAGGCGCGTGTTGTCCTCGGCCTTCTTCTTCTTGCGCGAGTTGGCGTTCTTGCGCTCCACGTGGCGCTTCTGGTCGCGGTTCTCGTTGTCGTCGGGCACGTCCTCGTCGAGGTACTCAAAGGTGCGCCAGCTGTCAAAGTTGTACCAGAAGTTGTAAAAGTCCTCGACGTGGTCCTTGGTCGAGTTGGCGTCGCCAAACGTCGGCACGGGGTGCGTCTTGGAGAAGCGCGCCTCCGACTTGAACACCTTGGACCACAGCTTGTAGTAGTCGCCCTTTTGCAGCTGCTTCTTGGTCGGCGGCTCCACGTCGGCCTCCTCGTCGACCGAGTCGTACTGGCGGCGCTTGACGGGGTCGAGCAGGACGTCGGTCGCCTTCTGGATGCACTTGAAGAACTGGTCGTCCTCGGTCGCGCCCTGGGCCGCCTTCTTGTCGGGGTGGTGCTTGAGCACCTTCTTGCGGTGGGCCTTCTTGATCTGCTCCTCGGTGGCCTTCCAGCGGTACTTGGAGATGCCGAGCACCTTGTAGTGGTCCTGCGACTTCCAGTCCTTGGCCTGCGACTGCAGCATCATGGGGTCCTCGGGCTCGCTGACGTCGCTCTCGTCGCCATCCTCAATCTTCTTGGCGTTCTCCTGCGCCTGGATGCGGTCGTCCTCGGAGAAGGTGCGGTTGTGGCGCGAGCGGCGGGCGTGGGCGAGGAAGTGAGGGCCCACGGGCTCGATGCTGCGCTGCGTCGCGCCCGACAGCTTGCCAATGGCCTTGAAGTCCTTGTCGGCGCTCCAGCCCTCGGGCAGGAGCGGCAGCGGGATGGTGATTTGCGCGGCCGGCGCCATGGTTGCGGTGTGTGTGTGTGCTGGTGCAGCTGGGTGGGTGAGGTTGCAGGACGCAAGCAAAGAGAGGCAGCAGCAAGTTTCCGACTTTTTTCTGCATGAGAATGAGAAATTTTGGTGGGGTCGGTCGGGTCTGATCTGACCAGGTCCCGCAGCGCACCCGCTGCAACGGCGGCGCCACGGGGCCCCCGGAAGCCGGCTGAACCTGGGCTCCGCTACGGGCGGCAGCAGCACCTGACGATTTGGCGAGCATCCGAGGACCTGACGCTGGCTGGCCTGCGTCTACTTTTTTTTTTTGCGACAGGCGTCACCACATCCTGTCCGTCACCATGGCGTTGGTAGCATATCGGAACCTCTTGCGCGCGGCGCGCATAGCCTTCCAAGGTACGTTGCAGCATCTGTCGCCATGTTCGAGCCGTCGGTAAGCCGAGCAGACTCTGACAAGCACAGGCGATGCCCCCGTCCTGGCCGCCGCGCAGGTCCAGATCCGCAACGAGTTCCGCCAAAAGTCGTCACTCGACTCCTCGAGCGCCGACACGCAGGCCGCCATCCAACACGCCGACGAGGTTGCCAAGATCCTGCGCGAAAACGTCGTGCAGGGCAAGCGGGCTGCCGACGAAGACAGCACCTACAGTGCGTTTTCTTCCGCCCCCCGCGGGTCCCCCGCGACGACCTTGCGTATGCTAACACTTGCCAGAGCTGCGCATTCACGAGCACACCGAGAGGGGAGATAACGAAAGCATAACCATGGGCGGCGCGGGCACCCTGGGAGGAGGAGGATGTGGCTGCAAATAATCTGCTTCATAGACTGTACCAATAGCTGTAAAATACATCGGGACGCGCGGTACGCCGGCATGATACCCTCTCAATTCAACGACATGACCTTCGCTTTTGCCACTTTATCCGCTTGTAATGAACCCCAAACGCCGTGCGCCACAAATGCTGGGCATGACGGCCCTGGCTACTCCCCGGAGAGACTGGCATAGTTGGGCGCCTCGTCGGCTCCCGGCGGCGCTGCCACCGTTGGCGGAGCCGCGATCCGGGGCTGGCCACCGGCGCCCTGCTGCGATGAGCCCGCGATGGCCCGTTGGTGTCCGTGCGGCTTGGCGATGCGCGCATCGCGCAGCATCTGGCCGCGTTGTTCTCTGTCCATGGTGCCAATCGCCTTGGGCTGACCCCATCGTATCCGCAGCGGACATCCGGCAATCACGGCGCGGCCCTCGCAAGCAGCCGCCGCTCTCTCGGCCGCCTCTCTCGTCTCGTAGTTTATGAATGCGCAGTGCGACATGTGGGAGCACACCAGGCTCTTGATCTTCCCGTGGACCTTGAAGAAGTCGCGCAGCTTGTGCTCCGGTAGGTCGTCCTCGACACCCGTCACAAACAGAGACATGATGTTCTTGTCGTCGGGCGGCAGCCAGTCCTTGGGGCTCGGGGGCAGCTGGGCCGCGCTCGGGAAGCGTCCTTTTCCACCCCGTGGCTTGGCACCGGCGGCGGCGGCGGCGCGCGAGTCTCGTGTTCGGATCGGCCCCGGGCCGCCAACGCCCGCGCCTACCGCGGCGTTGCCCCCCGTCGACGCGCCAGCCTGGGCGGCCGCCAGCTCCGACTCGTCCACGGCGCGGCCCTTTCGGAAGTACGGTTTGCTGGCGGCCAGCCGGCGGAGCAGCTCGCGGGCCTTGTCGTCTGTCTTCTCGTACTCTTCGATGCCCGCCTTGCCCTCCTCGATGAGCTTCTCGTTGTTTTGCGCAAAGTATTCGCGGTTGATGTCGGACTGCGGGCCGGGCGCGACCATCTTGAGCGCAGCGTCGCGCACGGCGATGGGCAGGCCAAAGGATAGGTCGAGCATGCAGCTCTGGCAGCAGTTCTTGAGGCGCGCGCACGTCAGGCAGATGTTTGTGCGCTTCTTGCGGCCCTGGGTGCGCTCGGCGTTCCACGAGAAGACGGTAAACGGTCGCGTGCACTGCGATGGATGCGGCGTCAGCATACGGCGGGAAGAAACTTGATTCGCGACGAGACGAAGATGACGTACCAGTTTGCACTCGGCGCCGTAGTCCTCCTTGATCATCTTGACGTACGGGTTGTCGGGCAGGCAGTTTTCGCAGACGGAGGGAAAGTCGGTCGTCTCCCAGCCGGAGCGGTTGAGGTCCTGCTTGATCTGGGGCGGCATGGTGGTGGAACGGCGCGGCGATCGCGGTGATGTTTGCGTGAAGCTGCGACGTCGAGGCGTCAGCTGTCTCGTCAGAATCTTATCGCTGCCATCTCTGCGCCCAGGTCAAGTCTCAAGTGCCGCCACCCACGGCGACGGCTGGTCGCCTGCTGACTAACAAGTGTCGAATCTTATCGATACCGGTCGCCCCCCACCTGCACCCACTGGCTGCTCGGCCTCTGCGCCCTGCAGCCTGGAACCTCGCCTACTGGCCCCTGTGGGTGCAGCACTGCAGGGCACCTCACCCCCTTTTCTCAGCAGGCCGCCCGTCCGCCCGCCCGCCGCCCCCAGCCACTGCACTGCGTCCGCCAGCGCCAGCGGCGACAGGACGGGAGGCTCCAGCTCGCGTCGGCATTGGTTCGCATTCTGTCTGTTCCAGCCCACATGCAGTGTTCGGGTTCGTATTCGGGTCTGCCGCTCCACCGCCTGCCCGATTGCGCCTCCCCGGATCCAAGCGGCTCGTCGTCACCCGCAAATCTGAGATTGCCAATTGGGACGGAGGCTGGTTAGTCAGGGGCACTGCATTGGCATGTGCGAAAAAAGAGAGGCCCCGTGAAATTGCGCCTCCAAGAGCGTCCCTCAATCATCAGGCCATAAAAACTCCCGCCTCCACTGGATCCCGCTGCCACGCCCCCCTCGCCCCCGAGACACGACGCTCGACCCTCTCTTCTGTCGCCTTCCACCTCGCCCCTCGATCTTGTCCATCCATTGCGCCTGTCCGTCTGTCCGTCTGTCCGCCGTCAACCGCAGCCGCAGCCGCAACAACCTTCAACATGGTTTCCTCCACCCTTTCCAACCTCGAGCGCGAGGACCACAGCCGCGATGCCGCCTTCAACAAGGCCATGCACGGCAAGTCGGCCCAGGCCCGCGGTGGCATCGCCGCCATGTTCTCCAAGGGCTCCGACGCCAAGAAGGCTGCCGTCGACGAGTACTTCAAGCACTGGGACAACAAGCCCGCCGCCGATGAGACGGACGAGCAGCGAGCCGTACGAGCCGTTTCCCCCCTGGATTCGCGCGCACAACGAGACTGACGAGACTTCCAGGCCCGCACTGCCGAGTACGCGACTTTGACGAGACAGTGAGTGATCCAACACGTCCTCGAAGCCAGACAATCGCCTCTAACCGCCGGGCAGCTACTACAACCTCGCGACCGATCTGTACGAGTACGGCTGGGGCCAGTCCTTCCACTTCTGCCGCTTTTCCACCGGCGAGCCCTTCTACCAGGCCATTGCCCGCCACGAGCACTACCTCGCCCACAGCATGGGCATCAAGGAGGGCATGAAGGTGCTCGACGTCGGCTGCGGCGTCGGCGGCCCGGCCCGCGAGATTGCCAAGTTCACCGGCGCCCACATCACCGGCCTGAACAACAACGACTATCAGATCGAGCGCGCCACCCACTATGCTGCCAAGGAGGGCCTGTCGAACCAGCTCGACTTTGTCAAGGGCGACTTCATGGTGCGTGATGCCGCGCTGCAGCGTTCTCGTCGTCCCGCGCGCTAACCCCGTGGCAGCAAATGTCTTTCGAGGACAACACCTTCGACGCCGTCTACGCCATCGAGGCCACGGTCCATGCGCCCACGCTCGAGGGCATCTACAGCGAAATCTTCCGCGTTCTCAAGCCCGGTGGCATCTTCGGCGTCTACGAGTGGCTCATGACCGACGAGTACGACAACAGCAACCTGCACCACCGCGAGATCCGCCTCGGCATCGAGCAGGGCGACGGCATCTCCAACATGTGCAAGGTCAGCGAGGCCCTCGACGCCATCAAGGCGGCCGGCTTCGAGCTGCTGCGCAACGAGGACCTGGCGGACCGCCCCGACCCCTCGCCGTGGTACTGGCCTCTGTCGGGCGAGCTGCGCTACATCCAGTCCGTCGGCGACATCTTCACCATTGTGCGCATGACGACCTGGGGCCGCACCATTGCCCACAACCTGGCTGGCTTCCTGGAGATGGTGAAGCTCGCCCCCGCGGGCACCAAGAAGACGGCCGACAGCCTGGCGCTCGCTGCCGACTGCCTGGTCGCCGGCGGCCGCGAGAAGCTGTTCACGCCCATGTACCTGATGGTTGGCCGCAAGCCCGCCCAGTAGACGGATGAGTCTGTATTGCGGCTGCATGGTTGAGGTTGGCGTTGAGGTTCGCAGAAAAGCGAGGGAAAATCGGGAGCATAGAGCCTGGACGGGAAACATAAACATGCATCGCCATGAGCGTTTCGACGAGGCCGTGGGAACAGGGAGTTTCACTATGGACATGTATACAACCGGCATACCAACATTTAATAATCTAGACCTTTCCGACTTTGACTTCTTTCACCTGCGCTGGAGGGAACAGGGTCTGCCTGCGGGCGTGGCTTGGCCGTGTTAGCGGCCGGGCTGACATGGATCCCAGACGCGAGGCGCACCGAGTGACTCAAGGCGGCGCAGCTTCGCCGCAGCGACCACCAGGCAGGCCATCGACGGCAAGGCGACTGGAGTTGCGGCATGTAAGTTAGAAAGTCTCCACGAAGCGACCTTATAAAATGTTGGCGCGATCCTGGCGACCGATGCTCTTGGGGCGATTGGGAGCGATTGCCCGAACGACTTACACGATAGTCCCCTGAACAGCACATCTAATTGTAACTTTGCCCGCGGCGAGCGGCAAACGAGCCGGCTACTTGCCCGGTCTTACAGCCATGGCTGCGGCCGCCAGCGAGCTATCCGACGACGACCTCGTCCAGCTGTCCGTGTTACGCGACGAAGAGACGGATGGCCTGGTCGAGGCAGGGCACCTCAGCGACAAGCACCGATGGGACTCACCACTCGAGTCGACCATCTCGTTCGAGTACGACGAGATGACGCTCCACGTCACGCCGGGGCCGGCATATCCCGTCGCGCAGCCGGCGTGGGAGATTGTCAACCGCAGCATGCCCATCGACGCCGTCGACGGACTGCGTCGGCGCCTGCGCGGCATCATTGCCGAGGGCCACGTCGTCAACACGGCCGAGCGGCTGCGTGCCTGGGTAGCGGCCTGCGACGGGCGTGAGTTTGACTACTCCAAGGTCATCACGCTCATGGCCGACGAGGCCAGGCGCGCCCTCGCCGTGTTCCGCATCGAGCGAGAGCGCAAGACGCCTACCAAGAGGCGCAAGAGTCCCGCATCGCAGCTCGGCTTCGACATGAAGCGAGGCGTCGACATCCAGATGCTGTCGTCGAGCGAGCTTGCGCTGCGCTACCTCGGCAAGACGCCGCAAGACGTCGCCGCCATGATCCCGCCGCAGTACCGCGTCCAGCACATCGAGGAGGTGATCCGGAAGGACCTGGCCGTTGGCTTCGACCAGGCGCACGCGCAGCTCCGCGCCCAACTCTCCGAGCTGCCGCTGCGCGTGCTGCGCCGCCACGCGCCGCCGCAGATGTGCCGCAGCACGCGCGTGTCCGACTACGTCGAGCACCTGTCGCGCCCGCGGCTGACCTTCCACGGCACGCAGCGGCGCTTCGTGTCCAGCATTGTGCGCCACGGGTTCCTGCGGCCGGGCATGCGCGACCCTTCGACGGGCGCGGCCCACGCCGTGCGCTGCGGCGCGACGTACGGGCGCGGCATCTACAGCTCGCCCGACGCGGGCTTCGGCCTCGCCTACGCGGACTGGTGGTGCGGCCGCACCGCCCCGGGCAGCTACTTTGGCGTCAAGCTCGTCGTGTGCGCGACGCTCATGGGCCGCGCGCGCCTCATGTATCGCGAGGACGGATGGCGAGAGCACGACGAGGCCCACGAGGGGGCCGACTCTCACGTCGGCAACGACGGCTTGGAGTACGTCGTCTTCGCGCCGGAGCGCATCCTGCCCGTGTACGTCGTGCATCTGGACTGGGGCGACGACAACGCCGCCTTCTTCGAGGACGTGCCCGACGACCCGGCCGAGTACGCGGCGTGGGCAGCGGCGCGCGCGAGCAAGAACCGGCGCAAGACGGCGCCGCCGCACCCACGGCTGCTGGGTGACGACGCGGAGCGGCAATCCGCCGGAGACAGGCAGCGCGCGCGCGAGGCCGTCTTCGCCCGGGCGGCCAAGTACTTCCCGTACGGGTACGGCCCCGCGTCGGGCACCAGCTTCCAGGTCCTCGAGGTCGGCGAGGTGTCCGAGGACGAGGAGGACTACGGCGAGTACCAGGAGCAGCGGGTAGACGGTGGCGGCGGTGGCGGCGACGGCGAAGGGGGGATGGGCGCAGGAGGGTACTGGAGCTGGCAGAAGATGGGGGAGATTGAGGACCACGGAGGCGAGGAGGGCCTCGCGCGGGACGAGTACCTGGCGCAGAAGAGGGCGCATGGCCCGGCGTGGAGCGACGTGCTGCTGCCAGACGAAGAGGGCGGTCGAGTGACTAAGGAGGATGTCGAAGATGACGACTATGAGTTTTGCCTAGGGAGGCTGATGGGCGCTGAGGAGTACGAAGTAGCCTGAGAGGCATGGTGGGCGACCTTGTGATACCCAATAGCTTGTTGACTAAATGAAACACGTTCAGATTTAATCGAGGACATGAGCACTATCAATGTGTTGGTGCAATGCGGATAGAAATACGGAGTACACAGGGAACGCAGTCGTTGCCAGACGCTAAGCTCAATTTCCCATATATCCAGGCCCAGACAACTGTTCAAGCCAGCACACGACAAAGTCTCGCATTCACTTATCTGAACAAGAGTTTGCGCTTCAGTACTTCGTAGGGTTCGTCGTGTTTATGAGCGTAGCGACTGTTAGGGAAGGACGTACGAGTCGAGCAGTAACGCGATCCACTTTCTGCCCACGAGTTGCAGCCCTCCTTGACACACCGTATCGCAGGGGAAGGCATGCTGTCTCGGATTGATGTGAGAGTTTAGGAACACTGGCAAGACTGGACGAAGAGCAGTACCGTGGATGGTGCTGTGGTGGTTGCGGACAGTGTTGGAAGCGAGGGAGGATATTGAAAGAACTGTTTGGCTGACTGACACACTCCTTACTTATTCTTCCCGTCTGAGCCGGGCCTGTTCTCTCAGCTCGTGCCTCCCGAGATTCGAGTGTTACTGCTGGAATGTCCCTGGCCCAGTTTGTGCAAGCTGATGGAGTCTTTGTGTAACAGCTGGGTACATGTAGTCGAATTGAGCCGCGGACGCATTTTCCGTGTCCAACGTCGCGCAGCTGCAAGACGCACGCACATCGACTGGCCCCTTTCCACGACTAGAAAGCGACCGCGAACGGGCACGATCATCGAAACTCGCTGCTCGCCATACCGCTGCTTGACAAGTCTATAGTGCACATGGCCTGATCTTGCCGCTCTGATCCTCGCGTCGAGTGGCCCGGGCGTTACACAACAGCCGCAGGGCAATCTGCCAGGCTTTCATTCAGCAACTCGTACGGTGATATATCCGTGCGGCAGACGCCAGTGGGGCCTCTGTCGTACACGAAGGCAAACCAAAACATCTCACTCTCCGGTCTCCCTTCATCGGGCTGAGCTGCGGCGGAACCAACGAGCCAGCTACTTCGTGGAACGGTGAGAGCTGCAAATTGGCAAACCGGAGGGGCGAGAGACCACTAACAGACGATTCCTGGACAGAAGCCATTCCCTTCATCCATCGCTTCGTGTTCTCACGCGTCTTGTCTGTGGCAACGCGACTGAGAGCCCTCGACGAGAGACATGCCCCTGTGGCTATGCGACTTCCACGGTTGCCGGAAGCCGGCCGTGCGTACGCTCGGCGACTGCGTGCTCTGCGATCGTCACCTTTGCGCCCGGCATGTGAGGCCCGAATCACACAGCTGTCCGCGGTGGGAGGCAAGTAAATTCTCGATCGATCGCGACCCAAGTCCATGTACACTGACGCGTGAAGCGGGCAGGATGCCAGTGCGTACGATCCCGCAGCTCGCGAGGCCGAAGCCCGCGAGCTCGCGACCCTCATCGGCAAGATTGACACAGACGCCCTCGCTGCGCGGGCCTCCCGTCTTCGCAATGGCGTGGCCTGCACGGTTGCCCGTCTGCAGTACGACGCGAAGACGAGGAGTTCCGTGATGGGGGGTATGAACTACCACATCGAGTTGCGCTTCAAAGACGGGGTCGTCTGGATTGCACGCATACGAAGGTTCAACGCGACGTCGCCGCCTGCGCCCTTGCGTGACTACATTGTGCGCAGCGAGGTGGCGACGCTCCGGTTCCTCGAGCAGACTGCCGTCCCGGCGCCCAAGGTTCATGAATTCGCCCTCGAGGGCCCGGACAATCCCGTTGGCGTTGGGTTCATCCTCATGGACAAGATGCCGGGGAGGTCGCTGCGCTGGTCTACAGCAACGCCGGAGCAACGCAAGCGAGTAATGGACCAAATCGCAGACGTATTCATTGAGCTGCAGAAGAACCCGTTCCGTGCCCTCGGCTCTCTGGACGAGTCTGAAAGTACCCGCATTGGTCCCTTTGCACGCGAGTCACTCACAAACTTTGAAGGGCCCGAGATGCAGACCATCGGACCGTGCTCGTCCTGGCAAGAGTACCAGCTGAGCTCGCTGCGCCTCGTCTTGGACTTGATTCTGCGCGAGGAGATGTACACGCAACGACCAATGGACGCCTACCTGATCCATCGATTCCTGATTGATCTTGTTCCGTGCGTCCTGCCGCCCTCGGCTGCTGATGGCAAGTTCTACCTCAAGCACGCGGACGACAAGGGAGACCATGTACTCGTCGACGACGACTTCAACGTCACGGCCATCATCGATTGGGAGTGGGCGCACACGGCACCGGCGTACCATGCATTCAACTCGCCCATCGGGTTCCTGCCGGTGGCGGAGTTTTACGACGGGAAGAGCACCATTGGCGTCGACGAGGCGGCGTTTGCGCAGCTGCTCGAGAGCAAAGGACGCAACGACCTGGCGATCCACGTGAAGCGCGGACGGGTCCAGCATCTCTTTACGTTCTGCAGCGGGTACGACCTGGAAGACTGGGATGGATTCCTCGGGCTCTTCAGGGGCCTGAGAGACGCTGCTGGCAAAGATGGAGGGATGGGGTGGGACGAATGGAGGGCGACTGCGATGGCACGGTACTCGGATGACGAGGGTCTCCGGTCTCTTCTCGTTCGCGGCACCCACAAGTGATTTGGGCTTGTGTTTGTAGGTCTAGGTCTAGAGGTGGTTTTGCTATCGAGCAGTAGTAGTTATAATGTAAGGTTAGGGTCCAAGCTATCGAGAATGACCATGTCCCGCTAGCCCCTCCACCTCCAACGACGCGAGAACAAAGGCAGCCTCGCCAAGGAGGCTGTTGGGCAGAATCGGCTGAGACGTGTAGTACTCGTACGTCGCCGTCGAGTTGAGGCTGCAAACCGCGACCGTCTTGTCGAACCCAACGGTGCCATTACCGTTGCCGACGTCCGTGACGAACGCATCCGTCGTGTATTCGTACGCCTTGAGCGCGGCCTTTTGAAGCCGCCGCCCCGAGTAGTCGCTCAAGATTCCCAGCCGCAGACCCTTGAGGATGGAAAAGATAAAGAGGACTGTGCTCGAGCTCTCGAGGTAATTGCCCGCGCGTCCGGGAAACATGGGCAGCTGCCACCACGCGCCCGTCGCCGCGTCGGCATATTCGACGAGGGAGCCCACGATCTGCACCGTCGCGTTGCGGATCTGGCTGCAGACGGGGCGGTACGGTCTTCGCGAGTCGCCGCAGTGTAAGCCGTCGTACGTCTGCACCATTCCTGCAAGGAACCAGCCGAGCGACCGGCCCCAGACGTAGGGGCTCGAGCCGGTGACGTTGTTCGCCCAAACCGCCTTGCGTGACCAGTCGTATCCGTGCGCGAGCAGGGCGTTGTCGGGCATCTTGCAGTGGTCCTGGAGCAAGTCGACTTGGAGACGCATGTCGGTCTCGTTGGGGTGTGCAGCGGCGGCCATGAAGGGCAGCAGAGAGACCATGCCGTCGAGGTAGCTCCATTCCGTGTAGACGTAATACCAGAGGCCGCCGTCGGGGTTGCGCCGCTGCAGCACGAGAGACGCATTGATGGCTTCATACGCCGTCTTTGAAGCTTCCGTAATAGGCAAGCCGGCTTGCGATGCACGTTCAATGCCCGCGGCCAGGGAGAAGCGGTCGAGCGGGCGGCCTGCAGGCCAGGTGGCGTTGGTGTACGGCCGCGCCGCGGTGTCGAGCACCTTGACGAGGTAGTCGTTGTCGCTCTCCCGGCAGTCAGAGCCTGGGTGCTGCGAGAGGAGGTCCTGCATGGCCAGCGCGAGGATGCCATTCTCGAGGGTGCTGGACGCGGCGCCGGAGGAGATGACGCCTTGCTGCCGCAGCTTGATGCTGTCAAGCATCCGCCGTGAGTACGGCGTAGCTACGGCTCCAAGTGCGCCCGCCGTCCCGAGAGCGGCAGCGAGAAGTGTGCGGCCCTTCATGGTCAATTGTTTTGAAGCTCCCTGGCTGATGGATGCCGGTGTCGAGCAGACGATCAGTCTCGGTGAGGGCAAGTGGGAGAGGGCGCCGTCTTATGCTGCTGCCCTCCGCCCAAGGATTTCTTCATTTGCCTTGCGAGGATCACAAAATTGTCAATGTGCCAGCCGCTAACTCGAACCGTTATGTCTCGTATCAAGGCCGGTCTCCAATTGATGTCTTCTGCGGCCAATGAACGCACCTTGGTGCCTCATCCTTGCGCGAATTGACTTTGCGCCGCGACTTTCGGTACAGTAAGCCGCGGGGCGGGGATGGGGATGCTTGTCGATACCTTGTGGGTGAGGTTTATAAGTGAGCAATGGAGACTCGCTGTTTGCGCCGATGTAATTTCTCCCGTTTCACTTATGAGCAAGCTACAGGCGAGCCACGGCCCGTCACCCGTGAACCGTCTGGTATTTCGTATGAATATCGACAAGACCGCGGACTTGAAAGCCTGGGCTCGTCGGCCAGCCGGACCCAGGCGCAGCGGGGAAGAATTTCCAAGCTTGTCGCTGACGCCTGGCGGCGGCACCGGACGTAGCATCAGCGCCAGAAAGTGGCAGGGCATCAAATAATAAACGCACCTGGGGCCGTTACCGGCTGTCCGGCAGTAAGGGGACGCTAATGCAGTCCATGATCTGCTCAGTGGGCCTGCCTGTTCATCGCACCGAGACCAGACCGGTCCAGTGTCTACTCCAGAGTCCAGACTCAGGATGATGCACGGCTGAGTCCACGGGAAACCGGGACGATGGAGACGCTGAACCGCGAGGCAGCGAACTAGGACACTGACTGTAATTCGCACCAAACACCATCGTCACCCGCACAAGCAGACCCATACCGGACGAGAGCCAAGTGCCAAGTGCCGTGAGCATCCTGCACGCTCGCTTGATAGCAAGGAGAAAGTTCCTAAACATCAACGTCCTTGCAATCACGTCGACGTCGCGCCGAGGAGCATCATAATGCTAGATCACATCATTTAACAATATATCGCCCAAGTACTCCTGCCTACCTGCCGCCGCAGGACCACACCGCAATGGCATCACCGCAGCATTAACATGTCAACCTAGAGTCAAACGCGCATCGTTCAAGCTCTGCGTAGTCGACGCGCTGTCCATATGCGATTTGCCGGAAGCGGACTGGAGCGCGAGAAGTCTGCGCATGTTCTGCCGACCACACCGGTCTCGACGAGTGTCCCGCCACGTACGGACTGCAGTGATGCAGAGTTCCCATTGCGCCAAAACTCCTTGTATAGACAGGGAGTGTTGGCCGCGTCACCGGTAGAATGCCGAGCATAACCAGCTCATAATTATAGTATGGCTTGAGAGTATAGCAAGGCTAGGCTGCTGCGTCTATGCCTTGGCATGCACGGCACGGAGCCCAGTATCCTCTGCGGCGCGCAGGCGCAGTGGTAATGCGCATGATTCGCATCACGCTTTGTTAAAGCAAGATGATATGATCTCGCAGGGTCTTCCATGTGTCGGTGGGGAACAAACGCCGTCTTGGTCCGCTTTGGAAAGGACAACCCCGAGGCCTGACAGCGCATGCACCTTCCTCCATGTTGAGCTTGCCTCCAGCGGTCGTTGCGCATAGCAGTCTATAAAGTAGGCGTATAGAGCCTTGCGTGTTCATAATATGCCCTTCATTGCAAAACACCGCTCCTAGTATACACTCGCCAACACTCTGACTTACATCTTGCCATCCACGGAACTCGTGAGTGGCAGTCATGCGCAGTATTGCCATTGTTCTTTTCACCGCGCTGGCGGTTGCCCTGCCTCGCAGTCTCGAGGAGCGTGGCCGAGCGCCCGCTCGGGTCATCTTTCCCGGCCCAGTCAGCGAGGAGTCTCCCAAGCAGTCTGGGACGAATCTCGGCAACAAACAGACAGGCAACGAGGGCAAGCAAGCTTGGCGCCGGCCTTTTTGCCGCGACGATGACGAGACATGTCTGGGCACGGTGAGATTCTGCGACGTGATTTACCGGCGCGAGAATCTGCCGGTTGGGCACAACAAGAACGAAATCGAACGCCGCACCAGGGAATGCTTGGCAGGTCGAGAGATCAGCGGCTGGCCTCTCAAAGAGTGGTACTGTCCAGCCGTGTATTGCCCCAAGGAGTTCTCGAGGAGCGAGCAATGCCGAGGAACGGAGAGGACGTGCGCGTGGCGACTCGGCTATCACACCACGACTGCTTGTCTTGCCGACCACGAAGCGAAGATGATGGTCAAGGAGTATCGGTGTGATGCCCGTCTGCCGTTCTACGAGGGTACCCAAGAGAGTTGCTGGGACACGGGCCACCCTTCAGACGAAGCGTGCTGGGGCATCGAGCAGTATTGTGCCTCCGAAACCCGCTACAAATCTGGCGGCTACAAGAGCTCCGACGAATGTCGCAGGGCCCGCCATGAGAACCCAAACAAACGCAACATTTCGACTCGGCAGAGGGATTCAATCTCCGTGAAGGGGAAGGCGACGAAGGCGCCGGAGGGGAAATGGGTGTTTGAGGACTAGTGACATCCTAGAGGACTGTGAGCTCGTCGAAGCAGGGAACTTCAGTTTTGTATCGAGCACGAAGCCTTCTGGCTACATGCACACGGAGTAGGTTCCCCGTTTACTATGTGTAACAGGAGAGACAGGAAATATGTCCGCAAAATGTTTGAGCACCCGCAGCGCACAAACGTGGCAATCCATGTACCCGGCATGACTTAACTTTGGACTACCTATGCTGTGCCATGCAAACGGATGCTCCAACCTGACCGCCAGTCCATGGCCGCCGACCGGCAACCACGGACGGATCTATTACTTATCGCCGCGGAATGTTGACGTGAATCCCATCAGCGACGCCTATGGCTGCTCATTCTTATCACTAATCATGAAGTGCGTCGGTGCCGCGAAGTCTGCATAGAGAGAAGCCACGGAATCAGGCGTCCGAATAGTCTCGAGTTTGGCTGCAAGTCTTGGAGAGGCCCTGTTACAGGGGGGGTTTGGTTCACGAGCGGTCACGCGCTGGGCGGATTCTGTGGAATCAGGCGCCCAAAGTACACTGGCAGGCGCTTCCAGGTTGCCAGCCAGTGACCATCAGCCAGTGCCAACTTTCGCCGGAGATGCAGCGATTGGCGAGACGCTTACACTGGGCCACTGGCCCACCGAGCCTCCCGTCTGCACCGCAGCGCGCCGATTAGAGCCCAGCAATAGCCTATCAACGGCGTGCCGGCTTACCGTATAAGTCGTCTCACCCTGACGACGAGCAGGTCCCTATTATGCCCGCGTGCGTAATCGGCATCCGCGAACCTTGGGACGCAAGGACATAAATACGGCGCAGTAGGTGTGATTACCCCCCCGAGACCGAGTGGGACCAGCAGAACTCACGTAAGACGCTCGGCCGCGTCGCTCCGTGTTGGGAAGCTGGGACTTGTTGTCGTTGGTACCCGGAGCACCCACGGTGCGTCCAGGTGCGTCCAGCCAGGTCCTGACAAATATGCCAGCTGGACTTTCGGCGCCTACATCGGCCCTTGCCAGCGAACGTGTGCGCTGTGCAACGACGCTTGCTCCTTACATGTACATACGAGTATAAGCATTAAGCACCACCACCACCACCACCACCCAACGTCGCGCGCCCGAGGTACTGTAGCAACCCAGCACCGCACATCACCTTCAATACGGCCCAGTACCTTATCGAGTACCTACCTATCCTGAAAGCAAACAAAAAAAAAAACATGGTTGTGCTACGACCGCAGTCCGAGTTCGGCCACGCGCCGCCCCCGCAGACGCCCTACAGCATCGTCACCAACCTGCCGGGATGGGACGTGGCCAAGGCCATCCGCGACGGCGACATGTCGGCGCTGGCGCGCATCGTCCACATCTACCCGCGCTTCTCGCCGACGCAATACGCAGCCGAGGTACGAGGGCGCCAGACACAGAAGAAGAAGAAGAAGAAGAGTTTTTTTTTTTTTTTTTCAGTTCGATTGCATTGCATTTTACTGTACTGCCCCCTTTGTTCGAATCGAATCGATGGCTAATCGTGACCCCTCCCCTGCTGCTGCTGGGGAGATGCGCGCCGCATATAGCTGGGAAAGGCCATTGCAAAGACGCTCGGGCTCGAGGGCCTCGTCGCCCTGCCCTACCTCAACCCGGAGATCGGGTCGTATACGCGCCGCCACGTCACGCTCGAGCAGCGCAAGGAGCACGTCATGAAGCCCGAGGACGTTCTGTTCAGGTGCGTCGATGTCGGCGGCCACCGCGTCTACACCGTGCTGTACGAGCCCCGGCACATGAAGGGTGCCATGGCCACGTGGAGCAATCCCGGCATAGGCCTGTCCATCCGCGCCGGCGAGCAGCTCCTCAAGGACATCGACACGATGAAGGAGGTCGAGATGCCGTCCGACATCCGCGCCACCGTTGCTGACATGCCGACGCCAACGTGGACGCCCGAGGGCCCGTCGCACCAAGGCATCCGCGAGCGGATTGTTGAGCTGCTCCATCGCGCGCCGCTGGACCCAGCCAAGGTAGCCTGCGAACCAAAGGACGTATTCCTGTATCCCACGGGCATGGCTGCTGTCTTCCACACCTCCAACACCCTGCTGCGACATCGCCCGGGAACCATTGTCGTCCTCGGCGTTGTCTTCCACAACACCTACCATCACCTGGTTGAAGAGTCGCCGCATGGATGGAAGCATTTCGGCCGGGTCGATGATCAAGGCATCGATGCGTTCGAGTCGTGGCTAGACGAGGAGACGAAAAGCGGCAGGATCGTGAGCCACACGCTCGTCGAGGTGCCCGGAAACCCAACGCTGGACACGGTTGACATCACACGTCTCAGGAACCTGGTGAGTTGGGATGTCTAACGCGAGTTTGCGTGTCTTGCCAGCTAACGTGGTGTGTGTGTAGTCGATAAAGCATGGATTCATCCTCATCCTGGATGACACGATTGCTGGTTTCGGCAACGTCGACATCTTGAACGAGTCAGACATTCTTCTCACTTCCCTCACCAAGTCATTCAGCGGGCAATCCAATGTCATGGGCGGCTCCATCGTCCTCAACCCATTGTCGCCGCACTATCACGCCATCTCCTCGGTGATATCGTCCACACACCATAACGAGCTCTTCATTGCAGACGCGGACGTTCTTCTCGCCAACTCGCAGGACTTCCTGCCGCGTACACGGCGCCTCAACCGCAACGCTCACGCCATGGCAGCATTCCTCGACGGCACCATAGCCGATCCGGACTCTCCCGTCGTCAACGTCCAGTACCCCGCACTCCTGTCCAGCAAGGGCCTGTACGACAAGTTCAAGCGGCCCAGCACCAAGGAATTGCCGGAGCCGGGCTATGGCTGCCTGATGACTGTCGAGTTCGAGACCGTAGCAACGGCGAGGGCCTTTTACGACCGTCTCGGGTTCTATCCGAGTCCTCATTTAGGCGGCCATGTTTCCCTTTCATTCTGCTACAACATGCTCATGTTCTCTAAGATGCCCGAAGAGAGCGCCTACATGAGGACGTGTGGCGTCAAGGAGGAGAGCGTCCGGATATCGGCTGGGCTCGAAGACGTGGAGGACTTGATCGACACACTAAAGGACGCACTGGATGCCGCCATAGAGGCGAAGAAGAATGGCGGAGGGGCCGAGAGCACTTGAGCCAGGCAAGACTGGAGGTATTGGAATCAGATATAGAGGTCCATCACCTACCTAGTCCATAAGAAATGGCTCGGTTCGGCTATAAACGGTCTGGTTGCACCCGGTGACACATAAGCGGCATAATTCTATCTCGTGATATCTAGATTGAGGTCTTGGTACAATGATGTTGAATAAAGCGTGCCACTTGTCCCGCGAAATCCCCGCCAGTTTCGAGGTGCACCTGCCCAAAGGTCTATATTTGTTCGGCTAGTAGCGCTCCAGCATCCAGTCCCTCCGTGCCACACTATCCATGCTGTCGAGAAGTTCAGTCTCTGCCTCCTTGACTGCCATGTATCTCTCCACCAGATCTTCCCCCAGCAGAGTTCGTAGTTGTCGGTCGTCCTGAAGCGCACGGATAGCTTCCTTGAGACTTCTGGGAAACCTTTCACTGATCCCAAAGTCTCGTCTCTGCTCGTCCGAAAGCAGATGTGATTCCTCGGTGCAATCCTTCCAAGTCAGCTCCGCGTTAGTCGCTACACCGTCCAGCCCGGCTGACAGAATGGCCGACATGGCCAAGTACGGATTGGCAAGGCCATCCATGCACTTCAGCTCCCAATGGCTGCCGTCAATCTTTCGCAGAGGCGCCTCGCGGTTCTGTGTTCCCCAAGTGACCCATGTGCCGCCGGCCCAGCACCCGTCTTGTACTCGCTCGTAGCTCACGGGATTGCTGTAGGTAAAGGCGGCGATGGCCCGGAGATGCGTCAATATGCCGGCGTAGAATGGCTCATAAACACGCCTCTCGGAGCCACCGGGTGACGAGATGGACATGTGAACGTGACTGCCGGTCCCGCATCCATCTGCAAAAGGTTTGGGATGGAGGGACGCCTTGTACCCACGCGCGCTTGCGCAGCAAGAAATGACGTCTCGAGCGAAGAGCAAAGTGTCCACCGCCTCGAGGGGCGGCGCCTTGGGGAGTATGATCTCGTACTGCCCGCTCGCGCTCTCTGCGTGCACCATTTCAACAAACACACCAGCCTCTTCTAGCTGTTCAATCGCGACTTCAATGACAGCCGAGACCACCTCGTGATCCATGGCTCGTGCAATGCACCACTGATGCCCAACGCCCTTCAGGGGCTCGTACCCAGCACCGTCGTCGCCAAGAAGCACTACCTCAATCTCGAAACCGAGTTCGAACGACAGCCCCTCGAGACCGGCGCGTTGAAGTGTTCGCTGCAACGACGTTCTGGGACACAGAGACACGGCGGATCCATCTTGTTCTTTGAAGTCGGCCATCGCCGTGACGTGTCCCTTCCTTGGCCCGACGCGAAGGCTGCCAAGGTCGGGGTGTAGGCGCCACTCCCCCACAGCGCTGGCTCCGGGGACTCGGGACCCGGTTTGGGTCATGCCCAGACAGCTCTTGGTGATGCCGAATGAGAGCTCCTCCTTGTCCTTCAACATGGACTTGACGCGGCGCATTGGAATGGCACGCGTCCGCGGCGTT
Organism: Purpureocillium lavendulum; assembly: GCA_029168975.1. Taxonomy (NCBI): domain Eukaryota; kingdom Fungi; phylum Ascomycota; class Sordariomycetes; order Hypocreales; family Ophiocordycipitaceae; genus Purpureocillium; species Purpureocillium lavendulum. The sequence goes on along the minus strand of JAQHRD010000004.1, from coordinate 4,002,257 downwards.
GCGGTCATGTCGTTCCAGTACACGCGCAAGAATCGAGCCGAGTCGTCAAGCTCCAGAATCTTGGCTGCAAGATCGACTGTCTGTGCGACCAGAGCACGCTCCTTTGGCCGCTGCATCTGAAGCTCCAAACTGTAGATCCTATTCGCATTGTGGAACAGAATATCCTCAACGAAGCGACAGGCCTGGCCCCAAGTCAAGTCGCCGTTGCGGACGTACTCGCACAGGACCGTCTCAAACACCTCTCTCATCTGCACCACAGCAAGAAAGTACGTTTCCGGGAACCAGTGGCCATCCGTACTCCACAAAACCTTGGATGCGGGACACAGCTCCAGGATATGTCGTACGACGTTCTCCTGCCCATCCCTGCTGAGGAATGGAAAGACCTCGCCAATATCGGCATAGACATTTGCGTACATGGCAGCCAGGTACCCAGTTTCGCGGGCAAACGGGTAGCCGGAGTGGAGTAACACGACCTGGACGGTCGGATACTCTTCGACGAAAGGCTGCAAGTGGGATGGAGAGGAGGTCGTCAACGTAATGTCGTTGTCTCCTAAGCCCGTGTGGAACTGGATTGGCTTTTGGGAACGACTGGCTCTGAGGAGGCCAGCAGCGAGATGGACGAGATACTCGTTGAGCCCTGGGTGATCGACTCGCCGGAACGGCTCTGCGCCAGGTGATCGTCGCTTCGCGTGAATGCCACGGAAGGCTGAGAGCGCCAGTTCACCGTTGGGCGCCCGTGGGATGGCAAGTCCTGTACGGTAGCAGATGACGGACTTGAAGCCGACCACCTCGGTATCCGAAATGGAGTGCGCAATGGACTGCGCGAGGCTCCGTACGAACTGCTCGTAGGCTTCTTCCGCCGTGTCGCAGCTCATGCACGCCGCCTCCACCAAGGGCGCTGCAACATGCTCGATCCTGACAATTCTCTTGGCGGAGCTGGATGTGAACTTGTCAAAGCCGGAGTACGGCTCAACCTCAGCCGCGTCATCGAGACCATCGTCCACGAGGACGCACTGGATGCCGGAAAGGCACGTCGCAATCCACCCGTCGTAATCGCTTGCGCGCTTCTCCTCGATGGCAGCCGTGACCGCGCCCCACGTGCCGTCGCACCGGAGAACGTCGGAGAGCTGCCTCACGGCGCGGTAGTGCGCCAGACCGTCCGTGCTGGCGTGCAGGGCGTCGCCGTGGGCCTCGGTGGCGATGGAGAGCAGCGGGTGCTTCCCCAAGGCGCCGCGTTTCAGCAGCGGATGCGCATGGTTGTCGATGATGGGCGTGAACCGAATGGCACGGAGAAGGTCCTCTTCGCCTTGGCCCGAGAGTGCGGCCATAGGATTCGGCTTGGGACACTTGAGTCGTGGGAGCTGGAGTGCTTGGGGTCAGTCAGTGCTGCGGAGGCAGAGGCGTGGCGGGAGCAAAGCTACGGGGTGGTGCTGGTGTGCAGGCCTGCAGGGACATGGAGGTTGGTTCTACGATTTTCGACACGTCCACGGCTCAACCTATAAGGCACTCACGTCACCCGTACCTGCCTCGCTGCCCTGTGTTTCAGCGGCCGTAAGCGGTGATGGAAGGAGCCTTGGAAGCGCCCCACAGAGCCAGCTTCACGTTTGGGGAAAGAACCAAACCGAGCGCGCCGGCTGACCAGCTCAGGCGGGCCAGGGAGGGACATCCAATGCTCCCTGTTTGGCTCGCCGGCCCCTGTATTTTGGGGGGCCGTGGGGGCCGTTGCGGCACACTGCTTATCGCTCCAGAGTCCAGACAACATGGAATGGCACCAGACCGGATTTTGAAGATGACGCCCGCTGACGCGGAGGATTCCATACATGATGATGATGCTATCAAATGGCGGCATACGCCGCACCGTCGCCCCTCGGGTCGCTTCCAGCAGACCATATCGGGGTCTGCTCGATGGGATCCCGGCTGTGCCTGATGACCTGCCCGCGCCCAAACATGGCCCGGTGCCACCCGCTGAGAATCTCGACCTGATGACCGAGCTGTCTGAGCCCGTCGATGGTCGCCTGCGGCATGCCTTCTTCCACGCTCACCGTCCAGTCCTCGACCCCTTCCTCCAGCATCCGAGCGGCGATGCAGATCCGCGGCGCGTCCAGCGCCTCTTGGGGGTTCAGCCCCCCGACCGTGAGGCCGAGCAGGACCTGCAGATGCCCCTGCGGCTGCATGAAGCCGCCCATGACACCAAACGACGAGTGCAGGGACCCGTCGCTCACGTTTGTGATCATGCCGGGAATGATGGTGTGGTACGGCCGCTTCTGCGGCTCCAGCTTGTTCGGATGGTTCGCGTCGAGGGAGAAATTGCAACCTCTGTTCTGCAGGGTGAAGCCGCAGCCCTTGGGTATGATGCCGGTACCGAATCCGGCGTAGTTGGAGTTGATGAACGATGCTGCGTTGCCTTCCGAGTCGGAGACGGTGAAATAAACCGTGTCACTGCTCTGCAGCGCCGGGGAGCTAAAGGGTTTGCCGTGAGACGTCGTGTGGGTAGCCTTTTTCGGGTCGAACAGCTTCGCCCTCTCGGCGAGGTACTCGGGTGACAGCAAATCTTTGACGGGTACTTTGGTCGTGGAAGGGTCGGCGATGTACCAGCTCCCGTCCGCAAAGGCCAGGCGCAGCGCCTCGATGATTGCGTGTAGGTATGGCGCCGTGTTGAAGTCTTCCGGCTCAAACACCGGCACCTTGCCCTGCTTCTCGAACTCCTCGATAAACCCAAGGGCCATCAGCGCGACGAGGCCCTGGCCGTTGGGTGGGTGCTCCCATAGTTCCACTCCATTCTCCCCTAGCCCCTGGCCACGGAACTTGAGTGATATTGGCTCCGTCGACTCGGTTCCCGCATCCATGTGATGCTGCAAGTCGTCCTTGTCCAGGAAGCCGCCTAGGTCTTTGGTGACCTTGATGATCTCCTCGGCAATTCTACCCGAGTAGAACCCTGCCTTGCCATGCTCAGCCAAGGAGCGGAATGTCTGCGCCAAGGTTGGGTTCTTCATGAGCTCGCCCGGCCTCGGCGCCCTGCACCCATCGGTAGCGGCCGGGTCGCGCTTCAGCATCTCGGCAAAGTTAGGCGACACCTTTTTAAGGAGCTTCTCAGATGCATTCCACTTATTCACTCAGTCAGCACCGATCAGGCCAGGCAGGATCCTCGCCGGAAACATGAGGGCACCTACGCTGTGGCTGGTGATTTCTGATACGGGAAAGCCCTTCTCGCCAAGCCGAATGGCCGGGTCGAGGATCTGCGACATGCTCAACTTTCCGCTGCCGAATCGTTCCACCGTGTCGACCCATCCCGCCGCTGCGCCGGGAACGGTCACGGAGTGAACGCTGGTCAATGGTATCTTGTCGCCTGCGGATCCATCTTGACAGCCGAGCGCACTCCGGACGGAGTCGAGCGAGCAATTCTTGCCCGACCGACCCGACCCGTTCAGAGAGTGAACCTTTTTGGCCTTGGCATCCCAGTATAGGAGAAACATGTCGCCGCCGATTCCCGTGGAACAAGGCTCGGTCATGTTCATGCCAGCCGCTGCGCAGAACGATGGTCAGCACCCAATTGTCCCCGCCCGAGTACCTCGGCCATTCGTGCTTGCTTCTCACGTACCGACGGCGACGGCGGCATCCTTTGGAGGTTGGTCAGCGTTCACGTCTTCAATGGCTGGCTTGTGCATCTGCGACAGGGCCGGTCAGAACTCACCGCCGCATTTCCACCCGCTCGAAGAATCTCAACGCCACATTTCGCCGCAAGAGGCTGCGTGCACGCGACGATGCCTTCGGTGCTGTGGACGGCGCTTCTCCTCGACGCGAATCTAGTGAAGGCGGGCGATAACGGCTTGCGAGCCGGGCCACTGTTCTCAGGCATGATTGCTTTCGTGGATGTCGGACTGCCAACTGTCGCAAGTCGAGGGAGATCTGAATGGCTTTGTTTCCGCCTCGACCCTTTAGCCGTCCGTCCGGATCGGAGGTTCCCCTTGTGCCCCTCGAGGCGAACCAGGCGCGGGGGAGGCAACCCCGAATGCCGAGGGCGCCCAAGCATGTGCCTGACTTGCCTGGGACGGAATGGTAGGCACATTTAGCGCCAGAAAGTGGAGTATCACTGAGGAGAGCTGCGGTACCGGTGGTAGCGTCCTCGCGGTAACCGCCGGCGGGCGAAGTGGCCATTTGGCCGGGCTCCAGTTCTCTGGGAGAAGATAACGCGGCGCGGGGTGGTGTCGTCATATTGCGGGAAGAACAGCGTTCTTCGGCAGTCATGCAGTTGGGCCAACGTCAATCATCGTCGAAGCAACCGCTTTCGGTATGCAGCCGAGGCCTGAGTCGGCACGTTACGACTGCTCGCGCGGCACATTGGGAGTCGCTTCACTCCCCAAGACCGACGGGTCACGATCTTGCTCTGCAGCGAGGCCAACAAGTCAATGCCATGAGCAGGGACCCCCCCCCCCCCCCCGTGTTCTTCCTGCCCCCGTGTCGCTATCGGGCAAGGGACATGGACAGAGTGCGAGGCAAGCGCGAGGTTCGAGCGAGAAAAAGCCGGACCGGCAACAGTCCCTGGGTGTCCTTATCTGACGTCTGTTTCATCTCCCCCGTCCCCGATGAGCGCCCTGAACGCAACAACGCACGCATGCAAGGACCTACGGGAGGCCATCGCCGCCCGGCTTCGGGCTCCGCGGGAGAAGAGTGGGTCACCGGACGGCCGAAATGGTGGAGCTACCCGGCAACACGTTCCGTCCCGGCACTGTGAATGGTTCGCCGGACGACTTCGTGGTCAGCCCTAGATAACAGCCTGTGCAACGAGATGACCAAGCCGCCCTTGTTTCGGGCTAGCAGTTGCCCGACGGCCATGCACGCTTCCAGCGAGGAATTGGCAACCCAGTGGCACATATGCGGCCCGCTTTTGTCGTCGTAGCTTCAATGCCCAGTGGACGACTCCAGGCGTGTCAACACCACCATCCCCGGACTTGGAGTCGATAGCGGGTTTGCGGGGGATCTGCGGGGAAGTGGAGGCCGGGTGATTGACACGCGTGGCAGCCATGCTTTGACGACACAAGGTGTACCGATATAAAAGTTGTCCATCATTCTACTGACTTGCTCGATTCCTCAACGCGATCAGCAAGCCCCCGGTGCTGCTGTCTCCAGCCCAAAATAATATAACTTGTACTCCATTTGCAAATCCAGTGACACAACATCCTCCTCACAATGGCCCGCAGTGGAGCGGAAATCTCGGTCGCCATGGACTTTGAGGAGGAGGGGCCGTCAAAGCGGATCTCCTCCAGAGATGTGGATGCGGCGCTGAAGTTCCTCGACAGTGAAGGAACGCGGACCGCCATGACCGAGAGAGACGAGAAACGGCTTGTCCGCAAGATTGACTGGCGTATTATGCCGCTTCTGACATGCTGCTACTTCCTCCAGTATCTGGACAAAACATTACGTGAGTGCGAATCTTGCGGCTGCTGCACCCGAGTCTCCATGAACTGCCGGCCGCAAGACGCTGACGACGGCCTCGCAATTCCCTCCAAGTCAACTATGCCAACGTCATGGGCATGAAAGAAGACACCGGGATCACTGGCAACCAGTTTTCCTTGATGGCCACCATCTTTTACGTCAGCTTCATAGTGTGCGAATTTCCGACCGGATATCTCATGCAGCGGCTGCCTTTGAACCGATATCTCGGAGCAAACATCATACTTTGGGGTATTGTGGTCGCGGCGAACGCTGGTGCGTACATACATCTCCGCTCCGTGCGCCCACCGCCTCCTGTTAAACCAATATGATGCGCAGGAGCCCGTAACTGGGCCGCACTCGTCGCACTGAGAGTCTTACTGGGTTGCTTTGTCGCCGTCGTGGCGCCGGCTCTCATTCTCATCACAGGAATGTGGTACAAGCGTTCCGAGCAGCCGCTTCGAATGGGCATCTGGTATCTGTCCACTGGCATCGGCCAGATTGTGGGAGCCCTAGCGTCATACGGCTTCCAGTTCTACGACGGGAAGACGTTCAAATCCTGGCAAATCATGTTCCTCCTTTTTGGCCTCATTACAGTCGCCATTGGGGTGCTCGCGGTGTACTTTCTCCCCTCCAACCCGATGACGGCCAGTTTCCTGTCCCACGAGGAGAGGGTTTGGGCTATCGAGCGACTCCGTGAAAACAAGACTGGCATCGAGAACAAACACTTCAAGATGTACCAGGTACTTGAGTGCTTCCGGGACCCTCAAGCGATTCTCATCTGCCTCATCAACATCCTCTCAAATATCCCAAACGGATCGGTTTCCAGCTACCAGGCCGCCATTATCGAGGGCTTTGGCTTTTCATCCAAAGAGACCGCACTGCTTTCCATTGCCTCTGGAGCAGTTGCCATTGTGTCCACACTAGGAGTCGCCTGGTTCGGTGGCCGATTCAACGCCAGCGGAGCGGGCATCATCTTCCTGCTAGCTGGTGGCGGGATATTGGGTGGTGGACTCATCGCCTTTTCTCCAAGGGAGAACAAAGGCTTGCAACTTACCGGGAACTTCTTGACCAACTTTATTGGCTCTGCAATGACCCTTCTCTACTCATACTCGTCTGCCAACTTTGCCGGAAACACAAAAAAGGTTACCATGAACGCCATGCTTCTTGTGGCTTTTGGTGAGCGGCCGTGCACAGTTCGAGCTGGAGCGTCGTGAAGATCCCTCAAACTGACTTACGATCCCAGGTATCGGCAACATCATTGGTCCCCTAACGTTTCAGGATCATGATGCACCACGATATATCCCGGCGAAGATCACTATCCTGGCAACAAGCTGCGCAGCATGTCTTGTGACCGTCGTTCTCATGGGTTACTATTGGTACGAGAATAAGCGAAGAGAGAGACTGTCCTCAACGGTCGACCATCACGAGAACAGCGAATTCTACGATCTCACGGACAGAGAGAACATCGAGTTCAGGGTAAGTGACACATGTCTCGCACGTGAAATCTTACGTTAACGGCAGTTAGTACCGCTTCTAACGCGGGACGCATGGTGGTTGCAATTAAGAAACGCACTGGGCAATGGGTCGGGAGGAGGGAACGATTTTCTTCAATGCCGGCCAATACAGAGGATAACAGACAGTAGTTTTGTCTCAGATATTTATGCCTTATTCATTAGCATCTTCCAGGCGGCGTCCCGTACCACCGCCTGAAGCCACAGCGGCAACGCCCTAGTGACCGTCAGAGGTGTCAAGCTCTCCGGCAAAAAGCTCTGCCCTCCAATACAATCCATGATGTGTTGTACAACTCTTGTCGCCACTCGTTCAGGTTCCATGGCCCCTTGCGACACCTTTGGCCCCCACTTTTCAATAATAGGGGTTCTTGTCCATGCAGGACAAACGAGACTGTTCAAGACGCCATCGACCTTGTGAACGTGTTTCAGCTCCCCTGTGAGGCACTCGTGGAAGGCCAATATCCCGCTTTTTGTCGCGGCGTAGTCACCTTGGAGAGGCATAGCTCCGAATGCTGCCATGGATGCCATGGCGACGACATGACCCTTGTTTGCGGAGACCATTGCGGGCAGAAACTCTTGACAAGTTGTCCAATGGGAAATAATGTTGACCTGGAAGGTCTGTTCGAGTTCTTGGCGAGATAGGTCGAGTATTGGCTTGCGGTGACTGATCCCAGCGTTGTTGATCAGTACGGAGGGTTGTCCCAAATCTTTGCGAATGTTGTTGGCAGCCTCTTTCACACTGCTCTGAGAAGTAACGTCACAATGAAAGTAGTGGATGTTCGGGTCGTCGGAAATATCAGGGGTTGGAGATTGTTGATCAAGGACCGCAACCTTGACACCCCTTGCTGACAGCAATCTTGCGACCGTCTTGCCGATGCCGCCGCACCCGCCCGTGATCACGACAATCTCGTCAGGGAAATTCCATCGTGATTGTGTCGCGTGAGCCCAATTTCTGTTGACGCGCTTGTCAAGAAGGCGACTCGTTTGTCGGGCGATGCCGAGGAGAAACACTCCAAGGAGTATGGATCGGAGGTGTGTGATATCGAGCGCGCCGGCCTTGGATGCGAACTTGAGGAGATATTCTCGGAGGGGCGACGGGATTGTTATGGATGCCAGCATGATTCCAGACGGTATTGGCTGAGCAAAAAAGCGAGCAATGGAAGACAGCGACGCAGCGGCCATGTTGACGGTAGTCGTTAGATGAGTGTTTTCGTAGGTGTGCCTCTTTTCTGCAAACGACGACTGTGTATCGTGCGAGAAGCCAGTCTTATGACGCGAAAAGGAGGATAAGGTCGTCTCATCTGAGAGCCTCAGTGGTTAAAAAAATTCCCACGGCACAGTTGATGCCGCGCTTGGTCATCGAGACACTTGGTAGTCGGCCCTTGTACGGGGTGGAGACTGCATACGGGAAAGTCTCCGAGACCATTGACCATCTGTCAGCAACATCTCCAAATACGGAAAGCGGACACTCCCAGAGCACCGCAAGCGACTCGGCCATGGAGATAATCTTTGCATATCTCCGCATGTAATGAAACTGGTTCTATGTCTTTGTCCATGTCCAGAACTGCCTCAACCTCACAGGCGTGCTGTTTGAAATCCGGGAACTAGTAGCGCCGAGAGTACAAGCTGGATACCATCGGAGTGCATGCCGATTTGTACTGGGCTGTATACGCGTTGCAGCGCTCGGCGTTACCCCTATTTGTTTTCACCCGTACATGGAAGTGCCCAGCAGGCATTCGTCCTGGTCAACCTCCGTACTTGCCGACACCACTAGCAACGTCTTACTTTTTTGAGGGATCTAAGTCGATTTTGCGGATTCTCCCTTGATGCCACTTGGCCAGTCATGGCCGTGGCATGGGATCTTCTAAGCGAATTTGAGAAACCTCGACGACGTAAGGCGATTTCGGCCTCTTCATACATCGGCACATCCCGGAGCTAAAGTGGCCAATTGTGTCATATTTTTGCTATATACGATGAAGAACGGAAGAAACCCTGGATCCAATAAACCTTCGCTACGGCCGGCCGAGCTGAGCCCATCTCATCCAGCATGAGGAGCATTGAAGATAGCGGGAACTAGATATACGACTGAAGCTCAGCCATATACATGTGCGCGGTGCTCCCTCCTGTCTCTTGGCACCTATCCGCTCGCATTGATGCGGCCAATGAGGAAATTGGGGGCCGGACCGAGAGCTTCGTCGCCGTAGGAGAGGTGGGCAGGAGTGATGGTCAGTGTTCCGGTACAAACCAGGTCGCCAGTGGCGCAATAGACTTTCAGTCGATCGCTGGGATAGTTGGGAATTTGACCTCTGTTTTGAAGATTCTTGGTGTAGCCGAAGAGCACAGTGCCAACAACCGTTCCACGAATGCCGGCGTCCAGGTCGCGGATCGACGCAGCTGTGAGAGCAGCGCCCTGGCTAGATAGTGCCTCACGTCAGTAGAGCTCTCTCTGTGGTGGCCCGAGATCATACCTATAGCCGCCAGCGACTACCTTGGCGTTGGGACACTTGGTATTTGCGAGCCGGAATAGGCGTATCATCTCTGCGATAGCAGCTCGGCTAGTGCCATCCGGGAGGAAGTTGTCCCCGAGACTGGCGGTATAAGGGCCGCCAACACCCTGCACCCACACTCCACTACCTCCATACTGCCTTTCCAGGCCATCGGCCACGCTGGGTCCAAGTGTACCCTTTGCAATTAGCTTGGAAGCATTGGATTGGGGCAAGAGACCAACGCACCATGTTGCCTGATTCCGTAGAGCCCCGAGCATAAATGAAAATGACGCCTGGACAGGTGCCGCCACTTTCAAGCTCCGTCCGGGTCAAGCGACTCTGTCGCTCTTCCAAGCCCCTGACCTCATGGACCTCATCTGGCGACTCAACTGGCAAAGCGCAGGATACACCTGCCAGCGCAACGACAACATGAAGAAACTTCATTGTGAACTGCGTTAAGCCAATGGCAGATATGAGAGACTTAGATGATACTGATGAAGTTCAAAAGGAAGCTGAAGCTCGACACCGTTTGCTGAAGGTAATAGCTACCATGCTGGGTGATACGACGCGCTCCTATTTATACGTGAAATTTCTTCGTTGACATTGATAGAAGCTGCCCCTATTCCAGTACATTTTGCCGAGGAATACAGAGGCCGAGGCTCAATGCACTCTAAAAACAAAACCGATGTATTGCGTTGTGTGGCGTCTATATCGACATACATCTGTCGTGGAAAGAGGCTCACAATCAGTGGAGGCCGAATATGCGGCGACGTTTACGGTTAATAGGCTAATATCTAAAACCTGGGGTTTGTGGGTTGTGGATGTGCGACCTGCATGAAGACGCGGGGAAACCTGTCGCAGCCCTGGCCTTGGCAGCAAATGCCGAGGCAATCTGTAGCAAATCTGCTCGCAAGATTCGCTCGACCGGGTTAGAAGAATACCAGATGATGAATAAGCTGCACCCATCATCCCCGATCGTGACCATACACAACATCAGCTCGAAAACTTCTAGTCGTAAGACGGCAGGTTGTGCGATGTTTGTGGTCCTCGGGCCGCGGCATCAATGTTGTTCTATGAGCGGCGATTCTAGCCTAAAGCCGTCTAGATTCCATTACCAATGGTAAGACAACTCTTGATTCTAACGTTTGACAATATGGCTTGTCCAATCCCACACGTCCCTGGGGACAGTAGAGCGGCCATACGTGGCAGGCCAGCCGACCCCGTCGGGTCATGAACTCTCACAGAGACATTACCAACCCCTTTCGGTGACACCTCCGACTGCTCTGGCATCCCAGCGATGCTACTCGAGAGAAAGGCCGAGGCAGAACGCATTGCTACCCAAAAATGGTGGGGGGGAGGGGGGGCGCTCGACGCTGAACAAGTACAACGACATCGCAAGCATATGTTACTATAGCGTATTTTCCACTGTTCAATACCACTCTGTATTCTCGTTCTCTGGCATTACATCGAACCGCAACACCGGCACGTTTGTTTGAGGTCATTACACAAGGCCACCAAGCCCTGAACCGACGTATTGATGGCCAAGGGGTGACCTCGTTGCTTTCTAAGGGTGGAAAGCCAATTAAGTTGTGAATTGCTACTGAAACTAGTCCACCACCCGGAATGTCTGTCTAGTTCACACAGCACACGAAGTCTTGACCTCCGGGACAAACCGGGTCTATGTTGGGCCTATTAGTCTGAATGCACGACAAGGACATGAGCATGCAACTGACCAGGAAAAATTGTGCCCCGGCACTGATTACGCCAACTGCAGCTGGTGCCCGATCCCCGACATGGCTTTCCTATGTAGCAGCCCCAAATGTTGCTTGGATCGTTGGGACAAGGATAGGAGCCCGGAGCCCCCTGAAGAGGCGCGCCACCATATGATCTACATTTGTCTTTGTCAATGCAGATACACCAGCCAACGCCATCCGCACACGGGCCGTTGATAGCTCCCATCGCAGCTGGAAGGAGCAAAAGGATACTCAACAGCAGTTTGCGAGCCATTTTGATGTCTTTTCCTCGTGGTGGGACAAACGAACGACGATCTGCGAAGCAAGAGTGATGATGCTCGAGATTTAGTAGACTCGCTGAGGGGCTTTGTTTTATATGTACCCTGTTGCAAGCTCCTGCCTCAGATTCGATTTTCCAGCGCGTCTGTCGGTGTCAGCCTTGTGGTGAAGATGGGTACGGTATCGTACTTCGTACAGGCACATGGCGCGGAATCGTCCCTCAAACGGGTATGATCGCCCGATTCATTGGGGCTTAGCGCCCTGGGTTGGACTGTTCGAGGCTTTTACTTGTTCAACCATCGGCACCACGCGGTGGTATTACCAGTCTCATATTGGAAGGCAGATGAGGATAAATCCCACATTCTGAACAGCGAGGGGAAAGAGTCATTGTTTTGCGATCTATGAAGGTGGTCGCAAGCCACTTGCTGGTGACGTTTGTGACCAATCTAGGACTGCAATGCAAAACTGGTGATAATCTCGCTGCCGCATCTCGAGACTTCATTCGACCTGTGGACGACAATCGAGCTGGGTTTTGTTGAGCGAACCTGCGCGGAAACGGGCTGCTGCCCGCCCACACCATCCGAGGACAAAACCCGATATCCTTTGCCGCGGCTTCGAGCTTCTGGGTAAAACCCGCCGGATGCAGACAGAAATCTCGCTAGCCTGGAATAGTACGTGGGACAACATGCCGCAGTTGGAATCTTCAATTCTATTCGTGAGCATCTTCTCTGTCACGGTCCGCTTTGAACCAGGCAGGGGCATCACGGGCCGTGGCCACTCGGCATAGTGGGGCCGGAAGCCAGTGTCACGGGCCCGCCGTCTGGCCCGAACGGCCCCACTTAAATCTCCAAACGGAGCCGACAAGATGAAAATGGTTGTCATGCAGCAAGCCTGCGCCACTCCAAAAAGCGGGAGATTGTAATGACGCAGCCCGACGATGCAGAATATTTGGAGCACGTAGCTTGCTCGTGACAGGCATGAGATCACGGCAATTCAGCTCTACGATTGCCGCCTCGTGCCCGCAAGCCCTCCCAGCCCGAGCGTGCCGAACTGAAGGCGCCACTAAGATCAGCCGCATGACGCCGATGGCTACCCGATAGGCTATTGCAAGGAACGCGGTCGGACTGTCGCGAACGGCATAATGATGACGACGACCTACTCAAAGCTGGATGCGGGGGAATATAAAGCTGTGTAATGGCCCATTGAACCGTGTCTTGCATCATCATCGTCCTTACAGCATCAGCACCTGACCATCCGCACACATTAATCCTCACGCCGAAAAACAGACAAAATGTCCGAAGGCAGAATCGTCGCAGACCCCCCCAAATATGACCGAAGGTACTTGGCTGGACTATTCTAGGCCGCTTTGCGAGCCACAGCGTTTCCCCTGTATCTTGGTTCGCAAGTGAGTACTGACGGATGCAATGATTGCAGTCGGCCCCTCCCAACGATGGAGGTAGCGTATCAAAACAAACTGCCGAATTGCCCTGGGAAAACCTGCATCGGACTGCTCGTCACCTTCCCTCCCAACTGCTCCACTCCGCCTCATCGCCACGCTGGAGCTGCCGCGTCGGCATATGTCCTCGCCGGGACCCTGCTCAACAAGATGAACAACGAGCCGACCCGGGTTTTCGAGAAGGGCGGAACCTGGTTCGAAGCCCCCGGTTGCCATCACAAAGTTAGCGACAATTACAGCACAACTGAGTCCGCCACTCTCCTGGCAACGCTGGTGGTAGACACCGAGGTTATAGAAAAGGGAGGAGTTGCAGCTTTGGTGGAGTTTGACGAAGAGTACAGAGACATCAAGTTCTAGGTATGGCCGATGATGGCAGGGACGTCACCGCTCTTGGGCCACGATGAACGTTCCTACTCAATTCGCCTGTCCCGGTCGGCAGCGGTTTTAGATTAAAAAAATGGCAGCTTCTACAAGCAACACAGGCTCCGGACGAGAGCACTTTGATCTCAAGAAGCAATCGGAAATGTCATGTGCGAGAAGCACCGCAACAGACCACCAGCCGCAGGAGCATCTGTGTCGACAACATGGCTCTATCAGGCAAGCGAGCCATGGGCAGAAGGCCTGGGTTTCCTGTTTCCACAAATGAAAAGAAAAACCTCGAATTGCTTCTCACATTCCTCCCTTTGCCTGGCGATCGTAGTCGACAGGTCTTGGTGTGTGGAGCTACCTGGGCAGCGTCGCGTCCAAATTCCTGGCTCAACGATCCAGACGCGGCCTGCTGGCGGAAGAGAGAGCCAGGCGACTGAGCCACGGTCGGCCTTCCATGCCGCCCAAGCACCGCGCAAGAAGCCATCTCGCCTCAAGTTCTTTGAAGCCGAGCAATGGCACCCAACATCTGTCACGCGTTCTGTTCCGTAAGAACTACCTCGGCTGCGTGAAGCAACCGTCAGCAATGCCATGCGTGCCAGGCTTGCCAGCGGATGAATGCCGATGGTCACGAAACTGCTGTGCGCCAGCACAGTCCCAGACTCCCCGCATGACACCATCTGCGGAAATTGTCCCGCATGCTGTCAGTGTGCTGTCACCCAGTCTGAAGATGCTGCCAAGCTCCTAGCTGCTGCTGGTGCCATCCATCAGTGGGGGGGATTTATCGTACTGCCGTCAGCGAGACACGGCCCCACGAGCTTATTCCACGAGTAGGATCCCCCGGAGTCTTTAGCAGACTGTACTGGTATGATGACCCCGCAGCCAAGGTGAATCCCCCGCCCCCAATTGTCGTCGCCTTCAGCATGACGACCGGCCGAGACCAGCTGTGGCGCTCACGGTTCGCCGTCCCGGCAATCCCCTTCCTCTCAGCTGGTGCGCCTTCGTGCAGGGGCAACAGGGCCCAACCAGCCATTGTTGCAGCACCAGCATTTGAGGCTAAACTGGCAGCGACTTCGCAAGGCCCAACGGCCTGAAAGTTAACCAGTGACGTGCTGCAGACATGGGCCTCGACGAGTCTGGCGGAGGTTCTCTGGCGCAGGGCCCAAGGGTCTCCTGAACATCACCTGCCGGAAATGACGGCCGATGCTGCAAACGGATACCCGCGGAGTTATCTGATCCAGCAGCCCTGTCTCGAAGGCAATTGTCGCGAGTTAAACCCCTGTCGTCTTCGTCGTCCCAAGCACCCATTGTCGCCGACCCGATCGGCCATTTCCTCGTTAGGGGGCTGAAGCAAGTGGCCTCAATCTCGTCAAGGTCCTCTTCGATTCCGCGAGGCAAGTTCCCTCAATTGGAAGGCAACCAAGGCCATCGCCCACGAGCCTCGTAGCTCTCCCAGGCACCGAATAGGGTACAGATCAAGTGCCCCTCCTACGTGCACCACTGGACAGCGCGACCAAGCGCAATGTTCGAGTGGTCAGAAGTAGTCTCAGATCCTCGCAACTCCACTGCCTGACCATCTTCGACGCCACAAGTTGAGGCAGCTGTGTTGCCGTCCAGACAACTTCTCCGCTCGCCCATAAGCTGTTAGCACCCGGAAGACGGCCAACCCGGGCGCTAGTTGCAGAGAAGTGACCCCTGGCGATCGGCCAGGCTGCCGACACCAATTGAACGACACACCAAACGTCGTGCAGGACTCACGGGAGAAACGACTGCCCTTACCCGCGAAACCGCTGCAGATCGTCCAAAGCGACGAGATCCTATGCGATAAGCTTTGTGGTAGTTTCTTCTCGGATAGTAACAGGTGCGGCTGCGTGTTTAAGGGGTTGGAACCTGCCTAGCGTGACTGTTTCTCTTGAATGCCGAGTAGCCTATGCACCCGAGCGACCGGGACAGAACGTGAACGACAAAACCTCGGAAGCCAATAGCAAGACACATTGATCAGTAAACGCCCGCGCAGACATTAGACGTGACATTGGGTTACCGGCTGTGCCGCAGCACTTGCCAGCCACGCCGCAGAGCAGCTGAGCTCTTGTCTGGTGCTTGCAATAGGTCCAAGTGGTAGCCATGGCAGTCCGACTACTGTGCAGGCATCGAAAAGGATATATGGCGAGTATGGATAAAACCCTCTCACGTACTCCATGTCGAGCTGCGTTGCGCGCGCGACAGAGCCCTCCAGTTTACGCGATAATGAACCCAACCTCGGGCGGTCCGGCAGCGAAGTCCACGATCCTGAGCAAGTGAAGTGGGCAACAATACCTCTCTACCGTTATCACTTCCAATTAATCCTTGATACTGCCAACCTTTTATATAGCATGTTTTCAAACCTCTCACGAGGCAGCAGATGCTCGACGGCGCACCGGCGACAGCTGCCGTGGCATAGCAGCACCCTCCGAATCGGGACCGAGAGTCAAACTTCCTGGTCTAACAGCATGGAGCCTCCGCATATATCATTTCGACAACTGCCTCACAACATTGCTGCCGTGTGTATGCAGACTGTAGACGAGGGAAACAAAGGTGAACCGGCTATTGTGATACGCGAAGAGGCCCATTATGCAAGACGTTGGATCAAGAACAAACGAACAGATCCCTGAAAGAAGTTCCTGGCCAACGGAGGTGAGCACTTCGTATTTCTTTATTTCAATACTACCAGCTCTTGAGTCATGACATGATTCGGGTCACGCGCCGTCGTGAGCTTTCTGCGCTAAATGCTTATGCTTATACCGTATCTGTTAGGATATCGTCAAAAGGACATGGCACAACGTGTGACCCTGGCGCTTTCTCCAACCTCCCGAGGCAACGGACGTATACACAGCCCAAGGGTCTTTGATCAGACGGGTATGGGACTACCAAGTCTGGAAGCTTCTTTATCCTTTTTCCCGTCGCAGAAGTTCCCTTCGGCAACGGTTCCCCGTACCTCGGCCAATCGTGACTGGAGGTCGGCGATAACCCTCCCAAGGGATGGATCCCGAACGGGAACGCGAGTCACAACATGCAGGATCTAAGACCCTAACGTCAAGCGCATGATTCGGCTTGCTGTGCGAACCAAACAACATTCACGTCGCCTCCTGTCGTCGTGCTGTATGTGGCGTTGGCGACCGATTGGCGCCCAATCGTTGTGTCGGCGCACTGCGCCTGATGTCCTGTCTTCGGCCCCTTTTGGTGCGGTCTCGCCTCCGACTGCCGCCATCTACCACCGAGAAGAGTGCGCATGAATGCTATGAATAGCCGCGCGCTGAGTGGATACGTGCGCGCACATACCATCAAGAGATGAATCATATGTCAAGGCAAGCTTCTGTGCACGACCGGATGGCCTGCAACTTTGTCTGGGGCGACCCCAATGGTCTTGGCAGACGACAGGCCGAAAGGTAAGCGACCCGTGTCTGACCTTGTATCCAGCCTGGGATCGTTTTTGACCCGCGGGGATGGTGCCGCGGTGGGGGCGCGCAGGGGTGGATGGATCATCGGCGACGTCCAATTCTCGGCCGTTGGAACGAATGGCTGCCAAGGGTCGCCTAGAATGACCCTGAACATCGACCGGCACAATCGAAGGCAACACCATGTTCGACGGGTTCTCTGAACAGTCGAGCATGAAGATCAGGATGGGAACTTGACCAGCTTCGACCGCTCCTATGTAGGCCGAGTCCTTGTGGTCCATAGGGGAGCATGGCCCGTCTGGCTCCCATGGCCACGCAGTCCCGGATCACGCTCGATGTCAGTGCTGAAGATGAATCCCCCATATGCCACCTCGATGCCAGCTGCGAGTGCAGCCCCGCATCGTCGCCCGTTGTGAGACGCCGGCGCCCTTCATGTTCGGCCCAGGTGGTGGTCTGAACTGTCACATTTGATCGGACAAGCATGCAGCAGCCACAATGTGCAAGACCATTTACCCCATGCGCGCAGATGCATGTGCCGGGCCCTGTCCCGACTTTTCACAAGACAGCAAGAAGCGCAACGCGCAGTGAACAGACGGTCAGGCGGTTCGAGTGGCGCCAGCCACCCTGCGGCTCACTTTTTGGCTCAAGTTGTAAGGGTTCAAGTTGGAGAGGGGGGGGCCCACAAGGTTTCAGCGGCCGAGAAGGGGGACGCTCACCCACCCCTGTCTCACTGAGAACGGGACGCCGATCCGCGGGGAGGCGGAGTGAGGAGAAGGTGCAAGAGTCGCGACACTGAGAGATGGCAACGGATAGCCGGCGCCAAACGGTTAACCGACATGGAACCAAATCACACAAAGGTCGACTGCTTTTCTGTGAATTCGACCAACTTTCCCACCAATGCAAATACACGAGTCCCACCAATGGTGACTTTGTATTGCGCCGTGTTGGCCACTCCTGGAAAGCCGTTCGTGGACGGGAATCTACCGGCGGCGATGGCCTGTGAGAAACCCCATGCAAGAAACCTCCAGGGCCGCCACTCGCAACGACTGTGAAGTTCTCGTCGGCAGTGGCGCTGTGGCGAGATATGATAGCGGAACAAGGCCCGAGAAAGCATCAAGCCTCCGAAGAGTGGCGCCATCAGAGTAGCCCGGCAGGCACGCCTTCCAAACATGGATCGTGCTTATTATGAATACGAGCCTACATCCGGCTCCCGCAGGTGGGGCTCGTTCTATGGCGGAATCGTGGTGGAATGAGATTGTAACAGACTCGACTCGACTCCTATCTCCCCTTTCACGTCTTTAAGATCGTTTCACTCCATAACGAGGTTCGACTTTGCGTCGAGATCGTTCATCACGTCGCCATCCACGTTTCCGGCGCCAAAGAGGCCCGCTCTTTCCGATTCGATCGTGGAATTCCCGCACCGAAGTCGTTCGTCAATAACTCAACTCGGCTCTCATGGAACAGCCATCGTCGACTCAAGTCCAGGGTCCTGTCAGTAGGGTGACACTGGCTTGTGTTCAATGTCGAGAACGACACATCAGATGCGATGGCGAGAAACCAGTATGCTCCCGCTGCCAATCTGCCGGCAACCAGTGCACATACTTGAAGTCCCGCCGCGGTGGTCGTCCCAGGCGGCCTACATTGCACGATCCAGCCCGTGTCCCGCCCCAACCGACGGGTCCGTTCCAGACGGCGGCAACCGTTCCATCTCTACCTCATGATGACGATGTTACTCCGGACCTGCCAGTTGCACTTGTTCCGCGGTGGCAAGGTAGTTCCAGCTCGAGCGCTACGCGAGGGAGCTCCAGTTTCGATGGCGATGACAGCACAACAACAACTTCATCGTCGCAGCGGGTTTTCAGTTCGGAGCCGCTTCTGGAGCTTTACTACACCTATTTCCACGGATCACACCCGTGTGTACTTCCCGCTTCGTTTTTCATGATAAAAATGAGAGAGAACCCGCCAGGCATGAACTTACTGCTCAGTGTCATGCGGTTCATTGGTTCTCTCTATTCGCAGACCGTTGCTTCTGCGCCACTCGAAGAGAATATCGCATCCGCCATGGCCGAAGCACAACCATGGACAAGTGGCTACGAGATTCAAGCGTTGGTCTTATACTCACTTGCAGTGTTTTGGTGCGACAACATTCAGAAATCGGAAGAACTCATCAAGATGGCTGCATACAAGGCGGTGGCAATCGGTATGAACTTGAGGTCGTATGCAACGGAGCATTCTGGCGGAGACCCCGTTCTTGCCGAAAGTTGGCGCCGGACGTGGTGGCAATTATACTGCACGGACATGCATATTGCTGGCACCAATCACAACGAAACCTTGTTCACAAGTCAAAGAGATGTCACTGCGACGGTAGACTTGCCATGCGAAGAATCCGAATACTCAGCAGGGGTAAGTATTTGGCAGTTGAGCACGCAGGTTCATGATCGCTCACTACTTGTCCCAGCGCATACCCGTTCCAAAGACGATGGAGGACTATGACAACCGCGAGTTCGATACAAATGAAGACTCCGACTTCTCATCTTACGCCTATCTTATCGGCCTACTGCGAAGTTTTGATCACGCGGTATACAGACTCGCTCGTTCTTCTGAAGCGAACGTCAAGGAAGTGTGCAATAATACAGACACCTGTATTGCCGCGTGGGTATCTTTGTTATCACAAGACAAGAGGCGACTGTTTCGAGAGGATGGGAGTTTTGATGAGCTCTTGTTCAAGGGCCACACTCTCCTTCATGTGTAAGTATGCACCGTCTGCTGTCACCCGATACTGGCACCCGCATTGGCTCGTTCGCTCACCGCAGAGCGCTCTCTGCGAGAGTAGGATGTATTTGGCGCTAATAAGTTGCTCAGGTACACAATTGATGTCCACAGACAGCTATCGACTTTGACATATAGCCCTGTGGAGAGCACTTCTTCCTGTTCACCGCGCCCGCCGCCAGAGCGCCTCGAAGACATCTACTATCGGGAAGCCCCTCTTCATACCGCGAAAATATTGTCCTCTATTGAGCAGATGACGAAATTACTTGCCCTTCCAACCAAAATGTCTCTTCACACGCCTTTCACGATTTGCATGATTGCAACCATTACTATCGCTCATTTGTCGGCCTGTCGGTTCCGGTTGAAAGGGGCGCAGCTTCAACTGGCTCGGGAACGCATTCGAGTTGCAGTAGGAGCTCTGGAGACCTTTGCAGAAACATGGCCGAGGGGTAAGAAGGTCTTGAGGGAGATCAAGATAATAGCAAAGGAGTTGCTTCGCATCGGACCGGACAACCTGACAAATACCGCGTCACGGGAGGAACACTCGTCGATTATCATGGCCTCACAAGCATTCGGGAATAGTACCATCGCTGGAATTGAGTATCTCATTTCCGGTGGCGATACTACGACGTTTGAGACTACCACAATGTCGGCCCCTCGCCTTGGGTCAGATGCGAGCGAGACTTGTGTCTCAAACTATTACACCATGGACTTCTTGAACTTCATACAGTCAGAGAAGGAAGCTTAAATCACCAAAAACGAGATTACCCGCCTCCAAGGTTCCGCACTGCCTGCTACGGTGCATCTGCTGGTACACCCACCGAGGACGCGCAACAAGGTGACTCGCGGTTGCAGCTCAGTCCCCTTGGGCTAGGTCATGGTCATGGCACATTTACGGTCTCTCCCGTCTCCTCTCAATATTTATTGATATATATATATATCATGGAGCGAGACGTATTTCATATATATAGTCTTTACCCTTAGGTAATATCGGTTATTATAAATTCCCCGCCCCATATTACCGCCTTCTTACTTAGGCAATTCGCCCTACTTTTAACCTCCTACTACTTTATAGATTTCTATAAGACTAAGTATATACCCCCCTTCCTTAACGCTAGCTATACTATCCTTATTTCTCCCTTTATCCTCCTCTAGCTATAGACTATACTCGACCTAACGATACCTTATAGCGCCTATATAGCGCTTTACTTATCAGTATCGGGGTCCCATTCCCCGGATACTTCATCTAGACCATCCAGAATAAATAGAGTTCTGCTTCCATTTCGGGTTGTTGCGTCTAATGGGGCGTGGGCGAGACCTTATCTGTCTTTATCCTTTAGATGCGAGAAATACTCGTCGTGGAATAGCTTGCCGAGGTTATATGGTCTATCTCTCCCTTTCAGCCTCCACAACGGCACCTAAAGCACGCGGTCGAATAGATTGCTCCATTCATTCTATATGCCTTAGGTAAACTCATAGAAAAGATTTTTATATAAAGTTATCTTGCCAACTCTAGCGCGCCCGCGGATTAAGATACGCTTTAGTTCTATTATACTACTATTACGTCCTTTATAATAGCTAAAGACGGTCGCTAAATCGACTATCTTCGTCTTATCGGGCATTTTAATCTTCTATCGAGTAAGTAGAGTATACTATAAAAGCGCTATACCTCCCTTATTTAAGAGGTCGGCGTCTTAGCCAGCTTATTCTACGATAGCTAGGTTTATATAGCACTAATCTATCGGCAACTAGACGCCTAAGAGTTAGTTAACCTAGAGCCTGCCTCCTATATAATATTCGTCGCGAATAAGTTTATTAGCTTCCTCGAGTCGAGATAAAGCCCTTAGGTAGCCTATTAGGTCCTTTAGAATCTAGTATAGCTTATTATCCTATCCTATATATTTATTAAGCCTAGAATAATTAGTATCGATACTATACTCTTAGTTTAAGTCTATATCGAGAACTACTAAGTACCGCAGTACTACCTAGAGATAGATTAGACGATAATTAACCCTAAACTATATATACTTACCTAGCCTATAGATAGCTATCTAGGAAAATATATAGATTTCGTCTTATAGAAGGAGATAATTTAAACCCTCCGCCCTTAGTTTTATTTAGGGCTATATAAGACCGGAACCTAGCCGCGATATTATTAAGCTAGCCGTTATAACTCTTAAGAGATAGGAGTAGTATTGTATTAGATCCTAGGACTCTAGTTACGAAGGCCAAGACGGTATCGGCAACTAATATAGACGAACTAAGATAAGGAGTACCTAGATAAACGATACTAGAGGTATTACTAATGACCTCTTTAGAATCTTATATATGTAAAGCCTTATAAATATTAGACTAGAAGGTATAGACTCATATCGAGCTAGCATACCTACTTAATAATAATACCACCTAAACTATATCCAATAAAGATAATAGGGAGATACTAGCACGATAGTCAGCACCGCCTAGCGAAAGACTTGATCAATCTATACAGGTAACTGATCGCTTCTGCAAGGCCAGTGTAACCAACCACCCTGGCCACTAGCGCTAGCGGCAATATGCAGTCAGCAAATCCCTCGCTCTAAAGATGGCAGATAACGCTGCGAGCGGAGGCAGCAGAGGTCGCTGGTCGCGTGGTACAAACGAGAGTAGCCAAGGCACCTCGCAATTCCACCGTCCTCGTCGTCCAACGGATCCTTAGACACAATACGCCGCGACAGCTCGGTGCTGCAGCCTCGCGCCGATCATCTCTACAGTTACTAGCCCCCCTATGGCATACCGGCGTAATATTTTAGCTCACACGCTATCATCATGCCTCTACTATCGCTAGGCGGAATAGCAATAGTAAACTAACTATAATAGATAGTTCTATATCCCTCACGCTAATACTACTATAGGCTAAAGAGTAGCTCTTACGTTAATAGACGATAATAGATAACCTATAATATAGATATAAAACTAGGAGCTAGCAATACTTAATATATCCTTATCGTATTCTCTATTAGACCCTATCTTAGCTAAGGCGTCTATTACTAGGTACCTCTATTCTATATTCGGCTCCTCGACTATAGCAATAAATATAATACCGATATATCCTAACGTAATAACGACTATCTCCTATATTACTACCTATATTATATTGCAAAACATCTAGCGACTTAGTTACTAGTAGTTAGTATATTATAGCCTATATTAAGAGGGAGCTCTACCTTAAGTAGCTTAATAGTATCTACTACTAGCTCTATATCGCGGGCTTACCCTTACCGCCCTAGGTATTATATAATTAGCTCTTACTAAGCTAGGGGATCTTTATTATAGAGCGGATAGATATATATCTTATCTAGACGATAGGTTAGATATTCCTCGAGCCGATTCCCGCTTCCTTTTATAACCTAGCTTTTAAGCCTAATATCTCTACTATAGAGGTGGCTATAGATTCCATGACGGGGATATTATCGTCCGCGGCGCTATAGGGAAATATAAGTGCTAAGGCCTCCGATATCGCGCGCTTTGCTTCCTCTTCTCCTACGCAGCGCTTATATCCCACGAGAGTAACTTTCGTATCGCCTAAGACAAGTATCTACTTCCGCTAGAGGTCTCATAGCCCGCATAGAGGATATTCGTCGAGCAGCTAGATATAGAGCATATCTATATATATGTTGACCCCCGCTTCTAATACTGCGAGCTGCGTCTAAGCCGTCTGAATAAGATCTACGCCTTCACGCGACTGTAACGGGCTGGGCCCATGCGGGTGTCGGCAGTCGCTCTCGACATGGACTCACATGAGCTCCAGAGCTCCGCACATGAGCTCCCGCCCCTTTCCGGGGTTTCCTCTTTTCTTCTTTTCTTCCCCAGCTTTAAGATACTCGTTGCAGTCGCTCAGCTAGTTTGTCAACACACTCAGTTGAGACTGTTACAGGGACCGTGCGCATCGCCTCTGCAATGTGTGCCCAAATAACCCGCTGTTAGAAGCAACCTGCCGAGAAAATGCCATTATGTGCGGTCAGGACTCAGGAAAGTACATCCATAATCTTTGCCAAGCCTTGCATGTCACCGTCTCGAGTCCCCGCCTTTTCTGTGTCGACCCACCCAACCGTGTAACTGCCACCAAAATCAATGATCCAAGCATCGTCATTCTCATCAATCAGAATGTTGTCGGCTTTTGCATCCCCCCAGATGATGCCCCGTTCGTGCAGTTGTGTCAGAGTATAGGAAATTTGGTCGGCCCAGCGCTTCCTTAGGGACGCCGAGACCTGGTCAGCCTTTGCCTTAGACAAGACGCACTTCTTGTTGATCCAAGGAAATAGCATCCCTGCCACGCCACTCTTGGTTTGGACAATACCGTGGAGGCGACACACAAGCGCATCTGGTGGGAGGTTTGCCATGGCGATTCTTCTTAACGCCTCAAGCTCCGCCGCAGCGTATTTGTTTCCAAATGATGTGTTGAACCGCTTAAAGTAGCAAGTAATTTGACGGTCTTGGGCGTCAACCATAACTCGCGTAGGCGGTTTAATGAGGGCATCGTCAAGGCTGTTATAGTAGAGCTCCACATCGGATGGGTCATATGACTGCGTCCACTGATCCAAGCCGTCGATGAATCCACCGTCGAATGCAATTAGAGGGCTGCCCCATCCGTGGTCTTTAACATTGAGAGTGAATGGTTGCAGCTCGTCACCCGAAGCGGCCAAATGACATACATAGGAGACGGGGAAAAGGTATTGGGATAGAGTCGGTCGTCCATGGGGTAGCACAAGGGGACTTGAAGCCCGTTGCAGAACCAAGGGTTCGAAGGCTCGTGATAGCCACTCAAGCGCATCTTCGATGTAAAAGTCGTCTATTTCCTCCTCTCCGGAACGCAGGAGATCGAGACATTTGAAGTACTGTTCCGTGACCTGAGGGGACTGGCGAAATTCGGAAGGAAGGACGGTGCAATAAAATGCTCTTCCGTTGTTGGTCCGAATGACGAACTCGCAATCGTCTTCCGTGTCGTGTATTTGCCACACAGCAATATCGTACCGTGGAGGTCGTACCATCTTGTTTGCGGAGGTCCAGAGGCGCTACTGTTGTGGAAAAGGCATGTGGGGTTGCTCGGCCTTTTATACGTACAGATTTGGGTGGAGCTCAGCCACACACTGGCATCTCGCGTGGCGCTAGGTGGAGAACATCCCGCCACGAACTTGACGAGGATGATCCAGCCCTGGACGATTGCACCACTGCCTGGAGCCACAGAGCCTTCTCAATAGGAAGGGTCACACGATTTGCAGGGGTTGTGCTGGCATGGCTGTTGTTCGAAACCGGCCCTGGGATTTGGGCACCTTGTACAGCCGGCGGCGTTCGTCATGCCACATTGGTGACACAACCATCCGTAGGGAATAAGATAGCAGTTGGCGTAACACGAATCTCTGTGGCAAACCCCTTGGACCGAGTAAGATGCAGTTGTCTCGAGCGGCGCACAGCGCAATAATGCCCCCGTTCGTCGATGGCGACGGTTGGCTCTGACAGCTTGTGGACAATCTTCAGGATCAGCGGGGTCGTACCACTTCTCGCCTCGTTGGTGTCCGCAAATGAAAGTGTACTTCGACGCATGACACATATCTCAGGTTGCTGAAGAATAACACGTAAAGCGATGGATTTGAAAGAAGGGAGCTTGACTTCGGATGGTTGATACGACAGTTTTTCGGCCAAGGTGTTTAAATATTGGGACTATGGTGACCCTGTCAGCTCGCAGCCCCCTGAAGTGACCATTGCCGCGCGCGTAGCTGCAGATTGCTGGCTGCAAGCCCTGTTCATGGAGCTGGGGAAAGCCGGAACCAATGAACCTGTTACGTGACAGGTCAGTCGCATTTCGTGGTGATGTACGGGTCGAATCGTGACCTTTTGGGTGTTTCTCTATTGGGCGACTCTCGTCATCCTTGCCTTGGTGTGCAGTTCAAACGGCGAGATGAACATGCCGTGGACTGATGCCGGCGCCGCTGCATCTAGCATCGGCTCTCTCGTAGCGATCGCACTTGTGAATAGACACCAAGGGGAGTGTGTATTTCAGACATTGCCGATAGCGGATTACGTGCCGAAGCGTCTATGCCGTCACGGACTCACACTGGGATCCGGCGAGACGCGAAGTACAACACTTGAGTGTTGGTCACCCTGCATGAGAGTATGCCTCATGATGTCAAAGCTCTGGTTCGATTACCTGTGGTGGGTCCAGTATGCCTGGATGGCACCGTTTGATTCGACCTCCTTTCACGCACGAAGGAGCACGCCAACCAGCGTCTTACCCTTCCCACAGTCTACGTCCGTGGACCAGCCAGAAGACTCATGAGCCCTCATTGAGGGCCAATTGAAATGAACCCGACAGCTGCAGTACCTGCCCAGGGAGAGCAGGCTCCAGCCCCAATGCTCATGCATAGCGCGGCCGGGGAGATCCGGTGGCAAACGGCCGAGTAGATACCCGCTAGCGGAGGACTGGAGCTGGTCAATTATTTACGTTGCCTGTTTGTTGCGCTGAACCCGCTGGCCCTGTCGGTTGGCTGCCACCTATTTTAACTAGTGTACTCGCTGTCCTGCTGTCCCTGCGTTCCGGCTACGGCAAGCGGTCAGGTATGACATTCGCTGACTTGGCAAAATCCTGGACACGATGGAAAGGGGCGCTCTGGTGGACGAAACCCGTCCGTCAAATTGTCCAGCTACCTGGGTTGCGCCGTTATTCTTTACCTTTTCCGTGCCCCAGTTGAGGGAAGACGGGGCCCCGCGTGCCCTGAGCGCTGCCCGACAGGCGGCCGGCTACCTGGGTAGCTAGCGCGCGGGTGTGGGCTTCGAATCCACGGGTTTTGGTGCGGGTCTCGCAGCTTTGGCACCCATTCGCAGGTCAGGTACTGACTGTAGCGCCAAGGCACGGAGGAGCTAGGCAGGTAGCCCAAGCTCCCACGTTCCGTGCCACCGAGTTGTTCTTGACGGAGCGTCAGGTATATAAGAGATTCCTGACTTGCTGGGTTGTACTCAACAAGCGTACACGCTGAAGCTGAAACATGCGGCATGGGGACTGATGCGATGGGTACGCCTACGGCGAACGTGCTGTGAGGGCCACGGAGGCTTTGGAGGGCACAGAGCGCTTGGCAGACTTTTGATCACTCTACAGGCCCTGGCAGGGAGATCAGATAGGACTCCATCGCCCAACATAAGACCCGTGTGAGTCTCAACCCTTGAAAATGGTGGTCCCGAACGAACTACAGCGACGAAGGCGAGGACACGGTCTTGCATAGCGCCTCACATGGGCGTGACTTTCCAACAAATCGCTTCGGGTGCTCGACAGGGTTTACCAAGCAAAGGTACGATAATCGGCGCCGATACAGACGTGCGTGTTGTGCAACCACTGCCTGCGGAAGTCGCTGGAATTAATGTTTCCGTTCCCACGTTGCATCCTCAACGGTCTGGCAGGGTCCGACATTAGCAGTCTTCCTCGCACAGGTGCTGGTGCCTTTCCGGCATGTCAACCCTCTTGTCATCAATGCTGCCATTCAACCCTACTTCACCGACAAGTGTAACACGTGTAAGGATCAGAGCGACACAGTGTTGACCGGCAGAAATTGGCAGACTAGGGAAATCTCTGCGTAAAGTACACATGCCTCTCTCTATAGTATGCATATCCACCATCCACTTTTGCCCACTCACTCTTCGTTGATTCCGTCGTGCGGCCCTTGGCATTGTCAAACGCATATCGATGACGGCCTACCTTCTTGAGAGTAACATTGCGCACATTTTTGTCACCATTCCTGGCCGAACTGCCGGTGCTCCAGTCATCCTGAGAGAACTCGGCATCACGCTGGTCACTGGCAAAAATGCATTACTCTGCTAGCGTCTCCTTCCAAGCAGGAGTGCTGTTGCCGATACTGAACACCTGGCGACGCTGCGGCTGCCGAAGGTCCGTTGCCGGAGATCGAGCCATTGTATGAATGGTATCCTGCGGTTGGGTAGGCCCTTCCGCTATCGAAAGCTTGGGGTGTAGAAACGGTGTGGTGCTGTCCAAGTTGAGGGCCATAAATCTCCAACACTAGATTAGCTGAGCATGGAATTGAGTTATATGGCGGTGGGATGGCCGGGTATGACACTGGTGCCACTGGATATGATTGGGGGGAAGTATATTATAGGGAGTAAATAGGTTATTCTTATTAGGCCCTTTCTTAAGTAGAATAATATAGTTAATTCTTAGCTTATACAAGTTAAGCTTATTAGCTTCTTATTTCTTAAAGAGTAATAAGAGGTTATAATAATATAGGGGCATCACTGAAAGCTGACTAACATGTATGGTTTCATGTTGACACGAACTTCCTTTGAGGCTACTTCACGGTCAAGATGCGGGGTGGAACAGTTTTCGAGATGAGCAAGATAGCCTGTCCGATGCTTCTATCTTATTCTTATCCCCGTTATGTCATGATTCGGCCCATGTGCTTGGGAAGCGGGCAGACCCCCTGCCACAGGAGGTGCAGCCATGTCAGGGAATACTGTCACATTGGTTGGCTGTGCTAGGAAAATTGGGAGAAGTAGATTGGTCAGGCAAGGCTGCCTCCGTGTTTTGGTGCACCAAAGCCGTCAAGGGTCAAAAAAAAAACGATAGAGAACGCAACTGCTCGCACGCCAAAAGGGTCTGGTGTCAATTACACGGGGTTACTCTCTTCTCATGAGATGCAAAACAGCCTATAATGTATAACATGATCCCACCCAGCACTCTGGGGCCAACTGAAAGATTCCAAAATGCGTCTTGATGGTTCACCAAAACAGGAATCCCTCTTCTTTGCCCTGGTAATGACGTGTTTGTTATGGCCCTAGACAGGCTGGGCACACTTGCAACGACTATTGCCGGAGTCTTAGCAGAGAAACACGACTGCGCGCGCCTGCAATGTACGCTTACCCATTTTCGCAGTAACCGAATGCTGCGCTCCCCCATCGCTGCTTACACTTGGAGCACCGTCAGTCGAATGCGATGCTCAGAGGGTGACCAAATGCTTACCGAATAGTCGCATGACGCTTTTTGACAGGCGGCCGCAGCTTCCTGGAAGAAAAGAGCCGAGGCTACGGCAGCAAGCAGGGCCTGGTACTTCATGACGACAAGACTGGCAAGGGGGTTTAACTCGTAGCTGTTAATTTCTCTGTTGCAAGAAATCGGAATGAGATGGATATTGCCATGAGAATCAGGGACGGCTCTTATTTATAATTTTAACCACAGCCGACACTCAATTATCGCTTTGCATACGGAGTATAGGCGGACCAACATGAACGCCGTTTCGAAGCGTGAGGAGAGCCTTTGGGGTGATCAACATGGGCCAGGGGAAGTTCGCGGCGGTGCGGCGATCGGGCGTGGGTTGCAGGTGTCAGGCAACCAACCGCGGGACACACCCGTCGCCGGGTATAGCGTCAGCAACTCCACCTGCATGAACCTTGACGTGCAGGCAGTAGGAGAGCGCCGAACGCGGGGGCCAGGGTGTTGAACTTCGCTGAGCTCACCAAAACGAGGTAGGAGGCCTGCGGGCTAACCGTTGGCCACACCTCGACGGTGCAATGCCAGAGGATTGATTTCATGTGCCAGTAAGCACGGAACAACATAAGAAGCACAGTCAATCGAATGATGGAACGAGCTGCTCGTGTGCCTGCTTGGCAACTTTGCTGAGTCGTCAGCTGGCAGAAAACTTTGCACACTGCTGTGGGTGATACGCCAAACAATCCCGCAGGGGTGCTGTGCTGTCAATGCTGGGTCAGTCATTTTCCTTGCGTGCGGTGCTTGCCGGACCCTCGCTGTGAGCCGATGGCCCTCGAGCGCAAGCGCCGTAGGGGAGCGCTCGGCGAAGCAAACGCGCGGCTCTCGGAACTCGACGATGAATCCACTGCAGGACTCGCGAGCGAGTGATTACGCTGGCTGAGGAGGGGAGCTTGACGCGCAGGTATGGCCCCTCTGCGTCATGATCGACGGGCTCTGTCATGTGCGGCTGGCGATTGAGTGTACGCATGCTTACGCTGTGAATTCAGTCCGCCAAGGAGTGCATCGTAACGACCTTCACGTTTGGAGCTGGATGATGCATGGAGCGGTTGAGACTGGGCCACTTTGAGATGGGCGGCTTGTCTGTCGCCAGCCTCGACTGAGGTAAAGCTTCCCCTGCCGAGCACAACAAGTGGCGGTCTTGCAGAGCATCTGTGCATCGTTGCCACTGCCAACAATTCCCAGTTCCCGACCGCTGGACGACTGGGGTGTTTGGTCGCTCTCCAGTTCGCTGCAAACAACTTGTCTGTACAGGGGTCTCACGAGTTTCACACCGCTGGACTAACCTGCCGCCAGCTTCACTCGGACGTCGAGCATTTCCCCCGGCGCCGCGTCTCGGTTGTGCGCATGGCTCTCCAAATTTCTCCACAGGGCCACGCACGGTCTGGTCTGAGCCAGCTCTGTGCTGATCCCCTCAATTCCATCGTCTACCTCATCACGTCGAGGACCGTCGCGATTCCTTTACGTCGCGAATAAGTCCCAGCCTCGCATACCTGGACAATGGGGCACACCCCGAAGACTCGTTCTCATCATCGGCTGCGCTCATGATCGGCATTCGCTGGTCTGCGTTCAACAAGGCCTGGCCCGGCTGGAGACGTCAGAGTGACAAGATCAGATCTCGCAGCAGCGCGGAATGCAGCGCCACGCCCGTAGCGCAAAGTTCTCAATGCCATTTTAATGTACCCGTTGCGTCGGCCATTCTTTGCCAATCCCAGGTCGTTTGAGCTTTTCAGTTGGCATGATGGCGCGACAAGATTCCGACAATCTTGCCTGGGACCGCAGCGACGCCCTGTGGGAGGAGGCGGTGAAGTATGCCCGGTCATCTGCAGTATGCCGCAAGGTCGAGTGTCTTGCCGAGAAGCTTTTCGGAAAGCCAGCAACTCTTGTGACACCCTTGGTTATTGGCGGATTCAACGTGCTATATCCGATGCGCATTGAAGGTCTCTCGGCCGACCTTCTCGTGCGACTGCCCTGCCCAAACCAGGCGATCTTTCCCGAGGAGAAGACGCTGGCAGAAGCAGCGACCGCTAGATGCATCAGTCGATGTACGCACGTCCTGACACCAAAGCTCTTGAATCATGGCGTGGATCCCGAAATTGGTCCGTTCATGGTTATGCAAGATCTTCGGACGAGACGAGGCATGGGCCAGGCACTGGAGGCACCCCGTGAGGATCCGAACGAGACGCCTGTCCTACGGCCCGACATCCCTGAACACGAGCTCAAGTCCCTGTATCTCAAAATGGCCCAGTGTGTTCTGCAGCTTGGGCAACCGAAATTTGCACGTATCGGGAGTCTCGTCGAGACAAGTCCTGGATTCTTCGAAGTCATGGAGCGGCCAATGACCCTCAATATGAACAACATGGTCCAGCTTTCCAACATCCCAAAAGCAATATTCCCGCCCAAAGGCACCACCTATGGGACCGTCGATGAGTGGTACACGCTCTTGGCCAATATGCAAATGGCGACTCTCGTTTTCCAGCATAACGATATTGTATCGTCCGAAGATGACTGCAAGACCAAATATGTCGCCCGCCAAGTCTTCCGCAGGCTAGCCAGAGAAGGTCGGCTATCAATTTTTGGATTCGCCGAGGATACGTGGTCGGCCATCTGCCAGGACGCTCCCACTACCTTACCAGCGCCGGAACCCTCGGGTGCTTTTCGCCTTTGGTCCGATGACTTTAGACCGGCCAACATTCTCGTGGATGACGAGGATCACATACTCGGAGCCATCGACTGGGAGTTTGCGTATGCAGGACCGACGCAGTTCATTCTTGACCCACCTTGGTGGCTACTCCTGGACGTGCCAGAGATGTGGGATGCTGGGATTGACGACTGGACCAGTGCCTACGAAAGACGGCTAGAGACTTGGCTATCGGCCATGGAAGAAGCGGAGAAGGACATGGAGCCGGGTGCTTTCCTGCTGTCAGCGCACATGCGCGAGAGCTGGACGACGGGACGCTTCTGGCTCAACTACGCTGCTAGAAAGAGTTGGGCATTTGATACCATATATTGGAAGTACTTAGACGAGAGGTTCTTTGGCAAGCGCCTGATCGACGTTCCTATGGATGAACTCTGGAAGGCAAGGATAGATCTGTTGAGCCGAGAGGAGCGAGAGGCAATGGAGCCACTCGTACAGCGGAAGATGAAGGAGTCAACGGAGCGGGTACTGGTGGAATGGGACGATGCGGAAGCTGTGGCGCTACTGTCTTCCTTTCTGTTTGACTAGGTCCACGGGACCAGGAAATAACCACAATCCTACCATAAGTCATGCTTCATGCGCAACTTACTGAAGCATGGTGAGCAAAATATAATGTTATGAGGCGGTTATGCGAGCTTCGGGACGTGACTGACGGTCGCCGTGCGTTGGGGCTGTGCGAAGACTGATAGAGGACTATTCCGTACAGTGCACCAGTATTTCATCAAATTACAGCAAGCTTTGAAGAAATGCTTATATTCATCCTACCCAAGCTACCAATCTGGCGATCCGGACCGTATTGCCACGAAATACGACATATCGGATCAACCGCGATGTAGGCTCGTTTCGCTCATACTTGTGATTCGCTGTGAGTGGTGACGATTGTTTCTTCTTTGAACGACCCAGACTTGGTCGACCGTGGTCCGTCGTCGTAAAACCTCGTATAGCCGCTGCTTCTTCGTTAGTCGTGTGTACAAAAAGGAGCGGATCACACCTACAAGAGGACGTCCATGTCTTCAAGCGTGCAGCCTTTGGTTTCCGGGAGAAAGAAATAGGCCCAAATCGATGCTAACATCATCCATGAAGCAAAGAAGAACCAAGTCCCGTAGCCGAGTGAGTTGAAGATATAGGGCAAAGCTTTTGTGATTGCAAATTGAGTAAGCCTTGTGACTGTTAGTTACCAGACCAGACGATATTGCATGTTATAATACCATTGAATTAGAGCTGCCCATGTTCCTGTCAGGTTACGGAGTGCTCCGGGGAAAATTTCCGCAGACACAATCCACGGTATACCGTTGAGTCCAAATGACCAGCTGAGAAGGGCCGTTGGTAAGCTGACGTACAGGCTGAGAACGAAAACCCGCGAGCAAAACTCACAAGACTGAATAAACCATGACCATGGCAGTTGCAGCCTTGCCTCCTGCTGTAGTAGAGGCTGACAATGGCTTCCCGGCCTTGATGATGTCGGCAGGGTGGCCAACTTTGACATATGACCCGACAAACCAAAGACAAAGAGAGCAAGCAACAGATGAGACGATTGTAGGCCAACGTCGGCCCAACTTGTCGATGAGGAGGCCATAGAACGCTATCGACGCAACAGCTATGTTCGTGTTAATAGCAGTGAGCGTGATTTGTGTCATTCCATAGCTTACCTTTGACCAAGCCGTAAATACCGGTGTATAGAGCAACGTCGCTGATACCGATAGACGTAAACAAGGTTGGGGAGTAGTAGTTTATCGCAGCAGCCCCCGACATGTTCTGCAGCGCAAAAGCACAAAACACGAGGAGGACCCGGTTCCACATGCCCCGGCGGGATAGCTCAAACAGGGCCCCCTTAAGAAACGCCACGTAGCCATGGCCAAATCTTCGGGCAAGGTTAGTCTCCTCGCGAAGCCTGACACGCATCATCTCCATGTCCTCCTGGATATCTGGACACCGTCAGTATGTGGCGAATGTTGGACAACGCTGGGTGACTGACATTTGTGAGACCGGGGCAGCTTTCTCAAACATTCCAGCACCTTTGTTGCGTCCTCATCGCGGTCCTTCCGCATCAGCCAGAGCGGGCTCTCGTGAAGGAAAAAGCTCCCGACGAGAAGGAAGACAGCAGGAATTAATTGCACGGCCATGGGCACTCGCCAGCTTGCAGTCGAAGTTACATCCATGTGCTGGTTGATGCCATAATTGATCCAAAATCCGACAAGGGTTCCTATTTGGTATGCAACCTCGAATAGGCCGGTCAGGATGCCTCTGATCGATGCGACGGATAATTCTGCGATGTAGCTCGGAACTGTGGCGGTGATTGCACCGCAAGCCAGGCCGGTGAGGACACGCCCGGCATCATCATGGACGTCAGCGGGTAGTTGGCGTTGACAAACATCCACTAGACTCACAGATTAAGGACAGCTGATGGGTTGCAGCAACCATGAGGACAGCTCCGACCAGGAAGAGCAGCACACTTGACTGTAAGGCAACCTTTCTTCCAACCTTTTCCGTTACTTCAGAATCTGGCATCAGCGATTGACTTGTTTCTCTGCTTGTCCCCGATTGACCCTTACCCAAGAAGCAGATTATAGCACCAAAAAAGGCGCCTGCCTGGAACGCAGAGGTGATGTTGCTCGAAATATCGGCAGCATCCTGCTTCAGAATGCTGAACGACTCCGTGAAACTTTTCCGGGCAATTGTCGTTCCGATAAAGGCAGAGTCATATCCAAACCTAGAGCGCCATGAGGACAAATACCAAAGCATATCACGACCGTGGCATACATACAGGACTGATCCGGTGGCAATGATGGTGGCCTCGCTGTAAAGTCTCCAGTTGTACACCTCCTTTGGGGTCGGCCGGTCTTCTACGGCGTGAAACCCGCCCATTTTGGCGACTCGACACGGTTGGCGTCCGACTCCAATGGTACAGAGATTTGGGTACGACGCGAAGGACTTTGGACGATCCTGTCGCCGTGTTTATGAGATCCGTCAAATCCCTGGCGAATTCATGGCCTCGCATCCGTGTCCCGGGATCAAGCATCCCTGGATTTCTGGGGTTCAGATATTAGCGGTGGGGCACGCGGCACTGACATGGAGGTGACGCGGGGATGAGTCCGTTCAGCCATAACAGTTTGCCGCAGAATTCCCAGGCTAATGCGGTAGCAACAAGGTGGCTTGAGGCGTTCCCCCGCATGCAGCTCGCGTGACGATGTCCCGACTTCCGACAACAAGGGTCCCCGACGCCTCGGTTCTCGTATCGGTGAGCACAAACAGCAACAGAGGCCCCCGAGTTTGCCGACGCAGGCCCAATTAGCCGGCACGCTACCCGACGGAGCCGAGTTTGGCGACCGCTTCAGGCGATTGGGCCAACATCTCTTCGACATGGGGAAACTATTGATCTACTGGAGCGACAACGGCGACTGGCCCTCTGGTTGTTGGACTCCAAGTCTGCTGTCAGCGCTACTGGGCTGGTTGACGAGCGGGCGCGCGCGGCAGTCATTACTAGTCAACGCTTTTTGGGGATTTGGGGACACATTCCCCCGTTGAAACCAGGGCGCCACTCGTGAGCGACTTGGGCGCAAATGTCCGCGACTCGGAATCGTTGACGATAATGACCTATGAACCGCCTAGATATCTGGGCTACTACTTCGCATCACCATCCTCAATCGTGACCAATTCCTTGACGACGACAGTATCAAGCATCCACGCCTGCTCACTCGGGTCTACAAACTCAGGATACGGGTCTCTGCAGCGCCAGCTTCGCTCGGGGTAGTTCTTGAGCTTTGCGACCACCCACTTTGTCCCGTTCACGCCACCCTTTGCGAAGCCCCATTCCATCTTTGCGAGATGCAGTTGAAGTTCTTTGGCTTCCTCCACGTTACCGCTGCTGAACAGTTCAAAAATCTGAATACAGACCTAGCCTCCACATGAGCCCTTGCTTCGACACGTTCTCACGCGATGTGGGCCGTGTATTGTGCGATACTCACCTTGGGGTACAAGTTGCCAACTCCGGTGATCGTGCCGACCGCACCGACTGACAGCGCGGGCACGAGCCAATCGCTTTGCCCTGCGAGGGCCACAAAGCTCTGCACATCGTGGCTTGCAGCTATCCGAGCGACCTTGCCGATGCCCCCACACGTCAGCTTAACACCAACAATGTTGGGGTGCCCCGCGAGTCGATCCAGCATCTGGGAGTCGACGTCTAAGCCGGCTGTTACGCCAGGAAAATTGTAAATGAGAACCGGCAACGGGCTGAGATCCCCGATCTGTTCGAAGAAGCTGACAATGGCCTTGGATGTCATGGCAAAGTGAAAGTATGATGGTGTCAGCACAAGGACGTAGTCAGCGCCGGCATCTTTGGCGAGGCGGCAATCCTCTGCAATGTCCCTGGTGCATTGGCCCGATGTGCCCACGGCTATTGTTAGACCAGGCCTGCCGTGACTCTGCGCAATGCGGCGCGTCATCTTGATCAAGCCCTCCTTTTCGGCCGGTCTCAGCGTAGCACCCTCCCCGTTCGTCCCCGCGAGAACAACTGCCACACCCTCCATTAGACAGGGGCATGTATTTCTGTATCGGTGCCTCACTTACCGCCATGAATTCCAGAGTTGACCAAGAATTCTATGTGTCTTGCTTGGAGGTCCCAATCAATGCACTGGTCTGCTAGATCTTCGAACCACGTCAAGCACGGGACGTGAATGCCCTTCGGATAAGCAGTCGCTTTGGAACCCATCATTGGATGCTTTGTAAGATAATGCTCGACTTCTGCAGCGTGGTTTAAGATTAGAGTCAATGGATGACGGAATGTTTGGTAACAATTGAGTTCCTTTTCACTGCCGTTTTTGGTGCGTCAGGAAGTCGTCGATGTGGTCTTTTAGTGAAGAGAGTAGAGAAATGTCTCCTTGCAAGTTGTGTCTCCCCTGATCCACGCTAACCCTGGAGACTTCTTAGAGCCCAGCGCATGAGACATAGCCGATCGGAACGACATCGGAGACTCGAGGACCCGATAAAGGACTCAAGGACCCAACGCAATGGAGCCACAACATGGTCACAAGTGAGTTCGCGTCTTGATTTGTAAATACTTGCAATTAGCCGAGCGCCACGTTCAAATAATCGCAAAGCACGAGTCGAAGATGTCATGCATCACGGCCCGGATATCCATCCTGGCCTTGGCAGCATCCTGCCTCGCCTGCACCTCATCAAGCACCCTCTTTGTGAACAACGCATTGCAGGCCGCGTTCTCCATCCTTGTGATCTGTGCTCTGATCCACACTCTGTGGCTTTCGTCCACCTCCTCCACGCCGAGCATCAGCAACGGCCAAAGCAGGGTGGCCGGTAGTGAATCGGAAGTGTCAAGGTCTGCCACTATTTCCCTCGCCAGCTTGTGTATCTGCGTCAAGGCGTCTCTTACTTCGTCGGTTAAGGGCAAGGTCTTATATGCGACTCGATGGAGGTGAACTTTGCAGGCGTAGAAGTTGGAAAGATAGGTGCGAAAGGCGCGAGTCAGAGCCCGCGCAAGAGTCGTCGAGATGTGTGGCTGAGTGAGCTTGCCAGCTACAGCACAGTCCATCAGCAGTGGTCGTTCTTTGTGCAGTGATCTGAGGTCAGTTGCAATCTCAGCTCCAATATTCATGACCTCGATCTCGTCCTCGACCGTTCCACGCGTCCGGTGCCAAGGATCTATTTTGGCTATGCGACCCATTACGCCCAGTACATTTTGATAGAATTGGACGCCGGGCTGATAAAGCGTTTGGAATAAGGCGTCTTCAACGTCACTGTCGTCTTGATCCTCAGTCTGCTTCTTGTCGCCGCATGACATCG
Organism: Purpureocillium lavendulum; assembly: GCA_029168975.1. Lineage (NCBI taxonomy): Eukaryota > Fungi > Ascomycota > Sordariomycetes > Hypocreales > Ophiocordycipitaceae > Purpureocillium > Purpureocillium lavendulum. Next base: position 3,965,271 of record JAQHRD010000004.1, on the reverse strand, counting down.
TTATGGGGGATAATCCCGACCAGAGCGTATGGTCGTTGTCGGCGAGTAAAAGGCCGTCACCGCCAGCGGAGACCGCACGGGCATCGACAATGCGCAACCAAAGTAGAATTTGTCTCTCCATTGGTGAAAATGAGGCTTTATCGCTCATCCGAAGTATCCGATGAGCCCGCATGAGGTTCAAGTTGGCGGAGTCGGCCCTCCGTGTCAGGACGTCAACGTAGCTGAGGAAAAAGGTTGATACCAATACGTCTTCTCGCTTTCGGCTGTCTTTCGACAGATCTTGTCCATCAAATACAGCCAGGCTTGCTTCTGCGCTGTTATACCTGGCTTCGGCTGACGGGTCGTCAAATTTGCCGCGCGTGATGAGAACACACGCGAATGTAGTGACTGCGCTTCTCACCATGGCTGATCGCTCAGCCATCTCAACAATCGCCCGACGTATGGACGACCACTTATTGCGCGCCTCTATGGCAACCAGGATGGGTGGCCTTGCACAGCCTTTGAAGAAATCCATGAGCTCGTCATCATTCAGTGTGTCAGAAAAGATGCTCGATCCTGCCTCCTCTGGTTCATAACTTTGCTGCGCGTGATCTCTGTAAATAGCGTCTTGAACGGCTGCGTTGGAATTCGTAGGGACACTCCAGCTAGTGCTGGTCTTCTTGCGCGTTAGTTTACGATGGGGGTTGCACTGGAGATGCGGTTGTAGCTTTTCGAGGTCAACGTACGGGAGGTGTCCTTACCGCGACAGGGCTGCCATCCTGTTGCTGCTGTGGAGTGCATGACCCGCGCGCTACGCCGGCCAGTCCAAAAATGTCGTTTAATGCGGACATGGGGAGATCAAAGGATCCATCGGAAAAGATGTCCGCAGGGAACAGGTCACCTGAAAGCAACGTTTGTCCTGGCGACTCCCGGGTATGTTGCGGTAAAAGCATCCTAGGCGAGCTCCAGACGCATTGCATGTTCAGTCTCTCGCAATGTGAGCATCGAGGACCTTGCTCGTTGCACTTAACTTTGCGGCGTCTAAGCCAACATGGTCAGTGTGATTGATGCGAGCCCTGACTTGGGATTGTCCATCATACTTGCAAGTTAAACAACCCCGCCGAGATCGGACATGCCGTCGAGCGCCCGGGAGTGGGTTCATTCTTCTCGGCTGGCTGTCATCCATCTCATGAGGTCCCTGTCGTGCTTCTAACGTCCAGGCGGTGCAAAGGTTTGTTTCTTCACTCTCCGAGGCAAGACTTGAGAACCGTCGCTGGTGTGTTCAACGAAGTCTGCGAGAAGGCGGGGTCGCGCTGAAGATCCATGGATGTGCCCGACAACGCTCATGCACCCCACAAATAGACCGGCACCCACTGCATTTAACCAGGGCCTGGGGTCAGAACCCCTGCACGGTGGTTCACCCAGCTGAAGTCCCGACTGCCCGATGGCTCACCTGGTCTAGGTGTCTATTGTATTTTCTGTGCATTTTTGTCGCCAAGACGGTACTTAAATCGAACGCAAGATAGGATAGATATGATTCATGGGGGCTTTCGGGAGGAGGAACTGGCAAAATAGCTAAGGCCAGCTCGCGGACTTGGGTGGGAGATGGGGCCCCTGGGGGAAGAGACCCCTGCTCGGACACGAGACTCCAGTCATCCAGCAGATCCCCCATGAGGGACGAGACGTTCAACGGCCAAGCAGGTATAGCTGATGACACGGAAACCCTTCGCAAGGAGCCAGGGCAGCCGGCTGGTCGGGCTAAGGATTGCAACTGCTCGTAAAAACGGCATGGTAGCGGTAACATGAACCGAACGTCGGGGTTCATAGGTCCTGGCCGAGGACAGTAGCTCTTTACATCCCTGATGATCTGTTGTTCCTCCCATTTGTCTGGCAGCGGCACAGGGCATACGAACAGTGGTTTCAAATGCACCGTGTGCGATAGAAAATACTAGGCTCTCTATTATATGGACATCACGCACCTTTACTTGTATCCGTGTAAAGAAATGACTTCGGAACAACCCGTCTTCTGCCCTCGTCCCCGCTTGCACGCTCTGACGACCCCTCGTGCAGCTGTTCCTGGCTCTCGTTGTCGCTATCAAGCGTGATATCGCGGGCATGATAAGGCCGGTCCTTTCCATAGCCGCCGGCGTACGCAGTGGCCTGTGTGCCGAACTGCCCGTCGGCATTCATCGGGGAGCCGCTCGTGCCGTGCGAGAACTCGGACATGACGTAGACGTTCGGGTCAAAGGGGTTGGCGGTCCGATTTTTGCTCTGGATAGTCCGGGAGTGCGGACCGGTCCCATAGGGGGCGCCGGTCGGAGATGAGCGCGCTGACGTGATGCCGAGTTTGACGGCGACCAGCTTGACGAGGGGGCGCAGCGTGGCGAGACTGGCCGCGCTGATGGCCAGGCCCATTTCAATGGAAGACCAGATGACAATGTCGATGGTGGAATCTGGAGTCGCGAACAGTGTTAGTCCTCCAAGCGTCCGAGACCGGAATAACGCAGAATACGTACACAGAAAGTCGGCATCCCTGAAGTGCTTGAGGAATGCGCACCGTACAACGAGTGCAGAGCTTGCTCTGTGATAACACAGTGTCAGCTTACATGCCGCCTGCCCGTGATGGCCCCATGGTGAGAGCCGGGGAAAAGGGTTCGGTTGCACATACACGCAGCCCATAGCGATAAGGACAATAAGCGCCAGCCTGGCCCTCATCTTAAGCTGCAGATTCCAGATGACAAAGGCCGGAAGCACAGCAAAGGTGAAGTCGGTGACGATGCTGCAAATGCTGTAGAAGTAGGCAATTGACATGACAACGTCCATGCTCAGGCAGGTTCCGTCGATGTTGCCGCCGAGGCGGGTCCAGTAAAACGACACAGGCTTGCACTGGAAAATGGTGACGAAGAAGAAAACGGAACCGGCGAGGACGGACAGGAGACAGGCGGCGTAGACGACCCAGGCGTGGATTCTAGCCGTTGTAATGCGGAGGAGGAACCAGGCGAAAGATAGCTTGGAGCACACCATGCAGAGGATGTAGAACATGTAGCAGTACCACCAGTACTGTTTAGCAGCTGTTAGATGCGTAAAACATTGGGCTGCCGTAGGACACGTAGAATAAATCGGCAAGGAGTGTGTGACGCACCATCATGGCCTTTTCCCTTTGGAGAGGGGAGAGGACGTCCATGTGCTGGCCTGTCCCGTAGTGTACGCCAGTGTTGGACATGGCAACATACAGAATGAAGAAGATCTGGCGGTTCGGAGATGTTAGCAACTCGATCCTTCGGCCTATCCTTCGTCCATTCCAGACGAAATTTTGTGGCCGCCAGCACTTACTGCTGCCAGGATCATGAGCCAGTCATCCAGACCAAAGGCTTTGACTATCACGGCCCGGGTGAAAACTCTCAAAGCCAGGATGACGACGGCCAACGTGACGAAGACGATGTTCAGTATGAAGACGCCGGGCCCCCGGTCGGCACCCATGACGGGCGCCATCTTCCTCGGCTTCCTCTCCTGCGATCCAGCAGAGGAGCCCGGCCGCGTCTCGTGAATGAAAGGAGCGTCCCGTCGAAATGACGATTGTGTCGCAGCGTGGAATCGCAGGCAAGACTCGAGTATACGCTATTGCTGTGAAGCTGAAATGACAGGACGAGGAGTAGGAACGAGAGGAGGCAAAAATCGGCACTGAGCGTCAAGGAAAAGAATGGGGGGTAGTTGGGCGCAGTAGTAGGTTTGGCGAATTGAAGACTCAAGAGTACGACGCCAACAAAACGGCAGCAGGTACTTGCAGGCGTGGGATGCAGGTACGCCACCAGGAGCTAAAAAGCTCGCCTTTATTATCTGGTTCTTTCTTGTCTGCGCAGTGAGCACCGGCGACCAGGGGCTCGTACCGGCAACCTCGGCACCGGTGCGGCTGCGCAGAGCGGTCGACAAGACTGCCGGAGGATTGATCGCATCGTAGTAGCTGATTTTGCCCCCCCGTTCGTCTCTACCCAGTGTAGTGTCCCTGTCGCAGCGCAGCGCCCTAACTTGTGTGCCGGGATGGCAGGGCAGGCCCAGCTCTCCGAGTCATGATTCGCGCCGGCAGGTGGCGCATCGTAGCTCGACAGGCTAACGCCCTTGACGAAGACGGGCTTGTCGTCGACGCGGCGTGGAAGAGGGGACGACTGGAGGCGGAACGGGGGCCACAGCCCTCGAGTACATGCATGCGTTGGGGAGGCCAGGCCTGAAGAACGGTCCACCCACCCCGCAAAGTCACACCCTGTGTGTGGCCCTTGGGCCTTGGGTGTCGAATGAGCCGCGAGCAGGGACAGATCAAAGGTGAGCGCGTCAACATGAAGGCAGCGGCGCGGAGGTCGTGCTCACGTTGCGCTATTTGCGGCGGCAGGGGGCGGCTCTGGCCGAAGAGCAAGGCAGAAATGACTCGCAGCAGCTTGATGAGGGAAATTCGGCAGCTTGCATTCGTGCTGTGCCGCTTTATCAGAGGCTTGGATGACGGGGAATGAGAGGCCGACGAATTGGCGCTGGCGAGGCTGTCGCCGGCTGAAGAATGTTTGGAGCTTGAGCATTGATCCAGTCCGAAGCTGTGGCCACGGTGAGAGGCGGATATGTAATTGCAAACATCAGCGATTTGGGGATTTTCTTCTCCAAGAAAACATCGTCACGCCCCCATCGCGTCGCTGATGGTTGATCTTGCAATTGTCGTGGTTCGACCTCTGTTTCGCACGCCTTACGGCTCAACTACCAGGGCGTAAACTGTTGACGGTGTGTCTACGAGTACGTCCCGCGCCATGTTTCTCACACGCTCGTGCGCTGTGACTTGGCGATTGTGTCCCCGTGATCTGTGAAGAATTAGACTCGCTGATCTGTACTGTTCCGTTTGGCGGCCGTCCGCGCGCGAGACAGAAAATGCTGAAGGACATGGATGAGGGCGCAAGAGTGAAGAGGGGCATCATCGCCGCGCACGCACGCTGACTTTCTGCATCGGGCTTCTTCGCCCGAGCCCTGAGTTGCCCTGAGCCGCTAAAGAGTGGAAGCCCGCATGCCCGAGAGCTCGATCAGCACAGCCATTACTCCGTACCGCTAGGGACAATCTATCGACCAAGCCCGGAAGCCCACAGGTCCTGACAAAGCCGCAGCTCGTCGGCCGGTGGCAAACAGCTGCACGACAGCGTGCGCGTGAGCAGGCAACTTGGCAGGGAGGGTGGCGCGACTAGCCGGCCGGTGCTAGAGAAGCCCCCCACGTGCGTTCCAAGTGGCAGCTCGGGGCGGGATTCCGATGCAAGTTTAGCGGCCGGCGCTAAGAGCCGGGACTGTCAGCCCATCGTGGTTTGGCGCGCGGGCGAAGAACCTGAGCCTCGGGACGATCCACCAGCCGGGCGGACGCAGTTCTGCCAGACACACATTCGCGACGGTTCAACAAGAGGCGAAGAACAGCGCACGGACGCACACAAATCCAGTGACACACACACAGGGGCGCTTGACAAGCTCGCCGAGAGGCCCTGTGCGCACTGGGGAAGATGGGATGGCAGGCATGAACAACCACGCTCCAACATCTGTCTGGCGTGCGTACGATACGTAGATACCTCGGCCTTGTGGGCAGGTGCAGACGCAGGCCGTTGTGACCGTGTGTGCTTCGTACTCGTATCACAATTGGCGACTGGACTCCCTCATCAACCTGCACAATGGCAATGTCACTGTGCGACTGTGATGGCGCCGGCCATGTCCGGAGAAAGGCGAGCCCGGGTCCAAGCACCTCAAGCACGGCCTGCTGCTTGCTCAGCCAAGGGGCAACAGGGGTCCTGGTCGAGAATGGACAAGGGCCGGGAGACCCCTGTAACTCTCTTGGACTGCACTTCGTACATCGTACTTGGGCCTCAACAATTCGAGAGTGTGTCATCCTCGCTGCGCTTGATACGCCCGCCGTGGATGCGACCCCAGCTGCTCGGGCACAAGCTGCCGAAGGCAATCACAAGACTGCCGGGTGCTTCGGCAGAGCGTCAGCGAACTGGCATCGTTGGCAGGCAGGGGATGTAAGGTAGCTCCTGGGCTCGTGCCTCGCGAGTCGCGACTCTCATGCGGATTGAACTACGAAGTAAGTCATGGTTCAATGGCTTTGACGATGCTGCAGTGCCTCATGCCTGCCTGGACAGAGAGCCACAGGCCCCCAGTCAATCCCCCGCAGCGACTTGCCGAATGAAGCAATTTGGTTAACGGGTGCGCGCGATCGTTATTAAACAGCCGAAGGAGATGGGTGGCACGGACCTCACTCGCAGACTGACCACTACACATACTCGTAGATTCCGCGTCCGCTTGGATGCCCCTGTTCGCTTCTGCGTTCACCCTTCTCGCGGACAACAAGCGGCAGAGGAGGGACATCCTTGGATTGCGGCCCCAGTGCTCCAACCCGGGCGGCTGTCGCGGCGGCGGACGTCTCTCACGGCTGCCTCCCCTTGCCATCCTAGACTTCCAATGGTCCGAAAAAGTGCCTTGCGGCCCATGATTGTGCGCTGCACCTCGGATGTCGCTACGTCCTCTTCTTGACCAGTCTTCATACGACGACGACGTTGGCTCTCCTACGGGGATACAATCGGTGGGCGACAGTGTCACCCTCTCTGTCATCGACGCCAAGGTGCCAACCCAGACGGAAGGAACATCACCTGGCTGGTGAGAACTCATACACGACTACTGCGATAAAATATCTCGAACCACACGGTATGCCCTCCCGCTCGTATCTTGCTATCCTAGCAAGTGTGGTAGTTTTTCCTGGAAGCTCTCGCCAAACTGTTCCACCTCGCGCTCGTTGCCATGCGGCTGTCTCCTAGAGCTCCATGGACCGGACTCTTAAGTGCCGAGCGTGACATTCTACCTGAGAGCGGCATGCCAAGTAATGCAGATGCTCATGGCAATGCGAAGCATTGCGGCTAGAAAGGTCTCAGCATCAGGGATATCGCCTACTGTGCCAAAATGTGGACAATGGGGGTGTCAAAGGAGCGCTCAATACGTACCACAGGATTGATCACAACCGTATCTCCGTCAGTGACTTGCGTGGTACTCAGTGTACGAACAAACCCAGGGTTTGGGATGAACGGGGCTTGCACTGGCGGTCTTCCCGCCACGCCCCCCGTGCAGGGGACCACGTCACCTAGAGCTGCTCGTGGAGTCGCATCGGGCTCTGTTGTCACAGACCCAAGTCTGAATTGGTTGGCCGTCTTCACCAGGAACGACTTTACGGCACCCGGGACGCCTGAAATTCCGTTGGCCCTAAATTGCGAGTTCAGATCAGGCTGGCTCAGGTAGTATGCAATCATGCCAGCCGTGATAGCGGTAGCTTGTGACGTTCCCGGTGGCTCGACCCCCCATGCAACGTCTGAAGCTCTAAGAGCACAGTCGACGTTGGTTCCGACGTTATACAAGGTGAGGATGCCCAGATTTGCGGCATCACGAAACTGGGACATTGGGAACCGCGTATCATCGTACTGACAGTTGCCAACAACAATGAGGTTGCTGTCCGTACCACCCATTCCTCGGGGGATCTGAGCGAAGAGATCTTTCTGCTGTGGCGAAGGGCCGTCGATTTCTCCATTTCCCGCGCTACAGACAACGGAAATGCCTGCGCTCCAGAGCCAAGGTAGGACCTTGTCAAAGACGTTTCGAGACACAATCCCTCGTACGGGGATGAAGTCATCCTGGAGGACGATTCGGTCGACGGCTGCATTGGATTTTTAGTAGCCTTTCAACATACTCCGGTATGGAATGCTTACCCCATGACATGGAGACAACAGCGTTACCCATCGCGCCATTGTCCAAAACATGTTTATATATCTGCATGAGGGCAAATATGGCTCGACGGGCTCTGGTTCTGTCCCTTGGAACTCCCTCCGCAAAGTTGTCTAGTTCTACCGTGACAAGACGAGCTCTCTTGCCCATGGAAGAGTAAGAGCCCGCGGCGAGTGACGCCATGCAAGTTCCATGGTTCGAAGGCGGCGGTCCCTGTGCCACTAAGCTCTGACCGGTTTTATCGACAGCAATGGTTGCCATAACGCGGCCCGAATACGCCTTTCAAGTCAAACGAGGTCACAGCCATTAGCTTTTCTGCAGATGCCATTTTTTCACCGGGGAAATGTGGCAGCCGGAGGTGCGGTGCAACCGCGGCGCGAGGACATTTGTCTACTCACCTCATGTGTGTTCAGAAATCCAGTGTCAACAACGTATATAATGGGCGAAGTCAACGATGGGGGGTCGTTGTATATCAAGTCCTGGAAACTGAGAAAGTCTCCACTAAGGTGAGGGTACCGTGAAATCTGTGAAAGCCACTGAAGATGGCCCGGGCTAGACTGCTGCAGCTTGAACAGACTTTGTGGATTAGGAGTCATTCGTCGCTGAAGATCAACTGGAGCAGTACTGTCGTTAGCATTCGGAATGATTTCATCATGTAGGTCGTGTGAGAGACCGCCCCTTTGCATCTGGCTCTTGTCCGGTTTCCTTTTGTCTTGGCGACGCTGACCCCTATCTTGATGTGATGAAGAGCGCTTGTTCACATTCGGAGGAGCTACATCAGGATCATCAAGCTCTAGAGGTGCATCGACGCTCCAGGCATCCACAATAGGATTGCTGTCGAGACTCTCGGCAGCGCATTGATCAAGAATGCCGATGTAAATGAACTTGTCCATCGAGTATGTCAATCAGTGATGTAGACCAGCAAAAGATGTGCACTAGCGGGGAACTGAAGAACATACGTTAGGCTGCCATGAATTGGCTAACGAGATGCTATCCGGATCGTCGGGTAGGCTGGCAACAAACTCCTTGAACTCGGTTAAGCTGATGCCGCTTTTCGTGACCACGATTATTGGCGTCGGAGTAGTCGTTGGACTGCAAGTTGAACTCGGTTCGGGATCATCATCCGGCAAACCGGTAGTACTGCTGGCGGTAGTTTTACTGGTTCCGGATGAGGTTGAGGATGATGTCGATATTGTAATCGACGTCGACGACAAGGTTGCTGTCGAGGTGGGCGCTTGACCCATGTGTTCGACGAAAAACGCAATGAGAGCACCGAGAAATGAAACTGCCTGTATCAGCACCTCACCGCTCAGAGCTGACGGGTTGTCATACCGACACCGAGGATCTCGCCAACAGGGCTCAGCCAAGATGCCGCTCGTATGGCCGTTAACTGCTCAGATGTTAACACGAAGCAATAAGTTATATGTAGGCTCGAGGACATACCGCTTTGTTCACGGTGGACAAGCTAGTGACAATGTCAACAACTGGGGCAGTGCCTGCAGCTATAGCCTCAGTAAGCGCCGCGATGTTTGCGTCAATATCTGCAATGACTGCGGCCATCTGCTCTTCTAGTGTCGTGACTGTAAATCGGCATTAGCATTTACTGCGTGAAAGTGACGTCAATCTCGTCCAACCTTCTTTCCCATAGTCGGTTAACGTTTGGGCGGAGACCTAAGAGAGTGTTAGGACCTTGATTCGTATAGTAAACAGGAAGGGCATGTGTACCTTAGGCTGTATTGTTCCCAATTCAATATCCTGTTCCTGGCCCAGTTCCATGACGCGATCCGCTTTATCACGTGAATTACCTTCGTTTGCAGTGGTTAGCATCTGGTTTACCAACACAGTTCTCCAATCTTACTTAACGACGCAGCGGCCCCTCGTGCTGTAAGCTTGTTTTGTCCCATATTTGCCAGTATTTCTGTAGCCGTACTGCTACCACTGGATGGACCGCCGGAATCTCGTTTACTCGCGCCCGTCGGAGATTGTACAAGGTCTTGTAGGGCGACAACATTTGCTCGATAGTCGTCCAGTGCATTAGATGCCTCAGTGACACTCGTATTGTAGCTCGTTAGTGCGTCAATAAGTTGTCCATAGCTTGGGTCGAACCAGGTCGAGTCCTGGTAAATCTCGATATGGTTGCTGCCGCCACACAGCTCGCTAGGGTTCCCTGCACACGGAGTGGCACAGCTGCTCGCCGCCGCCGGGTTCGAGGTATGCATCGTATTGCCGGCCCAGCACTCGCTGCTGCGGTTAGTCCTGTTGTATTGGTACGGTTGAACGTCAACTTACTCGCCGTTTTCGAGACCCGCGTATTGCCAGGCACCTTGTTGGGCAAACGAAACGCATTTCTCCACCGTCATACCATTTGCGTCGACGCTAGAATCAGCAATGAGAACGCGTGCATCCGTAGAATCTACAAAACAACCGAGTCGTGAGAATGAGCCGTCTTGTGGCACGGAAGTAGGTGAAGTAGTTGGACCCGAGGCTGTAGGGCTTGGAGAAGTCTGCGAAGGAGCTTGAGACCCGGACGTTGGCGTTGAAGAAGAGACGCCTGGCAACGTTGAAATTTGAGATGATACGCTTGACGACGTTGATGTTGGAGCCGAGACGCTTGATGTCGGTGAAACAGACATAGTAGACGTAGTCGACTTGGTGACCGTAGATACTGGGACCGACGGTGCAGTACTCGAGGAGCTGGTGCTGCTCTCATGCTGACTGGTCGACGTAGTTGTTCCTCCACTGCACCCGTTCTGTCCACATGTTTCTCCTGGATTACACGCGTTACATAGTGTTCCGATAGAACATTTTGTATCCGGGTTATCGCAGCAGACTGCGTTTTTCGTGTAGCAGTTTCCATGGCTGATGTGGCATTAACATCGCGCACTTTTCTATTAGTCAAACTTCATCTTGGTACATACCAACACAGGCCATTATCGCATCCTACGCCTTGAGCTGTCGTGGAATCGATAGGCTTTAGAGCGCACCAAGTGAGGCCCGCTGGGGCGCAGGCCATAACGCCTTCAAAGTTGATGCAGGTCTCGCCCTCGGGGCACTGTGCTTGAGAAGGACATGCTTCCTGGACGCATAGAAATCCTGTGGGACATGACGGGTCTTGAGACGAAGCGCGCTTAGCGACCCTGCCGAGGCCCTCAACTTGTACATCACCGGAAAACGTTGGCGGGCGTAGAACAAGGGCGTTGGCAGGCGCAAAAAGCCATAATGCTAAAACTTTCAGTATGTGAGGCATGGCCTTTGTCCTTTTAGACGTCATACTAAACGCCAATCTGCTGTCAGGCATACCTTCAAGTACGGGCGAGGGGGGTTGGCATCATCATATCAAAGTTCGGTGTCTCTACAAAATGATGGCCTCAACCACAGATTGTATGGTCATCATATGACTTTCTTCCATCCCACAACGGTAGCGCGAGTCATATGCTCCGCGCTATTACTTGTGAACTGTCAATAATAAGCGCTACTCAGTGGTTCGGGTGAGCAGGAGGGTGCATGATTACAGTTACAGGATGGGTATTGATAAGGATGGCTTGGCGCTCAGCAGCGCTTGTCACGCAGGATCGTTCAATTCTGCAACTCCCTTAAGGAGCCTTGGGACCGCCAATTAGCGACTGGACATTACGTCTGGGGACTTTGAACATCGGAAGGTGCCACTGAGCTTTGTCGTTGTGCTATGAATACACTACGTGCGTGCTGAGTTTGCCGGTTAGCCGGATTTCCGACCAGGCGGGGACAATATCTAGACGCAGAGTAAGCACAATAGTCACAACATCCAGGGTCGCCCGGGTCAGCTTCCAACTGCGCCCTCCGGCACATCCGCTCCGTAAATGGATTCTTTCACTCAACACGTCATCACTTAGGACGACAGTACTGATCTATTGTGCCCGATCTGTTGACGAGGTCTTGGGCTTGCCATATCCAGTGTGATAAGTTTCATAGACGTAGAATGTACTTCTTGGTATTAAGACAAAGTAGATGAGCATAAAGAAGGCACCAGCCTGTCTAGTATGGCGCTTTATTTGACTGTTTTGATGTATTGATGTTGTTCAATATGCATTGACTCACCCCGAGTCTCACTCGGCCGCCATGAAGCACATCCGTTGAGCTGCTTCCCAGCATCGACAGATACCTGACATATACTGCCATACGTCGTTGGCTGTACTGGATAGTCTGCTTCCAATGTGGCACTTATCACTACACGCCCTTGGTCCCCTGCTTAAGTTATAAAACGCTGGAAGAGTTTGGATGAGGCGGAGCTCTCATAGAATACGCCGAATTGAGGAACGATGACAATTCAGATATTGAGGGATCGCTATCCATAATGTTAAAATGCTCTCAGGCTATCAAATCCCCATTTAGTCCTATTTCGCGCAAAAGCTGGACGGGTCCCGATCGGCCTCCCGGACGAAGTCGGCCCCGACGAAGATCATCACTTTCGTCTCAGCGGTACGCCTAGCTCTTCTTGATGCAATCGGCTAAAGTTATGCCCCGCAGTCAAATCCCACCTGTTTCACACATACCGTGAAGGAAAGTGAATTGCCCACAGATTGAACACTGGTTCCGGCCCCATGACACTGATTACGTGCCACAATGCTGGAGGCAAACGCTCTGAGCTGTCTATGAGTAGGGGGAGGTAGCCTGTGGGACAGAGAAAGGTCAGATTTCCGCAAATGGGCGTAAACATTGAGAGAAAGAAGACGTACAAGGGATTGCCTAGAGCGATATTGTAGCTTATGGTAACTTGACAGTTTCCCCAGGTGTAGTAATCGCACCAATGGCTAAAAACGCCATGCACAGGCCCGGAATAGCATACTGGCGGGCCTCCCAAGGGGCTGTCATCGAGCGGAATGTCGGCGATAGCATTTAGACAATCCGCTGTGTTTGGGTTTCCTAAGGGACATGACGGGGGCGGAGGCGCAGACACTGAAGTTCCAAGTTTGAAGCTCCGATAACTGGATCCATCACCAGTGACGAAGCATACTGGGTTGTTGGACAGGCTGTAGTCTCCCTCCGCACCAGTGCATCCGGCCTCTTTGTACGCCACGACATGAATGCCGCGGCCAAACAGACTAGCACCAACACTCTGGGAGAAGCCTGCGAAGGAACCGACAGCGTCGTGGCACTGATTCAAATTGCCGACAGTGATGGTCTCGAACGTGTTGTTGCAACAGGACCCATCACTAAACAGACTGAGGGTGGCAGTGGTATCTCCCGAATTTGGTGCCTGGCTGAAGTGGCACCCAGGGAGTGGATCTGGTGGCTGAGAAGGCGACAACTGAACCAACTTGAAGCTCCCCAAACCTTCCAGCGCACCCGAGGTGAAACATAGCGGGCTCTTGTTCGTTAGAGTGATATCCAATGGAGTGCCGTTGCATCCCGTCTCCGTGTAGGTATAGAGGTGAATATCGCGACCAAACATATTCTGGCCAGCCTGGATAGCCACGCCACCGAATCGGGCATTCCCATCGTGGCAAGTCCCGATGGTGCCGATCGTGGTCATTTCGAACGGGCTCGTACAGCAAGCAGCATCCGCATATAGTGCCAGAGAGACGGTGTTGTCGCTTTGATTGTCGGGTTCGGTGAATTTACACGTCTGAACCGTTTGGAAGCTTTGCAGCGCAATTCCAGCCTGGCTACATCCGGCAGAATTAGATAGGTCAACTTCAACCAAGCTGCCAGTGCAATCCCGGCCGGTATATGCCCACACGTGTTTCTCGCTGTGGAATAGATTCTGGCCGACGGCTTGCGTTATACCGTGGAAAGGCTGATTAGCGTTGTGGCACTGGTTGATATTCCCCATGGTGATCGTTTCCACGGGTGTACAGCAGCCAAAATCTCCAAACAACTCCAAGGTGACGGTTGAGTCGCTTGGGTTACTAGGCCGAGAAACGCCGCACGATGCCGGCTTAAATACCTGGAAGCTTAAGAGCGCCGGACTGTCTGTGGCCACTCTGCATCCGCCCGAGTTAGATAGACTGATATCCTCAGCTGGTGACCCCTGGCAGTTGGCTTGTGTGTAAGTCCTGACTTTCAAGCCCTGGTTGAAGAGGCCAGATCCGACGGCCTGTACCAGACCTGCAAAGGGCTGATTCGCTTCGTGACAGGAATTGAAGGTCCCAATCTTGATAGTTTCGAATCGATTGCAACAGCCAGCATCGGAATATAAGTCCAGTGTGACTGTAGTATCGCTGCCAATTGCCGGGCTGACGGCATTGCAGCTGTCACCGCCGCCGCTACCGCCGCCGTTGCCACCTCCAGGAGTGTTCGTGGGGATTGGCTGCTGATCGATAGTCTGGTCCAGAACCCATATTGCCTCGCTTGGTCCAATTCCCGGCAGTACGATGCTTGAGACTAAATGGGCCGATGCCGATGCTGTCGGAGAAGGCGCAGTCGATCCGTGCTGAACGGAAATGGCGAAAAAATGTACGTCAGACGGGTTGTTCCCCTGATTGTAATTTCCGCACTTGAAGTAGCTCCTCGGGGCACCGAGCTGGAACGTGGATAGGACCTTCGATCCTACAGTGGCGCTTCCAACGGTTACCAGCACGGAGAGTACATTACTCTCGTATCGAATTTCGTATGTGAAAACGTCGCCGACGGGGACCTGCGCAATCGGCGTAAAGACAGAGTTGCCACCTGCGCGTGTCTGTTCGACGCCCATCGATAGTTGGCCCCCAGAATTATAGTATAATTCACAGACCGGCTTGGAACTGATCTCATCAGAGATATGAATTTGACCGATAACTGTACCATGGCCGCTTTCGTCTGGTTGAGGGACAGATAGCGTGGCTCGAAGTCGATTTAGGCCGGCATTTGGATCCCAGCTTGATGGATTAATCTCTCTTAGTTCCGTACGACAATGTAGGCTGTTCGGGGTCGTGACGCATCGAGCACTGCTCGGCGAGCCCGAAACTTTCATGACTAAGGCTCCATCACCAGATTCAGTAAAGAAGTATTGGGAGTTCTGATAGCCACGGCAACCCTGGAGCTGACTGGAAGCTATGGTTTGCGGGCTGCCAGTGGTCCCAATAGGCAGTTGTAAATTCCATTTCGACAGATCGAAATTACCCCCAGGGAGCAACCTGCGTCAAGAGCTGCCCCCCGACGCAGGTTTGCAAGAAGTAATAATAAGGTCGAAAGGGCTTTCATTGCCGAATTCCCGGATGGTGACGGAGTGCGAGAAGCGCATTACGACAGCATCGTCCTTTGCCTCGTAGGTCTTATCTAGTCCACCTTCATATCCCATCAGAAGAAAATGCAAACGCTGGATCATATTACCGGAAGTATACACATACGGTAAAGGCCATCGATTGATCCCGGGCCGGTTGAGTCTCAAATGCTCGAATATCGGTTCCCGTAGCGTCCGTGCCTCGCACGGCGAAATATCGTGAGGTGTCTGACTGTGTCATAAGGCAAGAGGGCCCCTTCTCTCACGTCATTCAATAGTCTGGCTCCGTAAATCTGACAACTGTGTCTTGGCGTCAGAGCAGACCTAGCTAATAACAAGCACACTCCTTGAGCTCCACTGGATCTTGAGCCGCGGGTTCTTTTGGTGGTCTATGACAGGCCGGCTTCGGGAATCCCGGCCCCTCCAGTGGGAGAAGGATACGTGCCCTGCTAGAGCCAATGGCATGAACAGTAGTGGCAGGCGGTGTGGTCTTCTTTAACGCTCCCACAATAGTCACGACGCTTACGATAGTCACGGAGTCCATCAAGGTTTCGCAGAGCATCTACAGGGAACATCATACTATAAATAGTTGACTCGCGTTTGCAAAGCCGCAGTGTGAATGTTTGCGCAACTTACTTCCATGGTGTGCTGTCCCAATCTGGTGGGGAAGTTGCCCACGGCGCGCGTTGCCGGTCCATTTGCCGCAACAGCTCCTTGACCATGTCCTCTCGAAAGTCTGCTGGCCATCCGGATTGTCGATATATCTGCCTCACATACTGGACATCTAGTTCGGCTCCCCATGTCTGAGATTGCTCCAGAACGTCCTGCTTCGTGATGTCGTCTGTTCGGGCACATCCCAAGCCTCTATTGTGATCCGCCCCGCGCACGGAATCAGCTTCAAATGACGATAGGCTTCTTTGAGTCGCTCGAAGTACGATGTGATGTAGACTGAATCCTCCGAGAATACGTGCATAACGACTTCGGTGATCCCCCCATCACGGACACTGAGGAATGTTTCTCGACCACCTGTTTCATGACCTCCCGCAAGGCATATAGTGTCCATCAGATAGACCCTGTCCCCTTTCAGTGACAGAATTTCTGTCCATTCATCTCGAAGTCTCGGTGTCTGAAAGTCCTCGTGAGTAAATGAAGCGTAGTCAATCAATTTCGATTTAAAGTGCACGTATTCCTTGCTATCGAAAAACGGCAGGTGTCGGAGAACTTGAATAGCGAACTCAGATCTGAAGTTGGCACAAAACTCATTGGTCATATGAGGCCAGCCTCCAATCGGTGGGATCTTGAGACTTCGCGCGTCATAATGTAGCTTCGTTAGAAAGGTGTAGAAATCCAAAATGATAGCTCCAAGTTCGGCGGGTTCTTAGCAAGGTTCCTCGAGACCAGACGAGTGGGATTCGGCAGAGTCGGAAATTTGTAGGTCTGCCGCTGCTAGCGAGAGATGATCTTGATGGAAACATGTGCTTGCAGCAGCGCAAGGCTCTTCGTCTAACTTCGAGCCATCATATCACTTGGTCCTTTTGTGGGGACGTCGGACTGCCCCCATGATATTATATGGCAGTGGATTTAAGAAACACTCGAACTTAAATCGACTTAAAAATATATTACCCGCTTTGCTTCTTTTTATAGTTTTATTATTATTAGTAAAAGAATTAAGATTACCTTATCTTTACTTCTATAATATTATATTTATATATCCCTTTTTTATAAATAATATAAATAATTCCTTTTTTAATACTTAAAGGAATTAAGGCTCTTTAAGCGATTTAATATATTTATAAATTACTTAAGCTTATTCTTTAATTAAAACTTCCCTTTAGGTTAGCTTTTAAGCTACTTAATAAAGATATTATATTAGATACTCTTATAGCGCTAATAATAAAAATAGCCTATACTATAATTAAGTATATAGGTTATTATTATAATATATTAATGCCTTATTAGCTTTTTATTCTTATTTTTACCTCTCTTTAGTAATTAATAATAAAAAGCTTTAAGAATTATAATAATAATAAGCTTATATTAATAAGTTAGTACGAAAGATAAAGGCTTATATAGTAGGGGGTAGCTACTATTATTATAAGTTAGAGAATAGAGCTTAGAGAGCTTAGGTAGCGAGTCGCTAGCGAGCCGCGAGGGAAAATGCTCCCCGCCCGCCTCGCGTTATATAAACCCTCCGGCCAGGCTAGCCTAGCGGGCCAGTGCGTTATATCTGCAGCTATCTGTCTAGAGGGCGCGACCAGAAAGCAACCAGGAGCACGCAGCGTTGACTGCGTTGTATATATGCTTAGAAGATCATATGTTGTCTGATAAAGGATAGTTAACACACC
This sequence comes from Purpureocillium lavendulum, assembly GCA_029168975.1. NCBI lineage: Eukaryota > Fungi > Ascomycota > Sordariomycetes > Hypocreales > Ophiocordycipitaceae > Purpureocillium > Purpureocillium lavendulum. The sequence continues at coordinate 3,947,991 of JAQHRD010000004.1, read as the reverse complement.
ACGTTTCGCTCACTAGAGCAAAGTTGTGCAGGACGTTATTTAGAACTCGCTTTATCCCGGCGCTGGCGACTTTTGGAGGCGCCATATGCCCGCCTTTCCGATGAGCTGAGTGCCATCCTATCCATCAAATGTGGCCGGTTGAGGCGCAGGCTTGTATCCATGTCGATCAAAAGCCTTGCGCAGAAACTTACTATGCCATGGAAAGGGAGGCTAAGGTCTCTATGCTAAGTAAGCTTGACCTGTTTTATAATATTTGCCGTGGGCGGAACCTTGCGAAGAAGACCTCGACACACTATCAACAGCACATAGTTTGACACATACAAGACGGCGACCAGCCCGATCACTCCTAAGCCGAACCAAGCCCAAGGTCTCTCCCCTAGCCACATTACCGCGTGAGCGTCTGCTTGGTGCCAAGTTTTGCTCTCCAGGTCGGTGATGTAGGGTCTTAATTGGGTTGAATTAACAACCTGTATTTTCTGTGAGGGCAATGATAGCTGTGCAAGCAAATAGTCTTTCACCACCCAGGTTATGAAGAAAGGGCCAGCAGCTATCATGATGTTACTGTAGGGCTGCAGTCTAGCCCAGAATCGGGTGATGTGATAGAAGGATGGCAGTTCAGAGATTGCCGCTGCAAAGACCGGATGACCCGCGGATGATATCATGAAATCGTTCGACACGCCAGTTGGCACTGTTGATTTGAACACGGCCGTGTGGCGTACTGTATCAGACTCAATTTGGTCCAGCGGGAAGGTATCGTTACAGAAGGTATCCATGTCGAGATAGATTCCGCCGTAATGGTAGAGGATGAAATAGCGAATAGAGTCTGCACGCTGGATCGGAAAAGCATAGTTATCCCAGCTATTCAAGAACCAAGGGTATTCAGAGGCGAGAAATTCACGAGCCGTAGCATCTGTCCACAGCTAGAACAATCAGCTATTTTAGGATCCCGTACATTCACCAGCGACCCAAGTCGCCGCAGAGGAATCATCATTCTCAAAGGAGCATACCTTGTATTCGAAATCAGAATAAGCATCTCGACAGCTTTTCTGCGAATGGAGCCATTGATCAGGAACCATCCGGCTGGCGCAGGTTTGATGTAAGATTCGTGGTATCCTCGGCCGGTTTTGGTAGTGTCTTCCCACTTTATGATGGGATAAGGACACTCGAGGCCCGAATAACTCCTCGTTTCTGAGAAGCAAAGTAAAAAGAGGCGCAAGGGAGATAAACAGCAGTCTCACAATGAGCAAGTCTGTCAGGATTAGGCATATAGTGGCCCTCCTCGCGCTGAGGACCCGTAGCCATTCTGATGACCGCCTCCAGCCAATTTTAGATGTAGCTCGCCATGCTAGGCGCTCTTCATCGTACGACCCCATCCCGGGAAACAACTGACAGGTGACTTGCGGTATAGTCGCCATATCAGCCTGGAGCAACTCTCATAACCCTCTCTCCATCAGTTGTCTTTATATGTAAAAGTAGTGGCCTGTGGCAACACGTGTCAGCCAACTCCTGTTCACGTACAGACTGAAACTTCATAAGACATGATTTACATGATATTACCACATTTGAGAATTCTGTAAACCTCCTTCAACGCTGTTTGTGGGCTTGCTTAGTTACGTTCCTCCTCCCGTGTAACAGTGGTATATCACTCGCTCATTGTTCACACAAGGATAGGAACATGCATTGGTAGCCCGACAGACGGTCTTGGCCCGTCATGAATCAGAACGGAAAGGAATCAAGACATCAACTGAGACAAGGCAATGAGTGGGCTGTCTTACAGTCGGCCGTTGTTCGCAAAAGAAGCAAAGTTCCGCTTGCACTCGCCCCAGCGCTTGCTACGCCTCCAAACGGGGGGCTTCAGTCATGTCTCAAGTGCTCATTCCTCTCTTATTAGCAACGCCACCAACATGAGCCACAACCGGGGCCTGAATCGGCTGCAGAGAGATAGCCAAGGTAGCGCAACACGACTCAGGCCTAAAGGTCATGAAGCCTGGTATGCGTTTAACCGAGGTTCTCCTTGCTACCTGCGGCTATCTTTGTAAACCGTCATTCAGAGGTTCTGACACATTGGTAGACCTTTTATCTTCTAGAGCGTTCTTCAGTGCCGGCATGTATTCTAAAGTTCGTGCTCTTGCAGTTGGTGTCCGGTCAACAACGAGCGATGCAGCGACTCACTATATGTCTTGTCGCGTTAAGCGTCTTTATAATTGGCCTCGCCATGCATCAACATATCCGTGTCTTGAGCAACGTTTTCCGTACCTATTCAAGCTTTCACCAACTACTCCAAACGCATCCTCGTCTGCTATACAGGTATCCGATGCCAATAGAAGCATCCGACCGGCTACCCAAAATCATCCACCAGGTCGCTTTAGGCGATTCGAACATCACCAAACATCAGGACGCAATGAGCAGCTGCCGCACCCTCCATCCTGGCTGGCAGTTCAACTTGTGGTCCGACAGCAGCGGCAGGGCATTCATGGCTGAGCATTATCCCGAAATCCTGCCTCACTATACTGGCTACGGCCAGGATATTCAGCGCGCCAACGTCTTGCGATACAGTATTCTTCATAGGTATGGTGGAGTCTACTTTGACCTTGACATTACGTGCCTGACAGCTCTGGACGAAACACCACTTATGGAACTGCCTTTTGTGACACCAGGAGCGCACCCTGCTGGCGTCAATAACGCCTTTATTTTGGCACAACCGGGACACCCATTTCTATCACACATTCTGGCCGCCGTTCCTACACATGATCTCTACTGGGGTCTTCCTATGCGTCTTCCTTACGTTGAAAACATGTTCAGCACTGGATGCATGTTCTTTTCAAACATGTGGATGGGGTATGTCAAGGACGTCATTGAAGGGCGTCAGGAGGAGGAAGTTTACATCCTTGCAGACGAAAATGGGAACATGGACCCCCACATGTGGCGCGGTATGGTTCAGTCGACCATCATGGCTCATGCCGGTGCCAGCAGCTGGCACAGCTGGGATGCGGCGGCCATCATGACATTAGGCAAGCACTTCGGATTGGCTGTTACAGTTTTCGCAAGCGGCGCCGCACTTGCCATGGTGTGTTCCATCCGTATTTGTTTGCGCACAAGGATACGACGAAGTCAGAGTTGGTTAGAGCCAAGCGGCATTGGCATGATTCGTAAGGACATGAGCAAAAGGGACGTGTAGATGGCTCTAGATACAGCGATATCAACTTGTAGCTGCAGAATCATTGACTGGTTGGAATGGCTTGACGAATGGTTGAGAATTGAACATGGTCAACGTCAGTTCCTCGATGCCGCAGCAGGCGAACCATGTCCCGTTCCTGGCGCACGAGGACCTGCATAAGAGGCTGTACGGACTACCGTTTCCAAGCGTACCTCGCCATGGTCTCGGAAAGATGAATCCTGCACTCTTGGGTAATGCCGAAACCTGTTACGATCATGAAGAAGCGGCGTTCCTCCGACCCTCATATGACCCCTTGAGGATCAAGTTGCATATTGGCTCGGTCACACTGGAATGGTCATGATGCACTTGTTGGCACGGCCAGTATTTGTGCAAGATGTCGAGCAAATTTTCTGCCAGACTCCTCACGTCAGGAAAGGCGCCGATCGAGATACAGCGGCTCGGGAAATTCCTCTGACTCGTGCTTTCGTGGACGTGGGATGCTCCCAGATTGTCGAGGTCGGCGTCGTCGATCACATTGGAGGTTTCTTTCAACAGTTACGAGAGCTTTGACTGCAATGGGTGGTTAGTCGTCTGGTTAGAGCGGCGTCCAAGGCACCCACAGGCAGACACTGGAACTGCTAGTGCTGACCGTCCTAGGACTTTTAACTTATTCTACGCTAAATATCTAAGGGAGATCCTTAAATCTTCTTTAAAGTAGACTAGCAGTATATTAAAAGTAATAAAGACCTAGAGATTATAAAGTAAATATTCTTTAAGTAAATAGGTAAGTAGATACTAATATAGGAATAGGTTTAATATTATTAGTCGAGAGTATTACCTACTTTACTATAGTACTATCGCCTTCCTATTATAGCTTCCTATTACTAATAGTACTTTAGACTATATATTCTTCCTTATAATTATATAAAGTTAGGGTAATAGGCCAATTTCTTAGTAAAGTACTTAATAAGATATATCAATCAACTAGGTTGTAGACTAATAGGGCATACTTTATGCTATAAAACCTATAGGCGAGAATGCTTTTATAGGTATCTTTAAGTATTTACTAGGCTTAAAATACTATTATAATAGTATATAAATACATTTAATTTAAATAGAACTTAATAAAGAACTTAATGATAAGTACTATATTAATAGTCTTATATTTTTTATTAAGCCCTAATATACCTAAAATAATATAAAGACATAGAATAATTATAATATATTATATATAAAGATAATAGAATATTTAGGATAAGTTATATTACCTTTATTTTATTATATAATAGTTTCGCTACTTTTATATAAGAAAGCCTATAATTTAATTATTATATTATTTTATTTTATTTTATTTTATATTAGTAGCTTAAAAAAAGGCATCTAGATCTTCTATAAATAGCATTATAAGGGAAAACTAAATAAAGCCTAAAGGAAAACCTTATGCTTCTGCTAAGGGGAAAACTAAGTAGGCTTAATAGAAAACCCTTAATAGTTTCGGTATAAAATTATAATATTATCGAGGTACTTATAATAGAGGTATAAGACTTTATTTAAATTTAATAGTAATTAAATTTATATTAATTTTAGCTTAAAATCATATAATAATAATTATATAATTAATTAATTTAAGAGGGTATTAATAATATTAAGGATAATCTAAGTTAAAAGAGATATAAAAAAGGCTAAAGAGAGAGAAGGATATCTTCTTATAGCTTACTAAGATAAGATAATTATATTATCTAGTCGCCGTCGATATTAAATCTAGGTAGGCTATATTATAGCCTATAATATATTATACTTCGCTTTAATTATAGCTTAGTTTTATATCATAGGAGTAGGTATTATTATCTATTAGTTACGTTAGATAAGTAGACTAATCTGCTTAAGTAAGTAGCGAAAACTATAACGCGTTAGCCTATTAGGCCAGCCCAGCTAGATGGCTTATTATAACGCTAGGAGCGCGGGGAACATTTTCCCTAGCGGCTCGCTAGCGACTCGCTATTTAAGCTCTCTAAGCTTTAGTCTCTAACTTATAGCAGTACTAGCTGCCCCCTAATATATGAGCCTTTGCCTTCCTTCCTGACCTCTTGATATAAGCCTATTGCTATTATTAAAACGCTATGTGCCTCTAGCTGGGTTCGAACCGGCTCCTCTATAGATAGTTTAATTATTAATTACTTTTTTAGATAATAATTAGAATCTACTTAATAACTTCATTTTAGAGAAAAGCTACCTTATATAAGCAATAGTTAGTAATTTATCTTTAAGCTATAAGGAATAGCTATATTATATATAAGATGCCTCTTCTTACTAGAAAATAATTAAAGTATTATTGTCTTAAAGAAGAACCCTATATAGGGGCTTAACGATTCTATTATAAAGCCTTAGCTAGGTAAGTATTTATATCCTATATTAAAGAGCCTACCTTAGCGCTAAAGCTAGTAGCATTAAAAAGTAAGATAGATATAATTATATTTATTATTATTAGAGTGTAGCAATAGCTAAGCTTCTTAATATCCTCTAATCTAAGGTTACATTCTATTATTTCTATATTAAATTCCTAAAAATAGATAGATAATAGGAATATTACTATTATTACCTATTTATAGTTAAAAGCACTATAGCATGATAATATACTAATATATATTAATTCGGCTAGTATTCTATTTCCTCTATATATAGATAAGAGACTTATATTTAAGCATTAAGCTTTAATATTAGGAATACAACCCTAATACTTAAAAGTATATCGAACTATATTATAGCTAGAGTTAGATATACTAAGAGTATAACTTTATATCTAATAGGCTGGAGTTAGGGTATAGCTATCTGCACGATATCTATCGCTATAATATCCCGAAGCTTAACTTGGCTATGGTGCATACACTCGCCGATCTAGCAATGGCTCCTGTTAGAAAAGACGTTGGTTCTGATATATAGTCATGGGATTAACTCATGACTAACCTAAGCTCGCCTCCGAGCACACCTATAGCGGAAGCCACAACGTCTCTAAAGCATTCGCACAGCGCAACATCTGACTGCCTCCCGCCATCAGTGTTAATGCGATGCTTAAATACCGCAGCAGATGTGCAAGACACGTCGACGCTGCTCGTGGGTGACTGACGAGACAAAGGCGTGTCAGTACCTGAAAGGGAGCTTTCAATACATCAGCCAACGTTGTCACAGCCCTTTACGTGCACACGGATGGAAGCTGTACTTTTGCTTACGACGCGTTTTGTATAGCAGCTAGGAGCTGCGAATGCCTGCCAATTGTATGTCTCTTCCTTTCGTGTCAACTTAAAACAGGTCAACCAGTAAATTCCGCGCATCTTGCGGACCCATTTCGTGAAAACGGGAAGCCTCGGCTTTCTTTACGCGAAGATAGTGAGTTATAACCTGGGTACACATCATACTTTCGAGTTCATGAGAATTCTCCTCCAATAAGGCCAAAGCGTTTTGGAGAGTCCGCGGCATGGGCATACCACTGCTAGGAATAGCTTGGGCATCAAAGCTGGTATCCTGCCATTGCAGTGCCTCCTCATTGAAGCATCCCAACATGCCTGCACTCAATATCGCTGCGAGTGCCAAGTACATATTGGCGGTAGCATCCACGCAACGTAATTCCCAGTGGCCAGCATGAATCTTCCTTACCGGTACCCAGGGATTTTCGGTACCCCACGCTACCACAGTCCCAGCAAAGCAAGGTTGGATACGCTCGTATGATATGTCGTAGGGGAGACAGAAAGCACAAAGCTGGGGCAGCCGTCGCAGTATACCGGCGAGGAACAACTCCTCCTTCCCTGGAGGGCTTATAGATATGTGTGTATGTTGGCCTGTTGACTGGCGGCGTAAGGCAACCGGTCGTGGAGACATCGTGGCCACAAGCCCCTGCCGAGCGAAGACATGTTTGATGGTGTCATGGACCAGCACCAACTGGTCCACGGCTTGAACCGGGGGCAGTGGGCCAAGCGCAATCTCATATTGCCCACGACGCCCTTCCGACTGGAAAGCTTCGATCTTGACGCCGGCTTCCAGCAAAGTCTGAACGGCCTCTTCGACATATACGTAAGAAGGGTCGCGGAGTCCGGAGACAGCGAAATTCCCCAGCCCTACGCTGCAAGGGACGTATTCCCCGTTCGCCGTTGCTTTCATGATCTCAAATTCCACCTCGAAGCCGACAAGGAAGTCAACTCGAAGTGCCTCTGTTGCTTTTCGGACGACCTCTGCTAGTCCTCGTCGAGGACAGAAACTCGCATTTGGGCCAGGTTTCCGTGGCGTTTGGTCAACAACGCTGCACATGACGCTGGCGTACAATGGGTCTAAATGCTGTCTCGTCCGAAGCGAACTCCAGTCGGCGACCAGCAAATGTATTCCCCTGGCGGTGATATCGGGCAAGGCGCTATTGTCCACGAGGCAGTTAAACGCAAGTGGAGCGACATGTACGTATCTTTTCCCAGCTATCACCGCAAAGGCATGCTGAAGAGTAACCACGCGGGCTCTGAGAACACCAGAGTAGTCTTGCCATTGGAATCGAATGAACTGGACGCGCGGATTGTTTTCTAGGAACTCCTGAACAGTTGAGAGTACAGCCAAATCTTTGCTCTTGTTGGACTCGGCGTTATTCTTGGTTTCGTCTTCCCTTGGAGTCATCTCCGTTCAGGGCAGTCGCGGGCGAAGCAGCGCGGTCGACTGGGTACCTGGAAGGACGAGGTCTGCTGCAGAAATTGCGGAATTATCGAACGCTGGCCGCTTGGACCGTTTTGGAGCTGCCGCAATCCACCACATCGTTGCCAATCCGGGGAATTAATATGTCCTGCTGTCAACGAAGTGTGGATGGATTTGCGCGGTGTGAACGAAGAACCACCCCCGTCAGATTGCCATCAACAGCAGGCCGGAACCTTAGCTCGAGATGGCAGCGCGATGGACACTGCCGTACCCCAGTTGCGAACACTAGCAGGCCCTTAATAGCGTGGATGCGGGGCTTCGGTGAAACAAAAAGCAACGGGACACTACTAGTCCAGATCGCAACCCCGCAGTAGCGACAAGTTGTGGCACCAGCCAAAGCCAACGAACTGGAAGGGGCAACGTGCTGGTGATTGAGGGTTGAGATCACTAGCACTCCGGAGGCTCGCGGTACTGGGAGATCAAGTCGCCAGTGATTGACCTCCATTCGGTCCTCCAAGCGACATTCAAGGGTGGCAGGGCAGGGGATCCACGCACACATTGCCCCTACATAATCGTCGTCGTTGTTCTACGTGGAGGCCCCAGTGAAAAACCTCACCTCTACGACTGTCGAAGGCTTCCACGTTAACGCCAGACGTTTATCCTCCCCGGGTGTTGCCGTCCTCCTTTGCCCCAGGGTCTGGGTCTGTTTTCGAGGGATTCAGATCGAGATCATCGGCGACAATGTCTCTAAAACTCAAGGCACGATGGACGAGTACGACATCATTCAGACACGTCCATCGAACACGTCACTATGGTCGATGCAGGTGCGGCAGAGTCGTATGCAGCCAAACGCTTTGCCGCACGTTCCATAACCTCTCCGGATTGGTACAGGCCGGGGCTAAATTAGCCCTAATGCAAGCGAGCCGGTCATGATTTGCAGCTCCATCAACATGTCCGCGCCTTTGGATGCACATAGCCAAATCCCTCCTGTAATGATGATTCTCTACTACACGTCACATTAGCTTGATGAAAGGTGTTTAGTGCTGTTTCCCTGGTGAGCAGGCTTTTGTCTCAACGTTGAGAGCGAACTACGCCTTCACACACTCTATCACATGCCAAAAAGCGGCGTATCAATCTTTAAGGTTACAAACTATGCGGACCTCTGCACTCATTAAAGAGCACTACCAAAAGCTTTCATAGGTTCATCTACTGCATCCGCCTATTGCAAGTCGGAGCTCAGGTTTACGACACTCCCACCCTCCAGCCATGGCCATCCCGGAAGGCTGCACCATGCTCATTATTGGAGGGGGCCCTGCTGGTTCATATGCAGCGTCTGCTTTGGCTCGCGAGGGTATTGACACAGTGCTACTGGAAGCGGACAAGTTCCCGAGGTTAGTTACAACAATCGGTCACCGGCCTGATTGCGCTTCGCAGGGCTAAAATTTGAGACAGATGCCATATCGGCGAGAGCACGCTCCCATCCCTGCGCCACTTCTTGAAGTTCATTGACTTTTACGATGTTCTCGACGCTCATGGATTCTACCACAAGGTACTAAAATGATATTTTTGCTCTATAAACTTACCTCCTTATGGTCTAACAAAGTATGCCGATTTCAATCAAAGAACGGTACTGTTTTTGGTAGGTTCATGTTGGGTTGCAGATTTTGCTTGCTCGGTTTGATTCGATGACATCTTGCGCATAATGTCAAGACAATACGGCAACAATTACTAGTGGTTCACAGATGGAGAATTCAGCATGAAAATGACGTAACATAGATGAAAAACTTAATATGCGCAACCTTCTGAGAGTCAACATAAACTGGACGGGCCGTGGTCCAATATTCGAACCAGCAATGCCTGAAACAGGCGAGCAATGGCGCCGCGCCATCCAACACGAGTGTCACATGGGGCATTCCTTGCGCGCATGGCTTGGCGTTGAATTGACGCAACAAGACAGGCCGAGATTAACTTTTCACTTCGCATGACAGCCATAAGATCGTGTGATTAGCCAGTGGATATGGCCACGTATGTCCATGGCATTCAAGGTGGTCGCACACAAACTCATTTCGCAATGGGGTAGGCTAGCCAATATTCATCTCGCTTCAGCGAAGACTTCGAAGTACTGACGTGTGACGAGGCTGACATCGTTGCTCCCTCACTGGTGAATAGATAAGCGCCTAGGACCAGAGGACAACTTGATCCGTGCCTGTCACGACAGGTCTACTTCATCCCGACTCATACTTACTCAGCACCCTTGGGTCGCCGTCGGAAACAAACTTAGATATGAGGATCGCAGGTCTACTGATTGCCCTTGTGGCATCAACCAGTGTTGCTTCTGCCTTTGACACAATATTCCCCACGGCTAGCCCTACGATTACCAGTGACCCTTGGAGGTGCACAACCAAGATTCTCGAGAGGTTCTTGCAGCCTCCGGAGCCGACGGGGAAGTTCCTCTAAGCTCTTATGTCTTACGGCGATGAGCTGATCAAGGATTGCACGGCTACCGAAACCAACGTGATGGGTGTTCCCACATGTCCATTTCCCTCGCAAGAGCAGTGGTGCTCCGTCACTGCCGCCGCACCCCCGGCGCTACTCCCTGATTATTCGTCATACGCCAAAACGGCTTCCTTTTGGTGGTCGAAACACAGCTCCAAGGCGGTCGAGTATGCTCAGTACTACCCATCTCGCTAGTTCAGAGCTATGACGGGCGTCCCTGCCGGTGCAGGGTGGCTTAATGTTACGATAGCGTTTGCTGGTTGTTACGCCTCAGGCCACACCACCGATAGCCCTGCGACAACAAAAACCACGATGACGAGCCCAACGCCCGCCAGGACAGGTACTTTGTCCACTGCTACCGCCACGGTCGAGCCAAATGGTGTCCTTGGCCGGGCAGTTGACGGGACAGCTGGGTTTGCAGCCGGCGTGGGAATAGTTGCTACGATTGCAAATGCCGATCTGTAGAGCTAAATCCCAGGACATGGTGCTCAATCAGAGGGGAATACGGTTCTTATGTGTATGCCGTTAGCTCATACATCGGCATTGGTAGACCACACCAGTAATTCTTGCAGGCCGCTCGCTTGTTTGATGTCTACCTATCCGGGATGACCTCGTGCTATTGCTAGATTCTCGCGGCTAGTGTTGTGCATCCTCTAGTCTCCATCAAGGAACCTGACAACGTTCAAGACGGGAGTCAAGACTAGACCTCCCCATTCTCCGGTGCACGCTCGGGCACCCTTTAGACTCCTCCAGACAGTAGCCGCGCTTGCGGCGGAACGACCTGCACGTTGACATAAAAGGAACAATCGACTTTTCGCGAGCGCGGTGGCTACATCTCACCGTTTTACTTTGCTCCTGCCGTACTGTGACAAATGGAGGCTCGGACCTTTCTCACCTAGCACTGAGGCCAGCCAGGCCCCCGGCCCAGCCCCCAGGAACCTAACGTCACACCACTCAGCTCCTTCGAGAGACAAATACGTGGGAGCATTGAAGCCTCTCTAACTACATTGCCAACGCACACTGTTGGACACAAAAAGCTACCCGGCTCACGAAAACTTTGAAACGCCTGGATGAAGTCTTCGTCGCTCAAAGGGATATATTTCAATGAGCGTCGAGCCAGAAAGATGGGCAAAAATAACAATCAAGTCGAAAGGCTTTCACTCAGTGATCTGTATTAGTGTCTTTCTACCGTCGACATGATGAAACTCGCATCTTTGCTCGGCTTGCTCGGTCTCCAATCTCTGGTTTCCGGGGCGACCCTGTCTCGGAGGGCCTGCAGCTTCAGTGCGGCAGCCGGACGCGACCAGACGTGCACATCCATGTCTGAGGTTTGGGGCATAACCGTCCAAGACCTCATATCCTTCAACCCCGGCATTGAGTGCTCAAATAATCTGGAAGAAGGCCGTGACTACTGCGTGGACTGGCTAGGTACAGATGTTGACAAAGGTCCCAGCGCCGAGCTCCCTCCAATTGATGTTACAACACCGAGCGCCCAAACCACTAGCCAACCCCAGAATGGTACGAGCAAGAATGAGCTACTCCATAATTATCAGGCGTTTCGCTCAACAGGTGCGTTGCAGGGATTGCCACACCATCGCCGACTCAGCCAGACATGATCTCCAACTGCGACAAGTTCTACTACGTCAAACGCGGAGATACGTGCGCCAGCATCGCCGCCGCTCACCGAATTTCTGTCACCAGAGTCTTGCAGTGGAACCCTAATGTCGGCAACCACTGCACCGGCTTGTGGGCAGACGCTTATGCATGCGTTCACATGGTCGGTGCCGCGTCCGTAGCACTACCAGAGCCTCGAAACAGGTCAACAGTTCACGACTATTCTACCTAGCTACTGTGCTCTATCAAGCTAACCCGGATTTCAGCGTGGATACTCCTGAGCCAACCCAACCTGGAATAACTAGTGGCTGCAAGAAGTTCTATCTCGTGAAACCAGGGCAGACATGCGCAAGGATTGCTTCAATTCACGGTATTAGCGTCGGGGACTTTATCCGTTGGAATTCCGGAGCAGGTAGAGGCTGCACAAGCCTCTGGGCTAATGCGTACGCCTGTGTCAGCGCTCCCGGTCACTGAGACAGTGCATCGGGAGCTGATGTGGCCGACGATTGTGTAAGGTGTCGCTGAGCACCTAATCCACGTGGACTCGAAGACACTGGCCGACATTCAACACGCTGAGTAGAGTTAAATATAGCCCTGGAGGCAGCATGAGTACCCCCTGCGCCGCGGTACGTAGTCCTTGTAATGTCGACCCAAATCATGTAGTTCTCGTCCGGGTCACTCGCGGAGATACTTCTTTGCAAATTACGACACAGCTCGGATGAGATCGATATACCCAAGACGGATGAAAAGGTGAAGTGAGCACACGATGCCATCTTAACAACGACTAACCAGCACCAGGAGACCAAGACATGGATGAACCACTGGCTTATAGAGACATCTGTGCCTCGTGAATATAATCACACGTATTTGGCTGGGTATCTCAAATTCTATGTGTTGAGCCTAGACGGCTCGGCGCTGGCTGGTAGTAGGCGGCAAGCCGATGAGACGGCTTCCATGGAGGAGTGAAGTAATGGTGTGTCCCTCATAGGCTGCCACGATGCACCAGCCCCTGCTTCTAATTATCCGTAGCGGCTCGGGCCACCTGAAGTCCAGCGTCCTGCCCCAAGAGCTTGGTCTCCCGCGTCGGGAAAGCCAGGCGCCACGGCGTCTGATACTTTCCATATGGTCACACCGCTAGAAAGTAAAGTTGTTCTCGTAGTCGTTCAAAATCTCTCCAAGCTCCGGAAACCTCATAAGAGTCAAGTAGCCTGACGCATATTGCGCCGAGTCCGGAAATTCCAGGCCCTGGGGCAAGCCAAGCGGGAAGGTAGGCTGCGCAGATGCGAAGGAATCGGACGACGTTGACGGCGTGGGCGCATACGGCGAAACACCCGCAAACGCATCGCCTCCAAATGATGCACGTGGCATGGAAGGGCTTGGCAATCCATTCGGCGGCGATGTCAGGGCCGCGATCGGCATCATGTTCGACTGGCCTGTCGCATTGGACTGGTCACGCAAGCCCACTTGGCCTTCGGGACCATCGGGATATCCCGATGGCTGCGCGATCTTAGCCTTCGCCTGGCGTGACGGTCTTGGGTATTTTTGTGACCCTGCGTCGGTATGATGAGGCCTGAAATTGTTTAACGTGTCTTGCACGTACTGCAATTTGTCTAATAGCCGTCGGGTGATGGGCGACTCATTGGACAATTGCTTGACGAGGTCCATTGCCTCATGCGCATCGCGCAGACAGGTGTCCATGTCCACGTCGTCGGTGCAACACATGGCAAGCAGAAGAGACGAGAGTGCTGTTTGCAGAAAATGGTTAAAGGTTCTGTGCTGGGCGCGATAAATGTCAGTGTCGCGGGCCAGATTGACCAGTACGCGAATGGTGTCTTGAGCCACTTGCGCCATGATGTTGGCGTTGGAAGGGTCAAGATTGCTGCTTCCCGGCCGGACTGATGCCTTCCTATGGATTATCGTTCTCATCTGATTACCACGCAGATATAGCGTCAAACGTATCCGGTAGTGCCCGCGGTTTTCGTGTTCTGGATCGAACTTGTCATCGACCCCGCGAAACTGGAGTCTCCCAGGCAGGTTCCGGCGCCACTCGACAATCCGGAAGTCGAGCAAGTCACGGGTCGAGTCTGAGATGCCTTGGGTTGATGCCGACTGTTCTTGTATAGACTTGCGGACCTCTGACGCGATGCGGCAATATGCCACCATATGTTTCACGTACGCCGACGAAATTGAGTTGTCCTGGCGCCAGTTAGCTCTGATCGAGTCGATCGTACGGAGCGGGCACGCAAAATACCGCAAATGTCGGGTTATGGTCAATATCGGAGTCCTGAATGCCGAAAGGCAGGCCCGTGCCAAAGCTCCATCGATGGTCCAACGTGTAGACTGTCCAGAACAACCTCTCGCCTCGATCATCGAGCTGTTCTCCTGCTGGCGAGGAACCTCTCGAGCTGTGATAGCCCAGCTCCTGAAGCAGCCTCATGACCATCCCAATCGCCCGCCACGCTTGCTGCTCACGATCGCTCAGGAAAAAGTATATGCTCTGTTGGGGCATTAGAGACGGCCTGGGGAGCTTGAAGGGGTGCCTACTGTGAGGATCAAGAGAGTCAAATCGTCCAGGTCAATGCTGCTCAAGTGAGTCTTGACCAGGGCCGCGGCATGGATCTCATCCACAGTCGAGTCGGCGACCTCAATGGCCTTGGGGTCTGCGAGGGTGGACACAATTGCGGCAATCAATAAGGCAATGTCGCCGAGTCGCTGCTTTTGCATGGAAGCGTCGGACCTGCTGCGGGTGCCACTCTGTGGGTTTGGTCCTGCTTTGCCGCGGCTGGCTGTTCTGATTTCGTATTTTAGTTCGTCCAGGTCCAAGCAAGGGTACTGGAGGCCACATTCTTCCTGGTAGCTCTGCAAGATGCCGGCCCACTGGGTCTCGCTAAGCAGCCCAAAGATGTCGGCTGGGTCACCGGCACGGTGGTGATCGGTAAGGCGCTGGAGTGAATGGATGTCGACAGTGGTAGACTCGACGACTGCTTCTGCGGCGCCCTCCGGCTGAGGCCTCGACGATGCGAGAAACCTCCCGGCGAGTTTAAGGTAGTACTCAGAGGAGCCCGGAGCTACCGGCACGCTCGGAGCCGTATCGCTCGGCCGCCTCGCCGTCCTGACCTTATTCAAGGCAGTCTTGCTGCCCTCGTTGCTCCTGGAGTTCGCTGTCAGCGATCAGTGCAGAATGCGCCAGTGACGGAGGCTCGCGCGAACATACTGGCGGCGGCTTCCTGAGCGGAAGCGTGTGTTGCGCTCAAACAGGCAGATGGCGTTGCTGTCTCGGCAACCCTTGCAAGGGCGTTCGCCTGAGCATTTCCTCTTGCGCCTCTGACACTCATCGCTAGGGTCTCGCGTCAGCTGCTGTGCGAGACAAAAGATGGGTGGCAGCCGGGGGGACTCACCACGCGACTTGAGTGTAGGGAAAGCGGCGCTTGCGGAGGTTCGGAGCGGCCGCCGAGGCTGAGGCCGGGCGCTGTGCAGTAGACATGCCGTCGTCGCCGTCGTCGTTGCTGTCGTCGTCGGCGTCGTGGCCTTTGTGGTCACCGCAAAGCAGCGCGAGGAGACTGCACTGCGGCGGTCGCCAAGGTGTTTCGCGATGAGACCTCGAAGGACGCTGACGGTGACGATGGCGTCTGGGGTCAACTTGGGTCTGGCAGCTTGGGGGAGTGGAGTGCGGGGAATGGAGCCTTCTGTGCCCGCCACTCCTGCAAGGTCCGAATCAATGTTCCAGGCCAAGGAAGATTCTGGCCAAACGCCACCCATTCCGGGGGGCCAAACTATTAATTAGGCGTCGCGGCGTTTGTGTGTCGTAGAACATTGCCGCAGATGAAGCAATTGAGAAGACATTGTCAGAATTGCGTGCACGCATTGTGTACGGCAGGTACGGAAGTACGAAGGAGGCGCTTACCCAATGTACCTTGCCCTGCTTCTTACACGCGTTGGGAAGGAGCAGCCAGCAACCTTGCTGCCACGCGGCCGGCGGGCTGCAGCAGACTGACGGTCATCATCTATCGCAGTACGGACTAAAAGTACCGGACCTCGTCATTCTCGAGTTACTGCCTCAGGTATGCGCACCCTCAGGCAGCATGTAGCCCTGTGCCAGTCGCCATGTGTGTTCCGTCGCCTCTACCTCAGCCGGCACCTGGACGCACGTTGCGCCGCATCATCGCCGCCAGACCGTCGTCGCCGGTCGCCCGACAATTGCCACCACACTCGCGCCTCGCAAGCCGCCCGGGTGATGCAGGGCGCACCCTTTGTGATGCATCAAACGCAGGCACGGCGCTACCTGACCCGATGTCGGCGTAAGCTTTGGATCAGCAGGCCGCCAGCCCTCGCCCTCCTCCGCCGGGATCGCGGTATTATAGCTCCATCCCCCGAGTATGCTCCACGGCCGGCATGCCGGTCCAGCCGTTGTCGAAACGTGGAGCCGGCCTGTGGAAAACCTGGGGTATGTGCGTAAAGGAGGCGGCGGCCTGTGGAATCGGAATTGGCGGAATCGGAAGCGGACTCGATTCTTCAACCACCCTCAGCATCTCGAGCTGTTGCGCACCAGCTGCCAGTACGCTCTGTCCAATTACGCAGCATTCGTCGCGGCGGGAAGATTGTCATTGAAGATGCCGCTGCAACCTTCCCCGCGCCACGTCCCCGCTGCTGGCCGCCTGCCGGAGGGTGGTCCATCTCGAGCCGACATACGAGGATAAATATCTCTGGTCCGCTGGCGTCGGTCATGCAGGAATGTCTCCTCGCATTGTTGCACGAACTCGCTGACGGGCTTCAGCTTGATGTTTCACAAACCACCACGTGGGTGTTCACTTCCCCTCCCCATGCCCTATCCTACCATGCCGCTTGTGAAGCTCACCAGGCCGTCCGTGCTTCTAGAGTATACTCTGTAGGCCCGGCACAATGTCCTACCAAGTCGTGGGCATCGCCATCCTGGCGGCCATATACGCCTTGATCAGATTCCTCAACGCGACCGACGTGCCCCGCATCAAGGGCCTGCCCGAAATCCCCGGCGTGCCCATCTTTGGCAACCTCCTCGAGCTCGGCGTCGACCATGCCCGCGTGGCACAAAAATGGGCTCGCAAGTACGGCCCCGTTTTTCAGACGCGCCTCGGCATCAAGGTACGAACACCGCAAGCTGCAAGGCGCTGCGCTGGTTGAGGGCACGCGTGCTGACGAGAGCAGCGCATCATCTTCGTCAACAGCTATGACAGCGTCAAGCACTTCTGGATCACTCACCAGTCGTCCCTTATCTCTCGCCCAACCTTCCACACGTTTCACTCCGTCGTGTCCACATCGCAGGGCTTCACCATTGGCACCTCGCCATGGGACGAGTCGTGCAAGCGCCGCCGCAAGGCTGCAGCCACGGCCTTGAACCGCCCAGCGACGCAGTCGTACATGCCCATTCTGGACCTCGAGTCTACCGTTAGCATCAAGGAGCTCCTCGAGGACTCAAAGGGCGGCACCGTCGATGTTGACCCCAACGCATACGTCCAGCGCTTTGCGCTCAACACGTCACTGACGCTCAACTACGGCTTCCGCATTGACGGCAGCATCAACAGCGAGCTACTCAAGGAGATCACCCACGTGGAGCGGGAGATCTCCAATTTCCGCTCAACGAGCAACAACTGGCAGGACTACGTGCCCTTGCTCCGACTCTGGGGGGCCCAGAACTCGGCAGCCCAGGAGTACCGGGCCAGGAGAGACAAGTACCTGACGGACATGTTGACTGACCTCCAAGACCGCATCGCCAAGGGCACGGATAAGCCGTGCATCACGGGCAACATCCTCAAGGACCCCGAAGCCAAGCTCAATTTTGGTACGTGAGCGCGCTTCCCCATGTCCTTGGACGTTGATGCTGACAAGACGCAGCCGAACTCAAATCGATCTGCCTTACCATGGTGTCAGCCGGCCTCGACACTGTCCCCGGCAACATCATCATGGGCCTCGCCTACTTGTCGACCGAAAAGGGCCGCGCGGTGCAGGCCAAGGCGCTCAAGGCCATCGAGGAGGTATACCCCGATGGCGATGCCTGGGAGAAATGTCTCGTAGAAGAGAAGGTCCCATACATCACGGCGCTCGTCAAGGAGACGCTGCGATACTGGACCGTCATTCCCATCTGTCTGCCAAGAACGAGCATCAAGGACATTCCGTACGAGGGCACAGTGATTCCCGCAGGGACCACGTTCTTCATGGTGCGTTTTCCGTATGCTCGGTGGGCCGTGAACCTTTCCGATGCTGACTTAGCTGCCAGAACGCATACGCCGCCGACTACGACGACGCGCGGTTCAAGGAGCCGTACGAGTTCGTGCCCGAGCGCTTCCTCGACGACAAGGAAGTGGGCACCCCGCATTACGGGTACGGGGCGGGCTCGCGAATGTGCGCAGGCTCGCACCTGGCGAACCGCGAGCTGTACACGGCGTACATCCGCATCATCACGGCGTTCGACATCTTGCCGGCGAGGGACCCGGCGGACGCGCCCATCATGGACGCCATCGAGTGCAACGACACGCCGACGTCGCTGACCATGGACCCGAAGCCGTTCAAGGTCGGGCTCAAGGCGCGCAACGAGACCAAGCTGCGGAAGTGGATCGCGGAGGCTGAGGAGCGGACAAAGGATCTGTAACATGTAACATTTGATCTCGGTGGCGTGGTGGTCATGGCGTGCATTGAATGGAGCGGGTTCCTGGCGGGTGGTCGGATGCACCCCTGCATGGTTGTTGTAAATACGGGGGAGCACCTCCACAGTCACGAATACGACGAGCCGCTCGTCTAGTCTACGAGTAGTCTACGAATAGGACCTTTCCCTCTCAGTTTCACAGGACATCCGACGACGCGGCATGGCGTCTGGGAGCATCGAAGGCTGAGCAACACGTGTTGGCGCGTCGTTGACAAATGAGTGGCCTCATGCAGGGTAGTAGAGCACAAGTGGTTTGGAATCGCGGTGGCGATGTGATGTGATGCTTGAGCGCCCAGTGCTGGGCTGGAGCCGCACCGTCAAGTTGCTGTCGCGGGAGCGCGGGCATGGCTGTCGGCGACGGGGCCCCTGTGCAGCTCCCTCTTCAGCGCTAGCCGGGGGCGAAGTCCGGCTTGACCAGGGCCTAGGTAGGTACGGAGGCTGGAGGCGATGTGCGCAAGCCGCCGCAGCACCTCGTCGTCATGTTCCCAAAGCCCTGTCGAGGGCTGGGCGCCTGCTTGGGCCACTCCAACCCTATTAAACGAGACACGAGGGGATGGCGGCTTTGAACTGTTGTTGCTGTCGCTGGAAGCCTTCCATTCACATCAGGGCCCGGGCAAGCCGAGGTGGCCTCGACGGCGCATTAGCCGCTGAAGTCGAGCCCCCCAGCGGTTCCAGCCCCATCCATCAATGGATCCAAGATCAATTTAATCCTCCACTGCCTGAGGTGGGCTGGGCTGCCCTGGCAGGCGCCCGCCCGCCGCGGCGAGGTACCTAGGTAAGTTCAGGCACGCATCAAGCATCCAAGTCAAGGCCCAGCCCAGTACCTTTTAGTGCACGGCCAGGCCTGCACAGGCGCTAACGAGGAGCGGGGCGCGACTTGTCAGGGCCCGATCCCTGTCGTCGGCTCCCTGGGCGGCTGGCCATTGGCGCCACGGCCATCCACAGCGTCATCCGTCGTCGCATTCAGCTCGACTTGCCAATTGATTGCTCGCCTATTCCCGTCCGGTGCGGCGTGCGAAGCACTCACAGTCCCAAGTGTGGGTTGGTGTGCAGCGGTGCAAAGCGGTCCATCTCGTACGGTGCGGTGCGGTGCGCTCATTGCTTCTTCCGCGGTCGCACTCTCGCTCCTTCTGCTTCTCCGCCACCCGATCCGATCCAATCCAATCCAACCGCAGCGGCTCGTCGCCCCAACTCGCCTCGACTCATCTCTACCCCAAGTGCTACCTCACCCATCTCACCTCGCCTCGCCTCGCGCGCGCGCTTCAACCTTCGACCTCGCACTCTTCTTCTCCGCCCCCACGGCATCGTCGTTTCGTCAGCGCCGACCCGTCGATCGCAAGCCCGAACCCGACGGCACCGCCCCCTCGCTTGCTGGACCGAGTCGTTTCAAGGCCAGACGGTTCTCGCCTCGTCCAATTTATCGCCCAACAACCGCGCGGCCCGTGCTGCCGTCTCGTCTCTCTAGCCAGCCTCCCGCAGCTCGCACCATGCACTGCGTTCCAAACATCTCTGCCATCCGCTTCTCCTGACTGCCCATCGGTTGCGTCTCCTTCCCGTCGCCCGTTGCCAGCCCCGATTGGGCCGAGAGCGGCTCGTTGGGTTGCGAAGCCGGCCACCGACGCTGCCGCTGAACCACCGAGGACGGGACAGGACATACATCTTGCGCCGGCCGCATTCCATCTCGAGCCGCGCACGCTCCGCCGCCTCTTCCCTCGCCTATCTTCTGCTCGCCTTCGGTCTTTATCTGGCCCGGCCCGAGGCACGGAGCTCCTCGGCCTGCTAGAGACCCGACCCTCGACGCATTGCATCTCGCGGCGATCAAACGTCTCGTTTCCGAGCCTCCCAACACAATGGAATCGTAGGTGCCTCCCTTTTCCCCTTCGGTCCCGTGAGGACACACCGCTCCCGCCGTTCCCGTCGTCCGTTCTACCGCCATGTCTTGCAACAACTCGCCAAATGTCTCACTTGCCTCACTGCGCGAGACTCCACTGCGTCCGCTAGCTGCTGGCAGCTGCTGCCCCGCCATGACGATGCTCCCGTTGCGAGGATGAGAGTATGTCTGTGGCTAACTTCTTGTCCAGCTTCATCCACGTCGCCGGCTGGTCTCAGCACCATCAGCCCTCGTCTCGTCCGGCGTCCGGCCGCTCCTCTCTGGGCCACTTCCGCTCCCTCTCCTCCGTCGCCCATAACACCTCGGTGTCGTCGCCCCCCTCACCCGGCTCTGCCCCCTACTCAAATCCATTCCACAAATCACTATCGACATCGCAATTACCGGGAGCATCGCTTAAAGCGTCGCTCTCAGCACCCATACTCGGCAGCGATGAGATGAGTACGTTGCCCGACCCGCGACGACGCGTTTCCGACTCCGCCACCGACAACAGCCGCTCCAACGCTCAACATCCCGACCTCAATGATGAAGTGGCCACCCTGAGCACCAAGCTCATCAATGCCATAAACCACCAGACTGTTCTCGACGATACCTTGTCCGCGACTCGTCACGAACTGCAAGCCGCGCGCGACCGCATACGTGAGCTGGAGCGGCGTAATCAATCGCAGCGGGACATGATGGCGGGCGACATTTGGGTCCGCAAGTCGAGTCTCGATCATGAGCGAAAAGCCATGCTGGCCGAAAAGAAGACGATACAGGGCCGTCTAGCCGAAGAGACAACGAAGCGCCTGGATGTGGAGCGGGAGAAGCGAAAGATCGAACAGGAGCTCGAGAACTTGACGACGGCACTCTTCGAGGAAGCGAACAAGATGGTCATTGGGGCTAAAGAGGAGGCTCAGGTTCAGCACGAGGCGCTGCAAAGGAAAAATGACCAGCTAAAAGCGCAGCTCGGCGACTCGGAGAGCTTGCTCAAGTCGCAACAGGAGCAGCTGTCCGAACTCAAGCAGGTCCTGGAGAGCCTGTCGTCCGAGCGCGACGACCTGACCAACGGCACGACGGCTCCTCCTTCACCTCGAGCTCCTCGGTTCGAAGCTGCAGAAAGGGACACCGCGGCTCCTCCACCGGTCGCTGGGACAGCCGCCACAGAAGGCTCCGAGCCCTGCGCCCCAATGAGCCTGCAGAACCTCATTCACCCGGTCCTGCGAAGCGACATCGGCTCGTTCGAGGACTTTGTGACGCTTGCACGCCTGTCGCAGCGCCGTGGCAGCCGAATCTCGTCTGGGTCGATGGGAGGGCTCGCATCATCCTCACTGGGCCTGGGTGGCGCCGCCGCCGCAATGAGCTCGCACCCCAATGCATCCACAGCCTCGCTGAGCACCGCAACGGCCAGCAGCAGCGCCCCTCAATCTCCCAACACGCCGGCGTCTACCGCCAGCATCGGGTCTACCAACTTCGGAAGCGCCCCGGTTCCGAACTTGAAGGAAACCAAGTTTTACAAGCGCGTCTTGTCTGAGGATATTGAGCCGACGCTTCGCCTAGACACGGCACCAGGGCTGTCGTGGCTTGCGAGACGCTCCGTCCTGGCGGCCATCGCGGACGGCTCGCTCGTGGTGGAGCCCGTCCCACAGGTTGCGACGGCTTATGTCGCTGCCCGGCCCCAGTACTACCCATGCTCGCTGTGTGGCGAGGCACGGAAGGACGAGGAGCACCTTCGCAAGCATCGGTTCCGCACGAGCGAGACAGACTCGGCACAGCGATACCCGCTGTGTAACTACTGCCTGGCCCGCGTTCGCTCTACGTGCGACTTCCTGGGCTTCCTGCGCATGGTCCGAGACGGCCACTGGAAGGCGGACGACGAGGACCACGAGAAGGCAGCGTGGGAGGAGTGCGTCAAGCTCCGCGAACAAATGTTCTGGGCTCGCATTGGTGGTGGTGTTGTCCCTGTCGCCCATGCAGGGGTACCGCCTGCGGCAGCGACCGACAAGGAACCGCGGCAGAGTCCGCGGCAGAGTCATGAGGGTGTTCGGCCGGAAGCAGGGACGGGGCTCTCGGACGGGCAGGCGGCCAAGACCGAGGAAGATGAAACGACTCCAGATGCTGCTCCCACGCACGGTGCGGAGCCCCTTGCACCTCGCACCCCGCCAGGGCAGACAGATGGCAACGAAAGCGATGACTTCAAGTCGACGCATTCGCAAGAATCGGTTGACGATGAGCCGGAGCGTCCGGCGGCGACCAATCCCGCCGACTAATGACATTATAGTCAAGCGAGACGAAAAACAAAGACCAGCACACATGGTTCCCAGAGCATGCCTCATGCGCAAGTGTATTATAGTTTTACAGTCCGAGCGCCTCGGGGTCCCCCCTAACCCTCACCCTTGCGCTGTGGATGACGGGGACCGCGCGGTGCTCGGCCGCGAGGTCGAGACGAAACGCGGCATATTTGTTTTGTGCATTTTCACGGCGTTTGGAGTCGATAAAGGGTTTTGGCGGAGGCACGAAAGGGCAGTGTCTGCCGGCCTCTGCTGCCCACATACGGAACGACGGCGTTGCGGGGGGGAGATGACGACGAAACACGAGGAGAGAGAGGCGAGTCGAGGAGCGGAGGAGAGGAGGAGAAGAGGCTATTATTCTAATTCGCGGCATGACGTGTATGAGTACTGTAACTACCGTGTTCCCGCATCTGTCTCTGGCTTTTTCTTCCCATGGCATGTCTCGATGGGTATTATTAATAGAAGAACGTTGGGGGCGTCGCGAATCTATGTACGCATGGGCTTGTGTGTGTCGCGTGCTTGGTGGCACTTGCTCTGCGTCGCGTTTGCTCAGCACGGCTACAGTACAGTACAGTACAACACAGTGCGCTCGAGAAGGACACGCGTCATGAACATGGGACCGTTTGACTATAAAGGTAGGTGGTAGAGTACATGAGAGATATGACAGATAAAGACCTCGCCCGCCAGCACCTGCCGTGCTGGCGGGCCCCCCGGGGGGGAAGGGGGAAAAGAGGGAGAGGCAAGACACCGTCCGAATTTTTCTTTTCAATACTCCGTTTTGTTTTCTCAAACATGGTCTTTCTTCCCGGCCGACTCTCCCGACCCGGGCTAGTTGGCCCATCCCATCGTCGCGCGTAATTAGGTTACGTGGTAAGGTATTATAGCAGCGGCAGTAGCAGCGGCGCGCGCGAGCGTCGCGGGCGAGCTTCTGCCCTTCATCACAGCTCATCGCGGACCGTCGCCTCCTGACCCTCGCTGGCGGGCTTGGCCTTGGACCACTCCGACTCCTTCTCACCGTCGCGGCTCGCGGCGGCGTCCTGGGGCGGCTTGGCGTCTCCGGCCTTGACCGTCTCCTTGTCGACGCCCTCGACGTCGGGGTGCGGGGGCGCGACGCCGGCGCCGGCAATGTCGGCCGGCCAGCCACCCTCGGGCATCGGGATCTCCTTGCCCATGTCGTCGACGACGCGCGTGCGCGTCTCGTACTTGGTCTTGAACTCTACCTTGCCCTCGAGCTCCTTGACCTGCTCCTCGTTGAGGATGTTGCCGTCCTGGTCCCGATACTCGACCCGCTCTTCCTTCGACACCACCTTGGGCTCCGGCGGAGGAGACGGCTTCGCATCTTCATTGGCCTTCTCCTGCGCTGCGCCCTTCTCGACCTCGCCAACATTGCCGGACAGGTCGGCGGTCGGTACGGCGCCCGTGACGGAGCTCACATCAACGACGTGCTGCGACGAGTACGCCTCATACTAAGTCCAAATTCACATTAGTGGGCTGCCCTCGCACGCGTTCGAGCGCGTCGTTGTTTTCAAGACGTGGCTCATCGTGGCTCATACGCCACGTTGCGGTAGCTGCCGCTGGGGAATGACGTTGGAGTCACTTACGGTGTCAAGGAAGTTGTTGCAGTCCCAGTCCCAGGTGTTGAAGAGCTTGACGCGGTTGCATTCGCCCTTGGTCCACTGGTTGCCATAGGCGAGCGGCGCGTACAGGGTGAAGGCGGCAATGGACATTGTCAGGAAGCACACGGCGGCAATCTTGTTGACGACGGCGCCATCACGAGAGCCAACGCCGGGGATGCGGGCCGTCAGGTAGTCGAACATTTGGCACAAGGCGATGACGGCGAAGTAGAGAGCAGGGAAGTAGTGGTGTAGGAACAGCTGGCGCTGCATGAGGTAGAACGGGAAGTAATGCAGCGCCCAGCCGAGGACGTAGGTTCCGATCTCGTAGTCGAAACGCTTGAACGTGGTGCTCGAGTAGTCGTTGCAGCTGCGCTGCCAGCGGAGAACCGCGACGCCCTTGAACAGGACCCAGATGACAACGGTCAGCGACGTTGCCCACCAGACGATGGGGTTGCCGATGAGGTAGATTTGCGTGTTGTGCTTGCCCCAGAAGTTGATGCCGCGGCGCAGGATGGGCCACGACTCGGGGCGGGAATCCCATGCGTGAGACTCGGTGAGGCCAGCATTGGTGCGCCACATGACCTTCTGGAGCTCCCAGAACTTTCCGAAGAAGCCTGGGTTGCGATAGTTGACCTTTTCTGTGTCCTCGCCAAGCAGCGGGTGCTCGTTGTACTCAATGTACCACAAGCTGTTGGGCATGCTGCCTCCGCGGGCACAGGTGACTTCCTGCTGTTCGGAGGCCCAGTCGGGCAGCTTCACCTTGTGCGAAAAGAGGACGCAGCCAGTCATGACGTGGACGAGCCTGAACTTGGTCTCGATGGTGCGAAGGCGCTCCTTGGCGATAGCGCCGTCCGACTTCTTCTTGACGATCTCGACACGGAAGTAGTCGTTGGCGTCACCCTCAAAACCCTCGAACCCGTACGCCGACACCTCATTCTGCCAGTCGGCCTCGGTAATCGGGGGACGAACATCGTGCGAATGCAGGCGGCGATGGGTGGGCTGGTGGTAAAGCCTCAGCACCGCGCCGTCCTTGATGTATTCTGGTGCTGGCAGTCTGTCCCATGCGTCGGTGCCGTTGATGGGCTGGCCATCGATGCCCAGAGGCTGCGTCTGGTTCTCGAGCAGCCAGATGTTGTTGTCGTCCTTGTGCGGGTACAGCGTGATTTGCTGTTGCTTGCTGCCGGTCGGGTACATGAGAGGGTGAGAGTGCAGATAGCCTCCCTGGGTATTGACATGACGGATGGAGACGCGGCTGCCCATAACGACGTCGGCAGCGACATCCTTCATGCCCTTGCTGTTCAGCGTGGCCTGGAATTCGGAGCTCATGAAGCCGTCGCCGTCGCCGGGGTTGACGAGGCAGACAAAGTGGATGGCGAACATGGCCATGTAAAAGGTGATGGGGATAACAATGAGGCAGAAGACGCGAGCCATGAAGTGCTTGGACCAGATGCGCTGCGCAGAGTGTAAGCAGTGGCTCTTCGTTGCAGTTCCGAGAGAAGTGCCTTACCAGGGTGACGTTCTTGTTGTCGCCAAGCAGTACCCAGAGTTGGACCAACGTGAGGGCGCCGACCCAGGCGATGGTAAAGAGACCAACCCACTTGATGCTGGCGGTGATGCCCAGGCCAAGGCCGGTCATGACAAGCCAGAACCACCAGGCCGGCTGGAAGGCCTTAGCGGGGCCTAGCTCATGCTGGTTCGTGAAGCATGAGAAGGCGAGAGCGGTGAATGCGGTCGCGGCGACCAGGGGCGAGTCGAGGAGGATGAGACGAGCCTGCGTGAGAAGACCGTTTTCTACGGCGGTTAGCAGAGGGGATTCTCCCCCACAGGGACCGGCGTTCGACGTACCGAAGATGATGAGGCCGGCACCCATCGCAGACGTCATGGTGCGGCAGCCGACGGCCTTGAGGGTCAGGAACATGAAGGGAGCCAGGGCAATGCCGCACAAGGCCGGGAACAAGCGCATGGCGACGTAGGGCACGCCGGGCTCGAGATAGTCCTTGCCGATGTCCTTGAAGTCAAAGTTGCCGTCGAAGCCGGCCAGCCAGCCCGTCAGGGCGATGAGCATCTTGGCGAGAGGCGGGTGCACGTCCATGAAGAACTTGCCCTTGATGTACTTGGAAGCGAAGCCACCGAAGCTACACACGTGGTCAGCGGCGCGGAGACGGATGGAGGGCCGGGACGGGAGCAACGCACTGGACCTCGTCAAAGACGACGCTCGAGGGCTGGTAGATGCGGAAGATGCGCACCGCGGCGGCCAGAGTGGTGACGGCCAGCGCGACGAGGTAGTCGGAGCCGGGCAGGAGGAACACATCGTTGTCGGCGACGCCATCGGACTTGTACGAGGTATTCTTCTTGGCCTTGGCCTTGCTCTTGGGCGGCGCGGGCGACGTCCCGGGCGAGCGTCTCTGCGCCGGCGGCGGCTGGGGACTCTTGCCCCGGCTGGAGCTCGGCCTGGCCATGTCTCGAGGATTGGCTGCCTGCGCGAGGCGAATCGGTCGTCGAGCGGGCGGGTGCTGTCGCGAGGCCGAGGGGAGGACGGATCTCGCGAGGGGAGCAAGCGGGTTAATGAAAGACGCGAAGGGAACAGACGGGAGCCCTGGCGCGGAGCAGTGCCGTCATGAACGAGCCGATGGAATGGAAATTAAAAGTATGGAAGAAAGAACGCGCGAATCCACAAAGACGGGAGGCCGTCGTCGATGATTGGGATTGGAGAGAAGGAGACGCTGCCGCGGGAGCGTGTGGAGGGAGAAAGGGGTCGCTTCAGTCAGCTGCGGATGGAGGACACCTGTCGCTGTCGGGTGCTCAACACCTCAGCTCACGAGCTTTGCTGGTTGCGCCGTCCAGTCGCTAGCTGCTGGTCGCCCGCGTTTGAGCGACCCAGACGGCCAGGGCAGCCCGGAAGCGCGTCCGCCACCGAAAGCGTCGGGCCCACGGGTGCTCTGGCCCTGGCGCTGGGCCGGATCCCGCCTCCAGCTAAGGTACGGTACGGCAGGTTGTGGATACAGTGGCCTCAGTCCGGGCGCGCAGCCGTCCATTGGCTGCCCTGAAGCTCAGGGCCCAAGGCCGCCCCCTGCAGCGCGCTGCTCCTAGCGCGTCCCGTCAGCCACAGGTGGCCCCGCCATTGGTCCGCTGGCGCCAGGGAACACGAGGGCCAGGCGACCGGGCTGTCGGCCGCATTGATGGCTGCTAGCGAGGTACTCGCATTCTGCGCCATTGGCCAGTGTTTTCGATGTCGGTGCCTACTTGGGACCTGGACCGCAAAGCGAGGAGCTGCGTTGGGCACATGGAACCGTGGTGTCGCGAGAACAGCAGACTCCATCGGCGTCGCATCTCACTGGGTCGTTGATGAGCCGCCGTCAAGCTGCAGACAGACAAGACGCTGGGGTTTGGCTCCATGTCTACTGCACGCATGGAAGTGCTGTGTGATAAACGGGGGCCTACTGTTAACGCCCCACATGAATTGAACTGCCATTGAGAGCCGCAAGAACCTGTCAAACTGCCAACGTCGACACCCAACAAGACACAACACTAACAGCATCCTCGCATCATCAGCCGCACCAACAGGGGATGGGGGAGAACGGTCGACTCAGGGAGAGCCCCACCACGCGATCCGGGCGCACTGACATGTGCTCACCTGGAATGACCCCTTCTCCAGGTCTCAGTCCCTGCAGAGTGAAGGCGCTGGGCTGGACCTGCTGTGGCTTGCACGTTGGACTGCACCAAGCAATTCACCATACCGGACGGCCATGCTTCCTGCTGCGGACGTCCAGCTGCACCTGCTCGGGTAAAACATTGAGCGGTGCAGCATTATTGACCCTGACGCCCGTGCTGCCATGCCATAACGATGCATGCATTGCCCTTAATTGTTTATTCCCTTTAACAGGCAATTGTGCTGCGCTGGGCGACAAGCCCAAAAGCGCCAAGTGAGTTACAGTGAAGGTGCCGCCGTGCTTGGTGGTACAGTCTACTCCGACCTAGCGGCCAGAGTGCGCGGCGGACAAAGTATCCTTGCACGGAGTTCCGTTGCACAGCTGGCACCCCCCGGGCCGATGAAATTCCGCGCCGCCCTGGGCTGCCAGCCGCCTAGGCGGTCATCTCGCACCTGGGCGCGTCACTCGAAATTTCCCAGGCGACCGACAGCTTGCCCATCTCCAACAACACACATCGCCCTCGCAATCCCTTCGACACTCCTCAACGCCGTCGCGCCGCGCCGCAATCATCATGGCGACCCCAGTGGCCAACGGCGACGCGTCTGCTGCGCTGGATAACCTCAAGCCGCCCGCCGGCGTCGTCCTTCCCCCCCGCGAGATCCGCAACATCCTCGAGAAGACGGCCGGCTACGTTGCTCGAAATGGTGCCGTTTTCGAAGACCGCATCCGCGACAAAGAGAGCCAGAACCCCAAGTTCAGCTTCCTGAACTCAACCGATGCCTACTACCCCTACTACCAGTGGCGCCTGAGCGAGATCCGTGCCGGTCGGGGCACCGACATCGCCGCCGGCCGCGCTGGCGAGGCTCCCAAGCCGGAGAAGCCCCAGGGGCCTCCCCCGCCACCCGACTTCCAGTTCTCGGCTAAGATGCCGCGCCTGAGTCAAAAGGACTTGGACATACTCAAGCACACGGCTCTGTTCACGGCCAAGCACGGCCGCCAGTGGATGACGCAGCTAGCCCAGCGCGAGGCCGGCAACCCGCAGTTCCAGTTTCTCATCCCCAACCACACGTTCCATAATTTCTTCCAGCACATGGTCGACCAGTACTCCAAAGTCCTGAAGTCCTACGAGGACCCGAGACAAAAGGCAGCACTCATTGCCGACCTGCAAAAAATTGCAGCCAACCCTCACATTGTGCTCGACCGCGCCAAACAGCGAGCCGCGTACGCCACGTACCAAGAGGCCGAGAAGCGGAAGAGGGAGGAGGACGAGGTGCAGAAGGCGGAAGAGTTTGCCCGGGTCGACTGGGGCGACTTTGTGGTCGTCGAGACCATCACCTTCACCGACGCCGACGAGACTGCGAACCTCCCGCCGCCGACGAGCCTCTCCGAGCTCCAATACGCTTCCCTCGAAGACCGCAACAAGGCGTCCATCAGCGCCAATCTGCGGATCGAGGAGGCCATGCCTGGAGAGGATCTCGCGATGCAAAACGGATATCCTCAACCTTCGTACCCGCTCCCAGCACAGCCTGCTCCAGCACCCGCCCAAGGGTACCAGCAGGCCGGCCCCATGCAGCCGCCGTATCACCCAGGGCAGCCGATGAGGTCTACGCAGGAGGACGAGGAGTCGCGCCGCATCCAGGAGCGAGCTGAAGCTCAGGCGCGGATGCAACAAGCGCAGGCTGAGGCCCGCGGCGGGAATGCACCCATGAAGATACGCGAAAACTACGTGCCACGTGCGGCTCAGCGCGCCGCGAATCGCCAGGGCACGCAGACAGCCCTTTGTCCCAACTGCAAACAGCAGATTCCCCTCAACGAGCTCGACGAACACATGCGGAGTCAGTTCTACTGCCCACCCCCTCCTCGAACCCCCTCCCCCACCACCTGTACCCAATGCTAAGACGATGCAGTTGAACTTCTGGATCCTCACTGGAAGGAGCAGAAGGCCCGAGCCGAAGCGCGATACGCGCATGCAAACGTATCCCATGCCGATGTTGCCAATAACCTGAAGCGACTGGCTAGCCAACGAAGTGACGTATTCGACCCTACCGGCCATGGCATCTCCGAGGATGAGGCTGCTCGCCGCAAAAGGGCAATGGTGAACAGCTTCGATGGCAACCCGGAGGGCAAGAGCCAGGCCCACATGGAACACCTGCAAAAATTCAACGTGGAGGAACAGATTCGGGTGATCCACCAGAAGTTTAATCAGGACAAGAAGTGAAGTGGCATGGCATCTTCAGGGCTTTGACCCTGCCGCTTTGGCCGGTGTCATGGCCGCCCGTTGCCCGTTACAGTACTGCCATTAGCAAGCGCGCGCCGGCATGGATGCGCGCCACGAGTTCCGGTGGGCGAACGAGCACAGGTAGGCAGACGTCATGCCGTCGTTTGATGCAGCAGCTCATGCTTTCCAGCACTCGCCCACTGCGTTGTCGGATTATCTCTCCGCGATGCGCGGGCCTAATTACCTGCCCGCCGGGGTGGACGGACGGCACAGATTGGAGGAGGGAAACGCACGTATGCTTCCGCGCCTGGACTACCCGCGGCACAGCAAGTTGGGGTCGCAAGACAGAACCTACGCGGATAGCGGCGTGTGCCTCTGGTGATGGGTGGATGTCTAGAGCGGAAGTAAACTGGAGCCGTTAGGTACTTCGTAGGCAGAGACCTGGATACGTTTAGGAATCCACGAGAAAGCCGCGAGGCTCTGGTTCACATGCTGGTCACTCATCAGACTCGACGTGAATGGGCACCGTATCGGACCGACAGGTTGTGACTGACAATGGAAGCGGACGGGAACACTGACGCGCACGCCGTGTTGCGGCATGGCCGTGTGTGCGTATGTGGGTGTCTGCTAAGTTACCACTACGAGCGGCTGAGGGACTGCAACAGAGGGACATGTTGTTTGCATGTAAGGCGACCAACATGTTCGTGCGCAATGTCCCTGATGAAGAGGTGGGCCTTGCCGAGTCGTCAGGGCGTTCATCTTGGGGCAAAGGGGGGGCACCACCTCGTGGAAGCTCGCCTCTTGTCGTCGAGCGGCGCCCGGCAGGTTGGTGTAGTGGCAGTCCAGTCAACGGTGGACAATTCCAGGTCGGGGTGGGCAGCAAGCGGGTGGGTACCTCTCCTTGCAGTACCTAAGGCAGGCGGGTGGTGGCTTGCAGTTGGCAGGCCGTTGGCAGGCCGTTGGCAGCGATGACAGTCGTGCGCTAGAATCTGTAAGTACGAGTACGGACTACCTCCGACCGGGAAGCTGGGAGGACGGATTTCAGCGTAGTCCGTACTCGTACGGTACCTCTAATTACAGCGCCAGTCCCACGGGATGCACCTCCCGTCCCGGTCTGAGTCCCCCCCCCTCCCCCCCGCTCCAACCCCCACCAGGCACCTCAGGCGGCATCGTCCGTCGACCTGGAAGCAAACCTGCGCCCACCTCGCAGCCGTTGACTCGACTCTCCCCTCACCAGTCACGAGCCTCAGCCAGCCAACGCACCACCTCACACGAGCACCTCCCGTCTCGCATCTCTCGCCGCAGAGCCTGCTCGACCCAGACTCGGCCCCCCGTCGGCGACACCAGGCAGAGACGCCACGCCACAGACGAGCGCGAATATCCTCCAAGCCTCGAGCCGCGACCGCAGAGCCTCAACGAGCCAGGCGCGCGCGCGCCCAGCCAGACAAGCGAGCGAGCGAGCGAGCGACGAAGCCAAACCCACCACGACCCGAGTACGCGCCGCGCCCGCGCGCGCAGCCGCCAAACTGTCGGGCCAACAGGACGCCGGGCGGGCCGCCGGCAACGACAACGAGCCCTCTGCGGGAGCGACCAAGGGGGCGTCTCCCCCGAGCCCCAACCTCCACCGACCCATCATGCAGGCCATGCCGGACACGCGTCAGCAGAGCTTCGACGAGATCTACGGGCCGCCCGAGAACTTTCTCGAGATTGAGGTGAGCGCAGGACGGACGACGGGCAGAAGGCTCCGGCAAGGCGCGCCTGGGCGGGTGCTGACGGGCATGACCCCATGATGAGGCTGACGGTCGTGAATCCAGGTCCGCAACCCTCGCACGCACGGCATCGGGCGACACATGTACACCGACTACGAGATCCTGTGCCGGACCAACATCCCCGCGTTCAAGCTGCGCCAGAGCAGCGTGCGGCGGCGGTATTCCGACTTTGAGTACTTCCGCGACATCCTCGAGCGCGAGAGCGCGCGCGTGACGATCCCGCCGCTGCCGGGCAAGGTGTTCACGAACCGCTTCAGCGACGACGTCATCGAGGGCCGGCGCGCGGGGCTCGAGAAGTTCCTCAAGATTGTCGTCGGGCACCCGCTGCTGCAGACGGGCAGCAAGGTGCTCGCCGCCTTTGTGCAGGGTGCGTTGCCCTCCGCTCTGCTCTTCTGTCGGGGTGTGTTGGCGGGGAGAGCTCGACCGGCTAACGTGGAGCACAGATCCGAACTGGGACCGCAATGCCTGGTGAAGCACAGCGTCGAAAAGTATCACACAGAGAGAGGGGCGGGACGGGGAGAGAAGAAGAAGATGTCTGCGTTCGATCATGGCCGTCAACGACAACGCGGGGCCGCAGTGGCTGATGGGCCGGGACCGGGACTGGGACCGGGACCGGGGTCTGGCCCGAAACACAGACGGGAGACACGGCAGAGTGGGCTGCCTGGCTGATTGAAGATGGATGGGGCTGAACAAGAAATTGCTGCGGTACGGAGGAAGCATTCTTACCTCGTTTGCTTTGTTCTCTTCTTTCTTGACATTCGGGACTTGGGGATGAGCCCCGACGATGGTGACAAGGCATAGCAGCGCGCGCTTAAAAGAAATGCCATTGATTTGACCCATCCCGCCTTCGCCGGCACGCTCCCATCGGACGCTTCCGCTTGCTGTGCCCGCTGCCCGCCCGCATCCCTGGACATAGGAGCGAGCACGTTGCAACGACGGCATCAGGGTCACTGTTGCGGATCCACGCTTCTGCCGCCGACAAGGGCGTCTTTTGGTGCATGTCAATTGCGCCTTGCTGGTGGGCGCCGTCTTTTGGCGGGGCCGAATGTGGAGCGCCGACGCCGGATGCGCCGATGCATTTAAAACCTTCAAACATGCGAGACATGATAGCACCTCGTCGCCGTCTTGTAAGTCGCCCCCGGCCAGCGTCACCACATTGCCACGCTGGAAAAGCCGCCTTGAGCGCCCGCTGCCGATAAGACCACAGGTACGGATCGTCTATACGCACGCAGCTCGCCTCGCAGAAATGCGGACCAGGTGGCACCACCACCACCACCAGCGCCGGCCGCCGGCGAGCGAAGCCGCCGTCACCGAGCAGCACCAGCAGCCGCATATAATAGACTCCTCGGACCCGACCACGGCGGAATCATGGACGCGCTACGGGCAGAGACTCGTCGGAAAGTACCTGGGGCCGCCTCGGATACAGAGACGCCATTGGCGGCCATCGAGGCCGGGAGACGACAGCAGCATGGGCCACCGCCGCTCATCCGTATCCGTGGAGCTCCGCCAGACGGCCCTCGACAGGCACACGCAGGAGCAGCAGCAGCAACAGCAGCAGCCGCCGTCGTCTACGCCCGACGAAGAGGACGAGGTCGATCCGGCGCGTCTTGAGGAAGACGACGGCTCGGACAGCCGTCTCACCAGGGCCGAGTTCTCCCTGCCGCCCGTGGACCGCGGGAAGCATGCCTGGTTCTTCCTCGTCGCGTGCATCTTTATCGAGGCGCTGACTTGGGGTACGTGTGTCTCTTGAACTGGCAACCTGGCAACCGTTCAGCGCCACCAGCGGTGACGACGGGTAGCTGACAGACACCCTGTGCAGGCTTTCCATTTGCGTTTGGAGTGTTTCAAAAGTACTACAGCACTCACGAGCCCTTTGCCGGCTCCTCGTCGATCCCCATCATCGGCACCTGCGCCATGGTGAGCTTCCCACATCCCCCCCCCCCCCCCCCCCTTTTTCAGCTAAAGGCCCTCCTCGGCCCCCCTTTTCTGCTCGCATTTGGCTGCTGCTGCTGACCGTGCCGCGCCAAGGGAATCATGTATCTCGACCTCCCCCTCGTCATGGGCTGCCAGAGGCTCTACCCGCGCTTCGCCCGGTGGTCGCCCGTCATCGGCCTGCTCGTCATGTGTCTGTCCCTCGCCGCGTCATCCTTCTCCAGCAACACGACCCACCTCATTGTCAGCCAGGGCGTCTTCTACGCCCTCGGCGGCTCCATCTCGTACTGCCCCTGCCTCCTGTACATGGACGAGTGGTTCGTCAAGCGCAAGGGCCTCGCCTACGGCACCATGTGGTCCGGCACGGGGCTCGCCGGCTTCGTCCTGCCGCTCGTGCTCGAGTACCTGCTCGGCCGCTGGGGCTTCCGCACGACGCTCCGCATCTGGGCCGTCGCCCTGCTCGTCCTCACCCTGCCGCTGGCCTACTTCATCAAGCCCCGGCTGCCCCGCACCGCGACCCAGCACATCAAGCCCTTCCGCTTCGGCTTCGCCCTCCGCCGCACCTTTGTGCTGCACCAGGCCGCCAACGTCATCCAGGCCCTGGGCTTCTTCCTGCCCGGCATCTACCTGCCGACGTACGCGACCGCCATCGGGGCCGGGCCGTTCCCCTCGGCGCTGACCATCCTGCTCGTCAACGTGGCCTCCGTCTTTGGCTGCGCCGCCATGGGCTCCCTGACGGATCACCTGCACGTCACGACCTGCCTGCTCGTCTCCGCCACGGGCGCCGCCCTCGGCACCTTTCTGCTCTGGGGCTTCGCCACGTCGCTGCCCGTGCTCTTCGTCTACTGCATCATCTACGGCCTCTTCGCCGGCTCGTACACCTCGGCGTGGACGGGCATCATGCAGCAGATCTCGTCGGAGCCCGTTGCCGGGGGCGCCGGCGGCGGCGGCGCCACCTTTGACCCGACCATGGTCCTCGGCGTGCTGTCCACGGGCCGCGGCATCGGCAGCGTCGTCTCGGGGCCCCTCAGCCAGGTGCTCATCGAGGGCTTGCCGTGGCAGGGCAAGGCGCTCGGGGCGTACGGCTCCGGCTACGGGCCGCTGATTGCGTTCACAGGGGCGACGGCCGCGATGAGCGGGACCGTCTTTCTCTGGAAAAAGCTTGGCTGGATGTAGATAGACAGGAGACAATAACTGCAATATTTCCCAGCTTCGATATCTGCTGCATGTGCTTGTTCGCATCACCCCTTGCCAGTTCTTGCAATGGTCCTCTCTCGTTCCCGCCTCACTGATCCAGGCCCAGGGCGGTTCGCCTCGACGTGCTGTTGGGGTCGAGGTACGGCCTCTCGCCCAGGCCAACGGCCCTGTTTCCGAACCGTTCACCCAGTCCGCTGTAGTCGAAGGTAGCCGTGTGGAAGACGCTGCGGTTGTCCCAGATGGCTGTATCGACGTCAACACTACAAACTCGATTCAACGGCGCGCGACCGTCAACGAACAGCAACAACAAGAACAAGACTCACCAATGTCATTCGGGTTCTTCCACTTCAAGCGCGCCTGCAGGTCGTGGTTGTGGTAGACGAGGTCGAGGAACCAGTCGAGCAGCTTCTTGCTCTCCTCCTCGGTCACGCCGTTGACGTGCCGCACGTGGCCGCCCACGGGGAAGACGCTCTTCCACCCGGTGACGGGGTTGGTGCGCACCACGGGGTGCACCGCCTTGAGCGCCGTGCCGACGTTCTCAGGCGCGCCCCGCGGCTGGTCGTAGAGCTTGAAGCCCGCGCTCTCGGCCACCTCGCGGAAGCGCGGCTGCTCAAACGTCGCCGTGAGCGTCTCGAGGAACTTTTGGTACGGCTCGCTGAGGCGGTCGTACAGCTCGTACCCCGAAGCCCAGAGCGTGTCTGTTGTTGTTTTGTATACGGCGTCAGCGTTGTGATGTGATGGACGAAACATATATATATATATATATATATATGGATCTGCCAGAGCCCCCCGCGACGCGCAGCACAACGGCTAAAGGGGAAAATGGGCGGGTAAGGAAAACGACGCACCTCCGCCCGTCTCGGGCAGCTTGACCAGCCGCAGCGACGTGTAGTCGGCGGGCACCGGCTCAAAGGCAATGTCGCTGTGCCACTGCGCCGTCTTCTGCTTCTTGGGGCTCAGCTCGTCGGCGCGGCTGGTCTTGTAGAACTTGTCGTGCTGGACGGAGCTGATGGTGCTGATCTCGGGGTCGTTGCCGCCGAGCTCCCGCTCCGAGTTGAGGATGGGGTGGATGTGCAGGCCCGACGTCTCGGGGCGTCCGGTCAGCTTGCCGAGGCGCAGGATGAGCTCCTTCTGGATGTCGTTTGTGAGGTCGTCTTGCGCGCGGAAAAAGACGACGCCGCGCTCAGAGACTACAAACTGGTCAGCGTCCGTCCGGGTGATCGAATGGTGTCTGTCCCCTCTCCCAGGGAGAAAGTTCACTGTTCAGTGGGCATCCTTACTCGTAATGGCGAGGTCGCGAATGAGCTCGTCAGAGTTGGGAGCGTTGAGCCACTCGACCAACTTGGCACTGGGAAACTCCCGGCCGATGATGGGCGTCACGTCAAACGACTCATACTGGTCGAGGACGCCGGACGCCTTGGCCGGCTTGGGGAGAGCCGTCGCTCCCTTGGTGACGACCGGGATGTCGGCGGGGGGTGCATCGACGACTGCGGGGGCCATGATGTATGAGTGTGATAAGCTTATATTGTTCAGTTTGTTGATGAGCCTGTAGAATGGCAGTCATGGCTTGTTCGCGATGCTTTATACGTGGCTGCGCGTGCCACAGCTCGTTGAAGCTCTCGCCGACGCGGCACCGACGCGCACACTCGTGGCATCACGCGCTGCGCTTCAGATGATCTCGACACTTCTCCTCACGAGCTCGGAATGGCTTCATGCGACGCCTCAATCATGCTTTGCTGCATGGTGGCCGCACCCTTGGTACATGAGATCGGACTAGATGGCATTGTGCCAGTCCCCCGCGAGATCACGCAATCCCTGTCAACTTGTGGAAGTCGGGGCCTCGGTCGCATCGCAACACGGGGTTTGTCAATCGACCAGGCGGGCGGTCGCATACATATCTCGTGTAGATAAAGCACTCGCCAGTAGACGGGCGGCAAAAAGTCGTGCTCGGGCGAAGTGGTGATGTGATGGCCGGCCGGCGGCCTTGGCCAACCGCTTTGCATCCGCGACAGCCAGTGCGAGAACGGGAAGGCCACGCGCCGCGTTCAACGTGGGAGAGGATAGCTCAAGCGGACTTAACGGGATTATGAATCAGCATAATCGACGCAGCTCATGACGTCTTACTCGATGGGAGCCGTGCCTTCACATTGACTGGAGGCACAGACGAGCGGGCGCTGACAGACATAGTGATGCCATCACGCAATCCTGCTAGGCTCTTGCTGGCACACGAGTGTATGCGACGGGCGCGTCCAGCGGAAAGAGACTTGATTACCATGCTACAGCGCCCTACCTTGGCGATAACTTCGCGATTGTGTGATAGAGGCTTGTACTCGCCATTATCCGCTACGATGGCCTACTGCTGCAAGCACAAGAAGCGCCAGCACAGGGGTGTGGTGGAATAACAAGCAGCACTTGGCTTGGCTGAGCAATATTCCAGCCTCTCAACCGATAGCTTCAACTCCCTACGTCTCGACTCTCGACCGAAGCCGCGACGAGCAAAGTGGTCTGGCCCGCTCGCAATGATGCCATAGTTTACCCAGCGTGGATCCCGGCCTGTGACCTTTTCGTCCTACTTCTTGGCAAAGGACACATTTATACCTTGAGGCCCCAAGGGCAGGATGGATGCAAAATACAGTTGGGAACAGAGCATCACGTAGACTTGTTCAATCCCAAAGCGACGACCGCCATGGCGACGGTACTTGCTCGTGACCTGGGCAAGGGGGGCTCCTCTGCCTCAACGACATCACTGGACGGCAACATCCCGCCTCTCGGCGCCCCGACAGAGGAGAAGAAGTCATGGTTCCAGAGATCGCCGTATCTTGACCGCGATGCCGTTGCTACACAGGTTCGTCTTTGCCGCGCAGCTGTCTTGACAAAGACTGGTGTCTTGACAAAGGCTAACCGGCCCCAAGTTGAGTGTCTTTGACGACCCGGTCATGGCGGAAAAGTATCATCCACGACCAGAATGGTATGCGTTCCACCGACTGTGTAAAGTTGTAGACGTACTCAGCTCACTCGGAGTTCAGGGAAAACACACATCGCTTTGACCCGTTGTTTAGATGGACCTGGCGAGAAGAGTTTCGTCTCGTCCGCAAGATTGACCTGTACATCATGGTCTGGGCCTGCATCATGTTCATGGCGCTCGAGCTCGATCGTGCCAATATCTCGCAGGCTCTGACAGACAACCTCCTACCAGATCTCAACTTGACGACAAACGGTAGGCCTCACCCTCAACTTCATAGTGTGCAAACAGACGCTAACGCCTAGAAGACTACAACCTGGGCAATACCGTATTCAAGCTCAGCTTCTTGTGCGCAGAGCTCCCGTCGCAGCTCGTCTCCAAGTGGATGGGCCCGGACCGATGGATCCCTTTGCAGATCACGCTCTGGAGCATTGTCGCCGGGAGTCAATTCTGGCTGTCGGGCCGAGAGTCCTTTCTTGTGACACGCGCGCTGCTCGGCATCTTGCAAGGCGGGTTTATCCCTGATGTAGGTCACGATCCAGTCCCCCATCGCCCCGAACGCACATGGTACTGACCGGCGCAGATTGTCATCTATCTCTCCTACTTTTACAAGCATGCAGAGCTCTCTATCCGCCTGAGCTTTTTCTGGACGGCCATGAGCCTCGCGGATATCCTTGCCGCCATTTTCGCGTACGGCCTGCTGCGCATGCGTGGTATTGAAGGCCGCGATGGCTGGCGGTGGATGTTCCTCATCGAGGTGAGCATTTATTTCACCTTGGCCCATCAGGTGTTAGTTCTATGTTAATATGGTCATCAGGGCCTATTGACACTCACTATCGGCGTCTTGTCCTGGGTTCTCATGCCGGCAGGGCCGTGCGAGACGGCGAGCTGGTTCCGCGGCAAAAAGGGGTGGTTCACAGAACAGTATGCCGCCTCCCACTCCCCCAATAAAACAGACATACTGACTGTTCAGTGAGGAGAAAATCATGGTCAACCGCGTGCTCAGAGACGATCCAAGCAAGAGCACAATGCATAACCGCGAACCAGTCACCCCAAAGCTACTTTGGCAGAGCTTACAGGATTACGATCTCTGGTAGGGACTCGACACGGCGACTTCTTTTTTCCGGCATGTACTGACCGAATCCTCTAGGCCGCTGTATATACTAGGTCTCATCTTCCAAATCCCAATGACTCCTCCGCAGCAGTACCTCACACTCACACTCAAGGGCTGGGGTTCAACACGTTTCAGACGAATCTGCTCACCATACCCAACACCATAATCCATAGTACGTCTGCAAGCCTAATATGCGGCCGTGACATGAGCTAACGAAGCCCAGTTTTTACCATGGTCGGCCTGACATATCTTTCTGAAAGGACTGGGCAGCTCACACTCGTGGCGTTGCTTGGCCAGCTTTGGGCATTGCCGTTCTTGATCTACATGAACGTTGCCAATACGGTACTGGCAAATAAATGGGTCATTTGGACAGTCGTGACGCTGTTGTTGGGATACCCTAATGGTACCACTCCTCCCGCTTTTCATCTCCTATGAGACATACACTTACACCCAAGGTCAGCACATCCGATCCAAGTCGCGTGGAACTCGCGAAACTCCAACGCTGTGCGTTCTCGCACGGTCTCCGCAGCTTGCTACAACATGTTTGTGCAAGCTGGTGGCATCATCTCGTCCAACATATACCGCAACGGTACGCGCTCTTTTCTCCGTGATTGATCGAGCTGAGCTGACGAGCGCAGACGACAAGCCGCGCTACGTCCGTGGCAATAGGCAACTGCTCGCCCTTCTGTGCATGAACATTGTGGTCTACGGGTTGGTAAAGTCCTACTACGTGTGGCGCAACAAACAGCGTGACCGCAAATGGGGCGCGATGACGCCGGAACAACGGCTTGATTACCTCTCTACGACAACAGATCAGGGGAACAAGCGGCTCGACTTTAGATTCGATCACTAGATGCCAATTATCACGAGAATGAGCCACAGCCAACAGGGTCGCATGCATGTATTGATCTAGGGGCATTCAGGGTACTCTCCTAACATGACCATCCTCACTTGCACACCTACATTGTCCGATGTTCTCGCCTTCGTAGCAATCACATCGTTGGTCCATAGCAGTTAGACATACTATAGCCGGCATGCTATTCATGCCCTTCCAGCTGGCCATGTGGTATCGAATCGGCCATTTGTGGCTGCTATGACCGGATGCCCGTGATAATCGTCGACGTAGGCATTCTCTGCACCCACCTTGGCAATGTTCCAGTCCCGAGCGGCCGTGACAATGGACCCATCAAGCGCTTCGGTGGCGGCAATCACCCATGCCCCGTCGGCCTTCCTGGCGTAGGCCGCGTTCGGTGCACCATCCAAAACCCATTGCGAGTAGCCCTTTCGGGCACCAGAGCCGTCCCCTGACGTGAGAACCACACCGCCGTCATTGCCACGGATCAGGGAGAGGTCAGCCCAGCCCCAGCCGTTCTTGTCCCAGCTGACCTCGAACCAAGACCCCAGCCACTGTGCCTGACACTTGAGCATGTACTCGTCGACGCCGCGTTGGATGCGCCCCTCCCACTGGTCTGGGAATGAGACGAATCTAGTCTCTCCCGCCTTCACCCATATGTATTTCCACGGCACTGTGTCGCAGTTGTTGTGATAAATGTAGAAACATTGTGTCTCGGATGCACTGTTGTGGATTGTAACGCCCTTGCCCCCGTTGTCGCGATCCCCTGATGTATATGTCGGCGAAGCACTGCATGCCCACCGCTTGCTGATTCCAGATTTGTCAGATTTGGCCCCATGCCGCCTTAGACTCCCTATCTTGTAGCTTTTGAAGTGTCTCTGCGTG
This sequence comes from Purpureocillium lavendulum, assembly GCA_029168975.1. NCBI lineage: Eukaryota > Fungi > Ascomycota > Sordariomycetes > Hypocreales > Ophiocordycipitaceae > Purpureocillium > Purpureocillium lavendulum. Next base: position 3,907,029 of record JAQHRD010000004.1, on the reverse strand, counting down.
ATGGTGGACTCAGAAGTTGTGCCACCAGTCGGCATGGCGCTTGCAATTCCACAGAAGGCGAGGACGGACAGAAAGAAGAGATCCATGTTGCCAGAGAAGTATTGTATGAACACTTTTCTCTATCCCTGGTTCTCAAGGATGCGACCTCCCATGAGCGATCAGAGTTTTTATATCGGCTCCCATGGCCAACCGTGGCTTCTGTTCGGCACCAGGTGATACTACAGTTGCTGCATACGAGGTAAATAGTCCACCGCGGCGATATCGCGGCAGCTCTAGCAACTAATCTCGGCCAATTTGTGAAGATACTATATTCTGTGGTGACATCCGAGGGACGTGATGTACGGCGGCGAGGTGACCATCGGTCAGAGGGGGCCACATCGTGACCAAAACGACCCATACACTTCGATATTTTGAACAAAAGCCCCAAATTTCTACTACAATTTACTGTATTCTGAGCCGCCTTGTCCAATCGGGCCTTGCACGCTGTTTTGGGTCTGATCTTTGACGACACGCCGCGCTAAGATGGTACAGGTTTACTAGATCCCCAATAATGTATGGCGGCAATATACGCCAAGTAATAACTCAGGAGGAGCGACATTCTCTCCCACAGACAATTCATACCATGTCAGTCGGTCCTTTTCTTTTAAGCGATTGTGGTGGCCGTGCGCGTGGCGAGCAGCAAATATCTGAGCGTCGGTCCGTTTCGTCTCCCTCCATCAACACCATTCCAGCATAGTATTGGCACGAAATCGGCCCTTTGACAGGTGTCAAGCTCCCGAGATCATTTGTGTATGGCCAGTCCTTTTTAGTCCATCTCGAGTCAGTTCTGGCCAAAGCGCCGTCTTTTCTTGAATACTAGAGAAATATGTTGCTTTCTCATATCTTAAGAGCGGCCGTGGTGAAGTTGGAACTTCGGTAGATGGTTGCCTTTCCAGCGCATATATGCATCACAATAAAGTACAGTTGTGATCCAGTACTGTTAATAACGATCGTGACTTGGAATACCAACGGCTTTCTTTCCTATCGCACTTGAGATCTTTTCAGAAACCGCACACTAGCCACATTACCCTGCTCGACACCATTGACCCCCGACCGAACATATAAACTGCAGGTGCACTGTCGTATATCCCCGGGCTATATGTTGACCGCGGCTCCGATCACTGCAATGGCTGCCACCTTGAGTTGGTCAACCATCCAGCTGGATGCCCCTGCAGTAGACACTGGAACGGTGCCGCTTCTACTCGACGAAGGTAGCGAAGTGCTATGACTCCCAGAACCTCCAGAGCCTGTAGTAGTCCCCGGTGCGGTAGTTGTAGTACCAGTGAGAGAAGCCGTCTGAGAGACAGTTTGCGTCGCGTCGGTGGGTTTGTCCGTGTTCGTCGAACTGGCAGGGCACCATTAGCAAGGCCCAAAAAGTACACCGAGTCAAGCATATCAGTAACCTTGACTTACGCGTCACCGCAGTGTACTTCGGCCAAGGCCTTAGCCAAGGGGTCTGTCTGTTGGACCTCGCAGACCTCGTGCTGGAACTGATCCTTTCGCGCACTTGTGGCGCATTCAACGCCATAAGTGTTCAGGATATACTTTTGGCTGTCCGCACATCCAGTGGACGTATCGCGAAGACATTTCTCAATAGCGGACCATGACTTGCCAGGGACGGCACAGAAGCAGCTGGCATAGCCCGAAGCATCTTTGTCAGAGTCTCCACAAGATGTCTCGATCGGGTGGAGGCAATCGTAGCAAGAGTCGGGTACCCTCTGGAGGCATACGGAAACATCAGGCTTCGTCTCTCCGCAGAAAACGAAACCGCTCGAGTCCCCCGCAAGAGCCAATGGGAGAGCGGACAGAAGTAAAGCGTATTGCCTCATGGTCAGGCTTATTATGGCAGACGATTGGTAGACAAAGGCAGGACCCGGTTGGTATTATGTTGTTATTAGCTTTTGATGAGACAAAGGACTCACCGGAGCATAGCCATGTGAGGAACACAGATTATATATGTGTTCTGCCTTGACGCGAGCAGCGCAGAGACACGTGCATGGCAGAGTTCAGGGGAAGGAATTCGGACCTGTCCAGGACCTTTGCCCGATTCCATGGAATTCTCGTATAATGTCCGCGTGCGGCCATGACGGTATCTCGCCTCGGGCTCGGGCGCAACACAAAGTGCGACAAGGTGGCGCTCCGAGTTCTACAAGTAGACCCTCACATTGGTCAGATCAGAAACACCACTCTCAGAGCGACGCTGACCATGACCAACAACGGTTCGGTTCGCCCAACCACCCACTGGCAGGGGAACATCTGGCACAGCTGCGACGTGCTCGGGGCGCAGCGCGTACTTCGGTGCAAAGTCTCTCCTTCAAGACATATGTTGCGGACTGATCGGCTCCAGCTTTCACGGCGCGCACTCTCCCTGGACTGATGGACACAATTGCCGTCTGTTGCGGCATATGCCATGTGCGTTCACTCCGGGCAACCGAGTTGACCCACGAACTCGTCACGGAGAGTTGTTTTGGTGTTTCGCCGCAGCCCTTGAACACTCCTGACATTTTTCTTGCCTGGCGGCACATAGGCAGAGAGCTGGGTTCCTCACCAGTGATGCGCAAGTTGAGGCGACTGGATCTGGAATGGCTACACATGTTCGTGTCGCCTACAGACCACTTCCGGCAAAGGCACGTCGCAAACCGTGGACCGCCGACGTTACAGTGAAAGCTTGCCCATGCGTCGGTCCAGAACGGGGCCTAGATTTCAGCTGGCGGTAGATCATTACCTAAACGCGCGTAGGGCTGATCGGATCACTCGCCGAGGCTCCCTGCCTGAAAGCAGGGGTCCAGTCCGAGTCGGCTTCACCTTTTGCTCAACAGCGGAACAGGAACACGGCATTGTCGGAGAATTTGCGAGCAACGTCCACTCTGGGGCTAGCGGGCCCGACAGAATAATGACGGGTCATGTTGAGAAACACCTGAACCTCCTTGGAGTGGCCGACCGTCCGCACAACATAGCACAAGCGCCGGGCTTGGCACGCGGCCAAGTGTGAAAGTCTGGAAATGCATGACTGCAAACGGTAATTATATATGCTAATTTCGAAGCGTAGCGTGACGTCTGCCCTTGTCCTCCGTAGTGATACTCGTGGCCCTCTGTCCGTTGTCATTTGTCCGAGAAGCCAAAACATGGTAATGGCAAAGTAAGGATGTTGAGTGTCCGCAAATGTTGTCATTGTGCAATACATATTAAGCTATGTGCGAATCAGGGTCTCGGACCTGCTATGACTGACCGTTTTTCGTCTTTAGCACGTCACACTCAGCCGCATCCACGTCCGACACCCTGGGTAGCAAGGGCCGCTAATCGAGGCATACTGCAAGGCCCCGCCGCGCTCTTATGGGAAACAATGTGTATATGTTGCAACTGTCCCTGCAATGCACCTGCTTCTTGGGAACTAGAGTAAGGATCTGGAGTTACCCTACATGGTCCAGCCAAAGAACCATCCGATGTGGAAAGTGGCCTGGAGAGAGTGTATACTGATTCACACCGGGCTGACGGGCTTGTTGTCCTTTGGAGCGGGTCTCATCCTTCCCGATGAGCAATTCCATAACTGCCTAGAGGTCTTCCATCTTGTTTTTTGACGACATCCCTGATCGCGTATTTGGCGACCGACAAGCATTGGCGCGACCGGCACCGAACAACTTGCACTCTTCCACCTTCTCTATCACCCACGATGTGTTGCTAAGTATTTACCGAGCGCCCTATACCGCACCTATCGGATCCGCAGGCTTCGAGTATTGACCTGGGCCCTGGCTTGGGCATGAAAAAGGACCGAAACAATCCGCGTCGCCCATGCAGCAGCTGCTCTTGGCTGTGTTTCTGGGCCTGAAATCAAGGCATTGCCATGCCTTCCCCCAAGCGGGAGCGCTTTTGCATTCCTGGCCATCGCCATAACTTGAAGACAGGCGTCTCGTATTTGACAGCCTCCTTTACGACAGGAGTGAGGCGCAGGGGGGCGCGACGCGTACAGTGCAGAGCTGCAGCCAGAAGAGGTACGATCACTGCACCAAAACGCCACCAAATGGCGCTTCGGCAGCATTTGGGCTGAATCTCAGTTGCTACCGAGCACTGTGAGTGGATGGCCTTGTATCCCGCCCGTTGCCAGGAGAAGGTTCACGCCTCACACACCAACAACAGCTCAGCTCAGCTCTAGGCGGGGCTCGTTGGTTGACCCTCTTGGCAAGCAACGAGCTCACGTTTAAATAGCTCAGAGGGTCCTACATTACTTTTATCATGATGGTCCTTTAGTTCTGTGCGTCGTAGACCCCCAAAGAGCAGTGACAATGGCAGCCTTCGAAGCTCTTCTTTGCGAGGCGGGCGTCCCGTTCCGAACGCAGGGCTCCGCCGACTTCAACGAACTCCTCTCCAACTACAGTGGCAATCACCTGGACGGCAAGCCCGCCATCATCACAGTCCCCGAGACGGAGCAACATGTCGCTGCCATCGTATCAGGCTGCGTTGCCTCGAACATGGAGTTTGTGGTTCGCGGCGGAGGGCACGATGCCTTTGGGCGCTCCACCGTCGCCAATGGCGTGACGATTGACCTCCGCAGGCTGTCGTCCGTCACGGTCTCGCACGACTTGAAATCGGCCTGCATCGGTGGCGGGGCGACGTCTGTTCAGGTCTTGGCCGCGCTGGCTCCCAAAGGTCTCCAGGTACCGTTCGGGACGTGCGGCGCGGTAGGATATGCTGGATGGTGTCTCGTCGCTGGCTTTGGGCCGCTCATGCATTCGTATGGCATCGGGACCGACCAGATTGTAGGGGCGCGGGTTGTCACCGCAGAGGGAAAGGTGGTGCGTGCGGACCATGACATGCTCAAAGGGCTGCGAGGTGGTGGCGCCAATCTCGGCGTCGTTGTTGAACTTACAACCAAGGTGTACCACCTTGAGAAGGTCGGCATCACATTTTTGTTTCATCAAGGGAGGCGATAGCTGACGGGCCTACAGATCCAAGCTGGCATGCTGATGTTCGAGTCGACCGACATTGAAAGCACTGTGAAGACGTTCTTCACCAACTACGCCAAGCTCTTCACCCCCGACATGACCCTGCCGCGCAAGATGTATACGATGCCAGTCATCGTCACCCCTTCTGGATCAAAACCCACTCTGTGCTGTTTCATCGTGTACAATGGGACTGCGAATGACGAGTCTCGTACCTGGATTGACCGCATCGCGGGTCTAGCTGCGCTCATGCCGGGAACGCCCCCAGCCGAAGCCGCAATCACCCCAACATCGGCTCTCGACTTCACGCGCTTGCTGATGGAAAAGTTCGAAAACATGAAGAGACTTAACGGCCGAAGCCAGGCTGCCAGTGTGGCGCGCTGGTCGCCCGAAGTGATCACCACCTTGGCCCAACGGGCCACCCACATCCCGCCGGGCAGCACTGCAGGCATCCTCGTGCAGCAGATGCGAGCAGACTGTCCGTCTGTCGGATCCGAAGTTCCTGAGTCGATCTGTCCCTACCGCCAGCCGCAGATTGCGCTCGAGGTGCTAGGGACAGGGCCACCGGGTGACGTAGCAACGAGCGCGATGGCGTGGGCGTTGGACACGCGCAACAAGCTGATGGAGTTGCCGGACGCGATGAAGAGCACCTACGTGGCAACCACATCACCAGAGTGCTTGAATGTGCCAGATACCTTCGGGGACAATCTACAGGAATTAAAAAGGCTCAAACGGAAATACGATCCCAATGGAATCTTCAAGAACACAATTCCACGGCTGGCAGACTAAGGATGCAGTTGGTCCCAAAATGCGACGCAATAGCTCGGGCTGGGTACATGTATTACCACACACAAGAACTGTTGTGGTAAAGCTACTTTGAAGACATTTGCCTTCCTTTGTGGCGTGTAAACAAGAGTATTACTTTCATTCGTGGTTGTCATTGGTTGACGCGCAACAGTACAACCTGCTTCCATTCTTGATGTCCGTCATCGCTAAGCGCTCTTCGTCAATCTCTCCTCCTCCTTGTTCGCAGAAGAAATAGCTCCCTCCAGCCTGTATCCCTTGAATTTCCTCGCGGGTACGCTGTGGTCGAAAAGCAAGTCAAGTTCCTCGTAGGTTCTGCCTATGGTCTCCGGGACCCGGAAGTACGACCACACGAGGCACATGCCTGCCAGTCCGCCGAAGAAGAAGCCCAGTTTCCCTTGGATATTGGCCTCGGCGGGGTTCTCGAGATACGGAATCGCCACGGTCATGACTGCATGTGTTTTCTCGTCAGCGCGCTGTCAAGGTCACGGCACACGGGGTTGCTCTGGACTCCGAAGGACGAAGAAGGGTGGGCCATACCTATTCCCAGGATGGCTTGAGCGGCGGTGGCGATGGCAATGGACTTGGAGCGCACACGCGTGGCGGAGCACTCTGAAAGGAGCACGAAACAGATCGGACCGATGGAAATGTCGTAGAAGAAGTTCCACACCAGCATCAGCACCGACTCGGCCCAGATAGCACCGGAAGGACGGCCGGGGATGCAGTCCAATATGCCTATCAGGAGCTGGAGGAACGTGAGCATGCCGAGTCCCCAGACAAAGAGGACTCGGCGGCCGATGCGGACCATGAGGCCCCACGACACGAGGGTTCCGACGAAACCGACAGCTACGGGCAACGTGAATCAGCTTCATAGCACACAAGGGGCGGGGACACCGAGGCACCAAGGATCACATACCCAAAAAGCCCACAGCCATGTTGAAAGCTTCGTCGGTGGGCAAGCCGGCCTGCTGGAAAAAGTAGGTGCCGTAGTTGATGAGGTAGATGCCGCTCATGACCTGCGCGCAGTAGACGCCAATCGAGATCTCGGTACGACGCAGGTTCACCTTGCGGAAGCAGTCCATGTACGTGCTGCCGGCCTCGAGCTCCTGCTCCAGGCGATCCGTCTCGACGATGAAGGCGAGACTGGCGGCGACGTTGACCTTGCTCGAGGCGAGCCTCCGGAGGGAGGCCTCGGCGTCCTCCATGCGGCCCTTGCGGACGAGCCACCAGGGGCTCTCGGGGATGAAGAACATGCCGGGGATGATGACGGCGCACCAGAACCACTGCAGCGCAAAGGGGATCGAGTATGCCCAGTGGTTGTCGAGCTTCTGCGTGCCCGCGGTGACGCCGTTGCCGAGCAGCTGGCCCATGACGAAGCACAGGTTCACGTAGGCCGTGAGGTGGCCGCGCACGGCCGTCGGGCACACCTCGGAGGCGTAGGCGGGCGCGATGACGACGAACTGGCCGAGGACGAGGCCCGCGAGCAGCTCGCCGGCGAGCAGGACGTTGAGGGAGCGGGCGAAGAACTGGATGAAGACGAGGGCCGAGGTGAGGATGACGCAGGCGGCAAAGGTGCGCTTGCGGCCGAACCACTCCATGGGGTACGCGGCGAAGAGGGCGCCGACGACCTGGCCGATGGGGTTGCCCATGCTGAGGCCCGTCTGCCACGAGGCCTCGATGACATACTGCAGTGGCGGTGACGTGACACCCAAGTCAGCGCCCATGTACTACTACTAAAATCATGATGTAAGGGCTGAGAGCTCTCCATCTTACCTCGCCCTCAAACTCGTAGCCAAAGTCGCGCTGGAACTGGGGCGTCGAGTAGAGGTTGCCGATGAGCTGGGGGTCAAAGGCCAGCATGATGACGCCCATGCTCACAAAGGCCGACCAGCCGATGGCCTTGGGGTACAGGCGAAGGGCCTGCCCAAACGTGAGCTGGTTCTCGGCGCGGATGGCCTCGACGAGCTCGGCGTCGGCGGCCACGGCGCCGTGCGGCTTGTTGGCGACCGAGTCGCGCACCGCCGCCGCCGCCGCGTGCTTCTCGTCGGACGGCGGCTGGTGGTGCACGTGCGGGCGGTCGCCGTCGCCCTCGTCGTGGTGGAGGTTGTGCTCGTCTGCTGCTGCCATCTTTGTTGTGTCTTGTCGGTCCGCCGTGGCTGGACTTACACCAACAGGGGGAGGGAAGGGGGCCGTGGGCGACGCGATCGGTCGGCTTACAGTTCACGACCACGATTGCAAGCTGTCAAAGAACGGGCGGCACGTGTATATAAAACCAGATCACAACGCAGGAGGAGCCCGTTATTAGCTCCCCTCGCCAATCCATCTGGAGGGATTGCCACTTGCAGCCGTGAACCGAGCTTTGCCTCTCCCCCCCTTCCCCCCCCCTCCCCCCGAGCTCCCAGGTTCCGCTGTCGCATGGCATCCCTCATCCCCCCTCGTGTGTGGGAGGCAAGCGGCCCAAAGTCCGGGGATCTACGGACGGCACACCGGATGGGAGTGCATGGGCCAGTCGGGGGGAGACCGGGGGGGCCCTTCAGCGACGGCCCAGCCACAGCGGCGCCGTCAGCCCTGCCCTTGGCCATCCCGGCGCCCCCCTGGCCAACGGCACCGGCAATCACCGGCCATCGCCGGCGCCGCCCCGACTGCGTCCTCCCACACTGCGTATCGCGCCCCCGGACGCCTCCACAGACGATTGCGGGAAGAACTGTCATCAACAAGCTCCAGGTCACTCACTGGTCGAACCCGGGCGTGTGCTGTTCGTCCCCTCCCCCCCCGGTGTCTCTCTCCACACGCCACGCACCGGGGATATAACGAACCTATCACCGGGGAAAGGGGTCGTCGAGCGCCGAGGGGCGCAGGTGCCCCGGCATCGCCCATGGGGAGCCGGACAACTAAGTTGCAAAGTACGCAGTCCGTACGTACAGTAGTTACTTTGCAGCACGAATCGCGCCGTGACCCCATGTCCCCGGAATTGGAGGATGCGGAGGCGCCAGGGTTGCGTTCCCCCCCCCCCCCCCCCCCCCGGCGGCCGGGTCGCTACGTTGCATCTGCGCCGATGGTTGGGGTCAGACCCGGCTCGCTCACGCATTGTCTCATGGGGTTCTTTCTGCACTTGCAGCTTTGCCGCAGAATCGCATGCGCCCATGAACCGTTTGGCGGGCTGCACAACGGGCGCGCTGATTCGGCCGAGTCACGCTTGGCGGACCAGAGATGGGGATATCGTCACAACCCGGCCGTGCTTGAAAAGCATAGCCCATAAAGGCAGGTCTCTGTCCATTCACACGTGCTCTCGCTCTGAGGAGTGTGCTTCCCCGCATCCTCCAAAAACCGGGCAGCCACCGGCACACCACGATTATCCACCAATCCTGCCAACGGACAGAGTAAAGTGCATGCGTCCAGCTTGTGGAACCCGTCTGGATGGCGATGCTTATCGCAGGCAATGCACGTGAGTATTTGTAGGGAGAGCACGTGTATACCAGAGAGCACTACGAGAGTAGCTTGGAAAAGCAGTTGACGTTCTCTCATGCCTATTCTAACAAAGATGTTGAGTGAGCATAGTAGTGGCTGCACATCATGGAGCTCGGTATCATCGCGGTCCGCGCGCTTATAGTGCGGTCCGGGTCTCGGTGACAGATTGTCTCTTATTAGCTGTTAACCTAACTGAGCTACGTGTGCCGCGACACACAGTTCAATATCCCTTTGATCATTCACGCCTACTCCATCATGCGAGGCACTGTGAATCTGGCTCCAATCCCCTCGTTCAAACACTCAGTCTGAGAATATCCTAGCTCATTCAATAGAATCTTGGGTCATTTAGCAGATGGCAGCCGCCGAGATATCGACAACGAGGGCATCACCACCTTCCCCGTCCCTGCATTGCGGTATCCAACTATGCAAACAGGGCAGCGGCATCAACCTTCCTGGCCAGCACGTCCTTGCCCTCGCCCGTCTGATTCTCAAGCCAGCTCTCCGCCTTTTCCACCATCAGCTCCCACGCATCCCTCTCGTTGGCCAGCTTTTTCTTCAGGTACGCCACCGCACAGAGCGTCGCCAGAACGTCGCCCTCAAGGCCCGACACCTTTCCTGCCGCCTGCTGCTGCGTCAGGCCAAGCACGCGCTCCAGCTCTGCGCTCCAGGACCAGCTTCCCACAAATGTCTGCAACGCGGCCAGCGACCCGAGGGAGCCACGTTGCCCGCTACCGCGGCTGGCACTTGGCTCGGCACTTCGTCTCGTGGATAGCGCTACCTCGGCCATGACCGGTTCCGCGTCTTCAGCGTCCGAGTGTTGAAGAGAGGCCATCTGTGGGCTAAATCCTCTGGTTTCAGAGTCCTCAGCCACACTGGCACGGCCGACAGCTCTCTTCTTCTTCTTCAAGTTGACCGCGTTCCCCGGGCCGGTGGACATGAGGCTTCCGAAGCCACCCGGAGCCGCGCTCCCGAACACTCCGCCCGAAGGAGCCGGCGGTGGTGGCGACGCTGAGAAGGCCGAAGCGGGTTCAGCCCTGGCCGCCATCATGCGGGGGGCCGACATCATGCGGGAGCGTGGAGCCGCTGCCCCCCCAAACATCATCATGGGCTTCATCGGCTCTGGCGGATGCACAACCTCAAACTCGCCCACCTCTTCTTTTCCTGTTTCTTGCCCCTTCTCTCCGCCCTCGGCCTCCCGCACGGCGACGAATGAGCACCACTTGCCGCCGACCTGGAACTCCACGCCCAGAGCAACTGCTTCGCGCTGCACCATCCTCTCAAACTGGCCTTCATACTCCTTCTTGAGCAGATTTCCTTTTACATCCTTGGCGTGCGTGATCCAGCCCCTGCCTTCTTCAAGCTCTTGCACGGCCTTGCGCGCCGCGAGCTGGTGAATCGTAGATCCTTTCTCCGCAAGCCGCGTCACCGGAATCTCCAGTCGCAGCGGCCCTTGCGCTGATGTGCCGGTGAGAACGATTGACGTGGGCTCTCCGCGTTGTGTCGTTTCGTCTGATAGCATCACGTACACTGTTGTGCGGTTGAACGGGAAGAGAGCGGGTATCTCGAACGGCGCCTGCAAGTACCTCGGCCGCGGGACAGCTGGTAGACCGTCGAACTTTGCATCAATACTGGCCGTCGAATCAGGCATCTCCATATCCTCGTCCTTGGTGCCGGTGTCAAAGAGCGGGATGGGCTCCTGGCTCGCGGCCGCCTTAGAGGCCGTGGCACCCACGTCGAGGGACAGCGCATCCATGACCTTTTCTACCACCTCGAAGTCCTCGTCGCCATCGTCGCCGTATTTCACCTCAAGCGCGTAGTCGGTAATGTGGGGTGTCAGCGCGCCCTTGAGCATGCGGATAATCTTCTTGTCCATCTTTTCGTCCTCAGCAACGCGCTGAGCAAAGCCATTGCCCGCGCGTGCAACGCCGTTGATGAGAGCTGAGCTCGCCTCCTCGCCAACGCCAAGGGTGAAAATTCGGATGGCCCCCTTGCTTTCCCGCACATTGTCGTTGACGAGGTTGAAAAGACGCTCGTGCTCCCAAATCTCGCCGTCCGTGAGCAGGAAGACCTCGAGGTCCATGTCTTTGTAGCGGCGCTTGAACGTCTCGTCGAGGGGCGTGTACATTTCGGTGCCGCCGTAGTTGGACGAGAAACCCTTAACATGGTCAACTGCGGCGTCGAGTGTCTCCTGGCTGTCGTAGAGACGAGACTTGTCCCAAAGGAAGGTGCATCGCGAACCAAAGCTGCAGACATTGAAGCGGGCGCCTACGGGCAGTGACTTGAGGAAGAGCTGCAGAGCGGCGACGAGGTTGGGCATTTTCTGGCCCACACCCATACTGCCGCTGCGATCGCACACAAACACCACCTCGGGCTTGCCGGCAGTAAGGTTGAAGCGCGGGACGAGCGTCGTCATGATGGCGCGGCGGCCGGGCAAAGTCGGGTGCACTTCAAGCAGGGCGGTCGGGTTGCCAAGGCCATCGGCGACGACCTGCACGACTATGTCCTTTTCTAGATGCACGGATCCTAGAGACAGGGTGGCCGACGCACGGCGCAGGGAGGCAGGCTCACTCGTTGCGCCGGCGGAGGAGGCCGACGTGTGGCCGATGCGGACAGAGATTGGGTGCGTGGGTGATTGAACGCTGGTGATGGAGCAGCCCTCGGCCATTTCAGCATCGACTGTGACACTTATCTTGCCGCCCCCGGCCTTGACGTTGTCGAAGCTGCCCACCGTCCTGCCGGAGTCATAGCGCGGTGCAATGCTGGCCGGGATGGTGAGGCGTACACCATCTGTCTCAGCATCGTGCTCTAATTCACCGAGGTAGGTGATCTCAACAGTGACCTTGGCGCCGGCAGGGACGTTCCCAATGGTGGTGGTGAAGACATCGGCGGCCCTCAGGTTCTGTTGCAGCAACGCCGCGGTGTCGCCTTTGCTGACGGCGTCGTCGTACGTCTTCTTGGCGGCCTGCCTCTCCTTGACAACACCGGTGATGACGCGATCGCCGACGGTGCAGCGGAAGCCGACGACACTGACTCCATCGTAGAGAGGGAAATCGTAATGCACCTCGTCGAGCGCAGACTTGGCGTCAGGATTCGTGAAGGTCTGCTTCAGAACGGTGCGTGAGGTTGATGACAGGATAGTGGCGTGGGCGTCGAGATTGATGAGGGGGAGCCACTTTCGCTGGCTCTGGACGATGACGAAGCAGCCGCAGAGCGGGAGCCTCCGGTAATAGTCTGTTCGTGTCATGGTGTGGCGATGTGCGTTGATGAGGGATGGAAGTGGGCGTGATGAGCGAGCGGGCGGGTATGACGACGACTCTTATACTTGAGTGTCTGGTGTAAGGCGATCGCACAGTGACTCGGAATGGAGCTTTTTCAAGCGGCAGCCTGGCGGCAGCGAGGACGTATGGGATTGCTTGAGGATCAGGCGGAGATGTTGTTTATGCAGAATCGGCCAGACAGAGGTAGTCGAGGCAGCATGGAAGGCAGGCAGTTCTTAAAGGATTCGACGTTGGCGGGTGGAGCGCGGACGCGGTCCGGACGCGGGAGGCCGCCTTGCGCCTGGTTAGCCGGTGGAGGTGATTCGTTGGCAGGTGACTGGTGGCGGGATCTATCGAGTTAATTCGGCAGCAGGCGACGGTGTTGCGACGACGGGGGACGTGCTGTGGTGCGGCCTGGGGTGAGGTGGCTTTTGGATCGATGATTCAGCCCTGGCTGGAGCCTAGCAAGCGACGATGATGGGAGACGGGTGATGGGGCCAATTGCGGACAGGGCTTGAGAAGTTGAGGCAGCCTGCCATCGTGCCTGCCTTGCCTGGTGGAACAGACCGGCAGCGCGCGACAGGCGACGCGGCCAGTGATGTAATGCGGGGCAATGAATGACACGCATTTGGCAGGAGGCGGGGAGGAGAGAGTTGCCTTGTCAAGCGTGTGATGCCCGCTGCGTTGCACTGCGTTGCACTGCGCTGCAGGACGTCGCTGTCCGCCCTTGGTACTTGGCAGCCTCCATCTATCTGCATTGCCACACGATATGTTCAGTACAGTACCAAGCAACTAAGGGCTTGAGGTCGGTCAACCTGGCTGGGACTTTGCAGGAAGGCGGCGGTCGAGGCGTCGGGGAGCTAGGCGAAACGGCATCCGATCCGTCACCGGGATTGGCACGCATCCATCCTCCACTGGGCAGGAGCTGAGACGCTGGCGCTTTCCGCCGCCTCCTGCCGGCTCAGGCTGCCTTGGAGGTGCCGGCTGGGGGCTGGGCCTTGTCGGCGCTCGAGGCAGCAGCGGCAGTGGAGGCGCCAGGCGGGGGTTGCGGTTCAGGGCTCTCTGCATGTGGCCTGTGCCGGTGCTGCAGGTGCCTGATTGGCCGCCGTGTAAGCCGCTCCGGCAATGCGTCACGCAGCCAAGGAGCCGCAGCGGGTGGCAATGTAATTAATGCATCCTCGTCGTCGTCCTCGTCCTCGTCCTCGGCGTCCTCGCTGTCCACCAAACAGCTCACGGTTTTCGTCCCAAGGCACCAAGTACGACCCGACGATGCTTGCTCTCCAGGTCCAGAACAATACCCCCGTGCCCGCCAAAGGCAATCATTGGCATGGCACCGGGGCGTCTTATTGGTATCCTCTATGCCACGTATTTATCTTGCAGAATTCAGTCGTCTCCGCGTGCCGCAAACACCACCAACCAAGGCGAACGCTGGGGTTGCGGTTGTCCCTTCCGTGCGGTTGTGCCGCCCCTTGTGATGTATCGTGTGACACAGCCCCTCTAAACAAGAAGACACCAGCAAAGACGCCCACCGGCAACAACCGCAATACCAGTGAGGCTCGCGCACCGTGGCTCAAACTCACGCATTTCCTTCCGTAGCATTCACAAAGTTAGGCAACTAGGTACCTACCTAGGTACCTTGGCCTCTGGACGAGACTGGAAGGTGCTTCAAATCACAGGATAACCTACACAAGCCGATCATCAGGTAAAACCCCCTCCACTGCGCCACACGTTTGCAAAGGCCAGGCGACTCGTCGCCGCCCCAGCTCTCTAATCGCATAGATCGCGTTTCGAGCCATCAATGAGTATACAGTAGCAGAATGTCTATGGAACCAAAGGGACCAGCTTGGTCGGCGTTATATCACTTTTTGCCCAACCAGCAACGCGGCCATTCGCACATGTGTGCTACCAGCTACCACCCCAAAACGGGGCCGGTCCTTCACAACCACGGCCCGCCCATGCCCTTGTCAGCATCGCCGCCCGTTTCACCTCCTGCCATGTATGTCGTGCCGTGATATTTGTGCTATCATACAGCTCACCGGTCAAGCGTCGCCGAGTCGCCCCTCTACGGCGCTGATCTCGGGAGGTTGCTCTTCATTGCCGCGGATGCAGAGCTTTGTGCCCATCTCCGAGCCCTCGACCGACGTGTTGCCCGAATCTGCCGTGCTCGCCTCAGACTCGTCTCGGCTGCTCAGCGGGCTGAAATTGCGGCCGCTACGCGATGTTCCGCCTCGCTCGCGGGTCGACGCCGTCGTGGTGCCTCGCTCTGCGTCGCCCTACTCCGCCGAGGTCCGCTCCTGGTTCGCGCCGCCCTTCCAAAGGCCATACTGGCCCTCGCAATTCTTCCACAGCTTGATCGTGCCGTCCTCCGAGCCTGTTGCATAGAGGTTGCCGTCGGGAGAGAACGCAATCGACCAAATCGGACCATGGTGGCCCTTGAGGGTCTCAAGCTCAACTTCATCATCGTAACGGATCAACCGAGCCCAGGTGCCCGGCTCCTCGCCAACGACCAGCTTCCGCCCCTTGACGTCTATGCCAACACTGGCGATGGACCGAGGCAGAGCAATTCGCTTGAGCTCTTCCATGGCGCGAGAGCCGCCCCAAAAGTATGCCGTCTTGCCGGCAGCAACCGCAAGCACGGGCTTGCCACCTCCGATATCGCCCGGCGACGAAAATTCGGGCGCCAGGGATACCATCTCGCAAGACTTGATCTCGCCGTCTAGAACCTCTTGGTGAATGCAGGCCCGGCTAGGAAGATCGAGCCAGCGCAGAGTCTTGTCCGAGGCCGTTACAATGACGTTGGGATCCTGGGTCCAGCAGATGAACTTGATGGAGCTCGTGTGTACGCCCTCTCCGATTTCAAATCCAGCTGACGACGGGATCGTCACGGCATTTCCGTCGAAGGACGAAGAGAGCTCCGAAAGGTCAAAGATGCGGAGCTTCTTCTCCATACCGCCCGTGGCGAGGAGGTCCGAGTTGTCAGCCGGGTATGCGACAGCACGGACAATGTGATCGTGCTGGATCGAGGCAAGCTGCTCGCCGGTGTGCGTGTCCCAGATTTTCCTGCGAGACGGTCAGCGCTGGGCGGCTCCCATCGGAGCGGAGCCAAACTCACGCGGTGAAGTCGGCGGATGCTGTAGCGGCATACGCATGGTCGGGACTCAGTCTCGCCTGCCACACAGCTCCCTTGTGGCCCAAGAAGGTACCTATCCTACGGAAAACATCAGCGCGATTGCGTCTTCTACCCGGCTGACTACCCACCAGTCTCCATTGATGCCATCACGGAGCATAGTGTTTCCATCTGGAAACTGTCAGCGTGCTGCTCTCGTCCAAGGACCTCAATTACGGCGCACCTTTGCAGGCAGAGACCATGAAGTATTGTCCATCCTTTTCAATGCTGGAGAAGCTAATATGCGGCACAGGTCGCGAGTGGCCGTGGCAAGTCAGAGGGACGAAGCTGCGGGCGTTGTCTGCCATGTTCGGAAAGTCGATTTGAGCGTCGTTACGGTTCGTGAGTCGACAAGACTAGTGTGATGCTGAGGAGGCTTTTGGGCCTTCGGTCAAAGTCTCCGTCAATGAAGCACTATGAAGCGCGCAAGTTTGTCAGGATCTTGACAGTCGTAACAGTCGTGGGTCTCGTAAACGCGTGGAACGGTTCGTCAAGGTCTCGTCGAAGCAGGTTGCGGCGGTCGCGGTCAGTGAGGAGGCCCCCAGGTATCGATCGTCGACAGTCGGAGACGGCGGCAGCGCACCAAAGGATGGGGTGAGCTCTGCAGAAAGGAACGACTGTTGGCGGCCCAAAAACGAAGCCGACCGCTGGAGGTGGTGATGGCGGCTCGAGGAGGATGGGGTTCGAGGTTTCAAAATGTTGGCGGGGCAGGTGAAGGGTGAATTGGCAGAGCGCAAGTCACAAGGGGGTTCGCATGGGTGGGGCCTCCACTCAGACTGCCCGAGCAGACTGGGCAGCCTGCAATGGCCGCTGAGGTGAGGGTCCGAGGCGTTATCGGCTTATCGAACTCGCCTCAGCACAGGTTCCAGGTCCCCGTCTCCCCCCTCCACCACTGAGACCTCAGCGGGCCACGCCCCTGAAAGGACAGCGAAGCAGCCCTGCTGGAGCCCTCCAGCCGTTTGCGTTGAGGCGTCCCCGCCTACCAAGCGCCAGAGCCTGAGGTGAGAGCTGAGAGGTAGAGGTACCGGCTCAAGCGGTGCATCGCCTAGGCGGAGGCGGGGTAGCTGTGCCGTCACTGCAAGGCACCTCGGTCGGCCACCTTGATTGATCACCAATCGAGCTCCGTCCGTCCACATGCTTCCATCACCGTCCATCCACGCTCTGTTCCACCGCAGAAGGGTTCGCTGTTGCGCATCGCAGACTCGTCATCGTTCTCGAGCGACACCTTTGTGACATCCTTCCCGCATCGGCCAGTTGCTTGCTTGCATCGACATCTGCTGCGGGCAAGCTAAACACCTCCACCTCGCGTCATCCTCGCCAGGAACGTTTGTCACCCTCGAAGCACGCGTCGCACATCCATACCGTCCGAAGGCTCGACTTCTAGCCAAACGAAGCTTCCTGGGCCTCAGCCGCAGCCGCAGCCGCAGCCGCAGCCGCAGCCATCATGGCCGGCGACTTCAAGCTGTCAGCCCAGCTCCTTGGCCATGAAGCTGACGTATGTCGCCCCCTCCGATGCCGCTTCGGATGCTTTCAACGAGACAGCAACTGACACACCATCCCTGCACAGGTTCGAGCAGTCAGCTTTCCCTCGCCCAACACCGTCCTCTCTGCCTCAAGAGATTGCACTGTCCGCATCTGGCGGCGAGGTCCAGATGCTCCACCGACGTTCGAGGGTGCCCTTGTGAGTCGCGGATCCGAATACGTCAACTCCCTCACTTTCCTCCCCGCCAACAAATCGCACCCCGACGGACTTGTCATATCCGGTGGCAAGGACACCATCATCGAAGTCAAGTCCCCTCGAGCAGCCTCCACCGACAATGCCGAACGCCTGCTCATCGGCCATGCGCACAACGTGTGCACCCTTGACGTGTCCCCGAGCGGCGCCTATCTCGTCTCTGGCGGATGGGATGGGCAGGCGCGTGTCTGGAACCTGGATAAATGGGAAACCGAGTTTACGCTCGCTGGCCATGAAGGCATGTCAGTCTGGAACGTGGTCGCGCTCGACGACAGGACGGTCGTGACGGGCTGTGCCGACAAGAATATCCGTGTTTACGATCTGACGCAGGCCAGTGCTGGTGAAGTCCAGCCGACGGCGACGATTTACACTCCCGACGTTGTTCGCGCACTCTGCAGGGTTCCCAAGGGCCACCCCAGTGGGGCCGACATTGCCAGCGCCAGCAACGACGGCACGCTGAGGCTGTGGAAGCTGAACGGCCAGCAGGTCGGTGAGCTCCTCGGCCACGAGAGCTTCGTCTACTGCCTCGCAAGCCTGCCATCTGGTGAGCTTGTCAGTTCAGGTGAGGATAGAACCGTTCGGATATGGAGAGGCCTCGAATGCGTCCAGACCATTACTCACCCAGCCATTTCGGTGTGGACCGTGGCCGCGAACCCGGATACTGGCGACATTGTGACGGGCGCCAGCGACGGCGTTGCTCGCGTCTTCACGCGGCGTCCAGACCAGGTGGCGGATAAAGAAACATTGGCACAGTTTGAGGAGTCGGTGAAGTCCTCGTCCATTCCTCAGCAACAACTGGGCGGCGTCAACAAAGAAAAGCTGCCAGGACCCGAGTTCCTAACGACAAAGTCGGGCACCAAGGAAGGCCAGGTTCAGATGATCAAGGAGAGCAACGGCAGCGTATCGGCTCACCAGTGGTCCGCCAGCCAGCAGCAGTGGATTAACGTTGGCACAGTCGTCGATGCCGTCGGCAGCACAGGCAAGAAGGTCGACTACAACGGCAAGTCCTACGACTACGTCTTTGATGTGGACATTGAGGACGGGAAGCCACCGCTGAAGCTGCCATATAACCTTTCAGAGAACCCGTACGAGCGGGCAACCAAGTTCCTCAACGACAACGAGCTGCCCCTAACCTATCTTGACAGCGTGGCCAACTTCATCACCGAGAACACCAAGGGCGCCACGTTGGGACAGTCGTCTCAATCCGGGCCCGACCCCTACGGCACCGAGTCCCGCTACCGGCCTGGAGAAGACCAACAAGCCCAGCAGCCAAAGGTAATCCCACAGAAGGAGTACCTGGGCATCACGGCTGCCAAGTATGAAGGTGCGTACTGAACTGTTTCCAGAGTCAAGGAGCACGTGTACTAACTTGATCAGCCATCTTCAACAAAATCTTCAGCATCAACAAGAACATGGTTGCCTCTGGCCGCAAGGACGCCGCGCTGAATCCAGGAGAGGAATCGGTGCTTCAGTCGCTGCGCCAGGCCCTAGAGTCGTCCAAGCCGATACCCACCCAGGCTTTGGGCCTTGTGGCGCGCATTGTGACGCAGTGGCCGTATGCCGACCGTCTGCCCGGTCTGGACGTGCTGCGCTGCATCGCCAAGTACCCTGCGGCGGCAGACTACGCGGACCCGCAGCATGGCACCCTTCTCGACATGGCCATTAGCTCGTCCGTACCGTCCGACTCTCTCGCCAACGAGAACGCGGCCATGATGGGCGCCCGCACCCTCACGAACCTCTTCAGCTCCGCCAACGGCCGCAGCCTCGTGAGCTCCCACGCCGACCAGGCCATCTCGTTCCTCGAGCGCCTCGCCGGCGTCAAGGGCGGCGACGCCATCGGCCCAATGAACCGCAACATCCGCATAGCGATCAGCACGTCGGCCCTCAACCTCTCGGTGCTCGTGCACCGCGAGAAGCTCCTGTCGGCGGAGCAGCGCCGCAGGGTTCTAGTCCTCATGGCTCGCATGCTCGCCCACGATGCCGACTCCGAGGTGCTGTACCGCGGCACCGTCGCGCTCGGGACGGTCCTGTCGGCGTCAAAGGCCGAGGCGGTGGGGCTCGACCTAGCGTCGGCGGTACGCGGCGCGAAGGACCGGTGTCCGGAGGACAGGGTCAAGGCCGTGGCGGACGAGTGCCTGGCGTTGACCCGGTAGACTGGGGTGTTCGGGGCATGCATGCATAGGTGTGAGGCAGCGCATGGCACGCGATGCAGGGGAAGGACACGACGTGAGTCAGACGCTCCAGGGCGATTCGACAAACGTGCTCATCTACTCGGAAAAGCTGTATCGTCTTATGAAAGAAATGCCATGCCAGACTCCAAGCTACAACTCCCATAGATTATAAGGGAACAAAAAATGTTATAGTAGACATCAGATTAAGCCTCGCTCATCCGTGTGGTATTCAAAGTTTTGAATCAAGCCTCCCACCCTTTCCGATGCCACGACGTGCCGCCGCAGTGGTCTCGTGTCGTCTTGTCTCATCTCGTCACGCTCACGTCGTCTCACAGGAGCGCCCACAGGCCACCGAGCGCAAGAGGCAAGTACCCGGCCCAGCTCAGCCTCCGGACTGTCTCGACGGCGCCGCTGCTGACGTAGGCGTCGGAGCCCGAGTTCTTCGTCGTGATCGTGTACAGCTCGGCGAAGCCAAGGTCCGTCGAGTTGAAGCAGTTGGTCTCGTTGACCTCGCCGATGCGCGGGTCGCCGGGCTCGGCGAAGATGATGTCGACGCACGAGAAGAGGGAGGCGCCGTGCTGGGCGAGCTCGACGACTTGGATGGTGGCCTTGTCGCCGGCCTTGACAGTGGTGTTGGCGGGGAGAGGCACCTGCGGCAGGCAGATGGTCCCGGGATAGGGGTTGTTGGTCGGACCGATAATCTGGAAGGGCTTGACCATGGGAAAGGACATGTTTTCCGGGCCGTGGTCCGGGCCATCGGTGCCGAAGCCCAAGTTCACGTAGGCCATGGCAGTGGAGTGGCCGCGGAACCAGCCGGGCTGGAAGGCGACGGCACCGCCGGTCGTGGGCCAGTATGTGCGGTTTGTCGTGGTGGGAACGCCGCCACCTGGGACCGTCGGTCAGTCTGGCGTTGACCTCAGTTGAGCATCAGCGAGGCAGAAAACTTACAGGGGTATATCCATTGCATCCCGTAGGGGAAGGTCTCGTTCTGGATGAGATTGTTCCCCCGCCAGCCCGGATATGTGATGACCGAGTGGGCAGAGGCGACGGCCACCAAGGCCAGTGTGACAAGGAGGAACGACAACATCGTGTGCAGGCTCCTTGATGAGATTGTTGTCGAGCGCGCTCAGAGGCAGGCGAGGTCGCCGCTTTCGCAGAGATATGCTACTCTCTGCCACGATTCGATTCGCTGTTCGTTGACAGGCTTGGCGTATATATCGCAATAGGGCTATCCCCACTCGTTGATTGATTGCCTGACCGTCTCTCACAGAGAGAAGGGTGCAGAAATGCTGGGTCGTAGGAGCAGGTCAAGGCGCAGCCTCTCAAGCTCCAAACATGACGCTCTCGCCGATCGCAACAGTCGTCGACAGCAGCAGAGGCCACGAACTCCTAGGAAACTGGAGGGGGCCAACAGCGAGAGCAAGAATGAGACGAAGAGGAGGGGAGGCGGTCGCCATTGGGGTCGGGTTGGGATTAAGAAGCACCAGGCCAGCAGCAGGTCGCAGGTCGCACACGGCCGTGCAGACGCCGAGCGCCTACAGCCTGCATGGTCGCAAACCAGACATGCGGCGAATCGGACGCGGACAGCCCCATGGTACGTCCTCCAGGAGGGAGCTCTGGAGTCCAGACGGGCAAGACGGGAGATGGTCTTGCGGCGGGTGGGCGGGTGCTCGAGCGGGCGCCTGGGGGTGGAAGCGTGCCATGCCAACATCACCTCAGAGGTGTGCAGGCGGGAGGCACCTTGCATCCTGCCCCGGCGCGAGGTCCCAGGGTCCAGATGCGCCCAAGAGCCAATAAACGAGCTGGCGTCGGCGGCTCGGCGCTGCGAGTGACGAGCAATCGCCGTGAATGCGTCGCCGTCGAGGGAGCTGGTTGGACGGCTGCTAAGCGCCCGGCTTCGAATGAGGACGTGTGGAGCTTTCGAGACGGCATTCGCAGCCAATGAGAGCGCGGCCTGGAGTTGCAGGGCGGCCCCCAAAGCCCGGGTGTCGACGAGATGGCGGAGGGTAGCACAGGCGAGGGGGCGTGCGCTGCGTGGTGGTGCATCATCGCGGCGCTGCGTTGATTGACGAGACGAAGTGGGAACGATGTGCCTCAAGATTCTTTGTTGGCGATGCATGCAGAGAAGGGGCAGAAGCCGCCGCGAGTAAGGGCAGGAGCCAAGAGGCAGGACGTGCCTGCCCTTCGCGCCGAATGGCACCAGACGATGCGAAGCAAGGCAGGAACGAGGCAGGTAGGCATGTACCTTGTGCACGGCACAACCCGATTCGGAGCTCATCCGGAGCCCGGCAGCGGGCCAACGTTTGGCGCCTGGGGTGCAGACGACAGCTGCATGCCCTCCGGCGCGGGCATCCGGGCCTCGATGGATTCTTGGCCGTGCCTGATGCGTCGTGCGCGCTTCCGTGCTTCCTCGTTGTGGTGGGTTGGCGGTGCTTAAAGAACATGGTGAAATTGAGCCTCGAGCTGGGGCTTGTCTACCCTACACCCCCTGGAGTTTTTTCAACGTCGCCCGACACTCACTCAACATCTACAGATCGGATATCACCACCCGGACGCGGCCTCTCTTGCAATTCAACTAGACTCGGCTCCCGGAGCGACGGCCTGACTACCCGCAGGACGTCTTCACTCATGACCTCTTAGCTGGGTAGCTCGTCACCATGCCGGCCCCGAAAGCCGACGACGGCGAGTGGACGACCATCAAACCCAAGAACCGCCGCCATCGCGGCAACCGCACACATGATAATCCGCACAACCAAAGCCCCCTATCCGGAGCATCACCTTCTTCCTCTTCTTCTCGGCACAAATTCTCGCCCCCGGCGCGGACAGATCCGCCGCGGAGCGTCGCCTCCATCGAATCCGAGTACAACACCCTGCGTCGCGCCTTCGAGACCACGTCGTGCTGTGCGTCCCTCCGCGCGCTGGCCGCTCGCATCGCCGCAACCGACGGCACAAGCGGACACAGAGGCGGACGTAGACGAAGAAGCAGCGGCGGCGATGGGAACCAAACAGACAAGACGCCTCCGCCCGTGACCAAGGCAGTGTGTCTCGGCATCGGCACCTTTGACCCCCCAGACGGCGGCTGGGAGCCCCGGAGACGCACCTTTCTGCAGCTCATTGCCTTTGTAGTCCTCGTCGAGGAGCTCGGTGTGTTTTGCCTCTTCTAATCCCCGACACACAGATGCTGCTGCATCTTCAGAGTCTGACAGAGCGCTGACATGCGGCGGGCCGCGCTCGCGCGGCCCCCTTATCAGAGCGGTTGACGCACACCACCATCCCTTGCATCTTTCAGGAGCCCATCTTCACCGCATCCGACGCCGCCTTCCTCACCTCCTCGTTGGGCCACTCCGTCGTCGAGCACCCGCGCGCGTGCCGCGCCGTCGACCGCCGCACCCTGCTCTACGGGGTGCACCTCTATCGGCCTATCTACGCGCTGGCCCTCGCCGGTGGCGGGAAGGGGGGTGCCAACGCTGCCACTGCTGCTACTGCTGCTGCTGCTGCTGCTGCTGCCACGACCTTCGCTGCGTCTGATGGCGACGTCCAAGACGATGACGACGGCGATGGCCTGCCCGCCGTCTTCGTCGGCACGGGCTGGGACGTCTGGGACGCCGTCACGCTCGGCGGCGGCGGCGATGAGGAGGGCGACGAGGCGGACGACGGCTTCATGGCGCGGCTGCGTCTCATGGAGGACACGTACGCGCGCGCAGACTTCCCGCAGGACGAGGCGGCGCACGGCACGGCCTTTTCGAGCACGAGCGTGTACTGGCGGAGAGGGCCCGGCGTCTCCGGCGAGGATCTTGAAGGCGAAGGTGAAGACGGAGATGAGACGGCCACGGTCACGGCCGCGGCTGCGACGCCGAGTGAAGGCGGCGACCGCGGGGTACGACGCGTGGACGAGGCAGGAGGAGAGCAGAACCTCGCGGAAAAGCTGGACGCCGTGAGGATATCCTGAGGTACAGCGCCTAATTGACCTGCTTCGTACAGCGAAATCACGTTTCGCGCTGCCCGTGCGTCTCAGCCCGCCCGCCCAGCGAATATCATAATGCCACGGCAAAACGCCGTGAAAAGCAGTCAGTCAGGACGGATGCATCGATTAGTCTCGCTTGCTATCTACTCCACCTTGCTGCCTCTTCTCCTTCCCAACCTCATCATATCCACCCACCACTCGTCCCAGCGCTGCTGAGCGGACGAGGACCAACCTCGACGCAGCAAGTATGAAAATGCAGGGTACAGTTACGCAGAGCACGCGGCCTAGCAGTAGCAGCAGCAGCAGCAGCAAAACACCCCACGTTTCCCCCAAACTCCCAAAACGCCAGGCGCACCAGTAAAACATCTTTGGCCCATCACGGCATGACTGTCGAACGTTAAATGAATCGTATGCGAGGGCCGTAGTCGGGACGGCGGGAGCTAGGTCTGCGTCCAGTCGCTGCCTCGACGGCGCCATGGCCAAATTAAAATGGCTGCGTTGGTCCCATACGGCTATGACACCGTCTTGCCGCCGCAGTCGGGAATCTTGACGCCGTCCTTGAGCTTGCGGTTGATATCCATCAGGCCCCACTTGTCCTCCCATTCCTTGCCCTTCTCGTTGAAGCGAACCTTCCATGGCTCGTCAAACGCCTCGAACCAGAAGTAGTTTGTGCCGTTGGCGAGCGCCTGGCACACCCAGTCGTCCATGAAGCGGTTCATCTCCTTGATGCCGGCAACTGATCCCGCGGTACACGAGGTGGCGCCGCCACAGTTCGTGCCGCCTGCGCTGGGCCAGCCTGTTTCTGCGATGATGTTCTTCTTCGTGTCGGCCTTCCAGAACGGACCGTCGTGGTCCTTCCAGAAAGAATACGTCCACGACGCGGCGTCTTCGGCCTTCACGCCGGAGAAGAACGGGTGCACATTGGCCATGATGTAGTCACTATCCTTGCCGAGTTCAGCCGTCCAGTCGTCGCCCAGGTCGGACGTGGCGACGGGTAGGTTCAGCTTCTTCGCTGTCAGATTGGTCCGCACGCTGTCCATGAGAGTTCCGAGCGCCGAAATCGTCATCTCTTCGCGGAAAAGAACCTCGTTGGCGACGATGATGCCCTCAAAGTACGAGTCGCCATAGTCGTCGAGGATGGTCCACATCTGTTCGAGCTGGCGCGCGTTGGTGGTCTTGTTGCCATCCTGCCACACGCCCAACCAGATCTTGACATCGTTCTTCAGCTTGAGCTGGTTGACGGCGTGGACGAGCATCTGCGTCTGGTTGCAGTCGGTGCCGTACAGGCGGACCTTGTTGGTCAGCTGGCTCAGCACGGCCAGGTCGCGCGTCACGTTGTTCTGCGACGGCGGGTTGTGCAAGCAGTCGGGGTACTGCGTGTTGAAGGGCGTATAGTCCATGCCGGGGAACACCTTGTGCAAGTTGGGGTTGTTCATTAACGCCTTGATTTCGGAGCTGTTGATGTCGAGGTCGCCATTCTGCTTGGTGTCGTCCGAGGCCGAGCCGCCGCTGTTGCCGCCGCTCTTTTCCTTGGCGTCCTTCTTGTTGCCGGCAACAAAAGACCCAACAACGCCGCCGACGATGGCGCCAGCAACGATGAGGAACACAATGATGATGATGGCCCACCTCCACCTCTTGCTATGCCGCTTGTCTGTCTTCTTTTCACGGGTGGGCCCTGCATCATAAACATGACCGCCACCACCTTCTAGACGCATGGTTAGCAACGGCCGATTGTGACCACCGCGTTTGACTTACCCGCACTCGCTAGCATGGCAGTGGTTGCTCCCGCCGCGGCTGCACCGCCAGCGGCAGCGGCTCCGATGCCCGCTGCCCGCCCACGGTCTGAATTTGACGCGCTCAGCATGGAGTTTCGCTGGCTACGCCTCGGGTAGTGAAGGCCGTCGTCTCCATCGTCCTCGATAGAGTTGGGGTCCACGACACCGAGGTTGGCGTGTCCGTTCCTCGAGTAGGCCTGATACGGATCATCCGCATAAGGCTCGCTATGGGCGAAACTACGAAGACTCCTGGCGGGCGAGTGGGATCCCGACGCTGCAATTGGGGTGCCAAATGGATTTAGGCTAGAATGGGAGTCCCGGTCGATAAGACCACCACGACCGTTGGCAGCGGGATCGTATATGTATCCCCCGGAGTTGTTTGCCGAGTAGGGCGGTCGCGGGGCGTTGGGATACTGGGCACGCGACGGGGGAGGGGGGATCTGGCCATTGTCGCGCATGGCATCGAGGCCGCTCTCGCGGGCGTTTCGGTCGGCGACGCCGTAGGCTATTCCGGCCATGCCACCCGCGGCAGTGCCGCCAAAGTTGTCGGCTCCAGGCGTTATGTTGCTGGGCCCAGGATACGGGGGCCGCTCGTACATGCCGTCGTCCGGGCCACGGGGCGGTGCGGGCGCCCGGGTGTTGTACATGTAGGAACCGTCGCCATGGCGAGGCGGCGCAGGGGCCTCGGCGTCGTCAGGGTAGTCGCGACCGCCGGCAGCGACTCCCTGGGGGGCGTAGGGACCGGGACCGGGCATGTTTTGTTGGCGGCCGCGCGAGCGATTCGACGACGAGGTCGAGGTCGAGCCTTGGTGTCGCGGTGGTGTGCCGTCGTAGTAGGGCGACGCACTGTGGCCGCCGTACTCTTCGTATGCGTGGCCCTGAGCAGGGGGATGGCGAGGAGGAGAGTTGTCGTAATGCGTGCGGGGAGGTTCGAGAGGCTCCCTCTCGTAGGGATCGTCGTGAGGGTGGCGCTGCATGACGCTGGCGAGCCGAAGCAAAAAGGACGAGTACCTGCGAAGCCGCGGGCGCGAGGGTGTTGGTCAACCGCCCCAGGGGTCAACGATCCGTCAGAGCAGAGCGAGCGTCTGCGCTGTGCGAGGGCGGCGGCCGGGGCGCTCAAGGGAGTGACGACGGCGACGGCTGGGCGATGAATCGATTGAAGAAGCGACGGATGGGTGCTGTTGCTGCTGCTCTTGTTGGTGCCGATGCTGCAACGGCGAGAAGCGAGCGAACGACGGCTACCAGGGCGCCGTCCCGGTGAGCGAGGGACAGACGGACAGACGCTGGTGAGGTGTTACGACGACGGCGAGGGGCGGGGGCGGGAGAGGAGAAGAGACGAGACAGGGCGCTGGGATCAAAGTCAATCTTGTGACTCGTCGCCTGTTGCGGCAGCGTGCACGATGGGACAGGAAAGGGTACGGGCTCGTACAGCGCTGCAGACGGGAGGCAAGGCGCCTGGGCTGGGCGTCGTGGGAGGAGGATTGAGTTGCGTCGAGCCGTGGCGGAGGTGGTGGCTTTCGGTGGGCATGAGTGAACAGGCACACCTCCCCGTCAGCTGGCTGGTGAGCAGAAACGTCAGGCACCTTGGTCCGTAGGAACTGCCCGTTCTGGGCGGCCAGCGAAACCTACCCGCAACCTTAGCCTTTGTTGCTTGGGTGACGTCTCGCGACTGGCGGTGCCTTGGAGGGTGTGGGCCTGCTGGGCAGTGTGCCTGGGGGAGCGAGAGCGCTATAAACAGAAGCGGCGGCGGAGGTGAAGTGGAGGGAGCACACCTCAGTGCAGGGAGGGAGGGCCAGCTCCACAGGATGAGCAGGCCAGGCGGGACCGCTAGGTATGGTATTACGGAGCGCTAGCTACGAGTACGAGCCTGAAACCAGCGGACGGAGACGGTGACGTGCGCCAGCACGAGGGCGGGCCGGCGACGGGGACGGGACGAAGACAAGGCTGCTCGCGATGCAGAGGTGCCAAGGAGCGAGCGTCTGCCCAGGACCGCCGCAGGTCGCAAGAGCACGAGACGTGGTGTTGTCGAGCGGTGCTGCTGGCGAAGGACGGACGGACGGACGGGCGGACGGATGCCCGTGTGGTGCGCGCGTGCATGCATGCGTCGTGTCGAAGACCGACGACGACAGGGGCGGGACCCGAGGGCGAAGCAAGAATGGGGAGGAGTGCAGGTGGTGGTGTGTGTGGCTTGACCGGCTGCGTGACTGACTGAGTGAGGCTGCGTGTCAGATTGACGAGGCGCTGGGCTTGGGGCCAGGGATGGATGTGCATTGATTGACTGATTGATGGCCGTGGGCGGGAGATGTGTGTGGGTACAGAGTGCGAAGTAAAATACCTTGCCCTGGTGCTCAATACCTTAACTCAAGGTGCTCTGTACCTTCTTCAAGAGTTCTCACGCGCAGCAGCAAGCCAGCCAAAGCCCAGACATGATGATGGTGATGATGGTGATGATGACCTGGGGAGGCGACCGCAGACGACGGAGATGCGGATTGTCGGATCAGGCGGGCTGCATGCTGGGGCTGGGCCGGCCGGGTGCAGCAGCAGCCGCACCGGACGCTGAGGTGGTTCATCATGGCGGGCACCTCAGCCATCAGCCAGGCCTTGCCCGGTCACGACCCCGTCATGCCCAGGGGTCTCACCTCCCGTCCCCTCGGTGGAAGACGCACTGCTGTCGGGCTGACGGCCACCTGTAGCTAGGCCGCTGCAGAGCGCGGCCCAGAACTGTGTCGGCCCGTAAGGTCGGGCATTACAGGGGGGTCCAGCCCGTTCAGGTGTGGGTGGCAGGCGAGGTGGTGGCGTTCGTGGCGGAGAGCAAAAGAGGGGATGGTGCAGGTGCAGGTGCTGGTGACCTGCCGCTCCGAAGCCCAAACAGGTTGCTTCAATCCACCATCTGCACCTCATGGCGCACGCGGCCGGGCCCCTTTCCCACTGAAAAGGGCGGGCCTCTGCGCTGCAAACGCAAGTCCAACGAGCCAAGTCCATCTTCTGCGGGTCCCTCGTTGTGTCTGTTCTAATCCATGGCCCTCAACACCACGTGAGGTTGCGGTGCAATACGAGCAAATCACGGTTACCTTGCTCGTACTTTGGCCCATCTTGTGGTAGGTGAGAGTAACGCAAGGTAGGTAGCCTGGGCAGCCTGCCGGTGACGATTTGTTTGGCGCGGAGCCCGCAGTTGGCGCTCTTTTCGGCGCGAGTACCGTACGAGTACCTACCTACGTTGGTACAGCCATGGTGGAAGTGGCCCTGAACGAAAGGGCGCCATGGACAACGCGCGGGCCGTTTTCAGTCATTGAGGCAACTTGCGGCAAGCGGCAACAAATGAGCCGCATCCACGAAGCAAGCTTTTGCTCCCGGACAGGGGCAGGTGGCTTCGCTGGTTTGAATCCCGCCGTTTACTTCTTTTTCTGTCTTGTCTTGTACGGACTACTGTATGTACAGTACAGTGCAGTACAGTACATGCAAAAGTGCAGTCCTGTTGCAAATGGAAGTGTTAAACTTTGCTTTCGATGGACACCGGGACAGTGCATGGAATACGAGAATTGGAGACTGCTTTGCCACGCGGCTCATCCATCAACCGGGCCTCGTGCCTCTGGCGCGCGGGCTCACCACCATCCGGCCGAGCGCCCGCCACGCACCCGCCGCTCGTATTGGCAATGAATGCACTGCACGCAACGTGCCCTTGTTCCTGGGCTGAGCCGGGCTGCGATGCGCTCCGACAATGTCTGCGATGCCATACGAGTACAACGCCACTGGCCGGGTGTGGCCTGCGCGGTTCCCTCCAGCGTCCATTTGGACGATCAAGGTGAAATGGGACGAATTGCATCACCTCACTACCAACCACCGTCCATCATCCCGATGCCCATCTTCTACTCCTTGCCGTTTGGCAGTGGGCATAGATGACGTCTGCTGCGTGCCAGCTCGGCATCCAGGGCGTTGTACCAGCACGCAGTCTGCGACACGGTCCCGGGCGATTCTCGCACGTCTCAATCAAAAGCTCGAGACAGAGCCCGTCGCCCTCGGCTGGCATGAAAAGGGATTCCCTGGTGCGCGCGTCTGACAATGCCATTGCCCGCGAGTCGCGTCACGTGCCAACAAAGGCGGCAGCATTGTGGCTGTGGCTGTGGGTGATGTGGTGGTGATGTGCAGATGTGGAGGGTGATGCCCGTCAACCAGCGCGCGACCAGGGCCTGAGACGGATGGCGCGGCACCACGGAAATGGCAGGACGGCGGGCACTTTGGGTGTGGTCCTGGTGGTGTCCTGGCCTGGCCGTTTCCTGTGTGAAGGCGAAGCGCGCCAACGATGACCTTAACCCCCGGTTGGCGCACCAACACCGCCGCCGCACCGCCGCCGGCCCCGATGATCATCAATAACAATCCCTGCGACGACACCGCTGCCGCCGCCGCCTCGCCCCTGGTGCGTGCCGGCGGTGGAGACAGGCCGTGACGACTGACCGGTCGTTCGCCGCCATTGTCCCCATCTTGCCCATGCTGGAATTGGCCAGTTTATTAATTATATCGGTACCGATCCTGATCCTGCGGCGGGCAAGCTGGGTTTCCGACAAGCTCTTCGACGATTTGTGTGTGCATGTAACTGGGCCAAGCAAGCATTCCAATTGTGCGTGGCATTGACTCGGACATTGCCAAGTTGTCGGTAGATGAATCAAACGGCTTTGTCAGATCTGCCGGTGACGGGGCCCAGTCGTACCGGCCATGACTGGGTACCACGACTTTCATGTTCGTCGATGAGGCCCACCGGCATCTCAACGCCCAGACGACAAAACGTCCCGTGCACCAGGTCATCGCATTTGGGGCTGCCGAGACGCGCCGCGAGAAGACGCGTGATGCTTGTCGAGGTTTGAAAGCCACCAGGCTGGGCGCATCCAAGTATTGAAGCTGCTATTCGAGTAACCAGAGGCCTCGTGGGGCAATCGTGGTGTTGCGAGCTCTTTTGGCTTGGTCATGATTCCGAACCAGCATCTATATCAGACGATACAACACCGAACTTCCGAAACACACAGTGTGAAATGATGTACACGGGGTCAAACGTGGTCCTTCCTTCCCATTTGGGGACCCTTGAGACGATCGTGAACTTCGGGAGTTCATTGTACGTGTACAGGGTAGCCGACCACGATTGCCCAACATGAGCGGCACAAGTGTGGCCTTCTTGCGGCCCATGACGCTCTGCGTCCCTGGAGGTCTTGTCATGTCGTACTCCGTGTTGGCTTGACAGTTGGCGATGAACCCGCTCCCCGTGCCGTTGAGGTCGGCTCGACGTTGCCTACTCGAATGCGCCACGCAAGACCGGGCCAGGCAGATCGCCTTTGGGCAGAACAGAGTGTGGCGGTAATGACGAGGAGCACGACTTGTATGGACAAACGACACCCTATAGCCGGGGAAACACCCTCTCTCTGTCGCTAACATTAGGACGGCAAGACAACGATGCGGCAAGGCGGATGGCGAGAAGACTGGCGGAAGCACACGGGACACGGCGAGGACAATGCTGCACGGGCCGGGCAGGAGCCGGAACGCAACACTGACGGCACCTTCCCAAGCAACTTGCGGTCGGACCACGCTGTCCATCACTTCTCACGTCGTCGCCATGCCGTGGACCTCGTACCTAGGTACCCATTTCTGTACACCGTGCAACAACATGGAACCCCCGATCCTCTGCACCCGGCGTTGCACCGCGTCGGCAGCCGCAGCAGGGAGGACAGCATTCAGGAATCAGCACTCATAGCTGCGCTCCGTTTTGCCCGGCCCCCGTCCCGCGCCGCCGCCGTGCCGCCACGTTACCAATCCCCCGCCGTCTCCACCAAATGCCGCTCGGGGGGGTCTTCAGTGGATGGCACGGCCACACACACATGCACGCTGAGGGCTGCATTCCGCCGGCCGATGTCGCCTGTTGCTGCGGTGTGCCTGGCATGACAGCCTGGAAGGTATTTCTCCGTCGTGTGCCTCTGCCTCTGCCGCCACGCCACCGCCGGCCACGACCCCTCCCTAACAGCCTTGGTACATGCCCTGCTGTCGGTACGCGCTGCCTGCCGCGACCATCTCGGCCGGCCTCGTGGCCCTTGCGCCCGCACTGTTCAGGGCCCACCACGTGCGTCCGCCGAACCATGGGCATCGATCGCCGCCGACAAGGTGCAACCGGGCCTTGCATCATGGACGGCCTCGAAGCCGGACGCCTCAGCTGGCCCCAGACCGCTACCCTGGGCCTGGTTCCGGGCGAACCACATTGCCGCGGGACCGACGAACGAGTGGCAATGGCAGGGCAGGCCTTGGGCTTGGGGCCTTGGGGTCTTGGATCCCTCCGCGCGCGCTCGAGTCAGCCTTGGACGGTACGACGGATCCCGCCCCTCCCGAGCTCTCAGCCGATTCTGAAGCCATGGCTGCCGCTGTCGCTGCCGCCGCATCGTCACTCGTCCTTGTGGCGGCGATACCCCACGCCGGCCACGCTCGGCTCCCCCGCTCCAGCGTCCAAGGCGGCTCTTCTCATTAGCCAGCCGGCGAGCCAACCCTCGTCGCCCCATGTCTACGGCGGCCGCGGAGGCGGCGGCGGAAGCCATGCACAGTCCGTCGCGCAAAGCAGGTTGGGCAGGCCGGCGCAGATTGGCGTTGGCGTGCGAGTGGCTTCTCTCAGGAACACGCGCCGCTGCATTGGACCGACCGCATCGACTAAAACGGGGAGACGAGCCTTGATGACGCCCGCTGCTCTCGCTTTACTACGCCCTCGATTCTCTGCTAGTTAGTTCGCCACCCTTTGAGTTTGGGAGCCGGGCTTGGTCTTTGCGTCGGGACTCGGGACCCTATCATCCTCTGCCCTGCGTTGTGCGTTGGCCACCATTGCCTCTCCCTCACCCTTGCACCCACGAGCGCGGTCCTCGGCTCTCGCATGCGACCCCCAACATCCCGACTCCGTCTCCGGCCACTTCCGTTTTTCTTGTCCAGCGTTTGGACGGTTCCGACTACTTGAATCGCCTCGGAGAGCCGGGCAAGCGCAGCCCTCGTCGTCGTTCTCGTCGGGTTAGTCCCACGCCACGACGGCGACGTTGACGACAGAGACGCTGGCGCTGCTTGCCCTCCACCAGACCGCTATCTCGGGGGCGACGCCGTGATCCTTGCACGCGTCTGCTTGCCTCTTTGGCTCTCACCGTCAACCCGCCCGACTGCTGTCCGTGCTTTCCGGCTCTCACTTCACAGCTGCACCAGCCACTCGTCCGCCAACTCCGTACTCAGAGCACGCTGCGGCTTTGGGGGGCGACGCTGAGGCATGGAGATCCAGTTTACCATTCCCATAACTGGCAACAGAAGTAGTCAGACGGGGTGAGTTGCGGGCCGACCGGAGCGGGCCCCGGCCCCTTGTCTTCGCCGGGAGTCGGGACTTGACCGTTGCGGAGTGAATCACCACTGACACCGCTTCTCACGCGCAGCTCGCCTTCGACTTCCGCCACGACCCCGGAGGCCCCTGCCAGAGGCACGACTCATCGCTTTGCGCTCGAGTCCAGGGCCAGACACACCCGACGTAGCTCGACGCGGGCTCGTACTGGATGCAGCACCTGTACGTACTCGCCGCTCCTGTTCGAACCACAAGGGCGTCCCATCTTGTGTGAGCGAGACTCCATACCCGCAGCTGCTGACTTTCACGCTCTCTAGGCAAGTGAGTTGCTCGACCTATGATGTGCCGGCTCTCTGCAGTTGGGTGGATGGTGTCACCCCAAACCATGCCAACATACATCTGCGAATGGGTGCCCACTGACAAGCCTCCAGGAAGCGCCATGTAAAATGCGATGAGACGAGGCCAGCGTGCCTCAACTGCCTGAAATGGAGGGGCTACTGCGATTCGTACGGCGGCCAAGGCGACACCCCCGACTCTCGTGCAGGATCCTCTGTTCCGCCCTCAGGTAGCAAGGCCTCACACGCCAAGAAGGACCCGGCTCTCCTGACGGAACCCTTGGTGAATGTGATTCGGTTCACGGGCAGCGACCAGCGCGCATATTTCGATGAATGGTCCGCGCTCTCCGTCACATTTCTCAGCGGCGGACTCGCCCAGACCCGATTATGGACCGCGACGATGCCCCAGCTGACGCTCGAAGAGACGACGCTCCGATACGGCGCCATGGCAGTTGGAGCCCTGCGCAAGGCCTATGAGACAGAAGACCCCTCAACCACCCTGACCAACAGCAACAAGCACTATCTCAACGCCGTCATCTACTACTGCGAAGCTCTGCGACTACAAGCCAAGGCACAGCCGACCAAAGAGGGCTTGAGAACGGCCCTGCTGTCGTCCCTCCTATTCATCTGCTTCGAATCCCAGCGCGGGAATATGGCGGCTGCGCTCAAGCATGTAACGCATGGCTTCAGCATGCTGAATGAACTCGCAGCCTGCACCGACAAGGCGCCCGGCCTCGTCAGCATAGCTCCAGCGCCGCCAGCCTTGGTCCAGGAAATATTAGACTGCTACAAACCCTTGGAGCTGCAGTCCAGATCGTTCATGGGATCTTACAAAAAGTTCTTCTTTCCCCCGCAGCCACCCGCGCATAGGCCAGCGGTAGGGGTCGCGCCCCCATCCTCGCTGCCGAGTTCCGGCCCCGGCGCGACTGTGCAGACTCCTCCAAGCCAGCCGGGAACGCCCTGGCGCGCGGGCTCGATGCCTCCCGCCCGCGCACAGACTGGCCTTCCGAGCCCCCAGAGCTACCCAAGCCCGGACAGTCCGGCCTCTTCAAGCACTGACCGATCTTCGTCAGCCGATGCGCCAAGAAGGCCGCCAGGCATCCTCCCATTCACCAAGCACTCGCCATACTTTCGGCCGAAGCTTAGCAGTATAACCTTGCTGGAAGACATGCCGCCTCAGTTCGAGGACATGGACTCGGCGCAGGGGTATTGGGCCCTTGTGCAGAGGAACATGGTGCAGCATATCCCCATGCTCACCATGGTGACATCCCAACTTGCACTTACCAAGGTTGTCAGCGAGACAGATCTGGAGAAGAGGCTGGCGAGTGTGAAGCAGAACACCCAGATCTCTAAATTTGTGGCCGAGTCCCGGTATTGGCTCCAGCGATGGGTTGAGGCGTACGAGCCGCTTTTTCAGGGTTTGTGCAGCAACTCTGTCAATGATTCCAAGGGATATCTCCAGGCTATCAGCCTGCGAATCGAGTATCTCATACTGTACATCTACACGACATTGCCTCGGTTTTCGGGCCTCATCACTGCCAAGGGACTCACACCGCAGTATAAGGAGATCAACAGGTACGCCGAGACGCTCCTCGCAGCACGACCTAATTGCGGGTTTGCCATGGACTCGGGGTGGACCTGGCCGCTGTTCGTGTCCGCATTTGGATGCAGAGATCCGGCGGTCCGAGCCGACGCGATTCGAATCCTGGGACAATTTCCGATCCGCAATGCGCTGCGTGACAGCCGCATATTTCGGGCAATCGCGTTGAAGAACAATGAAGTCGAGGCCACCGTGATGACGGAAGGAAGTGAGAGCGAACAGTGGCTCCGACTGCGGAGGAGGGAGCTTGTCTTTGAGGACTTTGGGACCAGCATCATATACCGGTCGACCCAAAAGAACCCCGAGACGGGCACGTGGGAGCTCATCGAAGAGAATGCCGGGTTCCACGTCCGTCCGGATGGGATGCTTGACTGGCACCGGGTGCCCATCTCGGACTCGGCCTCGATTCTCTCGGGAGTTTGCTAATTAATATTACGGAAGGTGGCCAAAGGCTATAGGCCGGGCCTCGCGAACGAATCTGCTCTTGCACAGTCACATAGCAACAGGCGTTGACACACTGGGAAAACGGAACTGCATGGCCGGCCATTGGGCTGGGAGCCTACATGGAGCGGGCGTTTGTCTTATTATTGCTTATGTAGCTATATGGAGGGAAATGGGATACGTACACGAGGATAGTGGCAAACTGGAATGAAAGCGTCCGGATCACAAAGTTGGCTGTGAGTACGAATGACAGTGTCGGGACTCGGGGAATGTTGGAGCGTTTTGACTGTTGATGTTGTGGGTCAACGACCCCGATGACGCTAAGCCAATATGTAGTCCTATTATCAATCGTCTTTCAACGAAGCGTGATTGGTTTAGTGGTAAAATTCTCCGTTGCCATCCGAGCAACGTCGGGGAGCCCTGGGTTCGATTCCCAGATCACGCAGACATTCTTCTTTTTGACTCGTCGCGAGGCGATGAACATTCACTCGGTTGGGTACTCCGACTTTCTTTTTTGTGTTGGTAGTATAAGCGCTTTCCACTTGTTCCCTGCACTATGAAGGCTTCGCAACAGACTGTATGGGATTGTCTACGGCTACTGCTGCTGCTCCCAACGACCTTGCCATGGCGTGAGGAGGCTCTAAACGCTTCCACGGGATCACTCCCACTCCATGTTAAACAGGGACGTGACGAGCTCGGCCGCTTCGCTCTCCGCGAGTCTTGCCCAGTTAGCCCCGTCCACAAACGCTGCCATGTCGTCTCCCGCGATCTCGATGCACGCCGCGCCACTGGCCACCATATCGGCGAAGCTCGGGTTCGCGGCGTGCACGTCGTGCGCTTGGTTGACGACCTCGCGGCCGTGCATGATTAGTGCCGAGCGCAGAAGTTGCGCGTTGGGATCCACGGCTAGGCGGCGGCATTGCAGCCGGGACTCATTGCGGTAAGCGGCGCAGAACCCAGTGGTGAAGCGTACGAGGTTATCGTGCGCGGCCGCCGTTATGCTGTCGCTGTCGCCGTCTCCGCCCCCAGCCTTCTTGGAGGCGAGTATCTCGCAGCGCATACTGGCGAGAAACTGGGCCATGTCGCCGTTGACGCCACGGCCGTTGACCTGAGCAAATTCCCAGTCGACGAGGATGGGCGTGGAGTCGTCGACGACGGCGGCGTCTACGGAAGACGACGACGACAACGACAGCTCCCCATCGGCCGCGGCACGGCGTTGCCGCATGAGGATGCTCCCAGGCGTGAAGTCACCCAGCGTGAAGCACTCGCGGTAGGCGTAGTCCTCGGGGCCTTCAAAGTCGGCGACCACGCGACCGTAGAGGGTGCGCGCGTCCTCATCGTCGCGAGAGACGGCCAGGCGCGCGAGGAGCGGCTCGATGCATGCGCGGCGCACCACGTCCCTGCCGAGGTGGTGCGTGAGGAGCGCTTCGACGTCGGGCTGCGCGCGGACGGCGGCAGCGAGCCGCGGGGAGTGGAGGAGGGCGAAGGCGCGGCCGACGGTGGCGGCGATGGCGTCAACGTCCGTGGCGGACGGGCCCGTCGGCGGCGCCGAGGCGAGGAACTCGACGATGTTGACGAGGGGCCCAAAGTCGCTGAGGAGGAGCACCGAGGACTCCTGCGCGGACTCGGTCAGGCGGAGAGCCGACTCGGGCCCCTGGTCGTGGCGGATGAGGCGCGGGGTGTGCCACGCCGTGCCGGGTTGTTGGCGGTAGCGAGCGAGGGTGCCGGGAGTGTGCCAGAGGGAGAGGACGGCGGCCTCGATGGCCTGGGCGCGCAGAGACATGTTGTTAATCCATTGCGGCGGCTGACTGATAGGGGTAGGGGGATCTCGCCTGGACGGGGCGACAACGCAACAAGGGGGGCAAGGGGTTATGCAGAGTGTACTCACCTGGCGGTCGGTGGAAAAGGCCCACTCGGGCCCGGCGGTCTCGACGTAGGGCCGGGCGTGCTTGACGATGAGGCTGCGGTGCGGCGCGGAGCCGGCGACGAGGGTCGCGCGGAGGGTGCGGTTGACGAGGCCGCCGGCGAGGCGGGCGAGCGACCAGGTGGTGCCGGGGTAGAGGCCGGCGAGGTACGCCTGGTAGTCGACGGAGCCGTCGTCCATCGGGGGTCAGGGGGACGGCGGCGGGCCAGCTTGTGGAGAGGAGGGGGTTACTAGGGGTCTTGGGTTGGTGTGTGCCGGCGTGGCAGCAGCAGCAAAGTTGAAAAAGTGGTGATGCGCACTCTTGGTGTTGAGGGGTCGTGGTGGCGCCGTTTATATGCGTCCGCGGCCTCGGGGCCTCCCTCGCACGAACTTGGTCTGCCCCGCGTGACAACGGCCATTAATTCACACATGTGCGGCGTCTTCATGGCCGCCAGGAACGCGCGGACAGATGTGGCATGGTTGCGCTCGCTCATGGGAGGGGAGTGGATCGATCACTTCGACTCATCGTGGCGCGGGGGCTCGCGGGATGCATTTGATGCTTATACGGCATTATACGAAGGAGCCATGTGGAGGCCCAGCGGAGCGGCGAGGTGTCTGGAACGGACGTGCATCGTCATGTGCCTGCGTCGAGCGAGTTTGAATCGAGTAAAAGTTGACGGAACAGGTACCAATATGTAAAAATCACATTGGATGTATCGTGACCAATTCTGCATCAGGTCACTGGGAAGGGTTCAATGGCAAGATAGGATGAAGCTGGCTGCTGCCCATTGCCACCTACCCTACCCAAGGTACTCTCTCAATGACGACCATCAATATATATTTTCTACGCGTGACGAGGAGCACGAGCATGCGGGCATGAACTGCCACGTGAAGAGACCAACATAACTGGGCAAGATGGATCGTGGTTGGAACGCGCCACGACACTTGCTGGCCGACTACAGTGTCGGGATGGCAGCCAGTGAGTGACATGAGCGTTGAAACTTGAAAGGCACAGATTCCGCCAACGACGGGCGAGGCAGGATGCGGTGCGGGCAGCTTCTGCTATGGTGAGGGTACCGGTAACTAGCAGGTGGGTTCTTCAGACGGGTGCGTGGGCGCTCTCGGCAAAATACCTACCTTACCTAGCAGTCAAAGACCGATGCTCGAGGACGTCGTGTAAGTTACCAACAAGCATTAAGTTTGCCTTGTCGCGTACTGTAACTTTTAGACACGTTCCACAGCACTGACAGTGAGGTGAGGTGTGCTGCCAGGAGGGTAGGGGCACTGAATGCAAATGAAAACAGCTCGCCTAGGCGCTGGTACGGTGCACGTACAGCCTCCAAGTACCAAGTACAGTCCGGGCGCGCCCCCGGCTGCCCCAGGACGGCGTAGCGGCGACTTCCATCTACCCATGGCACGCTGGAAGCCGGGCGATGGGCACTCGACGGGAGTCTCGACCGATATCAACCACCACCATCACCAATGCCGTCAAGGCCCGTCACCACCATCGTCACCACCATCACCACCGCCCGCTGCAGCTGCGACGGCGACTGCGACTGCCGATACCACCCGTGCGCGCGCATCCACCGCTTTGCTTCGCCGCCCGCCAATTGAGGCGCGACTCGCGACCCAAGGCCAGCTTGCATCAAGCAACGCCAGCCCGCGCGCCAGACAAAGTTGCACAAGGCATCCCGCGGCGCGACCGTCGCCGAGGACCTGAGCCGGAGCGGCGGGGACGACGCCATGGATGAAGAGGACCGCTTCTCCGCCAGCTCGGCCGAGTCGGAGCGCGGCGACGAGCCCGACGAGCCCATGGAGGACGCCGACGACGCCAACAATGACCCCGAACCCGACGAGGAGAACAACGACGACGACGGCGACGACGATGATGGAGAAAACGAGGCCGACGCCGACGACACGGCCGCCCCGGCCGGGACCGCCGCGACCTCTGCCGCTGCCGCTGCCGCCGCCCCAGCCGCCCGTGACGCCGACAACGACGACACGCGCAATGCCCCCAGCGACCAGCCGCCGCGCCCAAAGTCGAGCAAGTCGGCCACTCCCTCGCCCTCGGGCGTGCCGTGGCGCCCGACGGTCCGCCCCGAGGCGCTCACGGCCAAGCTCTACGACATCGTCCCGACCATGGCGGCGCCCCAGTCGACCAGCATTAACGCCATGGCCATCACCCCCGACCTGCGCTACTGGATAACGGGCGGTTCCGACGGCTACATTCGCAAGTACGACGGGCCCGGCACCATCAACGGCAAGCTCGCCCTCACCGTCGCCCAGAAGCACCCTTTTGTCGACAGCGTCACCAAGGCAGCCATTCTCATGTCGTACTGGGAGAACGAGGAGCCCGCTCCCCCCGGCCGCGGCGACCAGGACCACGTCCTGTCGCCCGTCTACTCCCTGGCCGTCCACTCCGACGCCCTGTGGCTGCTGTCGGGCCTCGACTCGGGCGGCATCAACCTGCAGAGCGTGCGCCACGACGAGGGCAAGAAGATTGCGTGCCTGCAGCGGCACACCAACGCCGTCAGCACCTTGACCCTCGCCCCCGACGAGAAGAGCGTCCTGAGCGGCGGCTGGGACAAGAACATCTTCGACTGGGACCTCAACACCGGCCAGACCAAGCGGAGCTTCGACGGCAGTGGCGGTCAGATCTCCTCGGTAGAGCTGCGGCCGGCCAGCGGGGACCCCATCTCGGCCGAGGCTGACGAACCCGTGGCCTCGGGCACCATGTCTACCAACAACGACGCCCCCCTGACCAACGGCGCGTTCCACGACCACGCCGATGGCCGCCGCGATGCGACGGGCGCCGAGGGTGGGGAGGCCGGCGAGGGACGGGATGGACAGGCCTCCCCGGCCCACGAGAGCTTGTTTGGGGGCAGCGACGCCGGCAGCCTCTTCGGGGAGACGGCCGGGGAGCAGCCATTTGGCCACGACGACGACGGATACGGCGCGGGCATGGAGATGATGGGCAGCCACGAGGGGGGTATGGACTACTCGGCTGATATGGCCATGGCGGGCATGGAGGCGGGAAAAGCCGCCGACGGCGAGCAGCCACCATCGTCGGGACACGCGCAGCCGGAGACGCAGCCGACCCAGGACGCCATGGATGTGGATGGAACCAGTCATGCCAACGATGGCGGCGAACACGAACCCGTGGGCGCGACTCAGGGCCAGAATCCCCTTGCTCCTCAACCTGCGTCACAAGACTTCGAGGCGCCGGGGCAGCAGGCGGAGCAGCAGGCGCAACGACTATCCGAGGACAAGGAGCTCCTCAAGAGGTCTCAGTCCCCGTCAGCTGCCGCGGCTCCTCCCGTCTTCACGACGGGCCAACCGTCGCAATCCCAGCATTACGACCTGTCGCAGTCGTCGACGACGTTTCTCTCGTCGGCCATGGACGGCGCGATTCGCATCTGGGACAGACGGGCTCCGAACCCGGTAGCGCGCATCGGCAACCGGGTGGGAGTGCCGCCGTGGTGCATGAGCGCGTGCTGGAGCCCGGACGGCAACATGATCTACGCCGGACGGCGCAACGGCACCGTCGAGGAGTTTGACGTGCGCAACGCGCGACGGGGATGGGAGCCAGAGAGGGTGCTCAAGTTTCCCGCCGGCAGCGGCGCGGTCAGCGCGGTCAAGGCCATGGTGAACGGGAGGCATCTGGTGTGGTGAGTCTTTTTTTCTCTTCTTCTTCCCTTTG
Source organism: Purpureocillium lavendulum (assembly GCA_029168975.1). Classification (NCBI taxonomy): domain Eukaryota; kingdom Fungi; phylum Ascomycota; class Sordariomycetes; order Hypocreales; family Ophiocordycipitaceae; genus Purpureocillium; species Purpureocillium lavendulum. The sequence goes on along the minus strand of JAQHRD010000004.1, from coordinate 3,866,398 downwards.
TCCGGTGATGCCTCCATCCTCGATTCTCCCTCCCTCACCTCTCCCGCAACGGCGTGCCCGCCGGAGCGCGGAACCTCTTGGCATGGTCAGCAAAGCATGCATGTGACGACGGCGCTGACAAACGACAGCGCGTCCCATGACATTCTCCGATTGTACGACCTCAAGGAGACGCGGACGGGCAAGCACTCGGCTGTCCCCTTCCTCATCATCCCCGGCCCGCCGCGCGCAGGCGTCATCTCCGGGCTGTACGTGGACCCGACAAGCCGGTTTATGCTGAGCGCCGCGGGGACGCGTGGCTGGGAGGGAACGAGCACCGAGGCGCTGATTGGGTACGAGATCAATGTGACGGAGTGAATGGGGGGGCAGGACGCCGCCCCCATGTCTCGGCTCAGGCCGACGGCGCGTTGCTTTTGGATCTGGGGCAGGAAGACGAGGCGCTCTCGGTGGGAGGGTTCACGGCGCCATGGAAGAGAGCGTGCGAGCACCGATGGCGGGCGGGCTTGCCGCTCGAATGCTTGACTGGGAGGCGTTACAGTACTGTACTGTACTGTTCCATGCCGGACGGCGGCTCTGCTCGCGTCCGCTACGACGATTCACACAGCCTACTGAGATATTCAAAACCGAGTTGGTTGCACCACGATCGACGACGCCCGACTCGTCCCGCTGCCTCACTCAGTCTCGCGGCTTACTCACGCACTGCGGCGCAGGTGGTGGTGTTACGAGCGCTGCGCGGAGCAGCTGATTGAGACACCGAACACGCCTACTGTACCGGTCCATTGTGGATGCAGTCCTTTATATCAAGAGAATAGCATTCACGAGCCCGCCTCCCCCGCCACACCTCGAGGCCCGGCCCGGCGGAGGAGGTGGGTGGTGCCCGGCGGGCTCCAGCGACGGACATGAAGGCTTGTTTGTTGGCCCCCAACACGTGTCATGGCGCAACATGGACCGACTACGAGTACTGTACGCATCTGCATATGCCACGGGAGCTTGCCCCCACGACACGTGCTAGTTAGTTAGTCCGCCGTCGAGCTACGGACTACATGTCCTCAGCGAACATAATGGCACCTGTCAAGGCGTGCACAGGCCAGCATCGGGTCCCATCGGCTGCAACGGGCAACTCGTGAGGGCTGCGTCCCCTTGCCTGCCCGGGCCCTCGATCAGAGCTGTTGGCTCGCGCCCGCGCGCGCGCCACCATCACGAAATGGAACACCCCCATTGCCAATTCCATTGCCGTGCCCGACCGGCGCAACCCAACCCAACACATAATACGCCATGAAATCTCACATTCGAGAAACTCTGTTGGTTGCACTCGGGGCCCGCCCGCCAATGGCAAGTTTCCCTCGGAGCGTCGAGACGGACGGACGGACGACGTGGCGTTGGCAACGGGTCTGGAGTGTGGCTGTCTCTCGCACCCACTGCGAGCGAAAATCGAGAGAGCTAGGGAGCTGGCTCGCCGAGGTATGTACATGCATACATACATTGTGGCGACTACATTACAATACTGTACGATATCGTGACGGGGCCGGCTTCAGAGAGCTGGTTACACGGACATGGCGAGGGTTGAGACACAGCATTTGGCCTTCTTTTTTTTTTGTTTTGCTGTCTCGTCACACGTCGACATGTCGCCCCGTGGGGGGGGGGGGGGGGGGGGGGGAGGGGGTGTCCAGGCCCTGGATCTCATCGCCGTCCTGTGGGTTATTGTATAGCCATGTCGCGGGCAATACATGAATGGCCAACTTGTGGGACCCGTGGGGGGACGCCCACGGCCTCGACTCACCGACTTGACCTGACAAAAGCTATTGTCGTGCGCGGCACAATCGACAAGGCTCCCTGTGCTTCATCTGCATAGACGCGGGGGGAGACGCCGCAGCGCTGGTTTCGCTTCGCTTTGTCCCTGTAGTTGAATAGCCAGGAGACGAGGACGGGGATCGGGATCCCCCATTCAGGAGGAAGTCGACGAGGCGGGACGGGTGTCTTATGCGGCAGAGAGAGACGGTGGTGAGCAGATGTTCTTAAATAGCGGTGGCTTGCGTCGTGTCGCGGCATGGAGGCCTGTCCGACAACAGGAAGTGACGGGGTGACTATTTCAAGACTTGTTCTCCAGCTGCCGTGCTCCACTGCCCGAGACAAGTATTATAAACTTCTGGCTCACGGAGCAGTCCGTCGTCAGACCTACCTTGGTTCCGGCACGAGAAGACTTGCACGCCGGGAGCAGCAACTTCTATATACGCCGTCATCATCACCATGAAGCGAGTGGCCGTCATCGGAGGCGGGCCCGCGGGCATCGTGACGCTCAAGTATCTCCTCGAAGCGCAGCGGAGCTTCGGGGCCGAGGACGTCGAGGTCCGCCTGTACGAGTACATGCACAATGTGGGCGGCACGTTTCTGACGCGAAGATACGAAGACGCAGAGGTAGGTGGCTGTCTTTGTTGCCGGCCCCCTTCATGTTGCCCGCGCCCCTTTAGTGGGAGAGAGCATCATCCTCCCCACGAGCCGCAAAAAGGGGCGGGCCGGCGGCGCTCCTGCTGAAGAGTAGAGCAACGACTAACGACTCCTGTCCCGCAGCTCGTCTCGTCGAAGCAGCTCACCACCTTCTCCGACTTCAGAGCCAAGGAAAGCGGCGACTTCCTCAAGGCGGTGCAGTATGCCCAGTACCTGGAGGACTACTGCACGCACTTCAACCTCTGGCCGCACATCAACCTCATGACGCGCGTGGTCGAGGTGCGGCGGCGGCCCGGGGGCGGCCACGTCATCGCGTACCAGCGCGTCAAGCACGAGCAGCTGCCGGACGGCCGCCGGAGCAAGGAGCAAACGGACGGAGAGGTCCAGGAGTGGGAGTGCGACGCCGTCGCCGTGTGCTCGGGCCTGCACGTGCTGCCCAACATGCCCGCAATCCCGGGGCTGGAGCGCGTGCCCGAGGTGATTCACTCGTCGCAGTTCAAGGGCCGCGCACAGTTCGGAGAGGGCAAGACGGTCGTCGTGGTCGGCACGGGCGAGACGGGCGCCGACGTCGCGCACCTGGCCGTCACGTCGCCGACCAAGAGGGTGGTGCTATGCCATCGCGAGGGATTCCACATTGCCCCCAAGGCAAGTCTATTCACACATCCCTTGTCTCTCCTGGGCAATGTACAAGTACCCAGAACTGTAGCGGGAAGACGCGTACAAGTTGGAAAAGAGAGCATGGCTGACAAGTTTTGGCAGAGGAATCCGGGCCCGGTGCTGCTGCCGATACTAGGGAGAAAGTTGAACCCCAACGAGCCAGGCATCCCCATCGACGTGAGCCGCACGAACCTCTTTGACACGACATACGCGCACCCCATCCTGCGCAACAGCTTCGTGCTGTGGGAGTACTACCACTGGTACATCTCGTCTCTGCTCTGGATTTCCGCAGGGTCGACGTGGGGGTTGGACCAGTGGGTGGGCGAGATGCCCCCTGAGAGGCATCATCCTGCCAGGAGTGAGCGCCACGTACGAACTCTTGCATTTAGGATTACTGCTGACAGCGCGGCACAGTCTTCTTCAACAAGACGGCCATGAAGATTTGCCCGTACATCAGCGGCCCATACCGCGTCGACTATCAGAAGAGCTGGGTGTACCGCATCCGCAGGGCCCTCGCCCAGACGCCCATCCCCGAAGGCAACGGCAGGGAGATTGACCTGGCGCCGTGGCCCAAGGCCATCAACGCGGACGGGAGCATGACCATGACGAACAACGGGCGGCCCGAGTACGAGCGGCTGAAGAACGACGTCATCAAGCCCGACATGATTGTCTTTGCGACGGGCTACTCGCAGAGCTTCCCCTTCTTCAAGGCCACGGGGGGCAAACAACAAGACGGCGAGAGGGACTACCCCGTGCCGCACGAGGCCGACGTCCGCAACGTCTGGAAGCGGGACGAGCCCGACGTCGGCTTCATTGGCTTCCTCCGGCCGGGCCTGGGTGCCATTCCGCCGCTGGCCGAGATGCAGGCCCAGCTCTGGGTGTACAACCTCCTGGCGGGCGACCCCCTGTCGGCGAAGCTGCGCCCCGAGGACGAGCCGCACTACCGGCTGATGCCGCCCAAGGGGGCGCGCATCAACTACGGCGTCGACCACGAGAGCTACGTCTACCAGCTCGCCATGGACATGGGCGGCGCGCCCGGCATCACCGACCTGCCGAGGATCCTCTTGGGCACGACGGTCCGCGGCGGCGGCGGCACCGTGGCGTGCGGGAGGACGTGGTTCCGCATGCCCATCGTCTGGGCGCTCGGGGCCAATTTCGTGACAAAGTACCGCCTGCAGGGCCCGTGGGCGTGGGACGGCGCAAAGGACATGATGGCGAGCAAGGAGTTTTGGGAGACCATCACCCGTCGGCCCTACTTTTTCGGTGAGTGAAGAATCTGGTCTTGTCCACCCCCCCCCTCCATCTCGCTCTCTCTCTCACTCTCACTCTCATATGATACATAACTTTACCGCGATGCTGACGGACGGTATTTCAGGGCACATCGTGGTCAACATGCTGCCGCTCGCCATCTTCGGCCCGATGAGCCTGGCCGTGTGGTGCTACGCGACGGTCATGGACGTGTTCAGCTTCATCTTCGGCCTGCAGAGCTACAGGGGAACGATCCCGAGCGGCGGCGCGAGACTCAGCGCGCTGACGGCCGTGGTCGCCCTGGCGCTTTCGGCGGCGTACCTCTTCCCGGACGCCGTGCCGGGGAGGGACGGACTCGGTACAGGCGGCGCAGGCGAGGCGTGGCGAGGGATGAGGGCGCCGGCGGCGCCGAGCGTCGGGGTGGCTGGGCCGAGACGATGAGAGTGATGATTGAGCTGTACGCTGAATGGGCGGGGGACTTGAGGGGGAGAAAGAAACGGGTCTGGACAGAATGAATGTGCTGTTCGGGATTCGGGACGTGGTACTGTTGAGGCGAGAGTCGCGACGGCGGGATTATGATATCCATCCATGGCGGGTTGACTGTGGCTGGACTTGGCGCAGGTAGTTTTGGCGATTCGGCCTGAAATGATCACGAATGACATGCATCGGCTTCACAAAACTTCAGCGGTCGCATATGGAGACGTGTGAATCGAAGTGTTCACGTTGTGTTTGGACTCGCGGTTCAGCTCGACCTTGGCGCCAAGCTGCCAAAGGTAAGACGGGCGAACTCACATTAACAATAACTGGTAACTTACTTTACGCATCTTCGAGGCTGCTTCTGGAATCTGGACCAAAACTATAATAATGACCACTATGACGCTTGACTCCTGTTGAGCTGCAAAAGTCGTCGTCGTCGTCACCATCACCATCACCATCATCCATCCAACTCAAGCAACGCCGCAGCGGCAGAAGAGAACGTGAATCGAACGACCCAGCTGAGCATTGAGACCCAGCTGAGCATTAGCAAACAACACAGTTACAACTTGTTGCACGACCAGAGACGGAGCCATGCCGCTGCCAGACGAGGCATTCACCATCACTGGAGGCTGCAACTGCGGGAGCATACGGTACGCCCAGACTCAGACGTACGATGGAGTACGCAGCGCGCGCGCGCATCACTCACCCGGCAGCACAGATACCGCATTGCCGTGCCTCCTCTTGCGCAGCGGCCCCCGGACTTTACCAGCGGGCCTGACGCCGAGGCCGATGCCGAGGCCGATGCCGACGCTCCCGGCCCGGCGCGCCTCCCGCAGGTCATCAACTGCCACTGCGGCGACTGCCGCGCCGCGTCCGGGCAGCCGAGCATGGCGGCCGTCGTCACGCCGGGATACATGGTGACGGTGTCGGCGCTGCCGCTGTCCGCGGGCGACGCCGCCGCGCAGGCCATCACGGGCCGCGTCCTCGAGCGGCCGACGAGCGCCGAGGACGTCGCGGCCGACGACGACGACAAGGACGACGACGAGGACGACGACGGCAAGGACGACAACAACAACAACAGGGCCCGCCGCCGCCGCCGCCGCCCCGCGTACGTGCCGGCCGTGGACGTGCTCCGGCCGGGGGCGCCGGGGGCTCGCGGCACGACGCTGCGCTTCTTCCACTCGTACATGTGCGACGGCGAGGTGGCGTCGCGCAGCTTCTGCGTGCGCTGCGGCGGGCCCGTGGCGTTCCATTACAGGCCCAAGGCCGAGTGGCTGGGCGCGCGGTTCCGGCAGCCCGACGGCTGGGAGGACGTGGTGGACGTGCTGCTGGGGACCGTCGACGCGCACGTCCTCGACAAGGACGAGTGGCTTCGCGTCGAGCACGAGCTGTTCTGGGGCGAGGCCATCGGGTGGGTGAAGCGGGACGGCGTGCACGGCAAGAAGGGCGGCGTGTCGAGGCACCCGGCGGGGGCCTTGGGCGAGGTCATCGCGGCCAAAGACGCTTTGGAGTGATTTGAACACTAGACGTTGTAGACAGAGTATATCTGGAACTTGAGGTGCGAGTTGCTAAGCCCTCGGGGCCTCCTGAGTCCTGACTCCTGAGCCCTGCATAACATGTGCCGCTCGCAAATCGCAAATCGCAAATCGCAAATCGCAACTCAAGATCCTTGAGTCCTCGACCTTGATGTTCAGTGCCTCACCATCACGATGACTTGGCTTGTGACGACTCCAACGCAGGGGCGGCGCCTCCCCCGAGCCCCCCCCCGCCCCCCCCCCCCCCCCCCCCCTCTTTCACGCCTGACCAAGTGCAAGTACAGAATACAGATTGCCAAGTACAGCCGCCCCATCATACTGCGTGCGTGCTCCGCCCCAGGACTTCGTCGATCATCCTGGTGGACGCGGCGACGGTCGACGGCGGGTGAGCCATGCGCGGCTCGTACGCGCCCGCCTCGCGATACCTCACCGCGGCGGCCTCGGACTCGTCGGCGCTGGTCGCGTCCTCGAGCGCGGGGAGATCGCGACTGTCCAGATCCGCCATGTGAGCAGACAGGTCGACCCACAGCGCGGTGAGCTCGGGGCCGAAGTTGACGTCTCCGGACGGGATGTGTCCCAGCCTGTGCAACTTCTCTTGGATCTGGTCGAGCGCGTCAGAGCCGAGGTGCGCAAGCTGAGGCCAGCTGCTGCCGCTGAGCGGTCAACATACGCTGATGTGGTCCAACTGATACCGTTCGAGTCGCTCGGCGACGTCTGGCAGCGTCGCGCCAAGGAAAGGGAGAAGGACAAGCTTTTCTTTGACTACGCACGCCGCAATGCGGGTCACGAAAACGTCGCGCATCGTTGGCGTCTCATCGTTGTCGGTCGCGGCAGCGACGTGATGATAGGTGTCTATCACCGCGTCATGGTCGTCCTTGACGGCCTCTGAGAGCAACATCATGTGCTGATGGCAGAGGAGGCAGAGTTATGTGTCATGGCAGCTGCAATTGTGGCGTGACGATACCAGGTCACCATGAGAATGAGAGGTTGAGAATGCAGTATTAAAGTTCAGTACCCGGAACGCCGGTCGGCAAGATGTGACGTGATCTCGACGCAATCCCCCCCCCCTTCCCCCCGAGGGTGCCTCTGCTGTGACCCCGGCCCAGCTACCGACCACGGTAAAAGTTCCAGCGTACAAGTTCAGGTCCATATGCCATCACGGCCATCTGCATCTTTACAAAGAGCTGCCTGAAAACTACCCAGACCCGTGCTCGGGCACCATGCACTCCTTACATCGTTCCGTGGCAAGGTTGTGGCTTCATGTGACCTCAACGAGTTGAGGATGCGGGCGTCAAACTGCGTGAGCAGTCTGACCTCCAACTCCACTCCATGTCCGGAGCGAGGCTGGCGAGAGACTCTCAGTCACCGCGCCTTCAGTCATCGCGTCACCAAGGCTGAGGAACAGTGCAGCAGCGTAGATGAATGTGATGAGACACAGGAGCCACCGCTGAAACCAAGGGCTCTCCGAGAGCTGTTCTTCCAAGCCTTGGACTTTCTCGAGACCGCTGATCGGATCGACGCTCTGCGGCCTGGTCCACGCCATAGAATACAGCGTGGGCATGACGATTTTGCGAACCGTGTGGCTCGAGTCGCTATCCAGGAGCATTTGCGTTCGGGACCGGGTAATTGGAAGTGGCTGAAGGCGTTCGGCCGAGTTGAAGCCACCGGGACCGGACATGGAACGCTCTGCACGAAGTGATATCTGATCTGAGGCACGAGACTCGAGCTCGCGAATCGGATCTATCTCATTGCCATTCAGACCGGACTCTGCGGCGCGTAAGCAATTGACCATGGAAACATGAAGCCGGCATGCACGATGATAACCAGTTGAGGGTTTGGGGGAAACTGACTCCATAATTCGTCCAACAATGATGTGAAGGCAGAGCAAGTAGTAAAACAGACAAGACGGAGCAAAATTCCCAGGCATTCTCTGGCTCCATGCTCTCAAGGTGTTGCTCGTTGGCGGTGGACTGCCGAGTCTGGAGGATTTCGTTCATGCCGGAGATGAGCAAGCTGACGACTCTCATCAAATCGAGAGCCCGGGAGAATAGAATCGATCTGAAAGAGAGAGAGATGACGGTCAAGACAAACCAGAAATGATGCGAGGCGGCACGGAGATAGCCCGGAAGCTGCCGCTGTCCGAGTTTCTGTCTCGCAGGCCACCACAAGACAAAATGTACCCAGGCCAACGACGACTTTACAGCTGCGGATTCTGTGAGGTCCGGGAACATGGTCCAGAGAACGAAACAGAGTCCCCAGAGCAGAGTTGCCACTTTGAGGATCAGTTGAAACACGTCCACCGATTTCGTTCTCAAGCTGTAGTCCACAAGTACGGAAAGTGTGGGTGTCTTCATCGCTCTTGGCGAGAAATCCTGACTGCTTTCGACGAAGACAGAGAAGCCCACCATCATGAAGGCGGAGAGAACACAAACCGATCGCCACAGCCGCACGTACAGGGGAGTCGCCTTGATCACGTCCGCCACGGCGAAGAAGATGGCCTGGTATGACACCAAGGCCATGTAGGCGAGCCGCGATGCGATGTGATAGTGGTACTGCGAGACGTGGTCGAGTTTTATACAGGGAGTAATGAGCAGTGCGGCGCCGGTGATGAGCAAGGTGTCGGACACGGAAACACCAACGTTCTGCAGAGCGGCTTTGTTTAGGTGCACAACGCGGTTCGCATACAGTCGGACGAGGCACTCGCGAGCCGGAAGGGGTATGATGAGCGTGAACAGAGGACCGAGAACGCGAGAGCGAACGAAGCCGAAGGCGGATCGTACGTGACCCACGACAACGATGTCGACTAGAGTCTGATGCTTCTTGCGACTTTCGTCATCGACAAAAAGGTAACAGTACCAGGCCAGACAGAGTGTTGCGGCAGCGTAGACAAAGGACGATGCAAGGACCTGCGAGGCGTCAGGACGGGTGCTCGAACTAGGGTGAGACGAGGGTAGCTGGAAAACAGGCTCTGCGTACCCCTCTGCCGGCCTGAATTCCGGTCAGTATCGAGACAACCATTGGCAAGACAATGTCGAGTGAGATTTGATCGTTACAAGAATTGGGAGAGACACTCACGACGCCCTGTGTGGCCCCAGTCCATGTCTGCAGGGACGTGGACGATGGATCATCGTGGCATTGCATCGCGGCCACCTCGACACAGCTGCCAAGATTGGCTTTGGGGACTGGCACAAACCACTGGTATAATGAGGAGAAATTAGACTCGCGAAAAGAGTTGAAGTGTGCGAGAAACTTGTAGCTAACATGTCAATGCCGCTGCCAGCCTCAGGACATATATATGTATCATTGAGGGCTTCAAAATCTGGCACGACAACAGTCTTCTCAACCTCGAGTCAAGTCACCTCACGGCTGTGAGCCAGGGTGCCCACAGGGAGGGTCTGCTTGCTCATCGAGGCTGAGGCTCGGGAAGATTGGCTACCTTTGCCGGCCAGGTCTGGTACAAATCGACCGTCTGGAGATACGCTCCATGTCCCTGCCATCATGGCGCAGCCCATGCCGGTAAGAGGTTTGTCGCTCACAAGAACTTCCAGGGACTCCTATGCATTCGGTGTTTGTCACCCTCGCGGCGACCCCCCTGGCATACCTCCAGGCACACAACAGGGTGCAGAGGTTCACGGTGGCGGCGGGCTGCCCTAGGAAGACCAAAGATTGGATAGCATTACGGGCGTGGACTGGCGACACCAGGCCCCTGGGGATATCACTGATGATTGATGAAGCCATCGGCTCCTGCGGGTCACTGCCAACAGCGAGAAATCCCCCGACGATTGCTGAATGTGCTGCTCACATCACGTCGGCGCGAGAAACAAAAAAAAAGGGGGGGGGGCTTCTATGCCAATTGCCGGGGAGCTACTACAAGGAGGCCATCTACCTTGAATGGTTACATGTCCAGAAGAGCCAGAGGAACTTGAAAGAACCGAGAGGGTCAGCGTGGTCGCTGAAACTGCTGGGTTCAGACCGCCCCCGTGCCCAGAGGCAAACTCCCGGGGGGAAATGTTGGAGGAAATTTTGTTTGTTTGCTCCAGTCGTGCGGCTGGACACATGACTGCCGCAACTTGCAGGACTGGCTACAGACAGGGCCGGCTACTGCTGGGATAACATGAACATTTGATGACCTCCAGTCATGTTGATGCACCAGAGTCCAGACGGCCAAGTGCCCTGAACTTGCTGGAGCAAGGCGTGCCCGCCAGCAGCATCGCATTCTTCCGGCGGCGATGGCACCGAGCTGGGGCCCATTGCAAGTCAAGTCGTGCAGGTCGTGGGCAGGACGGCCTGCATGCACGTGGGCAGGGCCACGGATGCGATCCGGCGTCTGGTCTGATGGGGGCTTGTGGGTGGCTGCGGCAAGTTGAAGTCGACAACGCCGGTCAAGGGAAACCGTCACGTTCCAACGACTGCTGGACTCGTGCTGGAGCCAGGCCCGGCTCCGGGGTCCACACGTCTTGCGGGCAGATGGAGCGGCCAAACACTCACTGCCTGCACCTTTCTTCGCCTTGTTGTTGTTGGTGGTGGATGGGCAGGCGGTATTGACGTTATTACCGGTTACTTGGTAACGGGTCGTCAGGGTTCTATTAATGTTCTTCCCTGCAGTCAACGCGCCACCAACGGTCGCGCCGACAGGCACCGCAGCAGCAGACCATCATCCATCGCCAGGCGGGAACGCGGCGTCGACTCAGCCGGCACGGGGCGCCGAGCCTGCACAACGAGAGACGCATGGACGGCACGGCCGGCACGGCACCAGACGGCACGGCACGGCACCCCGGCCTGGGCAAAGCGGGCGTTGGAACAAACATGAATCTGCGGGCGCCGCCAGTTGAGGCGTAGTGCCCCTTCAGCTGGGAGACGCAGTCTGGTGACACCAGCAAACACTCCATTTGATGTCACTGGCAGTGCCCGGGATGAGGGGCGAAGCTGACGCGTCTTTGCCTTTGCCGCCGCCGCCGCCGGGGAACATGTACGAGTATCATCCGGCCGGCCGTCCGTCCGTCTGGCCGGTGCCATGCCACCAGACCACAGCAATCAGCCGGGACGGGGGCGGACATGGAGGTTGGCTGGCACCAGGCGCGCGCCGGGCTGGCCGGGCAAACAACAATAAATGACCATGTTTCACCCGGAGTCGCCGCCGATCCGCAGCGAGCCCCTGCTGCTGCTGCTGCTCCTACTGCTGCGGCTGGCCACGAACATCTCGCGTGCCCCCGCGTGCGACCCGCATACATGCATGCATGCATTATTGGCCTGTGTGCGTTGGTCGACTGGATGCTCCGCGGTTCGTTTCTGACTGACAAACAAACAACCATGGATATGTGATGGGAGCATTGGAGCGCGAGGCCAGAGTACCTTGTCCATGTCCAGTACGGTGGCAACTTTGACGTCGGATCAAACAAATCTCTCTCCCACCAGACTGGGCCTCCAAGCTTGCGGGCCGCCACCACATGCAGCGCATTGTGGAGGGGGAGGGCCGCCGGGCTGGCACCAGACTTGACGGGGCGCGCCGCCCAGCCTCGACGCCGCAGAGTTCTGGTCGCAGCCGTATGTACCACCACATGCACCTAGTACGTTCATGTAGACTCCGTTCTCGTAAATAGAGAAGCCCCATTCTCGGATCCGATCAACCATGTATTCATGTGAATAGATACCTTCGGAAACCGGCGCCGTGCGTGTGTGTAGTGGCAGCGCCCCGACATGGACGGTCTGGACCATCAATGACATGGCGGCCATCATGGATGCACCGGACCGGACCAGTGACGTCTGGCCTCTTGGGCCGCAGCGCCGAGACTCACTCGAGACGCAAGGACGTCCCGCGACACAGCATCACGGTTGTCTTCAATCTTGTCCTCGCTCGCACACGGCACCCCCTGACGAGCAGGTCCCGCCCGTCTGCTGCCATCGGGACAGTACATGTACCTTTACCGAGGTGGCGCGTCACGGACACGGGCTGTGTTCATGTTGCTGCACTGGGGCACATGCAGTGGGCAACCGGTGGCGCTCCTTTGCATCCACTCCCCCAAACAAGAGGAAACGCATGTGCATCGTTCTTTGTCGCCAATTCACCATGGGCCCCCGTCTGGTCCAAGCCAGCTGCTGGGGCCGGTCGCATATGTCTCCCTCCCTAGAGCGGGCCGCTTTCAATGCCTTCACGGAGCTATGCTATTTTAAACATAAAGGCAATCTTACTCTCATATAGTCGCCGTAGATATAAAGGGAAGGCATAATATCCAAGGTAAAGGCGTCTTCTTGATTTCTCTCTGGTATCGCAATAGTAAACCGATATAGCATCGAGCTATCAACGCGCATCACTCTCGCCAACGCCTCAGGCGGTATAAATAGTGCACTTGACCCGACATAGACTGGAGCCTAGAGGCAATATAGATCATTAAGGTATTCCGGATCCAAGTTAAGAGCATCAACTTAAACATCTACTAATCTAATCAATCGGTACCGACTAGATGCGCCTCTCTCATTTTAGCCATATTATTACTCTTACCCTAGCCCTTGCGGCATCCGCTTTTCGTATCGAGTGCAACAAAGAAGTTAGTTGCAGCGGGGGTTATCATGGTCTCGAAATAAGCCGGGTGATGCGTATGCTAATGGCACGGCCCACCCGCAAAGCTGTGAGACATAGGTATAAGAATGGAGAGCGTATATTCTGTATAATGCTAAGGGAGGAGTTGAAAAAGCCTCCTGGATACTGTGCCTGGTTCGAGGGTATGAAGCAGCCGGACGGACTTTTCTTTGAAGCTTCAGATATGGCGTATGAGGCTGCGGATAAGTGTGACGGGTGTTCAAAGGTATTCTTTGATAATGATCCAGGATATCTCGTTATTGCTCCGGTTAAAGATAGGCACGGCTGCGACGGATCGTGCGTGGGGTAGGCGACGGAAGAAATATATTCTATGACCTACTAGTGGATGATGTCTAATAAGAGGTTTGTCCCTCACGAGAACTGCCAGGGACTCCTATGCATTCGGTGTTTATTACCTACGTAGCTTCAACCCCCCTTAGCATCCCTCTAGGCACACGGCAAGGTGGGTTCACGGTGGCGGCGGGCTGTCCTCGGAAGACTAAAGATTGGATGGCATTACGAGCGTGAACTGCCTGATACTAGACCGCGGGGATGCTATTGATGAAGGACTCTATGTCGGCTCCTACGGGCTACTGCCAACAACCATCAATCGTGCGAGGAGGCCACAAGCATCTACATGGGTTGCGTGTCTAGGAGACTGGAGCCAAAGGAAAAGAACCGGGAGGGTCAGTTTCAAGTGGTTGCTGGAACTGCTGGATTCAGACGCCAGAGGCAAACTCAGACGAAGTGTTGGAGGAAATTTGTTTATTTGCTCCAGTCGTGGGCTCGGCTGGGCAAGGCCATGGATGCGATATGGATCCGGCGTGGCTGCGGCAGGTGAAAGTCGACCTGTCGTCGGTCACGGGAAACCGTCACGTTTCATGTCAACAACTGGACTCGTGGAGGCCCGGCTCCAGCGTCCACACGTCTTTCTTGCTGGCAGGTGAAGCGGCCAAACACTTGCCTGCACCTTTCTTTGTCTTGTTGGTGAGTGGGCAGGCGGTAACGTCGATACTTGGTAGCGGGCCGCCGGGGTTCTGTCGTGCAGTCATCAAATTGAACCAGACGCTGCCAGCAAGTTCCAACCGTCGCGCCGACAGGCACGGCACCATCCTTCATGGCCAGGCGGGAACGCGGCGGGCGTCGGCGGCCTCAGCCGGCAAGGCAAGGGGCGCCGAGCGTGGCCAGAAACACATGCACGGCACCGCCCCGGCCTGGGCAAAAGCAGGCGTTGGAAGTTGGAACAAACATCTGCGCTGTAATTCGTCTCACGCCAGCTTGCATGTGCTGTAGGGGTTGACGTGTTGTTTCAACTCAACCCCCCATGGGTTCTTCCACGGCCCGTGGGGCGAGTCGCCATCAAATGTTTCCTTCGCCTTTCTCGTCTGGCCTGGTCTGATGCTGTGCTCGATCGCACACGGCACCCCCCCCCCCTGACGACTCACGAGCAGGTCCCCGCCCGCCTGCTGCGATCGGGACAGTACCTTCACCTACTAGTGTGGGCGCTTCACAGACTCGTCAGGCTCAACTGTGTTCATGTTGCGCGGCACATGCAGTGGGCGTGCGCCCAGTGGCGCTTCTTTGCATCCCGCAAAACAAGAGGAAACGCACGTGCCTTACCCGTTGTCGCCTCTCCCGTATGATGTATCACCATCGCCCCCGCCCAAGTCAATTGCTGGTGGCGGTCGCATCCCCGCCCCTACTCCCTGGGGCGGGCGGCGTTCAATGCCTTCACTAATAGGCTGTCTCCTATCGCCTGGGGCACCGTATGAACCGCCCGACCACTTGCCCCCTGTCCCTGCCCTGATATCTCGCCCCTGGGGCATCGCCTCCTGAGGGTCCTGTAACTGGCTATATACCACATGTAGGTTCCTAGGCATCTTGGGTAGGACCGTGCATCGTGCATGCTCATCCTCCGTTCGGGGGTTTGAGCTATGCTATTTTTATGCCAAGCCCTACTCTTACATTGTCGTAGATATAAGAGGAAGGAATGATTCCTGCGGTAAAGACCCCTCCTCGATTTCTCTTTAGTATCTCTACCTTTACCTGATGTAGTATCGAGCTATCAATATCTATTACTATCGCCAATAAGTAGACCCAAGCCTAGAGGCAATATAGATTATCAAGGTATGCCGGATCCAAGAGCATCAACCTAAATATCTACTAATATGATCTATTGGTACTAGATGCACCTCTCTCAGTATGGCATTGCTGCTACTCTTGCCTTCGCCTTTGCAGCATCCGCTTATCGTATCGAGTGCGGGGACGACATTTGCAACGGGGGTTATAAAGGAACACGCATAAGCGCGATTTTGCAAGATGCGGCTCGAGGAGCAGCGCAAGAAGTACCTCATACGGGATTTAAAAACGGAGAGAGAATATTCTGTGCGCCCCTGGGGATATACCGCCAAAACGATGTTCGTGGATATTGCGGCTGGTTCGACGGAATGAAGCAGAAGACGGCTGATGCCGTAGCGGCCGCGCAAATGGCGATAGCGGCCAATAAGAAATGCGACGGGTGCGCAAAGGTCTACTTTGATAATGACCCCGGATATCTCATCACTTCCCCGGTTCTAGATAGGCACGGCTGCGACTTCTCGTGCGTGAGGAGAGACCACTCAAAGGACCCCCCCAATCTAGTAATTTAAATAGAGTAGGGCTATTATTTGAACATTAGGGGCAATAATCGTCCTGTGGCCATTGATTTAAAGCGCAGTGTTACATACGAGCGGTAACTTAAATAATTCGGCATCATGCATGGACGATGCATAGGACGATGTATGGGGCGATATATAGGGCGATGTATTGCTATCTCAGCGCCATGGACATACTGCATTAGTGTCGATCGGCTTTCGCTGTCGGGTGAGCCAGACAAGGAGCAAGGGTCCATGTCCAAACGCTGCGGCGTAGTTATGCCTACGAGCCGGAGTGAGATGGACGCAGACATGTGTGCAAGTGTACATAGCTAAGCACCTACCTACTTACCGACTTGGTGTTCCTCTTGCCTCGACCTTGGCCCGTGGCGTTGTGCCCGTTCCGCGTCATCTGTTCCGGGCTCGGCCCATGCTGCGGACACACCCCCGTGACTCAACAGTGAACTGCGCACAATGGGCAAGGTTTCGCCGTCAGAGCTTCCAGACCACGTCAATGACCTGGCTGATGTGAAACTTGCCCCAAGAAAGGGTCTGTGGACGGCACATACAGGTCCTACTCATAGCATGATGAAAGTTGGGGAGAAATGACGAAACGCGTCTGGTGATAGGCCCCTCGCCGAACGTGATCGACGATTCGCATACGCCCGGCAAGTGGACGGTCAGCCATGCAGGGCTCGGGATGCATGCATTCGGCGTTAGAGTGATAGGAAAGCCCGTGTTCGTCATTTTAACGGCGCAAACTTGACGCTGATGCACGGCCCTATGGTTCAAGGTCGTCTCAATTTCGCAATCACCGACGCCAGCCTATAAGTTAGTCCGACGGCTACGGGTTGCACATTCATAGCGCCGTACCTGCCACTGTGCTCCGGCTGGTGAGTAGCTCGCCGCGACGCTGAGTAGTGGCGCCTAGCATAGTGGATGTGCTATACTCCCGGTCCGGCCGGGCCGGTAAAGGGTTGACTTGCCGCCGTGGCCGCCGTGACCGCCATCGTCGCCGTGACCGTTATGAGCACCGTGGCCAACGTAAGCGTCGTGATAATGGTGACCGCTGTAACTTGCCGCTGTTAGCAGGTCCATCGATGTGGAAATGGGGAGGTAAGTGCCTGAAAATAGGAATACTGATCTGTGAAGGGGTCATTTCCTTGAAGTCCAGGAGACAAGATTTATCAATGCCCAATACGAGGTTTGCTGGTACTGCTGGTGAATCTGCGGGGATTTGCGTCTTGTTCGAATACGCATATATGACCAGACCCAGGGAATAGCCGCCGAGGCAGTAGTTTCGTTGCAAGAAGGGATGCTGTAGAAGGAAAAGGGAGACTTGAAATGACTATGCTATGTGTGAGAGAGAATCCCTTGCATTAAAGCAATATTCGAGGCCTCTACAAAGGCTGTATGTCCAAAAGCGAGGAGACACACTATGTTGACGCAAGTTGGGAGACCGGATTAGATTCATGAAACATGAATGCAGTGCACAAAACGCGCGACAAAAAGACAAGGTTCTCTTCATCAATAGATACAAAAGACCCCGTTCCCACACTCCTCACATAGTTGGGCCGCGGGGGGCTAAATATGTAAAGCGAAAGGCCAACGCAACCACGAACATAAACCTCTAGCCCCTCAAGCCTTGCCGGGCGCGATCGAGCTACTGCAGTCCCTTCTTAATGTTGTCGTACTGAGAGTTGGGATAGTCGAGGCAGTTTTGCGTAGAGTCCACCTGGCCAAGCGAGGTCTTGCTGGTCCCAATGAGCGAATCGGCGCCCTTCTTGTCCGAAGATGCCTCCCAGAACATGCTGCCGCCGAGGCCGAGGCCCTTAAGGTATGTCACCTTGGTCTTGATCATTTCGGGGGGGTCATAGGAAATGAGCTCCTGCGTCGACGAATCGTAGGTGTAGTAACCCTTGGCGACATCGTCGTAAATGAGCTTAGCACCTGCCTTGGGTAGAACCTTGTAATCCCACAGTCCAGCTTCCCAAGAGCCACTGCCAACACCGGTGAATGGCTTCCCAATGCCAGCCGTCTTCTGGAAGGACCGGCCATAAATTGGCATGCCAAGGACTAGCTTGTTCGCCGGGATACCGCCGCTGATATAGCCCTTGACGGCCGAGTCGGTATCGAAAGGCGTCGCATTCGGGTTCTGCGGGTTCTGATACAGGTTGGCGTCGTGTCCGCTAAAGTTGCCCCAGCTGCCCGCAAAGTCGTAGGCCATAAGGTTGACATAGTCAAGGACCTTGCCCATATCTCCAAGATGGAGTTTCTTATAGTGTTCCGGTCCAGCGGGTGCGGCGATGGAAAGTTGAAAGTGATAGCCTTTGGCATATTGCGCTGAATAGGCATCGAGTTCGTCGCGAACGGCTTTCAGCAGGAGCACGTAGTTTGCGGCTTGCGTGTCGTCGGCCGGATATTCCCAGTCCACGTCGATGCCGTCGAAACCCCAGTCCTTCATGAAAGTCACTGCAGACTTGGCGAATGTCTTGCGAGTGGCGGCAGTGCTAGCAGCGGCGGGGAAGTTGGTCGACCAGGTCCAGCCACCAATCGACAACATAACCTTGAGCTTGCGGTTGGCTTTCTTGAGCAGGTACATTTGCTTGACGCATCCGTAGGCATTATTGCCGACATCGTTCCAAGCTATGTCCAGACAGTCATCAGTGCACCATCCAAATTAGGGGATTATCGCTATACGACGTACAGTCATTAGGATAATGCTTTTCAAGATCAGCGTAGGTATCGCCGGAGTAGCTGTCGCAGCGTCAGTACATGTTGTGATGTAATGTGATGACGGGAAACGTACACAGTCCCGTCAGCGCGGAGGTTCAGGAATGCATAAAATACGTGGGTGATGTCCGCTGCGGGAAGGTCTGCTGGCTGGAAGTTGCGTCCATAAATGCCCCTGAGCTAGGGTCAGTCTGGTTGAGCTATCTCCTCATGTAGCACTGGTTGAACGTACCAGTTGACAAAATAGACCCCGTTGGCCGAGCCGCTGGCTCGCTTGGCAACGGCGACGCCGTCTTCATTCGGAATCGCAGCCGCTGATACCAGTGGTATCGCCTGCAGCAGGCCCAGAGCGGCAACGCACCGCATCAAAGAACGAAACATATTGAAGAGTTGACTCAAAAGGGCCAAAGGAGCTATGAGAGTCCAAGAATGGAAAGGGTAGGAAACAATGTCGGCGCTCGTTGGATAGTCTTCATGTTGTTGCCGATCAGCGGAAGGCGGGAAGCATTATATAGCCCTTCTGTCTGGCCCCAGCTCCCAGCAGGATCATTGATCTCCTGTGCTGGGAGCAGAAATGGGGGCGAACAGACTAGGGGCAGCCTTGTCAGTGCTAGATGAATCATCGAGACGAAACGTTGCTCTTCTGATACTGCGAAGGGCTTCCTGCTCATCTGAACTCCTCCGGCGCGTGTGCCTCAATGACCGGTTCTGGGCTGAGGACTGTGGGGGGCCCATGAGACCTGTTGCATACTATACTCGGGGCTACTGTAGGTGCCAAGGTGCCCAGGTGGTCGCAGGCTGCATATTTGTTTTAGGGGCCATGACCCCTGGTTGTAGGGCTCATACGTCGTAGTCGCCGCCAAACGTACGCCACTGTGGCCACTGTGGCTATTGTGGCGAGACCAGTCACAGCGTCATACAGCCCCGTGAAGAGAGGCCACCAATACTGCTATACAAGTATAAGATGTTTGCCCTCACAGACGAGGACATAGCACAGGCAATTGTCAGTCTCCCCTTTTGCTCCTGCAGCAGCCCTGCTTGCAATACGATCGTACAAGGAGAGAGCGACGCCCGGACTCGGCCAGATGGAGGCACTACATCGCTGTCGGCCGAGACCAGATCTCTCCGCCATGACTGGGTGAAAGCTCCGTCTCTGCCCTTGCACCGAGTAGGCAGGAGGTTATCCTGGCTTGATGGCTTGAGTTACATGGGATGGGGTCCGTCAAGTTCCTGCCCCAGCCAGAGCAACATCAACCAGGTACCTTACCTACCTACACGTACACGTAGGCCCCCATGGCCCCCTCCCAGGGGCCAGGGGCATCGTGGGGTGAGTTCGTGGAACACCAGACCACCGGGTAGCTCGCTGCAGGACCGCGCCATGGAGGATCATGGTCCTGTGCTGGCAGTGGACATGTCGATCAGCGGCACTGGGGCTTCACGTGCACTTGCACTCCAGCCGTCGCGCGCGCGGTTGGAACAGAAGACTTGCAGAACGCAGGGCTGCCAAGCGCCAAATTGTCGCATCAGACGCTTCCTATTCATTCTCTGGCACTTGCGCTGGCGGCGGCGCAACACACACGCACACCTTGTACACGGTAACACGGCCGTCTGGTATCAGCTCCATGTCGTGCGCGCAACGACGATGGATGGATGGACACCAAGCAAGTGCAAGGAGAGCAGGCACGCGGCAATCGCCGAGATGGAATACATGGTGAAAACATACGCCTATGTGCCGAAGATCAGATGGCACCATGGGCACCATGGGCCGGCCCCCTGGATGGGACGCCTTCCCCCACCGAACGAACAGCCGCGTTTCTCGAGGCCACTCTACGCGTCCTGTAGCACGCCGCACGAACGCTCCAATCTCATGTCGCATTTCGCGGGGGAATCTGCCCCGATGCGGCAGTTGGGTCAGACAAGAATTAGCTATCGCCGGGCCCGGCGGGGGTGGACGATGAGGCGCGTGGCCGGCACGCGGGATGCCATGCCAGGTACCGTGCGCCGGGGCGGTTCAATTGAACGAACAAGGGGGGTGCTATGTATGTGCGCGCGCAGGTTACAACGTTACCAGGCCCTGGGGACCGGTGCCGGTGCCGACAAGTTGGCCAGCTGGCTTTCGGCTCCAACCCTGTCAACCCCTAACGTACCTGATAACATACATACCTTGGGTACACGCTAGTTACCTAGGTTCCGCCTTATCGCAGGCGACAGACCACGGCGTGTGCGGTATTATCTTGGATACCTACCTAATAAGGCGCCGCGCCTTGCCTGGTAGGAACCGTACCCCAGGTAGGGCACCGTGGTTATGTGTGCGGACGTCGTCCAGAGACGGTAGCCCATACATACATACATACTACGTGGGTGGTCGCAGGTGACCACAGTCAGATGTGCCTGCAGGTGACCGACCATCGGGACCGTCGCGCGCGGGCCTGCCCATTTACGCGCCCGATTGGGGTGGCATATGATCTCTCTCAAGGGCCAGGTTCCCAGTTCCCGCCCCCCTTCTTCAGTCCGCAGTCCGCAGTCCACAGTCCACCGTCCACAGAAAGGGAGCTCTATGCTGTCGGACTTGGACAGGCAGGTGATGCTTGAGGCAATGCTCATGTCGTTCGTCCATCTCGCCAGCGCTGGCCGGTACCATGCCATGTCCACTCCGCGCCCGGCGCTTATTATGTTGTTCAAGACTGGAGGACCCCGTGGGTTCGCCTGACCGAGGCCATCCATGCAATGGTTGCTCACAAGCGCATGGCCGTGCAACATCAGAGTGCCCAGCTAGCCTTGTCGCGCGAGGTGCCACGCCCCCGTTCGGCACTGCTGAGACGAAATGCATGTGGCTCCAATTGGCAAAGTGGGCGGCCAACTCCATAACGCGTACGACGTATATGGGAGCCTCACCCTATCTCCTGCAGAGGCTGCTACAGTGCTACCTCTCCACGGGCACAAAGCCGCCCATCCGCGCAGCTTCGAACGTGGGGTAAGTCAATCAGGAAACGCACCCCCCCTTCATGTTGTGCCCCACGACTTGCGACTGTCACCCTCGCGAGTCTCTCGAGCTCCCGTCGACGAGACGGAAGGGTCGGCGACAAGGGCATCTGCTAGCGAGCGTTGCAATGAATGCCAGCAGCATGAGAAAAAAAAAGATCACTTGGACGACACTGAGTCTCCTCCATCTTCCACCAACCACCATCACCAAGCTCAACAAATGTCAAAAAGTCCCGACGTGTGCGCGGGCTGGCTGCCTGGGGCCTGCCTCGAGGAACGACGCGAAGGGAGCTCGTTTAGCCACTGTCGTGCTCCGATGGCATGGTATCTAGTATCGTGTGTAAGAGCCCAGTCATCCTGGGCACGCGAGGGCACCTACAAAGGGCATGTCCACGCGGTCCGGCGCAACCGCCTCCGATAGCACTACATGCATCAAATGGTGGCAGAGGGGCGGGGCCGCGTTCAAACGTCTCATCGCTGATCGCACGGTAGTCTGGTCGTGGCTATTTCTGATGCGCCCTCGCATGGGAACACACTCGCAGGCGCGGACGTTCAGGCCGATGCGTGTCCTGGCCGTATCGCGCCGCGCTCTCCTCGTGCTGCGCCCGACGTGACGCGAACGTAGGTCGCCGTGGTGATACCTTAGAAGCTGTCCGTAGGTAGCGTTCGTCAAAATGTGCCAGCGTGACTGTCCAGGCATGTCGAACAGACTACGTTGATGAGGCTCAGTTGGGCTCGTGAGGAGAGTTATTAGTCGACAAGCATCCTTGCCCGACGCTACCGTGACCATCAAAAGGTGCAAAATGTCTCTTCTATCGTCCATCACAAGCATCACGGGAGCTACATGCATGCAGTGCCAAACGGAGCGCATGGGGATTCAGTTTTACTACCGGATATGGGCGCCAGCTGGAACTGGTTGTAATCATAGGCGGGTCGTGTAGGACCGCCTGTATCCTTGGGAGTTGCCTCCAGGTGCCTCGGGAATGAGTGCCCTCGGCAGGAGTGCGATCCCCGAGCACCCCATTTGACAGTCCCAAAGCCAGGGTCATCTTCACAATACTCTCCACTAGTAGTGTCCTTGACTCGACTTGCACATCTGCATGGACGATTCGGACTGTTCGCGTGGAGTGTATATGTATGGTGGTTTTCCACGAACTGGCTCTGTTGCAATAAAGTTTCGGCCAAGCGGCTGCATCCTGTGCTGCATATAGATATAGCGGCCTTGACTCTTGACTATCGGGATTATAGTTGCCACTAAATGCCACTATGGCGACGCCACTCGCAGCGTCATATAGCCTCTTTAGAGGCCACAGTATTGTATATATATTGAAGGGGAGGGTTTCTCACGGACATATCAACGTACAGTCAATGCAAGTCTCCCTTTTCTTCATGCGGTAATCCTGCTTGTAACAGGTTTCTAAAGAACAGCAAAGTGTCGTGTCATCATGCTTTTTAGCAGTCTACGAACAGTTCCTGTAAGATTCTTAAGCTGGCGCTTCCAACCCGAGACGTCGTCAATCGGTCAACTACAAGTATGAATGGTTGTCACATTCTGGAATGGCGCATGCCATCAAAGCAGTCAGCGGCGCGGCATGAGCGCATCTAGGCTAATTCTAGTTCATTATATCTGTATGGTATCTTAAAGTCATACTATCATCGCACCGTGGTCGCTTTCGTCTTGCATATAAACTTCCGCCACTATATACGCCCCTCCGTCACCATCGCAGTCCATGTCATGACAATCGGATTGAAGTCGCGCAAAAGTTTTCGGGGCCGCTTGGTATATTGCGCATAGATTGCCGCCGGACATTTAGAGAATCGGCATTGTCAGCGTGTTTTCCCAATCAATGTTGTCATCCTGGCACTCGATCCGATCCTTGCAGGTGCCGAAGACGACATCCCACAGTCGAGTCTGCTTGCCGTAGTTGCCACTGCTCTTCCAACCCTTCCGGTGATGCAAGTCATGATCTTCGATGACGAGTTCGCAGTTGAACCAGCGCAGAAGAGGGCTGAACACGTTAGGCGGCGACGTATGGATGCGCAGCCCGCTATGGCCGGCAACTTCGGCAAAGACGACGTATTGGTGGCAAATCCACCACTCGTAGAAACCCATAGGCATGCCCATAGCCTTCATCGAAAAGTAGGTGAGCAGTGGAATACCGAGGATGTCGAAGAACTCCTGCTCCGTGTCGGCGTATAGGGTCAACAGCGGGTTTGGGTGCTTGGTCAGATGGTGCGTGCGATGGTACTGCCAGAGGCTAGAGACCTCGTGCATCAGGCGATGGTACCAATAGAACCAAAAGTCGAGAATGATGCCATATAGACCCGCCTCAATAGGCAGCCAGAGCCAGTTCATGTCTGCGGGTGCCTGGCTGTATCGGTAGCTCAGGAAGACGCTGGCAATGGGCCGGAAGGTTGACGTGGAGATAAGTGAGAAGACGACTTTCTTGACACCGACGTCAGGGACGCCATCGCGCTCGTGAGCATCGCCGTCTAGGAACCCGATCTGATGGCCGGTGCGGCGAAGGATATGCAGCTCATGGATGGCGATGAGCTTGAAGGCCAGGCTGTACAGCAAGAAAGCCTGGAACGCCGTAAGGTTTCGTCCCGTCCACGTGACGTAGAGGTGTTGCAAAAGGATCGGGATGACTGCATGAGACAGGACGAAGCGGTGCAGAGACCGCTCGTGCATATGCGGAACCTTTTCCGTCTTCTGGTGGACGGGGATGGGCTTGTCGAGGTGCGTGGGATGGATGCCGAGGAGTTCGTAGAACCAGTGGTAGATGGTCCACTCCGAACGGCTCTGACTCCGCCATGTGGACTTGATCGAGTCCTTTGGGTTGGCTTGCGAGGGCGGCTTGAGGCTCTCACTCTTGGCGGACGGCCGGGCTTGAGCAGCCTGTTGGCCCTCGGTGGCCGTGGTCGTGTGGCTTGTGGACATGACAGCAGCAACAAGTTGTCGTCTGGGTTGGGGGGGCTGCGATGCTGTCGTGGGCTCTTGACTAACTACCCCATGGGGGGGGATGCGGACGGAGGTCCTGGGTTTTATATCCATCCGCCCCGCTGCGTGCCGACTAGTCCGCCTGCTCGTGCACGCATGCTGGGCAGAGTAAGCTGGCTCCAATCTGGCAACGGTATTCGCCTTCTTCATGTGATCGAACAGTGTGTGTGGTGGGCGAGGGCGGGAGGGGGCAATGCCGCAACACGGACAGACGCCAGCGTCTGCTGGATCGGACCAAAGCAGGCGAGACGAGCCCTGAGACGCCCAAGACGCTGTTCCCCAACCCCAACGGCACCAATCGTCGGCGCGAGCCCCACGTGGCCGTTGCCCGATTCGGCAGTTCTTGCGATCAAGCAGAGCGACACTCCAGCACGTCGAGGGCTCAAGCCCGCCGAGTCCCAATGACCTCATGGCGACTTGCAAGCCCAACAATGCATTCGATGCCGCGACAGCTGTCGAATGGCCTGATGCCAATCAAAAGGCGTGACCCGGGCCTCAGCCCTGGGCGACTCCGGGCTCCCGAGATGCGCCGCTGGCGCCGTGACCACGCCACTGCTGATGCCTCTTGGTATTCAATCATGATGGCCTCACCTCGAACTGATATCATCCCTGTCTCTGGGCTCACGCGCTCCGAATCCTCACGAGCCGCCACACGTCTGTCGACACGGCTCGCAGGGATGGACGGGGTGACGACTAAACGCGTCACTGAAGCACGCGTCGCACGGTTGAGAGAAGCATGGGGAACGAAGCTGCCCCTGCCGCTGGCTGTCGACAGACATGTGAAATCGCTCAGACTCTGCTGTAAACATTGGTAGTTGGCAAAAGTTTCCCCGATGGTGATAGAGGCTACGTGGTGCGTGCGCTCTCAAGGTCATGGCTGCCCTGGTTGGCAAAAGCATCAACAACAGACCGCGCCTACGGGGCGGGCGACACCTCCAGTCTCCATGCGACATGCGACTCATAGGGACACCAAGGAGCCCGCCCTCCCAAAAAAAAAATACCCCGAAGGCGCCACCCGATTGACTTGCGCTTGAACATGGGTAGGGGGATCGCGTCTTACTCGTACATTCAAGGGACTGGCGGGCGCACACGCTGGGAGCCTGTCGACCCTGGGTCCAGGACTCCAGGAGCCACTCCGCTGGATCTGGATCAGCCGGAGTCGGACACGGAAGTTGCCCCGAAGCGGCGCTCCAACTGCCGGCCCACTCCCGCTCCATGCCCGAACAACGACAACCCTTGCCACAACATGTGCATCCAGTCTTCATCAATTGATGTTTCCTTGATGCCAAATCCGACCAGCTCCCAACATTTTCCATACGAGAGCAAACGTTGTGGTGACAAATGTCGTTTCATTTACATGTGCTTGCCTCGACTGTGTCATGACAGCACAGCAGTTGAAGACAAAACCGCTAACAACACAGTCACACAATCCTGCTGCTTGGAAAGACTCCAGGTCTAAGGAGCAGGGAGAATAGCTGAAGGTTGAACTGTTGCCCCCTCTCTAAGTATACAAAGAGTAGTTCAAGATACGGCAAAACATCGAGACGTGGCCATGTTGAGTTATCTCGGGATGACCCCAAGCTTCTTCAGCGTTGTACGCCGCTTCAATGTTGATGACGAGCCGCAGCCTCGGGGCTTCAGATCCTAAAACAGCCCAACTGAACCAACTCACAAAAAGCCCCCGTAGAAGGCCATGTACACATTCTGCCCGAGGAGAGCCTCATTCGACTCACGACGGTTCCAAGCTTGCGCGCCATAGCATCGAATGTTCAACAACAAGATCGCCATGAGACTACATCCTTTGCTTCTAACAAGCCGGAGCCTTGATAATCATGCTTGGACGCGTGAACAGCTTGCGCACTCGTCTGACTCACAGCTCTCCGCCAAAGATCCTGATTCGATTATTGGCTTCACTTTCTGGACACGGCACATGCAACGTGGCCACTATGCAGGAGCGGAACCAACAAATGGGTCCGTTATGACGAGTCCTAGCTTCGTCGCCGCGTAAGCCTCGTGAATGACCAGAGAATCGTTTGGTCGGACCTTTGACATGTGAACGTAGACGCGTTTAGTGCCGCGTACTTTCAGATCCTGATGCGACTTGCCCGCGTTCGGGGGGCTTCCCTCGCGAAACATGAGTGGAACAAGCTTAGTCTATGGATGTACAGTACGAGGTACTCCGTTGTGTACTTGGAGTTTGGGAGCCTTGGTGCCACGGTCTGGTCTCGTGGCATGTGTGACAGTGGGCGGACAAGGATCATCGTCGCCCGAGGGCCGGTGTGGAGTCGTTCGCAGACACGGAAAGAATATGTAAAGTGCATCTTTTCCTCTCTTTAGGATGGATGGCGACATGAATACATGATGCGTCAGTTTCAGCGCAGAATACAATGACATGCAGCCGGCGGCTTCATCTGCCCGCGACGCCGCGGTGATTCCACGTCGCTGTTTCGGCATGGAACCTGCCTAGACTGGTGTTGCCATGACGGGTCCCGTCAACTATCTCCCAATACTTTCTGCCTCCACTCGTCGTTGATGTTTCTATAGTCATCTGCGCCGTAGGGACTGAGCATTTCGGATAAAAAGCCGGCCTTCCTGTGGGGATCAAGTCCCAGGTCTCGTTGCAACAGATCAAGATACGGAACAGCGTCGAAAATGAAACACGGCGCCTTGTTCCCCCAGTCGACCGGGTAGCGCCACTTTCCGAAGCGATTGTGCAAGGCGGTTTCGTAACGCACCCTGCCCAAGGCTGCTTCGTCGCTCGCTGCGGCGCCGGGGTCATTCTTCAGAAGACCGGAAAAATAGGCGGAAACCCAGAGTCCTTGAATGTGAGCAGTGAGGGTATTGCTAAAGTTGCCGACAATCCCGACAAAAGCAATATCGCGGGGTCGGAGAAAACGCGGGGATGGTGGCACGATGAAGTGATACAACATGAATGGCGTGAGTCCGTTGTACGGCGTGGTCGCGTCCTCGGGATTGACTACGAGGCCCTTCTGTTCCGCGAGCGGAACGTAATCCTTGTTCCACACCTCCTGCTTGCGCAGACGCGGGAACCTCGTCAGGATTTCTGTGTCGACCTGCGCTTGAACATCGTGCTGGTTGGCAAGATCATCCGTCGCTGCCGTGAAACTTTCCTGCTGCAAGTGAGGGACGCCAAGCTCAGCAGCAATGCCCTCCGGAAGGAACTTCAGAGGCGGGACTTGCTTCCATCCGGTATGAGCGAGGATTGCATCCGACTTGAACGAAGTGCCGTCGGAGAGATGAACCGTGCCAGGTGACAGGTGGTCGATCTCTCCAATGTGGATGTCAACATTGTCGTCTTTGACAAGGTCGAAGAAGTCGGTCTCGTAATTAAGGATGCTGAAACTTGGGCCAGTGAACATGGCACTTGTCCAAGGCTTCAGCTTTGCGGTTTTCGGGTGAGAGTCATAGTCGTTCCTCTGGATCACGTCGTTGCCCAGTATCTTCCAAAAGCAGTCGACGATGAAGCGACCAATGGTTGTTTCGTGAAGAAGGCGCCGAACTCCGGCGTACCCATCCGCATCCCCCCATACGCAAGGGCTGAACCAGGTTAGGAATCGCGTATCTACGTGATAGATTAGCATGTCAAATGAGCACCCTGAATCTTTTGTAGATGGGCTGGACACACTGGCAAGTTTCTCAATCCACCTTTTGAACGGTGTGACATATGAAGGAGACATCCAGCAAGGCCCATGGCCGGATGCTGTGAAACATTGTCAGTACAGTATTGGCCGTCGATTTCTGCCGACAGCCTTGGGGGCCTTACCGCGGATCACCCAATTGACCTTGACTCCAGCCCGGACATACGAGTAGACTGCATCCCAGGAGAACTTCGTTGCGCCAAAGACAGTCACCGTCTTGGCCGTCTGCAAGGTGTCCTTGTTCTGCAGAAAATACTTTCCATGAAAAACCGGGCCGCCAAAGTGGTCCTGGCCCTCGAAACGGGGCAGGAACGCCTCGGAAGTCATGCCTGTAGCAATCACAAGGCGACGGGTGAACAGCTGGGATTGCCCCCGCTGGTCGTCAATGACGGTCAGAGTCCAGCCCCCGTTTGCATCATCGTGGTGCTCTGCCGCTAAGACCTTGGTGCTCAGGCGGATCAGGCGGTCGATGCCGAAGTTGACGGCGTATGCTTTCAGGTACGTGTTGAGAATGTGCCCAGGTATGTACTGTCCAGGCTTGATGCCAAATCTCTCACTATCCATGGGGAAATCCGGATACTCGTAGGTGCCGAACAAGTTGTTGCTCTTGAGATCAGGGTACAAGCGCTCGTCAGCCCAGGTCCCGCCGATCGACGCCTGAGACTCGAAGACTGCCAAAGAATCATCGGGCCTCGTACATCGATACTGCTTAGCAGCGGCCAAGCCGTACCATCCTGTAGCCGCCGGGCGTCAGCGTACTCGTACCCTCTCGACTGATGAGGACGCATGTGGGGTAACATCAATTGATGTCGAAAATTCGCGACGATGAAGCTCACCTGCCCCGATGACAACGCAGTCGACACGCTCCATGGTGATGGATGGCCAACCGTTTTTGGCCCCCACTCTTGGCTTCTGAGCACAAGAGACTCTGTCGTCTCACAAGCGCTTCGTCCAGACTCCTGTTTCCTGCGGGTGGAGGGTTACGGTGCTATTATAAGGCTATCAACGCAACAATACTACCTGGGAGGAGCTCAAATAAAAGACGCGGCAAGGTGAGGAGGGGTGGCAGTGGACAACCTCCACGGAGACGCACCTATCACGGTTAGTGTCGTGTTGGGTCATTTAACCTGCTGTCCAGGGTGCAGGCAGAGCGCAGTTAATATAATAAGGGGTGTCCAGCGCAGCACCCAAAGCCCCCAAGGGCACGACGTGATCCCACCATGAGGTGGGGGCTCATGGAAATTCCTTGTTCGCACCCCGGGAGAGAGCCTGTCAGATGCGCTCTGCGGGGCTTATGCTGATGCCGTGAAACTGTTGTCACTCCGACACCCCTGTCCTCAGATGTCGCTGGCTCGAAACGCAGTCATCAATTGGGGGCCAAAACGCCGTCGCGCTTGTGCCGTGGCACCAATGTTGGTAGGCCATCGAGGTGCAGACAGCAACTATAACACAACGCCAGTTCACCGTTTCTCTGCCTTTGCATGTCGTAGCCGTGTTTGTACATACGTTATAATGTGTTGTCCACGTCGTTCAACGGGCGGCCGAAGGGTCGATCAGATTGGTTAAATGGGTCCCATCCCAGCCAGCCCTGATCCTGGGCTCCTGGCCCTGTTCTGATACCCTGTCAACGTGTAACAGGCACAACCCAACTGCAGCAACTTGCCGTGTCCTGCAACCTCATCACATCGTCCGATACAAGGTTTGGGCCGCAGGCAGTGAGTGGGTGCCGGCATTTGCCCGACCATCTCGACGAGTTTTGTAGGCAGTCATGCAAGCGTATGGGCCATAGAACCCTCTCCAACTCTTAAATCTGCATGCCCCGTAGCTACAATCTCAGGATGGCGAGTTACCAGTCACGACCATGGAGTCTCCTCCCGACTCCACCGCGAAAGCGGCGCAAGAAGCTTTCCAGAAGTTCTCGACTGAGGCGTGGACGTTGTTGGCCGTTGGGCTATCAGTCATCCTGCTGAGGACATATTCTCGCCTCCGTTCTGTTGGCTTCAAGGGTCTCCGTTCCGATGACTTTCTCGTCTGGCTCGCAGGGGTGAGATCCACCACTCGCAAGGCTGCAGGCACACCATTGATTGACAAGCCTTCCATACAAAGGTCCTATACGCTGGAGAAACTGGCCTCGCATATTCTGTTGGGTTCCACGCCCGTGGACTTGCAAACAACGGCATGACGGATGCCCAACGAGCCGCACTGGCCCCTGGCAGCGAGGAGTACCGCTTGAGGTAAGGCGCTACACGGAAAGTGACCGCTCGTGCAGCTTGGACAAGATGCATGAAGCTAATGTTTGATGATTATTTTTGGCAGAGTGATAGGCTGCAAGATCCAACTCGCGGGTTGGTCGAGCTATTCAACTCTGTTGTGGACCTTGAAGACCTCGCTGCTCATATTTTATATACGATTGACGGTATCTAGGAACCCAAACTACGGAATCAATTTTGAAAACTCTGACATGAAAGAAGGCTGGTCTTGATCGTCATTACATGGTCCGCATATATGTCGGATTTGCCTTGCTGGCGTCTACTTGGGTCCTTGTCGAGATGAACCTTTTACTTGCTTGTCGTCCGTTCTCAAAATATTGGCAGATCTACCCTGATCCAGGTAGTGAGTAAGAGGAAGTCTCCGCGAAGTGTGGTGAACGCATTACTAAACAGTTTACCCCCGTCACGCAGATGTATGCCAGCCGGCGGTTTCGAATCAGATCATATGGGTTTACTTCGCGTTCAATGTCATTACCGACTTATACCTGATATCAATCCCGATCCCCATGTTGTGGAGAGCTACGCTCCGTCCACTGAAGAAGATCGGTCTAATTGTGTTGTTCAGTGGGGGTTTGTTCATCGTTGTTTGCGCCACGCTGCGTTGCATTCTCATTGTAACCGTACGGTCCCCGGTGGAGAATTGCAAGGTTCTTGTTGATATGCTAACGGATAGGAGGACCCTGTGAACGGCGCGCAGCTGGCTGGATCCTGGGCAGTTCGAGAAACCTTTGTTGCTGTCGTCACAACCAACTTGCCTTTAGTAGTTCCGCTACTCAAGCAATGGTTGTCATCCGCGGCTGGATCCATACCATCCCTACGATCGTCCAAGAGGTCCGACAACACGGGAACCAAGGTGAGGACCATCGGTGGCGGGGGACAGACCCAGAGTTGGCGAGGACGCGGGCCGCCGACTGCCAACCCCATCCCTACCGTCACATTCAGCGAGAGCGAAGAGAGGATAATTGGCCATGTTCAATTGCAGGATGTTGGCGAGTTGAGCAATGTCGAGAGCTCGGGCTCGGCAAACAAGATGCTCATCCGGAAGAGTATGGACCCGACGATGGTTCATGAACCTCGATTGAAAGATGACCGCGGATTTGCTTTTTCCAACGGCGGGCCATTTGAGGCTGATCGAGAACGAGCATGAGCATGTGGGCACAGCATGGGTACTTGTATGAACCTGATGTATTGGCTATCTCTCAAATTGTACCTATATCTTCATGTCTAGTAGAATACTTGGCCCTCAGCCATCCCGTTCGGAACATGTGTCTTGATAGCTTTTTAAAGATAGTACAAGCTAGAGGTCGTGCTTTCCAGGACCTTGTCAATGGCAATTATCGCGACATTGCAGTTGCCCTGCTCTCTTGCTGTCGGGGCTCGCTGCATGTGCTCAACGGTCCGGTTGCAGCCGTCTGGTGGAACGCAACCATCAAATGACAGTCCATCTTCAAAATTCATGTCGCAATCAGCACATCTCAAACTGCGTGTGCTGTGGAAAGAATTTTTCTCCGAACATTGCGTTTCTGTGCGACGGATCACGCACGCCAGCTTTTTTTGGTGTCGACCCGTTGATAGCCATGTCTTGCCGTCAAGCTGATTCTCTTGAGCCCACCAGCGGGATACGCGATCTGGCGGTAACGCATATTTAACCGCAAAAGTGCTGGCTGACTGGTGTGACTGGTGGAGATATCCGCCGGTGAGCCGTGGTTAAAGTTGCCATCCGTCGCTTCTTTTATGGGGCGTCCCGGGCCTAGTCAGGGACGGGGCAATTCTCGTGGATGTCGCCATTTCGACAATGATGGTGTACTCTGGTGGGGCACCTTGCCAGATATGATGATCGCGATGGCTCTTAAAGACGAGGTCTTCAGTCATGATGGCCGCGGTCAAAGACACGAGTTACTTCGCCATTGCATAATCCTCCACACTTGACGGCGACAAGAGAGAGCGATGGGTAAGGAACCAATCTCGCCTGCCGGCTCGGCCGCACAGGACCTCTCTGGGCTCGAGTCCGGATCCAACCACACGAATCCTGTCAAGAGAGTATGGTATCGAACGACTCTATTCAATGCATTCGTCATAGGCATCGTCGGATTCCTCGCTCCCGGGCTATGGAATGCCATGAACGCCCTTGGAGCCGGCGGAGCGCAAGAGCCTTTCCTCATCAATGCCGCCAACGCGTTGGTATTCGGGCTCATGGGCTTCCTGTGCCTTTTCGGGGGTCCGATTGCCAACCGGATTGGGTTGAACTGGACCCTCCTCCTCGGCGCAGTCGGTTATCCAATTTACTCAGCCGGCCTCTACACCAACAACCGCTTCGGCAATGTATGGCTGGTCCTCGTTGGCGCAGCAACATGTGGAATTTCGGCGGGCCTGTTCTGGGCTTCTGAAGGTGCTGTGGCACTTGGGTATCCAGAGCCTGCGAAGCGAGGCAAATACATGAACATTTGGCTCTGGTTCCGCACTGGAGGCCCCTTACTAGGCGGTGTCATCGTACTCGCCCTGAATCACAGCGCCGCAGCGAAAAAGAAGGGCAAGGTCGACTCGCAGACCTATCTCATCTTCGTGGCTCTGCAGTGTCTGGCCGCACCTGTCGCATTACTTCTCTCGCCACCTGACAAGGTCCAGCGCACAGATGGCAGCAAAGTCATTGTTCGAGCCGAGAAGAGCCTCAAAGCTGAGTTCGCCGCGCTCTGGAGAGCCAGCTTGCGAAAGGACATCCTGCTCCTGCTGCCAGTCTTCTGGGCCTCATACTTCAACCAGTACAGCGGCAACTTCCAGACCTAT
This sequence comes from Purpureocillium lavendulum, assembly GCA_029168975.1. Taxonomy (NCBI): domain Eukaryota; kingdom Fungi; phylum Ascomycota; class Sordariomycetes; order Hypocreales; family Ophiocordycipitaceae; genus Purpureocillium; species Purpureocillium lavendulum. Next base: position 3,833,400 of record JAQHRD010000004.1, on the reverse strand, counting down.
TATTTCGGAGTCCGAGCTCGTGCCCTCATTGGGTTTGTCAGTAATTTCGGCACTCTTCTGTCCTCGCAGTTGATGAGCATGCTGCTGGACTATAAGAAGCTCCCAGTGCAGCGACGAATCGTCATTGGCTTCTGGTACGCCGTGGTGTGGCACGTTATCGCCTGGGTATATGGATGGGTCATTCAAGAAAAGTACACAGCTAATCCGCCAGCTTGGGACTGGGAAGATTCGGGGTTTGTCGAAGGATTCTTCGTCTTACTCCTGTGGGATTTTGCGCGCCAATCGCTCCAAAACTGGCTGTACTATTTCTTGGCTACGAAAACCGACAACATCTCGGAGCTCAGCCGGTTTTGCGGCATCTTGCGAGGCCAGGAGAGCTTTGCGCAGGCGGTGAGCTTCGGCCTGAACACAAGAAAATGGCACGGTGGGCGAGTGCCTTTAGCTGTGAACACGATACTCCTCGGTAAGTATACACACCCTGGCTACGATGGATCGGCAGCTGATATTCAATTGCGCGCAGGGCTATCTGTGTTTCCAACTTGGCTTGCCGTACGCGATCATGTGCCAGTGGAAACAGAGAAGACAGATGCAACGGGCCAGCACAGTGACGAGGATTCAACCCTGAACACTGCCACAATTGATGTACACGAAAAGAAGGAGGTGGCTGTGGCGGAGTCTGCAAGGGGCAACGGCAACGGCGTTTAACAGACAGAGGTGACTAGATCAGTTGCTACTACCGATCGTTCGCCTTCACAAAGCGACCAAGCCGTGTAGTGTGAGCCACGATGTTGACATCCAGGCAGCTCTCGAGCCTTGCCAATATTTTGACAGCCGTACGAGGGACAAGGATATCCTGGAACAGTCTCTCGAAAAATACTAGAGATTGAAGCAAGCGCAGCCTTTGGTTTTCATTTTCCTTGCGTGAAACAATACACCTGTCTTGGTGCTGCTCAAGGTTACGCCTTGCTGCTGACGGAAGAGAAAGGAGCGGCAAATCCGTAAGTTTTCCACCCCTGTTGATAGTTCTTCCCTTCTTCACGCTCTAAACGGAGCCGTCAGCCCTCATGCCCCCGTGGCCCAAGCCAACGCAACTGGTTAAAGATTGGCGCTTACCATGATCAGGCGGAAATATTTCTCGTCTATGTTCGTAGTATTTCTCCCGTAAATTGTCTCCGTCCTTCTTCATGTAAAAGGTTGCGTAGAGACTCGTTCTGCTCTTGTTCGTTTGGTTGCTCTTCGATCGATGGGCTAGGTGGCTCCCAAAGAAGAGGATATCCCCTGGTGCTAACGGGACAGTGACCCAGTCGTGACTCTCTTCCCACGCAGCGCTGATTCTGCCGCCTTGACTGAATGCAATTTCTTGACAATGTGAGCGCGGGACCACTTCCAGGCAGCCGTTGGCTATTGTAGCCTCATCAACGGCGATATTGGCAGTTATGTGATGAATTCTACCGATGTGACTGTACGCGTGATAGTCCACATGAGCATGAAAGCCGTTGCCGTTGGGCAGCTTGTAGTTGATTTTGTCTTTGAACAAGAGTATTTCCTGTTTGACGTTAGATGTATTTTGGCCTAAGAAAGTTTGTCGTAGGTTGCGGAGTACTTGTCCAGCAAGCTGCTGCAGAATAGAAGCAAGCCCGTCGCCGCAGATTAAACTTTTCCAGTTCTCATGGTAGTCGACAAATTTCTCAGTTCTCATCGCTTGCTTCTCCCCCGACGCCGTGATTTCGAAATAGGGCATCCACTTCCCCTTGTCTAGTGGCCAGTTCCTCACCTGCTCAGCCCATGTTTTCAAGTCGTCCACTGCCTGAACGAGGTGGTGTTCATGCGCCCGGAGAACCAAATAGCCATTCACCTCGTAGAATTGTAGCTGTTCCTGTGACAAGGTTGGTGCCATGGTGTCGTGTAGCTGTCGCTCATCAACACTTGTAGCACTTGACACCACGCAATTGACCAAGTATTGGGCTCTTATATGATCTTGTCGCGACATAATTAGCCCCGCTTCTTGGCCGATGCCCTCGGGCTCGGCGCCGATCAGCGATGAGAGGAGCCCCTCCGAACGGCGTTCATTCCGGGCCCTAGTCGCGTCCCACACCCGGACTTCGCCCCGGTTGGCTAACATGGCATCGCTCGAACATGTCAATAGCAAGGAAGATAAAAAATATATACCATAATCAGGAATTTCGTTGGCCTTACTATCGAATCTCATATTGACAAACGACCAAGCCCTAAATAATCCCCGACAATGCTTCGCTCAGTCGAGCTGCACGCCTCGGAGACCGTGGAACAGCTCTTCGACTTTATTCTTGCTCAGGGCAATACCGACTATCTGGGGGAGAAAGTCTCGCAGCTCGAACATTCTCTACAATGCGCAGATTTGGCTCACAGGAGTTCGAAGTATGGGTCTGATAAGGAGGTCATTCTCGGGGCGCTTCTTCACGATGTTGGACGCTTCATTCCCGCAGCAAACAGCATGCCGAAAATGATTGCCCCGAACGGTACCTATGTTGGCCGCGCAAGCCACGAGGTTCTTGGCGAAAGCTACCTGCGTCAGCTGGGCTTCAGCGAGAAAGTGTGCCAATTAGTCGGAGCCCATGTCATGGCGAAGAGATATTTGACGGCGGTTGACAAGGACTACTATGACGGCCTTAGCGACACGAGTAAAAGGACACTCAAGTATCAAGTGAGTAAACTCAAGTACTTTGGATGCAATCAACCGCTAATTTGTTCCAGGGAGGTATTTTCAACCAGGACCAAGTCAAGGAAGCGCAAAATGACCCTCTTCTGGATGCGAAACTGGCTGTGAGGAGATGGGACGACGAAGCCAAGGTCCCCGGTCGCGTTGTTCCGGGTCTCATGGAGTATATGAACATTGCGATAGAGTGTTTAATAGGTACGGTCCTGCGATTCGTGCACGGCGTCTCTTCTGATGGCCATCTAACTGTATCATTCAGCCTCTCGATATCGTTTCAACTTCCGACACCATCAATATGCCCTCCCACGGCGACCAGGACTTGTAATCGATGCAAGAAATTTGGATCAAACCGCGCTGCAGTCTTTAAGGGATACAGAGCGTCTCCCGACGATTGCCAAGGCGCTTCGGTGCGGTGCGCTGACCACGGCGGCGTGCCCCAACTCTGCCCATCACGCTTCCTGCAACCGCAATTGTAGGAACGGCAATATGATAGATGCATTGTCTGGACGTGGCGTACGGATACAGGTACTCAGCACGCAGCCCAGACATCCTCAGCAACCTGACAAAAGCTTGGACGAGGACAGCCACCGGAACGGTCAGCCACCCGACGTGCACCGACTCTCGAGATCACAGCAGGACATGCAAGAGGGTCATGGCGAGTCTTCAGACATCTCAATTGTCTCAAAAGCTATCAGAATGATCCAGAATGACGAGGTCGACATTGCCTGCGTCACTATGTTGGGTCTCCCTGAATCGACTGACGAGACATGGTGGCACTACATAGAACGCCTGGATACGCTCTTGTGCCAACTTGACGCAGCACATGCGACTATCATGATCACCCAAAGGCATCACTGCCCTTCTATCGCTGTTTCCACGTCGTCTCTGGCGTTTGATCAGACGACACCACGACAAGAGGGCATCTTCGATGACGATGATAACGCTGATCTCCTCCATGCCGTCCTTAGCCATTTCTGAGTCCCGGTGGTCCGTGGTGGTCGAAGTCGAGGTCCAGGGGCCAGTTATCGAGCTCGGGCAATGGAGTCTGCAGGTTGAAAAAGTCGAAACTGCTAATACTCTGCACCCACTCCATGTCATCCTGAAGAGCGCAGTTACCCGTACCAGCCACAGGCGGTACGGAGTTCTGCGTTGTGGCTATTTCGTCAGTCGCTGGGTCTCGAAGTTTATGCACCAACATCTCCAAGCCTTTGGCTATGGACACCAAGAGATGTTTATCGTGCATGTTACTTGAAACCGTTTTGAGCATCTGGACAGTTTGTGCGACAAGGTCAAAAACCTTGCTTCGGTCCATCCAAATGGTTTCGGGGTATTTCGTCGCAACTTTAAGCAAGAAAACAACGGAAAAGGCGATCATCATGTCAAAGCACAACGGCAGGCCATTCAGAAATGACTGCATTTCGGTGTCTGCCGTCATGACGCCTAGGATGGAGGACGCACATAGGACTGCGGTATTCGCGACCTCTTCAAGCTCTGGTGACAACTTTCGTGCTTCCCCCGTGTGCATGTTGTGGACGCCACGGAATGCGTGTGAGCAGAGATAAAGCTTGGCAAAGTGAAAGTGCAAACCAACACCCTTGGCTGGGTAGTTTCCCACGTTGGCATTGGGACCAAAAGTGTCACTCCAGTCCGCATACCATGTGTCCAAGGATATAGAAAAGCGCCTCAGTTGAGGCAGTTGAGAAGGCGTGAGCGGCTTGCTGACCTCGATGCCGAAATAGTCAAAGACTTGCCCGGAAATAGACCAGATCTTGACTTGCGTGACAAGCCGGACGTCGTCTTCAGTTGAATGCTCGGTATCAAGGAACTCCATGGCTGCTTTTATGCTGTCGCACTCGTGCGACATTGGTGGGCGGCCGTACAGAACTGAGCTATGATGATCACAGACGTAAACCAGGTAATACAGTCGCGTTCGCATGTACGCCGCCCGGTCTCCCTCGAGCGCCTTGTATATGGAATGATGCAGCTCGATCTCAGACGCAATTCTCACAGCTGCATGGTCGGTCAGTGGCCGTTCTGAACTCAACGTGACTACTGCCTCCACAAGGCACGGGTTCAACTTACCAGCACCCACAAGTGCCCAGGACGGGCCATTCAACCAGAACGCTCCAATGCAGAGGCCACGAACGTCGTCCGCATTATGCTGCCTGGACAGCATCTGTGCTGACACAAGATGACGCAGCTCCCGATAACACCTTTCGTACAAATGCCCAAGGTCGACTGAGTGCAGCGACGCAACGGTGCAAATCGCGGCCGTGAGCAGTGGAGAACTCGCAACTACAGACTCGAGGCCCGTATGATCGCCAAGGATACGGTACAGGAGGTGGTCTAGGCGATCGCGGTATATACCGAAAAGGACCTCTGCTTCTTCCTGAGATATCACACCCTTGGAGACCAACGTCATCGTTGCCGAAGTAGGTGGATCTGCTGATCCCGGGCTTCGAACCTCGGAGATGCATGACGCAGGGATGGAGGCAGGCTCGCAGTGCGGGTCGACGGTGACCTCCCATGCATGTTCACCATCGGTGGGATCATGGGCATGAGCGTCGACATGCAGCGCCTGGTGAGCAAAGGGTGTCCGCGGTAGCGGCAAGTCGGCTTCTCCATCGGCGAGGGTACGCAGCTCCTGCAAGTCGAGGGCGTCCGCCATCTTATCGATGATGAGCTCCAGTCGCCGCAGCTTGTGTGTCATTGTGTGCTTCCAGCTACGTCGAGTCAGCTATCCTCACGGCTTTGATCGCACGTGTAAATTCGTGGAGACGCACGTAATATCGTCCTCCAAGAGCATTTGCAGGCTGCGGTTCACGGTGCACGACAGCCCCCGCTTCTTGCATCGAGTGCAAGGAGGTTTACCCATGGTCATGTGGCATTTTATCTATAATATTGTCATCAATATTGCCCTAGAGATACTCACAGATGCTTTGTACCCAATACCTTTTGTTTGCGGCAGGCAACGCAGGCGGTGATCTTCCTGGTGATGTCAGGCGGCTTGGTGTCTCCAAAGGAATCCCGCAGGGCAGCGATCTTGGGTAGCGAGGGAAGAGGCCCCTCCATTGTGGCACGAGCAGGCGAAACCGCACAAGGGACAGAAACTCCTCGCTGGGGCGGCGACCCTTTTGTTGCGAATGATGAAGTGGTTTTGTGAAGACGGCCAAACTCCATGTCAGTAGGGGAATCGTCGTCAAGCCGTGCCTCCGGCGATCGCGGGGTCGTCGAGCGTCACTAGGCCATTCTCCCCTCTGGCAGCTGTAGCTGTTGCTCTGGGAGGTCCGTGTGGGACCTTGGCAGGATCATCATTCCCCCCTCCCCCCGGTCTCTCTCTTCTTCGCCCGGGGGCCGGGGGGGAGGGGGGCTTTCTCGCCAGTAAACGATGCGCGAACTCGCATCCCGCTATGAGCCGAGTTCAATGCAAACTGCCTTCTAGGTGTACAAGGACACCGAGCAACGCAGTCCTATTGCCCTTCAACTCTCACGACGAGGTGCATTGCTTGCATTGCTCCGAGGCCAGAAGCCCGGCATGTACGGCGATTGACTGCATTCACGTCAATGATCTCGGTCCCTGAGCCGGGGCATCCCTCAACAACAGGGGCGGAGCAGCTACGGACTTCGCGCCGACGCCACAGCGGTGCCTGGGCGGCCACGTGTGGAGGACCCAGGCTCACACTGGACCGCGAATATAACATCAGCCTCCCCTGTCAGATTCAACGCGACCTGTTCGTCGAATAGAGTTGTCCAGATCACACCCGTTGCGGCGAGGCCTTGAATCTGAGATGACTTCGACACCGGAAGTGCTACACTGCACTTCCCTCCGACGACGCCGGGCTGGAGCCGCAGGTAACCAGAACGTTAAGCCACGATGGGTGCTCTCTCTACGCACGACGCGGCGGCGCGCTGCAGAAAGGCACCACCAAATATTGCTTCAGTATATGATGTGCTCGAGTATAAGTAGAGCAAGCGCAATGTTATATGCGACCGATTGGATGGCGAGTCAGTACAGGTGAACCGTACACCGTTGTCAAGCGAATACCAACCATCACGCTCAACGGGCGGCGCTGCGACGTTCACGGCCGTCCCTGCTAAGTTACCTCAACCCCACCGGTCCTCGTTGTGCGACTTCAATGCGGATTGCCTAGCCACGCAAGAATGACAACCTTCTGGCAAAAGGCCAAATTCACGGCCGTCGCAGGAGCCGGGTTCTTCACCGATGGCTACATCAACCTGACCATCGGCTTAGGTATGCCCACGATTGTGCGCACAACTGGCCTCGGCGCCCCTGCTCACTGCAACACCCAGTTGTCCCCGTTCTGGGGTACCTCTACTTTGAAGAAGATGGATCGAGCGTCCCCGCGTCAAACAGCGACATAATGAAAGGCTCCCTGAGCCTGGGCATGATAGTTGGCCAGATTGGCTTCGGCCTGCTGGGTGATACCTGGGGTCGCCGAGCCGTTTACGGCAAAGAGCTCATCGTCACACTGTTCGGAACACTCATGGTGGTTTTGCTTCCGTGGAAGGACTTCTCTCCCCAAGCAGTCACCACATGGATATCCGTATTTCGAGTCGTTTCGGGAATTGGCGTTGGAGCAGGTGTGTGCATCAAGCCCATATGACCATTTCGCCCAGCTCAGGGCTCACTCCAGCCTCATCAGACTACCCACTCTCGTCAACGCTCTCTGCTGAGAACGGGTCAATTGGCTCGCGGGCGGTTCAAGTTCTCACGGTGTTTTCTTTCATCGGCATTGGCAACTACTTTGCCAGTATTATCTTCATCATCCTGCTTTCCGCGTTTAAGTCGGCCGTCTTCGGTGACATCCGGGCACTCGAATGGGTCTGGCGACTGCAGCTTGGAATCGGCATGATACCAGCAGCCATCACGCTGTACTCAAGACTCACGATGCCAGAGACGGAGCCGTACAAGAAATGTTCGTTCAATGTGCGGAATCCGGGAACCACGGGTGCTGACACATTTGATCTTAACCAGACGTCACGGACAATGCTCGCTGCAGGCAAGACAGAGGGCTCCAAAACCAGATGCACGACTTCTGGGACTACTTCAAGGAATGGCGTCATGCTAAAGTGCTGCTGGCGACATCAACCGCGTGGTTTCTCTTGTGAGCTCCGGCCCAGATTTATCGCGTTAGGACAGCAACAACTAACCCTGCCGACAGCGATATTGCGTACTACGGGATCAATCTCAACCAGAGCATTATTCTGAGCAAAATTGGCTACGCTAAAGGGGAAGATCCCTGGTCGACGCTCTGGAAGATTGCCGTCGGAAACATCATTGTACAAACAGCGGTACGGCACTGTTCTGACTGAACTCCAGCCACAGCGCGACATGGCACGAGTGATGGCTGACGAGTTCAAGGGCTATCTTCCCGGATTCTTCATCGGCATCCCGCTGGCCGACGCCATAGGGCGCGTTCGTCAGCAGTTTTACCCATCAGTTGCCGTTTGCATCTTGTATGCGATCTGGGCGGGCATATCCGCGCCCTCGGTTCACACATCATCCGGCGGGCTGCTGGCCATGTTCGCCGTGTCGCAGCTCATGCTCTGTCTCGGGCCCAATTGCACGACATTCTTGCTGCCGTCCGAAGTCTTCCCTACTCGTGTGCGCGGCACGGCGCATGGCATCTCGGCGGCGGTCGGGAAGAGCGGTGCAGTGTTGACGGCATTTGCGTTCGGGACCATCACCAAGCGGATAGGCCTGGCAGGCGTCCTCGGGCTCTTTTCCGGGATCATGGGTCTGACGGCTGCCGTGACCCTGCTGATACCGGAGCCCAAGGGCAAATCACTTGCCGATATAGAGCGCGGGGCTCACCTCGGGCACCGGCCAGAGGCGGCGGCATCTACAGAGAGCGGCACCCCGTCGCCAGAACTAAAAGGGTCGAGTTCGGCATAGTAGCATAGCTTTTGGTGAGTCTAGGAGACGGAAGAGTAAGAATACATTGACAGTCTGCCCTAAGGATTCGAGGGGCTGCTGAAGAGCCAGACCAGACCCGACCAACCCGTGCGACCAGACATGTTCCTATGTGCAGGTGCATCGACACAGTCTCATGTTGACAGGGCTCTTGCTCAAAGTTTGCTGCCGGCATTGAGGTACGTTTCCCCAACTTTCAGCATTTGAACGGCCTCGTCAATAAACTCCTGGACGATCTCTGCGGCCGGTTGCACCCGCTTCACGGACCCGGCAACCTGGCCCATAAAGTGCGGAATATCGATGTCCTCCACGCCCTGCTCGAGGTCCTGCTCGATTGGCACGATACCGCGGCTACACAGGGACTCAACGGCCTGTGGGTTGCTATGCCATCTCTTAATATAGTCGTTCGGCCTCATTCGCAGCGGTCGGCCTGATAGGACGAGAGTTTGCTCCGTTTCGGCGTAGTCGCATTCTACCACTGCCTGTTTGTGTTCTTCGCTGGTGTTGGCTTCGACGGACGCGACGAATCGCGTGCCTACCCAAACAGCCATGGCTCCCTGCATCAAGGAGCTCGCAAGGCCGCGGCCGTTGCTGATACCGCCGGCAGCGAGGACAAAGGCCGTAGATCCCTTGAGCATAGGGGGCTTATAATTGCGAGCAATGTCCACGACGGCCGGAATGAGGATGGAAGTCGTAATATCCCCGGTGTGACCCCCTGCCTCGTGACCCTGGGCGCAGACCATATCGACTCCGAGATCCAGGGCCTTTACCGCATGCTTTGGGTGCCCCACCATGTTCATCACCAGGATGCCATTATCGTGAAGTTTGTCGATGATGCGCTTCGGGGGAAGCCCAATCGCACATACAAATAACTTGGCGCCGCTCTCAATCGTGATGTCGATGAGCTCCTCGAGCTTTCCGTGGGTGTAATCGTGGTTCGTCTTCCGGGCGTTTCCACCGACTTTTGGTATCGCCAGATCGATGCCGAATGGGAGGTCCGGCCGGGAAAAGTTGGCCTTCATCTCAGCAATGATTTCGCGGAGCTGGTCAGGTGTGTATTGAAGGCCGCCGATGATGCCGAGGCCGCCTGCGTTCGAGACAGCCGCTGCGAGCTCTCCACCTGATACGCGAGCCATTCCTGCGAGCACCACCGGGTGCTTGATGCCCATCAGGGTCGTGAATGGCGTTGTAATGGGTCCGCGGTGCGCCATAGTGTAGGTAGGGAATGCTGGGCCAACGTATCTGTCGTACTCTCGAGTTTGTCTCACAGGATGGATTGGTGGTTTTTATAACGGGCAGACAGGTAACTAATGCGACAGGAAATCAGGAGAATTTTGCAGAGGCAGTACTAATACAACATCCCGTCAGCTCTCTCACACCCGGTCTTCGCACGGCGCGCCCACCAGCTTTAAGGTTGTGGTGCACTGGTGAGCGGAACGGGGCCACGACACACGCCGAGTGCTCCGTGCCAGGCGCGCGTCGGGCGCGGCGACATGACATTGTTGCCATTGCCGCCCACCCCCGCATCAGCTTGGGGAAATACCGAGGCAGTCCGGCCTGACAGGCTGTCAGACCAGGACGCGGAGCAGGTATAGAGCGCGCGAGGTGTTATTAGTGCCACGCCAACGTCCGATGCGTTCATCGATGAGGAGCGTTGAACCCTCAAGTCGTGGAGCGACCGCCCTATTCCCGAGTGATTGGACCAAGGCTCGAAAGGTCAACCGTCAACAGCTCCCACGACTTGTCGCGCCAGAGAACCAACTCAAGAAACGTTCAATTCAAGCAGCATCGATGACCCATGCATTTGTTGGACCCGAGGCGTTCATGTCAGATCAGACGATTGGGCGATGGAATCACCCGCCGTTGCCCAGATGTACTATTTTCTTACGTGCCCGGTGGGCGTCTGGCGCAGGCTTGGAAGACGCGCCAGATGCTTCGCCGTCATGGCGTCCTCGATTTACCTGACCCTATTCCCCAAGCCTAACGCATTATCACTTAACGCCAAGCAGGGGGACCGTCGGCCTTCTATGTATGGCCATCACTGAAATCGGTGAAGGCAGACGTCAACGAGATCGCAATTCCCGCGGCCATCTAGTCGCATTCCTTTGGCTCTAACTGTAGAGGCAGCCCGTTCATCTTTATTTGCTCTGGGGCATATCTATCTTCTAAAGGTCTAAAACCAAGTCCGTTTCCCTTCGGCCAATCCTCCACCGAGGTCAACATGATCAGGTTGCCCCCACTCGCCCGCCAGAGGCAATCCGCGGGGTGTGACAACGCCCACGCATAATGGCAAGACTGCAATTGTGCCGGTGCCGAATTCACCCAACTTCTTTGGACAGGAATTTTTCTCTATGCCAAGCTGCACAAAAACGCCCAATCGATCGAAAACGCCGATAACGAGTATTGCTCAGGCCGAAACATCAACGCCGTTTCATGTTTCCTGGCCGATACCAGTATATGCCAGCCTCGCCATCGCGCTTCCCGTTTGGCTGTGCGGCTCGACCCTGACACTCACGGTTAGCTGAAACGGCAACATTTACCCCGTACGGCAGTAGCAGAGCTCACCTTTGGTATCCGCTCCATCTGAGGGACGTTGGTGTCGGGCTCGACCCAGCGACAGTCCCGGAAGTTCTCGTAGAGCGCACCATACCAAGGGCCGTTGTCCTGGTGGTAGTACTTGCCCAAGAGCGGCCGAATGGCATCCGTGGCTTCCTGGGCGTGGTAGTGAGGGATTCGCGGAAACAGGTGGTGGACGACGTGCAAGTCGACGATGTGGTGCATCAGATGCCGAAGCACGAAGCCGGGGTCGCGGTCGACGGTGCTGAGGGCGCCACGGAGATACGTCCAGGAGCCCTCGGCGAACTTGGGCAGATCCGGATGAGTGTGGTGAAGGTAGGTGATGATCACTAAAGGTCGCTATAAGCATGTGACAGGCAGCAACGCGGATGTGACCCGAGATGCCTGCACTTACCGATGTAGTGGTTGACCCACATCAGGGGCAGGATATACGCCCAAGTCACCGTCCACCAGCCGTACGAGCCTGCCAGCTTGTACAGGATGAAGCACATGCCAGCAAGTCCCGCGTCCGACGCCACGACGGACCAGAATTCATCAGCCCGGAAGAGCGTGCCCCAGGGATCAAAGTGGCTGTCGCTCCACCACCACGTCGAAGGCCTAAGCGCAGCCTTTTCTCCGGCGCTGATGTGCGTGAACAGATAGGTGGGCTTGAAAGACAGCATGGTTAGTGCCCCTCGAGCACGGCAGTGGACTCCAAGCATGAGATGCACGTACCCATCCGAAGACCTGCTGCATGATCAGGCGCAGGACGAGGACGATTGGGACATCCTCAGTCGCCTCACTGACGGATACGCTGCCGCGCATCATCTCCTTGTACTCGCCCTTCTTGGGTGGGACGTAAATGTGGTCCTGGCGGTCTCGCCGTCAGAAAGGAGTAACCCGTCATGGGGGGGCTATGTAGGTATACCTTTGCGAGATGGTTGGTGTATATGTGGTGGCGGGAATGGGTCGACCTCCAGCTGAAGAAGGGCGACATGAGGAACGAGTGGATGACGAAGCCGACGGCATCGCCGAGATATTTGTTGCTGCAAAAGGCGCCGTGGCCGGCTTCATGGCCGAGGACCCAAAGCCCCATGCCCGGGATTCCGACGACGAAGGGGTAGACGACGGCACAAAGAAGGAACTTGTACGTCGGATTGTCGATCTGTCTTTCGAGATACAAAGTGGCAATGAGCGGGCCGACCAAGAGGATGACATCCTGCACGACGTAGGCCATTGATCGAATGAAGGACGGCTGGAAGCAATGCTTCGGTATAGCCCGCCGAAGCTGGTCGACTCCTATCTGCCCCTCCACGCACTGAGCGTCGCTCCTGGTCAGCCGTGTCTTTCGAGGGGGACGGGCTGCCTCTTCTTACTCCTGCCGGCACCTCTTCCTGGTGAAAGGTGTCCGGGACGTAGCCGGAGCTCTCCACCACAGTCTGAGACATTGCGGCGAGGTATTCTGGGTTCGTATGCGCTGTTTGGCTACTGCATCGATTCGTATGCGTGCGGGTTTGGAGGAAGAAGCTGCGCTGAGAAAAGAGCCGCTTTAGGCAGTGCACGGAGCTCGAGGCCAAGTGCAAGACGGCTGGCAATCACGAACGGGGGAAGAGAGAATCGGAGACGCCAGGTTTCGTCCTGGACGCCAGAGTGGACAGGTATACATACATAGCACCTTTTTTTTTTTTGCCCATCCTCCCACACGGTTGTGGATATCGGTTGCAAATTTGCATGGAGTCGCGGTAAATTAGCAAACAAATGTCGCAAGCCCTCCATCCAGGCCAAGCCCACAAGGTAGGTACCTCGTCGACGGTGCTACGAGTACTCCATACAGTACCTACCTTACTCGATGGAGAAGGGGTTCGGGACGGTGCCTAACTAACTAGCTGCTCGTAAAGGGACGGACAAGGTCCCAACGAGATCCGGGGCCCGTAGCGTAGCTCAGGGGCGAGAGAAGAGAGAGCCAAAGCTCCGAGGCCGTGGCCGTGGCCGCGACTCGCGCACGAAACAGTCCCGACTTGGTACTAGGTGGAATGAGCAGCGCACGTCCGCAATCGCAGTCCGTCTCGGTCCCTGCCCGTCCTTGGTCAAAATGCATTGCCCGCGCCTCGTGCGCACTGCGCGCGCCATTGTCGCCCGGCCCTCGGTGGGCTGAAAGGTACTGTACTTGTAAGGTCGCATGAAAGTCATGCCCGCGATCCACAACGTGGCCGAGACGCAGGCGAGCCGCAGGGCCGAGATAAGGTTGCTTGGGATTGAGATTTGGTGGGACCAATGGCCACGGTCGGCTTTGGTCAGGGTCTCAAACCCGCGAGTCGTGGCTGGTGGATGGCGGGCTGGGTGCCTGACGGGAGCCACCAAGGGTCCTCCTCCTCCTTCCATAGGGGTTGGTCCCGCGGCTGGCGTGCGTGCAGGGGAGGGGCCAAAGGAGCCAGCCAGCAGAGCGTGCCGCCCGAGCCGCCCCGCCCCTGGCGGTTCTGTTCTGGGTGCGTTCGATGCAGGCAGTCTCTCATGGCCCGACGTTGACGTACGCAGTGATAAATACCTACGTACTCGTAGTCCGCACTCCGCATATTGGCATGCATCGTGGCGATCCACCACCGTCGATGCGCGCGCTTTCTGCACGACCCGAAACGATGGTTCGCCTCGTCGGGAGTGCTGCCACGACAGCGACGGGAGACTGGACGAGAGAAGAACCTTCAGCCCAGGCGCAGAGCTCCGAGGAGGAGTGGGGTTCTGTCAGGGGCTTCCAGAGGGCTGGTGGGTTCCGCGTTGGGAAGCGAGCAGCAAATCGCGGAGCTCTCTGTGTCTTCCCGTACTAATAAGGTAGTTAGGATGTGGCCACAAGGAGAGCAACCGGAAGCAAATGGTAGATGCGTGCGACGTGGCGTCGGGAGCCGCGATTGCCAAGACGGACGCCGCAGGCGCATGCCCTGCCGAACCAGGCCGTGCTACGAAGTACTACCGACAGGCTGCCCCGTCTGCTGGTCGCTGTCCGTGTCTCGGCTGGCTGGTCGATGTGTTCACTGCCACGTGGATCTCGGCGCCTTTGCAAGGAGATCTGGATCTGGGACACACAGCCGGAAAATGGCGAGCGGTGCAGGGTAGCGACGGGGGTGGGACAGAATATGAAGCGCGCGGTGTTTAGTTAATTCCTTGTTTTTTTTTTTTTTTTTTTTTTTTTTTTTTTTTTTTTTTTGGCTGTCAGTATCACTGTAGGCATTGGTGAATGAAGTCTGGCCTGGCAAGGGTCATCTTGATCAGCAGTCGTGACGACCGGTGCGGTCTTCCATTGGTACGAGGAACTTGTAAAGCGCAAGAATCATCGACGTCGCAGTCGGCGTGTCATATTGCGTGCATATGGCGGAAGCGGCTCACAGCCCAGTTTGACGGGCTCCCGATATCAGCCACTGCAGCTCGGGCTGGACAGGCCTCCAAGTCACAAGACCTGCCGGTAAAGGCAAGCAAGGTTGCCCGTCCCTATCACAAATAGATTTGGCTCTGGAATTCGTGGAGGCGGTGAATCTCCTGCCCACATGGACGAGCCGTAGTTTGGTGCCACGCGGACGGCGGCAACAACTCACAGCCACCCGAGTCGGGAGAAGAATACGAGGTCGACGACTTTCAAGTGATGGCCAAGAAGTATAGAGTATGTCAAAACTATCAAGTAGCCAAGGCATTGATCGACAGACAGCACTTGAGCCGCGGGCGGAGACGGCTCATGAACTGGTGTGTGTCACTCGCACGAGCCGAAGGCACACGCCCCTCTTTGCTTGTCCGCCGCTATGCCGAGAGAGGTACATCTCATAGTAGCACATCGTGTCAATATGAATAGGTGCTTAGCTGTATGCTTTCCGACTCGGAAAATACGTGAATGCCAGGCTCAACCAGGCGCTCCATGAGTAGCGTCGGCGCGCCTGGTGAATAGTCCAATATCGGGGGGACAATGAGGAGAGACAGGGAGAGGTATTTCACCTTGGGCATCGTTACTGCCTCTTCCATCAATCAGGGGCGGCGTTGAGGGAGTGAGTTTGCTCTGAAATAGATCAATCGTCGTGCGAGAGAGAGCGTTGCGTGATCCACGCCACGTGGGTGCTGCAGACAGGCCCGGTTCCAGGCCAGTCGAAACCAAGCCTTGGGCTCCCGTCCATCATGCCTTGCTAATTGCGGCATCGTCGCCGGCGCGTCGTCGGCCCCCATGACCCCGCCCGCCGGGCGCGGGGTCTTTGACCAAGACGATGTACGAGTACTCGTATGGGAGGCGAGGCGCTGATGAGGTACAGTCAGTTCGACTGGTTGATGAGTGTGCGTTTCTGTCAGGAGGTGGTCGCGGCCGCTTGGCGCCACTGCACGCGCCTGCGGCGGACCTGCGACGATAGGTATCGGGACTTGTTCCAGAGGTACCCCTCCGTACAGGGATGCACGAGTGCACCTGTCACCTGGGCAGAGTGGCCTCTGTGTGCGCGCGCTGTGGTGAACCGTGACCCAAAGCGCTGGTGGCGCTGGGAGACCTTACGCTTACCAGGCAAGCCACGGGCAGGAGTCCAGGTAAGTTCATGTACGGCACGAATGAAGGTACCTTACTGTACCTCCTGTCGCGGTACCGAAACGCCCGCACTGGAGGGAGGGCCCGCGGGCTGTGCTGCGAGGCGTGGGAGCTCCAACCTTGGGGACGGTACTGTAAGATACCTGTAAAGTTGGAACTGTGTGGCCACCCCGCCTCAGCCCCAGCTGCGAGCCCGTGGAGGGCTCCCGTCTAGCTCCCAGAGCAGTGAGGAGGCCGCCACAAGGCCAGACCCTGGAAGGTGATGTGAGGCGATGGGGGCAGGTGGTGGTGGTGGTGGTGGTGGTGGCTCAGGTGCGCTCTGAGTCTCGTTGAGCGATGCGCTGAACTGCGCTGCAGCGCGCTGCGTTGCACTGCACCTCGACCTCCAGTCCAGTCCACTGTCCGGCTCAACTTCAGTTCTCTGCGGGCCTGTACCTAGGCCGTTTCATCCGTGGATCCATCTGGTTGGGCTGCCGTGCCCGTACGAGTACCTACCAGGTAGGCACGTACTCGCAATGGTTGACTACCTACCTCAGGTACCTCCTACCTTACCACCAGTAATCGTACTCGTACAGCAAGGCAAGGTAGTGCCTTGACCGCCTCCACTGTCACGAGCAGCGCCAGCCGCACCAGTAGCACCAGCAGCACCGCAATGCGGCCCCGGATGAAACGTTGGTGGATCCGTACATGTATCCGCCTCTGGCGCGAAACGGGGCCACGGCGGGGGGCCGCTGGAGCTGTACCTACCGAGCTGGAAGCGGGAGCAGGAGCAGCTTTGCCAGCCAGCCAAGCCCGCCATCCCAGATTCCCAAGCCCAACACACCTCCTCCCGTCATCCACACCTCCCGTCACCAATGGATTGGATCTAACTACCTTAGTTCGTATCCCCTCCTGGCCAGGTCTCTGCCAGGCCGCCATCGAGGCCACCATCGAGGCCACCATCGAGGGCTCCTGGCTGCGCCGCCTGCCTTGGCTGTGTTCTGCCCTGCCTTGCCCTGCCACAGCCTGCCACCTTCAGCAGGTTCCCGTCCAGGCGCGCTACCCCAGCTAGGTACCTTCTCTTATTACTCTGTACCGTGCCCCTCGTTGTCGCTCCGGCCTCGTCATGTCCGCCGGTGCTCGTCGCGCGCCTACCTCTGCCCCGTCCTTCTTTCGCCTCTCCCATCTTCCACCACCCGGACCTCTGGCCAGACCAGCGCGCTCCAAATCGTTCTTCACCGACCAACACCTCTGCTGTTCGCCCCCACGACCGAGCGCCTATTCTTATCGCTTCTGTGGGTGACGACGACTTGTACTGTATACTCGAACTTGTTGACCTGCTTGGTGGGCCAGTGACAGCGGGCCCCCCCGTCATCGTCGTCCTCCGGCCAACAAGCGCTTGCCCCGGTCCGCCATCCACAGCCCATCGCCGGGATCCTAGCTATCGTCTGGTCCTGTCTCGTCTGTCGTGTCGTCCCGGCCGCCGTCGCCAACGACTCCGACGAGACTCTTGCATACCGATAGACGTTTTGCTCCCGCGAAAGACGGCCAACTCTGCCAGCTTTGATCATCGCTCGTTGTGCTGCTGCCCGTAGCCTCGACCGCCGCCCCCCCGGTCCCTCGGCCTCGCCCTCGCTCTCCCTCACGACCTCGGCCCCCGAGCCCGTTGTCCGGTTGAGCTGGTTACGGAAATGTTGCGGATGCTGCTGTAACGCGCCCACGACGCATACGACGACTGCTTGCCGCCGCGCTACCTTCGACTCTCCTCGCGAACCTGCTGCCTTTGCGACCAAGCCCACGAAGATGTGCTTTTAAGCCGTCTGGAGAAACACACATCTCAGGCGCGCGGCGAACCGTACGACTCTGCGTCGCAAACGGCCTTGATCGCTCCCCGCGCAGATCCCTACGCTTGCGCGCGCAGCGCAGGGCCACGGCTGGCATCTCTAGCGACCACCGCCCCTCACGCTCCTCTCTCGACGTCTGCCTCCGAGGCGCCGCCCGGTCTTGCGCGACGGGCATCGACACCATGGATATGGACCTCGTGGCCAGGAGCGGCATAGCCAGTGCTGGGGAGCGCCCGGGATACTACAAGGCCATTGGCATTGGCCTCGCCGTCGGCTCGGGCCTCTTCATCGGAACCTCGTTTGTCCTCAAAAAGGTTGGCCTGCTCCGCGCCAACGAAAAGTACAATGAGGTCGCCGGTGAAGGCTACGGCTACCTCAAAAACGCCTTTTGGTGGTCCGGCATGACCCTCATGATCCTCGGCGAAATCCTCAACTTTGTCGCCTACGCCTTCACCGATGCCATCCTCGTCACCCCTCTCGGCGCCCTGTCCGTCGTCATCACCACCGTCCTCTCCGCCATCTTCCTCAAGGAGCGCCTCAGCATGGTCGGCAAGGTCGCGTGCTTTCTTTGTATTGTCGGCTCCGTCGTCATTGTCATGAACGGCCCGCAAGAGTCGTCGGTCAAGAACATCCAGGAGATGCAGGCTCTCTTCATCACGCCCTGGTTCCTCTCCTACGCCGGCGTCATCATCGTTGGCTCGGCCGCCACCGCCTGGTTTGCCGGGCCCCGATGGGGAAGCAGGAACATGCTCGTCTACATTTCCATTTGCAGCTGGATCGGCGGGCTCAGCGTCGTGTCGACCCAAGGACTCGGCGCCGCCATCATTGCCTGGATCGGCGGCGACCCGCAGTACAAGCACTGGTTTATGTGGGTGCTGTTCGTCTTCGTTATCGGCACCCTGCTCACCGAAATCATCTACCTCAATGTAAGTCGCTCTTCTCTCCGCGAGGCGTCGCCAACGCCTGCTCTAACAGACTACGCAGAAAGCTCTCAATATCTTCAACGCCGCTGTCGTCACGCCGACCTACTACGTCTACTTCACGAGCACCACCATCATCACGTCCACCATTCTGTTCAAGGGCTTCAAAGGGACCCCGACGTCCATTGTCACCGTCGTCATGGGCTTCCTGACGATATGCTCTGGCGTCGTCCTCTTGCAGCTGTCCAAGTCGGCCAAGGACGTGCCCGACGCCGCCGTCTTCAGTGGCGATTTAGATCAGATCCACACCATTGCCGAGCAGGAACAGCCCGAGACGGAGCCCAAGGCAGACGCGATCCGCGGGACTGCGGCCATTGTCCGCCGCATCTCGCAAGCCCGGCAGCGCATGGAAGCCCAGGAGCTCAAGCGATTACACGAGGAGAAGATGGCCGACGCCATGGCCCCTATCAACGAGAACGAGCCGGCGCAGTACGAATGGGACGGGTTGAGGAGGCGGCGAACGGTGGCGTCGAGCATGCGCGCGCGCTCCATGACCTCGCCGGCCCCCATGTCACCACCTCCGCGCAGCCCTCATCTGCCGTTGGGCATGTCGCGGCTCCCCACCCCGGCCGAAGAGGAGGAATACGCGGCGCAGCAGCAGGCTTCGTTTTTCCCCAACCTGTTGGGCGTCGCCCGAGGCCGATCGCGCACCCAAGGGACGAGGGTCCTCTCTGGCGACGGCCACTATGACGACCACGACGATGCACACCACGGAGGACCAGCGCAGGCGCAGAGTCCCATGCACCCGGTTCCGCTCACGGAAATCATCGTGCCTCGGTATCACTCCGACGACGTTGTCCCGACGTCACACGCACGCACCCGGGAACACTTTTTGGAAGACGAAGACACGGAGTACCACGGGGCCAAGGGTGCCGACGCTCAGAGCCTCGCCCCAACGCCACCGCCTCACTCGGCCCGGCGACAGTTTTCTTTCCAGCGAGTCTTCAGGCGTCACACGGAGCCAACGGAGGAGGAGCGGATGGGCCTTGTCAAGGACAAGGAAGGAGAAGGCGAAGGGCCACCGGCGTACATATGACGGGAGAACGGGACAGGCACGGAGTCACGACAGCATCGGCACGGACGGAGCATACACGGCGTTTCTGGACACGGCTATCCTGGCGGCCGATGCATTTGGCGTACTTGGGTTATCACGACATCATGTAGTACCGAGCATGCGCTGCACGGGATGTAGAAGTTGGGCAATGGACGTGGCTCCTACCCAGTCAGGCACTGTAAGCCCTCGAACTCTGAGTGAGAGCGACATGTATTCGCTTATGTCATATTGATGCCCAACTCGCACCGTTCTCTTAGACTCCTTCATGTGAGCCCGTCATGATGCAATCAGCCCGGGTCATGGCATACCGCTCAACGTATCCTCAGGCCCGGCTCCCCGATATCGACTGGCTTTCCAATTCTTCCCGCACCAGACTTCTCCGACGGAAGGGGCCTACGCTTTCCTTGGCTTCAGCAGCCTCTCGGCCCCCAGCTCGCCTGCCACCATGACGGCAAATTGGGGGTTGACTGTCATGGGTGCGAGGACAGAGGCGTCAATGACGTGGATATTATCCGACCCGATGACCTTTGTGTTCACATCCACGCAGGAGTCGATCCGACACGAGCTCGACCAGTGCTGCACGGAGCCCACCGCGTACGCCGACGGCTTGGTGATGTAGTCGCGGATCTGGTCGACGGTGGCGTTGCGGGCAATGTTGAGCGGCGTCAGGCCCTCGGCGGCAGGCGACTCGGGGGACGACGCGGGCAGGGCCTGGAAGATGGAGTGGATGAAGGCGGCGATGGCCTCGGCGTCGCGGGGGTGCGAGTAGTAGATGCCGTCGCTCGGGCCGGCCGTGAAGTTGCCGTCGTCGGAGAGCACGACGCGGCCCGACGACAGGACGCCCGAGGTGCCGTAGACGTTGAGCGTGATGGTGTTGTTGGCGGTGAAGTCGGCGTAGCCGGCCGAGCTGACGGTGCCCTGGACGCCCGTCCGCGAGCCGTCGGCGTGCGGCACGTACGCCCAGAAGGCCGACGTCTGCGAGGCGAAGGCGTAGGGCCCGCTGCGCGACGACAGGAACAGCTCGCGGTCCGGCGTCAGGGCGTCGCCGTAGTCGTACGCGTACGACGCCACCGCGGGCGCGGACAGCTCGATGAAGGTGTTGGGGTTGTCGAAGAGGCCCTCGCCCACGGCCGGCTGCACCACCCACGACGACTCGTTGACGTGCAGCAGCGGCGAGCGCGTCCCGGCCGCGGCCAGCTTGGCGAGCGTCTCGCGCGGCCCGATGCCCGAGTACATGAGCAGCTGCGGCGACAGGAGGGCGCCCGCGCTGAGCACCACGCGGCCCCCCGGGGCGAGCTGGACCGATGACGACGCCACGGAGCCGTTGTTGCCGGCGTCCACGGCGACGGCGACGGCGGACGCGACGCCGCCCGCCTGCTCGATGCGCTCGACGCGGACGCCCGTCTGGAGGCGGAAGTTGGGGCGCGCCAGGGCGCTCTGCAGGTACGTGCGCACCGGCCCGCCGCGCTGGCCGTCGATGTAGTCGTACACGGGGCGGCCGAAGACGCGGTCCTTGCGGTCCGGCTCGTCGGCGAACGACACGTTGGCGAAGCCCGCGGCGCCGACGATCCAGTCGGCCACGGCGTCGTAGCCGCTCTGCGCGTAGAAGCGCCCGTCGGACGAGTAGGCCGTCACGGGGGGCTGCCGCGCCAGCAGCCGGGCCACGGCGGGCGCCACGTCGGCGCTGTGCCAGCCCGCCGGGTGGTACGTGTCCCAGTCGGACGCCGGCGGCTGGAAGTACAGGCCGGCGTTGATGGCGCTATTACCGCCGACGGTGCACCCCTGGAAGGCCCGGACGACGTGCGGCGGGCACAGCAGGGACGAGTGGCCGGCGAAGATGGTTGAGTCTGGACCGAGGGCGCGGGGAGGGGCCTTGTGTCAGTCGAGTTGTAGCCTCACTCGGTCGGTACTCGTCGGGGACTCAGGGGGTGGCGGGTGTCCGTCCGAGAAGGACAGAAGGACAGAAGGACAAAGCGACTTACACAGTCCCGGCACGTCGACTCGGCTCAGGCCGGTGCCATTGAGCCAGCCCGGCTTCTCGACGCCCCCCGTGATGCCATACGACGGGCCCCCCTGCTCGAGCAAGAGCGTCTTCAGTCCCGCCTCGCTCAGCCTGTCAGCGACGATGATGCCAGCCGTGCCGGCCCCGACGACGATGGCATCCCACTTCTGCGACAGCCAGTCCTTGGATGGTGGACACGGCGACGCAGAGCCCACGGCCGCGCCTAGCGCCACCGAGAGGGCGGACGCAAACTTCATACTGGCAGCCTGTGGCAGGTCACCGGCTTCACGGTCTGGTGTTAGGCCGAGATCAGACGGGAAGCCAACGGCATATTGAGAACAGGAGAGACACGAGACCGCAGGGCCGCCGGTGAGCTAAATACTGCCCCGACTGTCCGAGGACCGAGACATATTCATCGCGGCAGTTGGGGGAGCACTGCTGAGCCGAACATCGACGAAGGATGCCGCGACGTCATGGCCTCGTTTTCCGGACCCCGTGTGCGCTCCACTCCGCAGTCCACACTCACAAGCTCCTCGGGAATCGGGGGTCGGGACGTTGCAGGACGGGCGGGAGCTGACTCGGCTCAGGACGGCCGGCAGCCAGCTCCAGTTCCAGCCCTGCCCGCCTACTAGTAATCAAGGGTCTGTGCCGCGTGTGGACCTCGTATCGCGACTTGCGCCACCGCGCCGCCGATATCCACTCCGGCCCTCTTGGGGGGGGGGGGGCGGATGGATTGAGACTGGAGAAGGCAATTTTCCACATGCACATGGGACTCGACGGGGAGTGGACTACGAGTACGAGAACAAGCACGGAGTACGCACGAGGAGAAAAGAGGAAATGCTTCGGCAGATCGCATTGAAGGAAGCTCCCAGTCGGAAGCATTATCGACGTCGGGCGTCACCGCTTGCGCCGTTCCGTCGCGTGCCACATGAGCTGAGGAACGACATGCCGCGACGCCATCGTGGTACCTGAAATGCAGGTGTAGCAAATGCCGTGAAGGAGCTGAACAGAAAAAAACAAGAGCAGGGGTGGTCTGACCCAAAGGGTCCCTTCCCTTCCTTGTTGATCGGCAGGCATTTTGCAGCTTTTGGTACAAAGTACAGACGGACGTACGAAGCACAGAGTACGTACTGTACAAAGCCATGTACGAGTACGTCATGTATGTCTCAGTGGGGGTTATTATCAGATGGTGCCCGCATCCAACCGCAGCTTAACCTCCCGCCAGTAGCTCTCGCGGTTGACGGCGCGCAGCCTCTTGCCGAAGTAGATGACGGGCAGGTAGACGGCGCAGAGGGCGAGGGCCACGCCGGCGACGCTGAGGAAGCAGTTCTGCAGGCCGAGCGCGTTAACCCAGGGCGTGATGCCGTAGCCGATGCCGAAGCCCATGGTGTTGCGGATGATGATGCACGTCCCGAGCCCGTCGCCCGCGATGTCGCGGAACGAGTCGATCAGGTAGTTGAACGACAGCGTGATGCCGGACGCGCAGCAGGCCGACAGCACGACCATGGAGAAGACGAGCGCGAACCAGTGGATCTGGTGAGCCGCCTGCACGCCGTGTCGGTCAGTCAGTCAGTCACCCTGTGGCCGGTGACAGCGTCGTAGAAGGACAGGGGGGGGGAGGATGCTTACACCGACGCCCCAGAGAATGAGCGACGCAGGGACCAGGATGGTCGTCACCGTGAAGAGCCAAAGGCGCTGCTCGGGCTCAAACACGCCGTGGTTGCGTCGCGCCATGCGGATGACGAACCAGTCCGACACGGGGCCGCTGTACGAAGCCCTGGGCAAGGGGGGTCAGCTCTCAGCTCTCATCTCCAAGTACATGTGGGGGGGGGGGGGGGGGGTAATGCCGAGGACGGGAAAAAGGGCATGCATACCCGATGACGGCGCCAATCATGCAGGCGATATAAGTCAGCCCTACGATGCTTGGCGCAAAGTGGTACGGCGCGCCGCTGAAAATGACCGAGTTTGTCGCCGTGAGGATGTTGAACCAGATCAGGTAGCAGCCGTACGAGAAGCCAGAGTAGAGGACGACGGGCCACGACAGGAGCTTGAGGACCTGCCACGCCCGCGAGAACATCATGAACTTGCGCGGCTTGTCGACGAGGCTCAGCTTCTGCCAGAGCGACTTCTCCGTGCCCTGCAGTCTCGCCCGGGAGCCGCCGTCGGCGTTGGACTCGGCGTCGACGAGCTCGGCATGCTGCGCGCTGCTCGGGCCCCTCTTCGTCTCCGTTGTCGCCGCCGCCGGTATTCCGTCCGCGGCCGTCTGGTACTTGTCCGCGTAGACGACGCCGACGCTCTTGCGGTCGTAGTTTGACTCCTCGAGGAAGAAGAACAAGAAGATGAGCGTGGCGCCGGCGAACATGCCGACAAAGTAAAACGGCCACTGGTACCCCAGGCCGTCGTTGATGAAGCCCGCGATGATGGGCGCCACGTAGTTGGACGACGCCAGCGCCCACGAGTACCACCCCATGAAGGCGCCGCGCTCGTGCGTGAAGCAAATGTCGGTGATGGACGCGGCGGGGAGGGCCTCGACGGGCGCCGCCACGAACCCCATGACGATGTTTCGTGCGATCCATTGTCCGCGACCCTTGGCGTATGGGCTCCATATCGACATGGCCTACGGCACAGAAGAAAACATCAGCTCAAGTTCCCGTCGCAGCCAGCCTGGGGAGGGGGCCCTTGACAAGGGGGGGGGGGGGGGGGGGGGGGGGGCTGGGCTAGAATCGCAATCGCGACGGGACGTACCATGCAGCCCAGCATGGACAGGAGGTAGGCAAGTCGCTTGCCATATTGGAGGGCAAAGGGCTGCCAGAACAGCAGTCCCCAACCGAGCAAGAGGAACATGTACCCCGTGCCGGCGACGAGTCCCCCGACTAATAAACGAGGAGGAGGAGGCGTCAGCGAATCGACTGATCTGAAACGACATGCTTCATATTGAAGACTGTCGGGTGGCGCGCCAATTGGTCTGGTGGTTAAGTTTACTTACTCGGCACATCGAGAGCCGTAGTTAGCGGCACGAGGACGGAATAGACAACGGCTAGCGTCAAGCCGTTGAACATGGTAAACCTGTCAAACGCCATCATCAGCAACGACATCCGGTCGGAGCTCTGCGAACCAAGCAAGGGTCTACATGCAGAGTTGAGGGCAGCCAGACTCACACCAAGAGGCAGAAAAGATGCAGTCGCTTTCGGCCCAGCGACCAGTTGAGCGGATCGTTGACGTCCGTCGAAGGGGTCGGTATGAGGATGATGTCCGCCCTGTTCCTGTCGTGGAGCGTGGCGGCATTATGCTCGAGGTCAACGAGGCGAACAGTGCCGGGTATATCCGACTCATCGATCCCACGGGCACCGCGGGCATGCATCTCGTTGTCAGTGACTCCCGCCATGACGACGACCTAAGAGACGTCGATTCAAAAAAAAAAAAAAAAAAAAAAAAAAAAAGGGCGTCGCAATTTTTGAACTTGACACGCGACCGGCGTGTTCAAGGCATGCCGGCGCGAGATATTTTGGCCGTAATGTCTGGTGGCACCCCCAAAATGTAGCTCGTGTAAGACTGCCATCCAGGCACCTGTCCGCCAGCGGCCCGCGCGGTCGTAGGGTCCGTTATTAATGTCATGGGCGCTGGGAGGAGGGGGGACATGGAGTCTGTGTCCGTCACAGTTTTCATGAGAAACCCACGGGCGGTTTTCATCACACAAACTAGGTTCACATGTGGCTGTTTGGCTTTGGGCACAGTTGTTGATCGCAACAATGACCCATTTGCGTGAAGCAGCCACCACCCTGGCCAGGCGAGGCCTCCATGCACACATACATACGGAGTACATACATACACACATACAGACATATGCCGTGGGCATGGGCATGGGCATGGGCATGGGCGTGGGCGTGGGCGCTGCGGCTGGCCAAAGCAAGTTTTACCCTTACATCGGGCCATCTCCGCGGCAGGGTTCCTGCGCCCTGGGGTTGCGGCCCATGTCATGGGCATGGACTTTTGGTTACACGGAAGCGGTTGCCTATCGGTTGGCAACCTGACGAACCGCGCGAGCAACTTATTACACTGCAACCCGCACCCGCACCCGCACCATCCATCCATTGCATGCATTGTCCGACGTTTTAACTTTGGCTCGAGTGCCGAGTGGCTTGTCCGCCCGTTCGCGCGGTACATGTAGCCCACTCACCGTCCGCCGCGAGGGCGCCTCCCTCTGCAACGGGCGCTACAAAGCTGAATGACACCCTCACGTCGACCCCCGTCCAAAGAGCGAGGAGCCTTTGCGAGATGGCGAAACGAGGCGGCCACGTGAAGCGGGGAGGCGGCCACGTGAACCGCGAGGGGGAGGCGGAAGACCCGCGCGGTCTGGATCGGCATCAGCGCGCCCCCCGCGAGCAGAGCAGCAGCCAGAACTGAACTGAATTAAACTCAGTGGCCGCCACGGTCGTGGTCGTGTCGTCACGGCCAGTGGCTGGCTGGCTGGCTGTCGCGCTGCATCTGTTGGTTGGGTTGGTCGTCCTGCTGCATGGCTTGCGTGTGTGACCACTGACGGCTGTGTGTCTCGAGCGGGTGGGTGTTGTCGGCACGGACGCGATGCTGGACGAGGCGAGGCGTCTTCGCCCAACTTGACATGTCCAACCAACTCCCCCGCCACCGCGAATAATTTCTGCAACGGGCTGCTGTTGGTGATTCGGACGTCGTCGTCGTCGTCGTCGTCGTCGTGTCGTGCCGTCCGACGTGGCGCCGGCGCCATCACTTGTTCTTGTTGCTCTCTTTGGCTGCTGCGCTGTGCTGCTAGGAGGAATGCGGATCGAGTATTCGACCAACCGACGGCCCTTTATTATCAGCCGTGCGACACTGGGGGGGAACCAACACACTCACAGCCCCCCCCCAGCCCTCCAGTTGCATCATAGGCTGACGGCCACGGCTCACTGCTACAGTAACTACGCACCGTAGAACGTCGACGGGCTAAACAACCCAATCTCCCCTTTTACCCCGCAGTCCCCCCCAGGTCCTGCCCCGAGTCCCATGCCATCCTGCTGATCCCCCCCCAAGCCCCCTAGGCCCTAGCCTCCGCACGTCGGACGGCCATGCCCGCAGGGTTCCCCGACGTCGCTCCAAGCCCGCCCGCCCCCTTACAAGCTGCTGGTGGTGGCTGCGGCGCGCTCTGGTCAACCTTCAACCTTTCCTCTTTGCTAGTCAAGATTCACGACCGCAGTGTGGCCTCGAAACGCCGCGTATGCCAGACGCAGCGGCGCTCCAGCCTCGTGCCCCCGTTGCCGCATTTGGAACTATTCCCTCTCGCAGACCTGGCCGCCAGCACGTAGGTGCGAGCACTGTACCAAGTAGTGGTGTTTGTTGTCTGCGCCTCTCACAGTCCCACCCGCCCCCGTCCGTGCATGACAGACTTGACAGCGCCCGCTGCTGTCGCTGTCTGGAACCGGAACACAGGGGGTCGTCCTTGTCACCAGCCGCTGTCGCCAACGAAACGAAAGGCAAGAAGAAATCATGGAGGACCACGACCGCCGCCACCCTGGCACCGCGGAACCGGATGATGATAATAATGTCAAGGCCAACAACAGCGCCCAGGAGCACCGCGAGGATGCCATGGCCAAGCCCGCGGACGCGCAGGGGCGCGGCTTGGAAATTGGCGAGACGCGCGAGATCACTGTGACGGAGCATGAGCTGGGGTTCTGGAAGGCCATTCGCATGTACCCGCAGGCCACCTTCTGGGCCATGTTCTTCTGCATCGCCGTGGTCATGGCCGGCTTCGACGCCCAGATCATCACCTCGTTCTACGCCCTGCCCGCCTTCCAGCGCAAGTACGGCGACCGCGTGGGCGACCACTATGAGGTCTCGGCGCCTTGGCAGACGGCCCTTGGCATGGGCAACCCCATCGGCCAGGCTGTGGGTGCTCTGGCCAGCGGGTATCCGCTGCAGCTGCTCGGCCGCCGCAAGACCCTGGCCGTCTGTTGCTGCTGGTCCATAGGCTTCGTCTTTGTGCAGTTCTTCGCCACCTCGATTGGCATGCTCTGTGCGGGCGAGCTTCTCGGGGGGTTGGCCTACGGCTTCTACGTCGTCATCGCACCGACCTACGCCTCTGAGATTTGCCCCGTCGTGCTCCGTGGCGTGCTCACCGCCTCGGTCAACTTGGCCTTTGTCATCGGGCAGTTCATTGCACAAGGATGCGCCGCCGGTGTCGAGAGCCGGCTGGATGAGTGGGCGTACAAAGTGCCATTTGTGAGCACACCCACGCCCCAGTCATTCCGCCTCTCCCCCCTAATTGTGCCCGCTCAGCGCTAATGATGACACAGGCCATTCAATGGGTGTGGCCCGTCGTGCTGCTTGCGGCGCTGCCTTTCGCCCCCGAGAGTCCGTACTGGCTTATCCGGCGCGGTCGACGGGATGAAGCGCGCAAGGCTCTCCTCAAGTTGACGTCGGCCAAGGACAGGCCGGATATCGACAACATCCTCCTCGGCATTGAGCAGACAGATCTCCTCGAGCGCGAGTATGAGACGTCGACGTCCTTTTGGGATTGCTTCACTGGCGTCAGTCTCCGGAGGACGGAAATCTCCGTCATGGTGTACCTGATCCAAGTCATCGGCGGCAATCCGCTCATTGGCTACGCCAATTACTTCTTCGAACAGGCCGGGCTGGACTCGTCTGATGCGTTCAACAGTGAGGCTCTCCCACCCAGCGTCCGAGGTGTGTTTGACTGGCTGACTCGGTGCTTGGCAGTGGGCGTCGGCAACACGGCTCTTGGCTTCACGGGCACGCTCATCTCGTGGCCTCTCATGAACTATGTATGTTGTTTCCTTTTACTACCCTGATGAAGGAGTTAGTCATGCTTACGGCCGGCGCGCAGTTCCTCTTTGGACGACGGACAATCTATAGCTCTGGCATGATACTCATGACCATCCTCCTTTTTGTCATTGGCTTTCTCGGCATCCCCAAGGGCAACAAAGGCGCTGTTTGGGCGCTGGCTTCCCTCATGGACATCTGGACATTCATCTACCAGATGACCGTCGGCCCCATTTGCTTCGTCATCATCTCCGAGATCTCGGCGACGCGGCTCCGCGAGAGGACCATCGCCGTCGCCACTGCCGTGCAGGCACTTGCGTCCATCGTCTTCACCGTGGCCATGCCGTACATGCTGAACAGCGACGAGGCGAACTGGGGCGGCAAGACGGGGTTTTTGTTTGGCGGCATCAGCCTGCTGTGCCTGGTCTGGTGCTTCTATCGGCTCCCCGAGAGCCGCGGCAGGACGTACGAGGAGCTGGACATTCTGTTCCAGAGGCAGATTCCGGCCAGGAAGTTCAAGGACTACGATCTGGTTGCAGAGGCGGACGCGGGCGAGCAGCCGGCAGCGTCGTAAGCGGGCACACACTGGCGCATTGTCGCCTGTCGGCCTTTAGCCTGAGCGATGGCAGACTCGATGTATCACGCGTAGTCAAAACAGAGCATGCCGAACCTCGCGTCAAGACGCCGCACCAGTGCATGCACAGCGGCAACCGGCCAATCGTCGCCATGGAGCGCGTGGGCGGCGGCTGATGTGCAAATGCTTGGCTTTCTCCTCCGCAGCGGGAGCCAGGAACCATGGTTGTCGCGCCAAATATAGACGCCGGCGTCCTGTTGCCCCGGCTTATGCCTCACGCAGAACCGGCAACGCCGCGGCGCCAGAACACAATTTCAGCAACTTGCATCTTGCTGAATTTTGCCGCGATGCACGCTTGTGCCAGCCTACGGGACCGCTTGCTCGCCGGCTTACTATTTAAATTAGTCTCGAACGGTGCGCGAAGCATACTCTTCCGGGTCTTGACCCCTAATCGAGCCCTGGCCCCCGATTAGCCTGCCCCGGCGGCCTGGGATTCTGCACTACTTCCCATCTTCCTAGCTGTTCCCCCTTGCTGGAGAAAGCGCCGATCTTACTTTTACATGTCCAAAATTAGCAATGGGGGCACGCTTCATGCCTCCAGACTCCAAGCTCAGGTCTGGGGGGCTTGTGGCGGGTCACGATCTTGCAGTCTTGGCCCGAGCCCATGCAATCTCAGCCTGGCAGTGAACTTGCGCCGCGTTCTCCTCGCGCTTACCATTGATGGTGCTCGAAGATCAGCTTTGGGATAGAGATGCGAGACGAGACCCCGCTGCTTCGTCCGAGCTGATAGTAAGATGCCGCGATAATCGCGCCGTGGTCCATATGCAGCGATGCCGGGCCATCTTGCACGGCTGCTATAAAGTGCATGTGTGATCTTCGTTCGGTATGCCTGGAAGAAGAAATATCAGCACACGCAAATCCAATCACGACTCAACTCTGCACACCTTCGCAGCATCTCCCGTCTTCTCCGACATCCGATCCCAACCAAAATGAGAATCGCAACCGCTTCAGCCGTGGCCGTGGCCATGGCCTCATCCCTGGTGGCCGCGTACCCCATCACCGGATCCACGGTCAACTGCCGAGCCGAGCCCAACACAAGCTCCGCCGTCAAGAAGACGTACACCAAGGACACCGACGTCAAGCTGGTGTGCCAGACCGAAGGCCCCGTCATCGAGGGCAACTCCATCTGGGACAAGACGACCGACGGCTGCTACGTCGCCGACTACTACGTCAAGACCGGCAAGAACGGCTACGTCACGGACAAGTGCTCTGGCGGCACCCCCAAGCCGCCCTCTGGCGGCTTCTGCAAGGGCCTCAACGCGGCCGGTGTCGAGTTCGTCAAGTCCCACGAGGGATTCGTAGCCAAGCCGTCTCCCGACCCCGTTGGCCTGCCGACCGTCGGCTACGGCCATCTGTGCAAGAAGAAGGGCTGCGCCGAAGTCAAGTACAAGTTCCCCCTCACCAAGGCGACTGCGTCTCAGCTCCTCAACGACGACATCCCCAACTACACCGGCTGCCTGGGCAAGGCGCTCAACAGCGCCAAGGTCAAGCTCAACGACAACCAGTGGGCCGCCCTCAGCTCCTGGACCTTCAACGTCGGCTGCAACAACATGGCCACCTCCACGCTCGTCAAGCGCCTCAACAAGGGCGAGAACCCCACCACCGTTGCTTCTGCTGAGCTGCCCCGGTGGCGCCTGGGCCAGGGCGGCAAGGTCCTCCCCGGACTGGAGAGGCGCCGCAAGGAGGAGGTCGCGCTCTTCAAGAAGGCCTCGTCCAAGTCTGCGTTCCCGAAGTGCCAGTAATCGGCACGCGCATGTGCGAGGCTACACGCCTGACGCCCGCTCAAACACTTTTCCATTTCCTTCGGCGGTATATGCATAAAACCTGCTGTACATATATGTACATAATACTCTTGCATACGGCTATGCGAGATGTCGGATATTGCTGTAAATAGAACGTAAATACAGTGTGGCCTTCATATAATCTTCTTTCGGCATCATGACATGCAGGTGTGTTGCATCCTCGCGCTGTATGCCTCCAAGTGGGAAGCGGCAAGCAGGCTGACAATATCTGCTGATTCGTAAACACTACACCCGGATCATGCGACTTCCCTTGTGCATCTATCTGGGTTGGCGGAGCTGCTTGAACAACACCAAGACGTAATCTGCGTCAGTCTTCAATGGAATTCTGACTGCAAGCTTCCGGGAACGACCTCGCTCGCTCACAATTGCTGAGCCTGGGGCTATTTCGAGAAGTGCATTTAGCCGAGCACACTTCTACGACCTTGCTAGTCCCATGTCGACGATACACTCTTCCTAGACCAATGCGCGAAATGCACTGACCTCTGTACGGCTGCCCAAATGGATATACAGTGGTAGACTGGCGCTTCCAAACCTGAAGTCGGGACATCGGGATACGAGCGACATTATTCGTCTTTCTGCTCATTGGCCGCTGTGAGGATTCGGACCAAGCTCATGCACCACTACATGGGCTGCAGCTCGTTGGGTCGCGACCAAAACGGATCCATGACCTGCTCCATGATGGCCTGATCAAAGATCTGCCAGGAGCAGTCAAATTCGACATCTGCCGCCGCCTGTGCCATGTGGCCCATGGTTGTCGGGCTGGGCGTATTGATGGTCTGGAGGCTTTGCTCCAGGCGGGACGCCAGTTTATCGCGCAGGCTCGGCTTGGGCTCATTCGTCTCTCGCAACATCTCCAGATGTATGCGAATGCTTGCAAGGTCTGTCGCCAATCAGCGCTGCGAGAACATGACACAAGGCCTGGGTGTTCGGAGTACTAACCGTCTGGCTCGCCAACGCCGACTTCAATGCCTTGGATGACGATTAAAGCCGCCCATGAAATCATGACAAGGTCCCAGTTCGACCATATTGACTTGTCGTGAAGATGCAGCTTGAGAGTAGCACGGGCGGATAAGAGCAACTCGTGCTGCTCGTTGAGGGTGATGCTGTTCGAGTGCAGATTGCAGCCGCGCGCGGGATGATAGATGGACAGCACAAGCAGGCGATGCAACACGTATTGACGAAAGACGAGCATCCGTTGATGAGGATCCGGATCGTCTCCAGTTTTGGTGAATTCCACCAACCAGTCATCCAAATGTCGAGCCCAGTCGCGGATAACGGCAGCGTCAACTGGTGTGAAAGGGTAGGAGGGTGCCTGGCTGGCATCCACGGGGTTGTTCGAGAAGCACGACCAGATGGTAGGAAGGCCGCGGCCCGAAAATCGAGTCAGTCCAGTATTCATCATACGGGACAATCGGTATAGCTGATCTCGGTGCGAAATTTGTAGCGCCGGCAAAGGGGATTCGATGGGGATGACGGGGCAAGACAGATGCAGGGAGGCATGCTCCAGGTCGACTATTTGTACGCCATTGAAAATTCTCTGCCAGTCGCGGCATCTTTCATCCATATGTGGCGGGCAGTGTTCGAGGACCAGGCGGTAGGCAATGGAGATCCAGATGCCCGTCTCGCGAACATTTGCCTCATTCAGTAGTCCCGCCAAGACAATGCCCAGCACCGTTTGGAAGGCCCAGTCTTCCACGGCGGCAGGATCATCCTCTTCGGAAGGCGGGCTGCCAATCTCGCTCCCGGGAATACTCAGCTGCGAGATGGCGCAGCACAGAACGGCAAGGTACTGTGCTGCGAATGCGGCGTCTTCAGGCGCTCCTCGGACACTTGAGCAGTAGAGCATCGCAGCGAGGAGGAGCGGCTGCGGTGCAGAAAATGTTTGCTTGTTGGGTAAGAAATGCAGACCCGGCATTTTATCATGGAAGCTAAATGAAGCCATGTCAGAACATCAATCATCTTGCGGTCAGTATATCGCGGCCATAGTCGGGGTTGCCGTACGTTTGCCAGAGGAACTTGATCCGGCCCCTTGACCACAGAGCGGCGTCATGAGGTCCAGGTGTGCATCGCTCCAAGCATGCGGCCGCCTCCCACAAACTAGAAAACGCTGAGTCCTGATCGAGGGTCTGCGTCTTGCTGGACGTGACCTCGTCGGACGAGCGATGCCCGACCTCTGCAATGGAGAGGCCGAGATGGTCTTCGATGGCCTGGACGCGCCGAAGCAGGTCCTTGGTTACTTCAGAAGAGCCGGTCAGCTCCGCTAATGGCAAAGATGCGGGGACCATAAAGGCCGATGCGTTCGCACGAGGTACGAAGATGCAAGGTAGGCCGGCACGCTGGCATCGACGGCATGTCGAACCGTTGTCGAGCCTGCATTTCATCTTCTGCCGTCTGCAGTTGACTGCCAGCATTGTCAGCATGCAGACGCAATGGATAGATACATAGGTACCTGTTAGGCGAGGTGAGATTGAAGGTACTGACTGCATGCCTTGCGAGCCTTGGGCTCTGTGGAGTCGTCGTCCACGGTCGAGCCGCTTCCGGTGGGCGACATTATTGCGCTTGGGTCTCGGCGTTGGGCACGGCAGGCCACTCTCGCGTGTCCAGATCACCTTCTTGAGCAAGCTACCAGCCGTATTCTCAGATGCTGCCGCCACACAGACATAGTACTCGAGAAGAGTATGAAGTGTGATGAAGACAAATGAGGCCAAACCTCACCATGCGTGCGAGCTGGTAAGAACACCAAGGGGCTCGCGGAGGTGGCACCATCCTTTGCACTCTCGACGACCACTTGACTTAACAGGCAAGGTATGGGCAGCGGTCAGCGTCGCTTCGCTGCCCTGGCCCCAGATAATGGTGCCCCCAGGTCAGTTGCAGATTGCGGGGTTGAGCACCCTAGCGTCGCTGCTCCGCAGATGAGGGATAGCGGGCGTCCAGGGCTTGGGGGAGGGGGCCACACGCATGTCTGGCAGCTGGTTGGGGTCAGAAAGGGGGCGGCGGCTCCAGGGGTGGCGACTCTGGAGGTGCCGGAGTCTTGAACGCAGGTACGAAAGAAGTCGACTCTAGGTCACCGTGATGACTTCGTTGCCGCAAAGGCATCGCGGTGTCCACTTCGAACCGAGATCCGTCTGCTGCATCGGGCCACAGACGCGTCCTCCCGGTGAACGGCAGCCGACTCGGGCTTTTCCTGGGCCTCCTGTCGACGCTCTCACCGGCCGTCGTGCAGGCCGGCCATCATCGGCGATCTCCGGCATACTCCGGCATCTTTGCCGGTCCGGCCGACCATTCTGGCCGCCAGACGCTGTGGTGAGATTCCACGGCTCCAGCAATCCCACTTCGTACTGGAGCTGCCTTGTCCGACGACCGGATTCGCCGGTGCGACGTTGCAACTGTGCTTGCGCCAGCTCTTCATGCGCTGCAATTGGGCCCAAATGTGTTCTCACTTATCTTGCCAGGTCTGTCCCAAAATGAAAGGACATGTGCGCCACGGAGCACTGTTATCCCATTGGCGATAATGTCTACGAGCAAGCCCAGTCCCGATACAGGCCTGCTCGCAGAGGCTAAGAGAGTCGCCCAACAATTCGACTTGAGCCCTGGTGATATCGCTCGCGCTACAGACCATTGCCTCGAGCAGATTCGTATGTTTCGATACCGATCTTTCACCCACGCCTTTCGTCGCAACTAATAAACGATAGGACATGCGCTCGGGCACCATGGCGCAACACAATTGCCGTCTTTTGTGACCAAGGTGCCAAATGGCTCCGAAAAGGGCATTTTCCTGGCCGTCGACCTCGGGGGCACGCATTGCCGCGTTTGCTCGGTTGATCTGCATGGAGACTCGACGTACACGTTGATCCAGACCAAACATGTCATCCCTCGCGCCTTGAAGGTCAACCCCAGCCACAAACCGCTGTTCGCTTTTGTCGCGGACAAGATCGCAGACTTTCTCAGTCAGCATCCAGAGGCAGACGTGGAAAGCGTCGAGGGAAAGGCACTGCAAAGGGACGAATACCGTCGGCTAGGTTTCACATTCAGCTTCACGTATGAGAGCCATTCGCTTTCCAGCGGGACGATGCTGCAATGGGACAAGGGCTGGGACATCCCTGGGGCCATTGGCAGAGACCCATGCGAGATGCTCCAGACCGCCATCGACGACCTAGACTTGCCCGTTCTCGTCTCCGCCATGACCAGCGACAGCGTCGGCACCTTCATGGCACGGGCGTATACATCGCCGTGGAGTTCATCGACACTCGTCGGTGCCGTATTCGGGACCGGCACCAACGCTGCGTACGTCGAATGCCTCGAAAACGTTCGGAAGCTTCATACCCACGACGGGTTTCGCAATCGCCGCCCCGGAGATCTCATGATTATGAACACGGAATGGGGGGCTTGGATCGATGACGACGAGACGATTGTGCCAACGACAACATACGACACCCAGCTAGATGCAGCGTCTGCGAATCCGAACCGGCAAATTCTCGAGAAACTGACATCGGGGATGTACCTCGGCGAGCTCGCGCGGCTGGCAATTCTCCAGCTGTACCGGGAGAAGTTGTTCGACATGACCGTCCACGATGAGTCTGCCTTGTACAACGAGGAGGCGGTGGATAGCTCCTTTCTCTCTTTCATGGCCGAGGATGGGGACGAGTCGTTCGGGCAATCGAGGCGCCACATCTCAGAAGCCCTAGGAGCGCAGGGTGTCTCTGTCAACGATGCACTCGCAGTGCGTCTCATCGCTGCCGCCGTCGTGCGACGGGCTGCTCGTTTGGCCGGCGCGGCCACGGCTGCCATCATACTTCAATCCGGCCGTCTCGAGCTTGACGACCCGGCCGGCAAAGGCGTAGAGAGTCTCTGTCGGGAACGCGAAGTCACGGAGAGAAGAGCTTCCTGGCGTTGGGGGCGCACCGCAGTCTGGTCCTTGGTCCGGCGGGCTTTCAACTACGTCATGTGCTGCTTCACGGCGCAGGACCCGGACGACATGTCCACGCCGGAGAATGAACATCAGAGGGTGGAAGGATGGGACAACATCGACGTAGGCATTGAGGGTTCTCTGTTTGAGTTCCACCCTGCCTTTGAGAAGGAAATGCGACGGGCGCTGCAGCAGGTGCCAAAAATTGGGCCAGACGGGGAGAGGCGGATCAAAATTGGACTCGCTAAAGACGGTTCAAGCCTGGGCGCGGCGCTGGTGGCGCAATCGGTACAATAGACGTGTGTATTTAGACGAGGCATTGAATGGTTATATTTGAATAGACCCCCGAGGTGTTTCATGAGGATCGAGGCGGGCTATGCATCAAATGTAATGACAAGTTTCCATAGTGCTAAGATCATCATTCGTCGATCAATATTATGAGCTCCATCCGTCCCTTTCCTCATCATCTATATCTCGAGACACGTCTGTGGATATTGTGCTCTCTCCCGTCCAGACGACTTATCGATCGCTGCCCTTGGTAAATAAGGCAGACTTCCAACTGTGCCACGTAGCCGCCCACGTGCTAGACTCAAACACGGGGTTTACGACGGGCGGTGGCCCCATCCACATATCGAGGCAGGTCGACGCGCATAACGGTGGCTCACGGTGCCGAATGTTCAGGACGCCCTTGACGACGTCCATGTCCCATTCGTGTTCCCCGTCGCTTACATCGCGCTTGGCACTCTGTCCGTGTGACACAACGGAAAATCTCCTGGTCATTGTCTGGGCGTGAAGATAGGGTCGCTTCCAGGTGTTTTCTGTCGCACTATATTCACCTTTCCGAATCTTTATAGCGAATCTATATTTGTGACCATTGGCTGCGGAGCGGAACACAACGCCGTCAAAGACAAACCAGAGCTTGCCGGCGTAAGCTGCGGCTAAGGGGACTGTAGTGTCGCCCTTTAGGATCCTATTACCTCGGTTCGGCTGGCTTGGGTCCAACTTTTTGCCATCAACCTCGTCGATGGTCAGTTGGGCTTGATAGAGGTGGGGTTCTGCGACGTCTTCATTGGATACTGCGCAAGTCGCTATGATGTATGGCTCGATGGCCTTGTATATGGGCTGCACTTGGGATGTGAGAGTTATTCTCGTTAACGAGGAATCGTCTGCGAGTTCTGCCATGACGTCGCGTTCTCTTGTAGCGAGAAAGATATCTTGTAGTTTGAGTAATGCTCTGGAGGAAGATCAAGGCTATGATCATTTCTCTTATATAGCCACTGCAAGATGCATCTGAATCACGCCTGTTGGAGCACGTTGATCCGCCCAGTCGTTGTGAAGCAGTTACATCACAGCCGTTGAAGCTACACTTATTCGTTGCCACCAGGAGAGCCGGCTTCTCGACTAGCAGCGACGAAATGTTGCGTTTGCGCACAGGCGCGTTCACGAGCAGCCGAAATATCGGCAGCTTCATGGATCTTCACACGCTCATTATGAAATCGGAGACGGTGAGCTCATCGCAGGTTGTGTGCGCGCAGAGGAGCTAGAGCATGCGTCACTCCTACCGACTCAAGCTTCATCTGGCTCCATTCCCCTGACACACTCACGATGAACGTTGTACAAGAATTGATAGGGAAGGTGATAAGTGCAATATAAACTAGCTACGCACAACGAACGAAAGGAAGACGCGAGCTGTTTGAGACGGCGTGCCCAATAACACTCCGCAGGCGGTCTCGATGTGCTGCTGTGACCGGGCTGTTCCATGTACTGGGTCCAGCCATTGCTGACCAGACGAATCAGGCGTCTGCGCACTTCTTCGACTTGCAGACCAATTCACCGTCGCAGTCATCATTCGACGAGCATTTGTCTCCAAGGCAGTGGCCCTTCCAGGAGCAATCCGAAGCCGGCGGGTCTCCAGGAGTTCCGCCACTACCGCTACCGGTGATGCGCTGCACCAGCTTGTCTCCAATTGAGCCGAGCGAAGCTTCAAAGTCTGGGAAGCTCTTGGCATTCCACTTGGCGCCGCCCGCTCCAGGAACAGCGTCAGAGCCGGTAAAGGCAATGTAGAGGACATCGTTCTCGTCGTGTGCCGTGTCACCATCGACGGCGCTGCCATAACAGGCTCGGCCAAGGGAGTCGGAGACCTCACCAACCAAGGGCGGACCATCATCGCCGTTGGTATCTCCCCACACGCCATAGAACTATTGGTCGCTCTTTAGTTCATCGTTTCCAGGTCGCAAAGAACAGTGGCCTTACCATTTTGTTGCCGCATACAACAGCGACGATTGACAAAGGTTCAACCCCGTACTGCTCCGGCTTGAACTCGATGTACCCGTTCTTGCTGCCGTCATTTCCCAAGACTACGTATGAGTGGACGTATGCGTTGAGATCCTTAATGCCTTTGTTGTATCCGGCAACAGTCTCCTGGAAGGTCGTCTGTGGCTGGGTGTCACCAGAGTTGTCACAACTCCCGTCCCCACCGCTCAAATCTCCGTCACAGTCAATGTCCATGTTGACCAGCTGCCCGTTCTTTCCTTGGAGATACATAATTTTGTAGTCACTGAGGTGGTCACCACAGTATCCAAAGTCTGAGCGTGTGAGTGCCATAGGTGATATTAACAGCGTCTTGGATGGAAGTACTCACTCTTGGAATCCCCTTCCTGACTATAGAACCCACCCTTGAGCTGGTTCTTGCAGGATCCCTGGTTGCGGATAGAATTGTACAGGTCTTTGACATTTTGTGGAATGTCGCGGGCTGTAGCAGTCGAAGCCGCTAAAAGGCTCGTGAGAACGACGAAACGCATCATGGTGTCTGTTTGGCCAAATTGACACAAAGATGAATGTGGCTGGGATGCAAGATTCCAATCGTATGGGGCACGCTTTCAGCCCTTGTTCACTTGAGCCTGACATGATACATCCTGGAGAAGGGTCATCCCTTATATACGAGTCTTTTGCGTGTTTGGGTATCAAAGTTCTTTGAGCAATGCACTACAGATCCTTCGTGCCACATGGACGCAAGTAAGGAGTCGCAGACCCGCGGTCGACAGGCCTTGTTTGGGACTCGGTGAAACACGCCCACGGCCCTATCGACGCGGTCCTACGGTGAAATTACCGGAACCGGCAGCTGGACCTTTGCCCACTGGGGATATGGTCGGCTTCTGCACCACAAACAACAACAATGCTCCTTCCGCCAGAAGTGTAGGCGAGACCGGTTTCCCCGGATTTCCCCGGGTTCGGCACTTCAATGCCGTTCGAAACATCGAGGCGCTCTTTTGAGTGTAACGGTGATCTGCGCTGGTCCGATAGGCGAAATTCCACCAATAGTGGTAGCCTGCGGTCTGGCTGTTTTCGAGTATCCTTCAACGTGGTAGCTATACCGGCCTATCTCCCCGTCTTGGAGGACAATGACTATACATGCTTGTGCGGCGAATAATACGGTACCAGGGCATTAGAGCAATGCGAACCGCGCTATATGGACGCAACGAGCGCGACAAGCGTAAATAGGCAGTGATATGCTGGTTATCTGCTTTATTATTTGAAGTGTCAGTGAATCTCAGCAGTGCGTCGACATCAATGGCAACGGCTCTAGCGGCAGCTCCAGCGTCTTGTCGTGCATGTTCGCGAAACGTTAAGTTGCGCGGTCAATGCTGGCCAAGGTTTGCGCAACCACGCCAATGCAGCTGTTGGCGTGGGGCCGCATGAGCAGTGCTCAATCGGCCTCTCGAGCAGCAGTGCTGCCTCGAGGTCGGCGCCAGTGGATACAGACAATGGTGCCACAGCTGGCGGAGAATGGTGACATGGCGGTGCGAAATCGCATCGCACCGGATCATACTCCATGGTTGCTGGCTGTAGGGTTAGGGGGGTGGTGGACGAGCCAAGGGGCGCGCCAGGTCCACGGCTCTGCACCCACGTGTCAGGAGCTCGAACAAACTTCATAGCTTCTGAGGGAGCGCTGATAAGCCCGAGGGGCTGCCGAAACCTGACGCTGGGGCGAGGACGAGCGCCGTACACAGCCTGCCGTCTATATGTTACTTATAATAGACGCTCAACTCGACGCGATATTTGACGGCTGTTGATGTCCAAGCTCCCTCCGTTGTAATTGCCTCATCAAGAACCTCCTCTCCCACCGGCATGTGACCGGGGCCGCCACGCACCCGTCCGAGTCTATCGCAGGCGGCGACGGGGGCCCACGGTTTCGAGCGGACGGGGTCCGCTTCCCTGCCGCGTTACGGGGGCTGGGGCTCGAGCCTCGGGGCCCGAAGGTTCCCAGCCACGTCCACCAAGGCGGCAGGGTTCCGCCCGTAGCGGGGCAGGACTGGGACGCGCGCGCGGCACAAGGAGAGAGGCCAGTTTTAAGCAAGGGAGGACATTCCCACCGAAAATTTCCCAGACCTGGCATCATCACCACCGCGCCTCTCCTCTCACCAACGTCCCGGTGAGTGCGATTGGAACGCCTCGAGCTGTACCGCACCCTGCCAATTGCATTGCCGTCCTCGGACAGCTTCAATCATGGCCTCCAAAGCCGAGCTTGAGGGCGATATCCAGTATATCAAGACCCCGAGCGCGCCGCCGTCCGCCTTCGAGACGACCCAAGATTGCGGCGTCCCCCTCACCAGCGTGAGCCTCTCGATGCTTCCGTCGACGGCTGCCGACCGTCTCTGCTAACTCTGGACGCAGTCGCCCGCGATTCACAACCCCCCTCTGCCGGCCGAAGGACCCGGAAATGTGAGCTTCTCCAACCTGGCTCTGGGTGGCCTGCTCGTCGGCGTGCCCTTCTTGGTGGCGCGACTGCTCGGCGGTGGCTTCAAGACGACCATCTTCTTTATTGTGGTTCTCTTCTTCCCCATTCTCGTTGCCTTCTGGGCATATGCCTCCAAATTCAGCCCCCGCATCAACGACCGAGCCCAGCTCCCCGGGCGCCCGATCGAGAAATACGTCACCTTCAAGGACCCCGCCGACAAGGCCAAGTGGAGCGGGAGAAACACCGTTCCCATTCAGACCTTCTCCGAGCTTTACGTTGATGGCAAGGCCGACTTCAACGGCGACACCCTTGACGTCCTCGAGTACCGACACGACTGGTCCAACTTTACCTTTACCTGGGATTTGTTCAAGTACATCATCCTCACCTTCTTCCGCGATGTCGCCCTGCACACGCGCGAGCAGGACATGGAGCAGATCCGACCTACTTACGACAAGGGTAATGACCACTATGCCTGGTTCCTCGGCCCCCGCATGATCTACACCAGCGGCGTCATCTCGGACACGACAAGGGAGGAGACCCTCGAGGAGCTGCAAGACAACAAGCTGGCGGTTGTGTGCGAGAAGCTCGAGCTCAAGAAGGGCGAGACGCTTCTGGATATTGGCTGCGGCTGGGGCACGCTGGCCAAGTTCGCCAGTGTCAACTACGGCGCCAAGGTCACCGGCTTGACTATTGCTGAGAACCAGACCGCCTGGGGCAACGACGTCCTGCAACGAGCGGGCGTTCCCGAAGAGCAGAGCCGAATTATCTGCATGGACTACCGCGATGCGCCGCGCAAGAAGTACAACAAGATTTCGCAGCTGGAGATGGGAGAGCACGTCGGTGTTCGAAGACTCACGACCTTTTTCCGCCAGTGCTACGACATGCTCGAGGACGACGGTTCCATGTACGTTCAGCTGTCTGGCTTGCGCCAGGCATGGCAGTATGAGGACCTCATCTGGGGCCTGTACCTGAACAAGTACATCTTCCGCGGCGCGGATGCCTCGACGCCCCTCTGGAACTACATTCGATCCCTCGAGAGGGCCGGTTTCGAGATCAAGAGGTGAGGAGTGCTTCACAACGAGAAGCAATTGACGCGAGACTAACGTGAATCAAGCGTCGACACCGTCGGTGTTCATTATTCCGCCACGCTGTGGAGGTGGTACCGAAACTGGGTCGGCAACAAGGCCGAGATTACGGCCAAGTACGGCCAGAGGTGGTACCGAGTAAGTGCCATTGCGTGCATCGCATCCCATCAATTAGCTAACCGATGATAGATTTGGGAGCTTTTCCTGGCCTGGTCTGTCATTGCTTCTCGCCAAGGAAGTGCCACCTGCTTCCAGATCCTGGTCGTCAAGAACCTCAACTCGACGCACCGCATCAACGGTGTGGGCTCCCAGTACGGTGTCTCTGGCGCGCTCGCCAAGAGCAGGGCCAGCGGGAAATCGAGCATTGCCAAGTAGAAGACCTCAACGGTGTTCTGGGCGCTTGTCCACATCATCTAGGTGTATGGGTGAGCGGACCCAAGTAGAGCCGTGTAAAGCACTCGAGCGTCAAGTGGCTACGAAGCGGAAGACACATTCTTCCAGCGCCTTTAGCAGCCGACTACGGCGAAGCAGGCTATGCACAGCGAGTAGTTCTAGACGACCTTGGCTCGAATGGACTTGTCAATTTGCAGTTCGGAGCAGGCGGTTCGCAGGACATGCAGAACTGTAGGCTTGGAGAAATTCAGATGGATTGCTATCATAATCAGTTCGTCTACTAGAAGAGCAGAAATACCACTGTATCGCAGTATGTATCGTTGAGTCATCTTGCCAATTCGAGACCTTTGGCTCGTCATAAACATATTCGCGGCCTACTGCCTGAAGAAGAACCAGGTGTGCACCACAAGGGAAAGCGCCGATCGGCGATGCTCAGGCATCCCCTGTTGTACTTTCACTTATGATAGTGCTCAGCCGGAAGGATTGCCGTTGAAGGCCAGGAGGTTGACGGTGTTCCGCGGCTGACCACCGATCGCCCCTCTGGTGGCCATGTCTTGCATGCGCCTGCACAGGTCAGGAGACGCCGGCTTGCCTTCGAGCGCTGCAAGGTACGCCGCAAGCCCAGCAATATGGGGGGTCGCCATCGATGTTCCTGTCATGCGGCCCTGTTGCGCGAAATAAGGGATTAGCAAATGTCTCAGGGTCGCTCGATCTCGGGGAAGCGGTCGTGCCGCTACTTACGGATCCGCCACCGGGGAGTGTGGAGTAGACATCGACAGCAGGGCCGAGAATGTTGACGACCGGGCCATAGTTGCTTCCAGTGTAGCGGTAATCGTCCCTAGCAGTGCCGCCAACGGTGCAGACGTATCGGGCTGAGGCAGGAGAGACATATGAGGCGTCCTTGTTGTCATTGCCGGCGGCGACGGCGACGAAGAAGCCTTGTTGGGTGAGCGCATCGGCGGCATCATTGAGTGCCTGGGAGTAGTCGCCCCCGAGACTCATGTTCACAACGACGCCATTGGGGCAGTTTCTGTTCCTTGCGTCGGTGGCGACGTACTCCATGCCCGAGATGATGCCGGAATTGGAACCAGTGCATCGCCCGCTGTTGCGGTCGTAGTCGAGGACCTTAATGCCGTAGAGCTGGGTCTTCTTGGCAACACCAAACGTCTTGCTGCCAATGGTGCCAGCAACGTGGGTGCCGTGTCCGCAGGTGTCAGCCTGTGAGTTCGGGACAAAAGATCTGACCAGTCGAGCGCGGCCCTCGAAATCCTGATTGCAATATGAGCCAACTGCACCGATGAAGCAGGCACAGGCCTGTCAAACTTACCGGGTGGGAGCCGTCTAGGCCGGAGTCGATGATGTACGCACAGGTGCCCTGCCCTGCGCTGTCATCGTAGACGTACTGTCCTGACCCAACCTGCCTGTGAGAGATTCTTCCCAGGCCCCATGGGACGTTGTTTTGCGTCACGAAACCACTGGCGGTGACCAAGTGGTCTTGTTCAATGTAGTCAACCTGCGTCATATTAGTAGGCATTGTGACAAGCAGTGGGATTGCGGTAACAGTACGTCGGGGTGAAATCGAAGCGCCTCCAATGCAGCTTTGTCAAGTTTGCCAGCAAAACCAGCAAAGGCATTCTCGAAGACTTGATGGGGATCGGACTTGAGTCCCTTGACAACATCGTGAAGCACAGCCAGAGGGCTATCCTTTCTGAACTTGACAATGTACTTGTCCGCAATGAGGTTGCTGGCCTCGGTTGTGGGGATGCGCAAAGGGGCAGGCTCCGCGCGTCGCTGCGTGGGACTGGCCGCAGCAAAGGGCAGAAGAGACAAGAGCACGGACGGACGCATTTTGTGCAATGTGTATGAAGTAGATGGGTTTGATCTGAAAGACGCTGCTGGACTGATACAGCAACCCAAGTGCAGAGAGGCGTGCTTTATATATTCCTTCCTGGACGATGTGTTGGGCCATGACCACCAAGATATTGTGATCATGGACACCTACCTAGTCGGGAAGAGGCTGAATTCCAGCATATGTGCTGCAGTGTTCTGGCTAGCTGCTCAATGATACTAACAGTGAAGACGATGCTGGAGATATCGCTGCTCTATCATTCCCGAATGCCGAATCGACTTAGCATCCCCCAGTGACCATATGCCGGATCCTTGGGCTTCCTGACCCGCCGTTTCTTGGCTTACGGAACAGTCAGGTCACAAAAAGCATTGACCCGATTGAGAATCCAGCTTTTCCTCATCAACAAGGTAGAGAGAATTGGCGTGCGAGCTCGGCTTCGCCCGAGTCCAGGCACATGCTCGTTCGGGACAAGTCTGGTGCGAAACACTACGCCGGGTCGTGGTAGGGGTGGGGCGTTGCGCTCTAGAACGACACTCGATTACACTTTTTCCTGTCCTGGAGTCCGACTTCGCTTTTGATGACCGCGCCGAGAGTTTGCGCGCGCTGAT
Organism: Purpureocillium lavendulum; assembly: GCA_029168975.1. Taxonomy (NCBI): domain Eukaryota; kingdom Fungi; phylum Ascomycota; class Sordariomycetes; order Hypocreales; family Ophiocordycipitaceae; genus Purpureocillium; species Purpureocillium lavendulum. Next base: position 3,789,005 of record JAQHRD010000004.1, on the reverse strand, counting down.
AGTGATCAGTTCAAAGCACCTGCCGTTGCCGGTCGAACCTCCTAACGAAGTTGGAGTCGTCGCGTACCCGGAAACCTCAAAATCCTTCGTTCGCCGCGCAATTGAGGAAGGCCAACCAGCATGATCACAACTCAGTAAAGGCTGCTCCAGACATCGGCGAGGTTCCGAGTGTACAGGTGAAAGTGTTTGATCTACCAAACCTCTCTACCAGATTGACGCCAGTATACATATCGAGATGCTGCGGCCGAGCTAGACGAATTGCGAGTACTGTGAGCATGAAAGCCAGCGTGAGATGGTCCGACTGTCCTGTTTCACATGGCCCATAGCTGTCAAACCTTTACCTCGATAATAAAAGATACTAGCCCGGATTGCTGGGCTGCTGGATTAGGAAGGCATCTTGGAGCACTTAGTCACCAGTCACCCCCTGTGACCACGATAGCCAATACCATAACCCTCAAGGTGTTGACACCTGACGCTGAATGATCCATTTGGGTAAGTCAGAGTATCTATACAATATCGGGCGCTGCGTGACCAACAGATCTCGGAGAGCTCCACGAAGGGATTTACCCTTGTGAAGTCAAAGCTGCCTTGCGTCTCAACGTGAAGTAATATAAACTGGGCCTAGACTCACCCTTGCGTGACGTTCGATCAATCAATGATGGCAACGATCATGCATCGGGCTGTAGCCATTCATGTATAAGCTGAATGGCTGCCAGCCGCGACAAGATGTACCATCCGCGAGGAGCTAGTCACCTGCGCTGACTGACCGTCTCCTTGAGTTACTCCAGTCGTGGAAAAGGAAAATGAGTATCGAGGTCAAACTGTGGCTTCCAAGTTGGCAGAGTGACAGTTGGATGGTGGTTGGGCCAGTATTGTTGAACGCAAAGCCAGTTGACGCGTAATATTCTTGTTGTACTTGGCACATCCTCCAAAGAACAACGTCCATGGAGCCGGCGCAGCACCAAGTGACTGAAAAATACCAAGTACATCGTACCTACCATGCTTCCACGAGCATCAACAACAAGCTGTTAACGGCCGAAATATGGCCAGTCCTCCAGGACCGCGGCATGCAAGCCACGTGTGTTCGAAAACGATACATGTACATGTAGTGCGGGCGGTCTTTACCATATTTTACCTACCACCATCACTATCGCGGAGCGAGGCCCGTTTCTCCGCGAGGTCAGCATGGGCTTACGCCCTTCCCCCGCAAGTTTCCCCGCGTTTGCGGCAGTGATCCCGATGATGTGCGGGGTGCACCGAGCTGCACGAATGAGTGCAACAGAGGGCCTAACGCATTGCATATTGGCATTTGCCTGCCCGCGATATTCCCTGTGCTGCTCATGGTGAAGCGATCCTTTCTCAAGAGTTGGAGCGAAGTATAATGCGACGGCCGCTTTAGATGGGATACGATTGATGCACTAGAAGAACAGGCTCACCCCTCCGCCATGTTCTCGCTCAGAAGTATATATTGAACTCATTGTTCTGTATTCGATCAGCTCACCCTGCACAGCTTGCAAGTTGACCTACATGCGACTTACAGCTGGCTCATCTCATTGCATTCATGGCTGCTTTTAAAATTGCGTGTCGCCTCGCCGGTGCGATCACTCTTCTTGGCGGTGTTCACTTGCAGGGTGTCTACGCGATCCCTCAGAGCACCTTGATCAACCCGCCAAGCACCTTCTTTTCCACAAGCTTTGTCGAGTATTCTTCCACGCTCAACATTGGTGCCAGTAATGGTGATCTTTGGCCAACGACTTGGGCCGACGACGACAACATTTACACCGCCAATGGCGACGGTTTGGGGTTTTCCACAAACCAGGCCGATTTCGCGGATGCTGTGGTGAACCGGATCTCTGGCACCCCCGAGACTGGTATTTCGGGCCTCAGGTTGGCCGCGGGAGATCAACTTGGACCCGTCTGGACGACTGGCCCATATAATAGAAAGCCTACAGGCATCGTCGCCGTTGATGGTGATGGCGACGGCAAAGACGAGCTGTACCTGGCGATCCAGGACCTGAACAATGGACCCAACGGCGCCGCGTTTAATGATGTACCCGCCGCCAGCATTCTTCGATCCACCGACTACGGCGCAACGTGGACGGCTACGCAGACTCCAATGTTTGCAAACTATACTTTCACGACCATTTTCTTCCTTGACTTTGGCAAGAGTCAGTCGCTGGCCTCCGTCCTCGGGGCAGATGGCGCCAAGTACGCGTATGCCTACGGCCTGGACAACAACTGGCGTGATTCAGTGGCCGGAACAGTGTCCGACCCCCAGGATCTCTACCTTGCTCGCGCCCCAATCAACGCTATTCAGGACGTCTCAAAATGGCAATTCTTCAGCGGTACTGCTTCGTCGCCATCCTGGACTGCAGACATAAAAGCGCGGCGATCCGTCCTTCACGATACACGACGCGACTACCCAGGTGCCCAGACCGCGGACGGCTTTTCGGTCTTGTCGCAGGGCAGCGTCGTGTACAATGCCCCACTGAAACGGTATCTCTACACAAGTTGGACGGACTACACCTTCGACTTTTACGAGGCTCCTCAGCCATGGGGTCCTTTCACGCTTTTCGAGTCAAAAGACTTTGGCGTGACCCCTTGGTTTGGCATGAACACGACGACGCCCAAGAATGGCGGTTATGCAACGACCATCCCTTCAAAGTTCATCTCAGCAGACGGAACAAAGATGTGGGTGCAGTCGAACTGGTTCGTTGGGGCCGCGGCTGGCAGCGACGTCAATTACTGCTTCTCCCTGCGGCAGATGCAGGTCACGAAATACTCCCCAGGTCAGGCTGGCAATGAGCCCGGTCCTGCTAATCTTGCACACGCGGCGGGCACTGTGCCAATCTGTAAGGCCGCGCATTATGGACACCTGAATTACTTGAATGATGGCTCCAACTTGAGTGAGGACAGTTGGGATGGAACCCAGAAGGACCTTGACCGCTGGGGCCATACATGGCCTACTCAATACCGGATGAACCGCGTCACGTATACCACCGGCAGCTCGTTCCAGGATGGCGGATGGTTTTCCAGCAACCTCACCGTTCAGATACGACAGGGCTTCAAATGGGTAACGGTGAATGGCCTCGACATCAGCCCGCCGTATCCCTACAGCAACGCGGCCGTGCCCAACAAAGTATACACGTTCACATTTGACGAAATGGAAGGAGATGGCGTGCAGATTATTGGTGTTCCCGGTGGTTCTTTCTTCTTTACGTCAGTCTCTGAGCTGGAGGTGTATTACGATACTTGAGGTCGTCGCCCTACAGTTGAGTTCCCCAGGTTGGTCGACAGTGCGAGTAGGGCACCTCAATGGCGGACGGTACACGTACGGAGTGTGTTTAGAACTTGAAGATTTCTTAAATTACGCATTCTTTCCTTGTTCTTGTTGGACTAATAGTGACTTGGCATGCTGTCTCTCCGTGAAGGCGTCCGCTTCGATCAGATGTTAATCGTCTTTCTCGACAGACTTCACTCCTCATGATCAGTCCATTGACGATGAGACAGCGCCGCATATTTGTGTCCAGAATGGCCCATATATCATTGTTGGTGCGTATCATAAAAAGCGCAAAGTGACCGTTACAATTCGTGCATGTCGACGTTGGACAAGGTTTCTTTGATGCTGTCGGCCATGACAGACAAGGATGGACTGCGGTGGCACTCCTCACCAAACGCATCACGGGCCAGTCGTAGTGCCGCCCACGTCTCGCGGCCAGCGGTCGCTGCTAACAGAGAATTGGATGCCCCCATGTAGGCACCGAGAGAAATGGCAAATATGCTACAGCAGACCCAGGTCAGCAGCCACACATCGCTGATGGATTCCTCGCTATCGCCGCGCCAGTCGGAGGCTTGGACAGGCATCTTCACTTACCTCGCATACAGCGTCCATTTATTCGGGAGACAGGCTTCTAGTGCGACCGCAGCACTGTTGACAAACTCTCGGTACGACCGAAAATAAGTAATGCAACCATTCATCGTGATGTCTGTCAGTCGATTGGAGTCCATGACCTGTACGACAGCCGGCCAGTAGAAGGAGACCATGCAAGCCCAATACTGGGTTCGCAAAAACGATATCTGCAAATGTGTATCCTCGTGTATGCCGTCGAATTCCCGGGAGAAGCGCAGAGGTTCTGGCAGGTATGAGAACCATTGCTCGAGCTGCGCTTCCAGTTCCTTTGCCACCAAAGGTGCATACTCGACGTTGCCGCTCGCAGCCACTGTTATTGCAGTGGTGTTGCGTCGCAGCATCCTCCTCATGGCTATCTCAGTCAAAAGGTATGTTATGACTTCATCAGAGCGAGTCTTTTGTGGCATCATGGGGGGCGACTGAGGGTCGGTTTCGAAGGTCCAGATGTCAGTCCCCGTAGGCAGCGCAATGTCGTCCTCCGACTCCCAAGCATTGCTGTCTGCGAGTTGAAGAGGGACCACAAGCTCGCCTTCAATGAGCAGGACTACCCTGTATACTCTAGTCCAATGCTCCATGGTGTCCTTGTCGCGCTGAATGGCGCCGCTCAGATGGAGATTCTGTGCCTTCTTGATTGCAAGCACCGCCAGGTCATGTGCTTGCAGCGGTTTTAGCAGCAGGTAGTAGTGAATGCTCATGGCCACCAAGCATTGAACGCTGCGCAGGCTCTGCTCCAGAAAGACTAGGTGAAGCATTTCCATGGCCGCGCTCAAGTACATGGCGTCCGGCCGCTGCTCGAGTGCCAGCTTATGGGTAGCTTCCTGCACGATGGTCCCACTCGCGAGCACAATGAGCACCAAGAAGGCGTCAGCCCCCCGCTCAAAGGAGTTGGCCAGGAAGGACGAGACACAGTCTGAGAAGCGGCCCTCCAGGATGGGGTACCAGGGATGGATCCGGTCCGAGAAGCTCTGGAGTGCCGACATGACCTTGGCGTGCTGAAGCACAAACATGGCCGACGTCGGCGCCGTTGCCGCCGGGAGGTCTTGCTCGAGTCGGATGACCATGTGCCCGTAGTCTTCGCCGAGGCCCGCCATGCCGGTAAACGCACTGGTCTGGACCTTCATGTAGGGAAAGCCACTGGCCGGGGACCCGGGACTCGCTGTTGTGCTCGATGCGCTACCGGGATAGGTCCAGGGACTCGGCGCAGCCGCGTGGATCTGCGCTGCATTGTTTCGCAGCTCTGGTGGGCCGGATGCCGCAAAGGACGATTCGATGCGATCCAACTGGGACCGGATCTGGGAAAGCTGGTCCTCCACGCTGCGCTGCCGTCAGTCGCTGGAAGAAGCACTGGGCTTGCCGGGGTTCGTGACTGGACGCACCTATTGCTTACTGGGCGCTTGTTGTCCTGAACAGTACCGTAAGTCAAAGCTGTCGCAAACGCCATCGCTTCAATCACACTGACCTGTGGGTAGCTGCAGTCGCAATTTCGCGTCTCGCAAGTCCCGCATATCGGCTTGCGACCATCGCATCTCGTCCGCCGTGACCGGCAGGCTTCGCATGCCAGCACACGGATCCGCCTTGTCTGCGAACGTGGTGGCGATGCCATGGGCGTCCTGTCATGGCCACCGAGCGCGGATGACAGTTGACATGTCCGCGAGAGAAAGGCGCACATCAGGGTGCGGAGAGAGCTTTAAGGTTCCCCGGCCGCTCGCCCCCCCTTGGCCACATTTTGCCTGACTTGTCAACTCATTCACCCGCTCTCCAAACCACCGACGCGAGGCCCTCGTTTGTTCCCCACACCGAAACCTGGCAGGGCGTGCTGCCCGCTTGTTGAAGGGCCGGATTTCCCGGCAGTATCTCCGCTTCCACTAACCGCTGACACCAGTTGCGCTTGTGCCAGGGGTCTCTCCACGGGGTTTTCCCCGAACGAGGATCGGCGCGGGGCATTTGCTGCCGATGGCCGGTGTCATGTCCAAAACGTCACATTGCATGTCACCGCCCTGTGTAAACAAATAAGTGAAAGATCCCGTTTCGCGTCCAGTTCATATTGAGAACCGTTGGAACAAGCATTGCAACTGCATGTACCGCACGCCACGAATCGAGCCCAGATACCCCGGGGAGAAGCGAACAATGTTGGGTCAGGACCTTCTTTCGGCCGTGACGCAGCAAAAGCAGGCCAGGAGTGCTCGGATTTCGAGCTGGGACCACTCCGGCCTGAATGAGGATGCTTTCGTCGTACAGCCCGGCGAGACGGCGGTTCTGGCAGACATTGAAGGCCCTGGAACCATCACTCATCTATGGTTTGTCCAAACATGCCGACGCATCCTGGGCCCCGGTCTGGTGCCTTATACGAAATCCGGGGTCGCGATGCAAGAAGTTGAGAATGGCCAAGGAGTCAATTACGAGGTCATGGATCCAGACTACTATCGCAAAGTGGTCATCAGGATGTATTGGGACGACTCCGAGACACCTAATGTCCTCTCTCCATTAGGCGATTTCTTCTGTGTTGGCCACTCGATCGCAGCCAATTTCCAGTCGCTTCCGTTCACAGCATCAGTAAAGCCGACAGAGGACAAGAAATTCGGCGGTGCCGCCGCACTGAACTGCTATCTGGCCATGTAAGTCTACTCGAAGATCCATCGGGCAACACACACTGACGCGGTAGCTAGGCCCTTTAACAAGCGTGCCCGAATTGAGGTGGAGAACCAGAACGACATCGCATACTTCCAGTACTTCTATATCGACTACGACATACAATTGCAACCTCACGGTCCGGAGACTCTCTTCTTTCACGCTCATTGGCGGCGCCAGAATCCCACCTCGGGATGGGCCCCGGACGACCTGCAGGTCAACTCACTCGAGACTGGCGTTCCCAATCTAGATGGAAAGGCAAACTACGTCCTCTTGGAAACAACTGGATCTGGTGCTTATATTGGATGTAATCATTCGGTATATCATTTTCAGGGAACATGGTGGGGCGAGGGCGACGATATGATCTTTATCGATGACGATACTTGGCCGCCGTCGATGCATGGCACAGGCAGCGAAGATTACTTTAGCCAGGGCTGGGGTATGCAAAAGAATGCCTTCCCGTTTGCAGGCACTATCGTTCATGAGGGCGAAATGCCTCATTATCAGGTCTCATATCGCTGGCACCTGCCCGACCCAGTCCGTTTCAACACCAGGATCAAGGTCACTATGGAGTCGGGCCATGCCAATCACCTCAGCGATGATTGGAGCTCGACCGCATAGTAAGTTGTTCTTGAGGTGGCGCAGACGGAACTCCCGACATCTAACCTCTTCGTAGCTGGTATCAAACGCTTCCGGGCCCACGGCTAGAGATCCCTCCAGTGGAAGAGCGCTTGCCGCCCAGGGCTGAGGTGCTGCCTCCGAAAAAGCCTGAAAGCCCCGAGCTCACCAAGAGACAGACGGAGATGGTCGAGCAGAGGCAACAAAGATTGGATGCGTTTGTCGCGGACAAGATGCAATGGCTAGAGCGTCGGGCAATGGACAGCAGGAAGCGCGCGGCGCAGAATGTCGAATACGCTGCGGATGTTCGGCGGCGATATGAGCAGTTTGCCAGGAAGGCATCATGATACTCAGAAGCCCAGATAAAAGGCGTCCAGAGAAAGGGCCAGTCCCGGGGATGGGATTGCGGGAGCTCAATGGCGGATGTTTACACTGCGACCAGGTACACCAATCTGACTCCGTCTTGCTGCGCCCATACTTCGCACATGTAAGCTCAACTGGTATGTGAATGTTCCGCGTGGCAAGCCTGTGGATCCGATGCTGCGAATCATCAAGCGCCGGGGGCGTGCCTCGTGCAGCTTCTCGCCGCTGGTGAGTGCAACAAAGGCGAAGATATTTATGGCCGTTCCATCTTGATTGTACGCGGGACTTCATTCTGGAGTGACCGCCGCGGAGTACAACCCGTCATCAAAGTCCAGATCATTGGTGCGACCTGGATCTCTGCTGGTGAAGAATATGGAACTGCTTTGCGACATCGGATCGGGGGCATCGACACCGCCCCACCGCACACACCACTTGGTGAGCGCGGAGTTTTTACAACGTCTCCGCGCTTTGGGTGGGCATCGCGGGCCATTGTCGACCCATCCGGCGTCCAAACTCAGTAAGCGGCCCCCTTCATCACCCGGATATTATGACAATGGTGTGAGGATATGCGAGCCTAAAGGGCCCTAGCTTGACATCTGGGGTGTCTTGGGTCCAGAGTCAAGAAAGCGGTACCCCAGATTCTTTCCCCGCGTCACCTCTTCTCCTCACACACCGGTTGGGTGCTGATTCCAAGGGTGCCTGGTGGCGCGCCTAGCATGCCGTTAGCCAAGGTGGCCCGAGATCAATATCGTTGAAGTACGAGCAGGCGAGAGCCTCACTTAGAACTTACACCCTCTCCAGTCTTGTCGCCATCATCGCCAGTCGCGCGCATAAAAAGCGAGAGCGCGCCTCTCGATTCCGTCGTGAGCTCTCTGCACGAGCATCAGGACCTCGAGACCCTTGCGGGTAATCGCAACAATGGCTCCCTCAGCTACAGAGTGAGTACACTGAGCCAATCTTCAAGTCTCCACTTACGTCAAATGCTGAATGTCACACAACACAGCATCGACTATAACGTCATCAATCCGTCCAACAAATGGCGGATGCTCCGAGTACAATGGCGTTACGGCCTCTGGGGTGAGTCTTATGATCAATATTAACAGCTCTGAGCTTTTGGGTCCCAGTTCTGATCGGGTGACCCTAGCGCTGTGGACCTCGATCGGCTCGATGATGCTTGGGTTTGACTACGTGATCGGAAGTCAATTGGCTGCACTGTCGGAGTTTCAGAAGTTCTTCGGTGTTCAGCAACCTGACGGGAGCTGGATTATCCCTGCGACGTATCTGTCAGCTTGGGGCGCCATTGGCCTGGGCTGCGATGTGGTCGCGTCCTGGCTCGCGGCTCCATTGCTGGAGAAGTATGGCCGCAAGCCACTTATCCTTTTTTCGGCATTGGTCTCTGTGGTGGCTATTATTCTGCAACAATTGGCGACGAATTGGCGCGTTCATCTTGCCGGCCGTGCCGTGAACGGTTCGTATCTCTTGGATGAAATGTGACGGCGTGGTTCGCTAAGCAGCAGCAGGCATTGCCATCGGTATCATGTTTACAATCTCTCCTTTGTGGATTGGAGAGACGTGTCGCCCAGAGCTGCGAGGTTTCTGGCTCTGTTTCTGTAGGTTCCCAAGGAGATATTTCGGGCGAGCGAGCTTATACTGACCGTACTAGTTAACACGAGCATCATTTGGGGACAAATGCTTGTGTACGTCCACGATTGCACCCCCAACATCGTCCTCGTATTGTTCTAACAAAAGATGCTCACAGCGTCATCGTGGCGCGAGCGACCAGCTCGCTCGATACCAAATGGCAGTGGTGGATTCCCATCATCTGCATGTACATCTATCCTCGTAAGTGTGTCGGCCAAGACTCCTTGCTCCCACTGACTTATCCAATAGTCATGCTCGTTGTTGTATGGCCGTTCTTCCCCGAGTCGCCCTACTGGCTCGTTCGTGAAGAGAGATGCGAGGACGCACGGAAGTCGCTTCAGCGCATGTATGGCTTCGACAGCCCCGACTTTTACGACATTGAGCTTCGGCGTCTCCAGGAAGACGTTCGCCTCTGTGAAGAAATGACGGGCACAAGCAAGAGCAGCAAGCTGATATTCGGCTTCCTACCTTCCCCGACGGCGGAGCTGCAGTGTTTCGACAAGCAGAACAGAAAGAGAACGTTGACCGCAATCTGCGCAGCCAGCTCTCAGCAAGTCATCGGTGCTGCCTTCGTTATCGGAAACGCCACCTACTTTCTGGAACTCATCGGCGTAAAGCAGTACTTCGACGCGTCGGTGGTTCTCTATGTCATCATGCTGTTGTCATCTGCGGCGGCGTTCCCATTGAGCGAGGTGGTTGGCCGCCGTACACTAATTGTCCCGTCTCAGTTTCTGCTCTGCTTCTTCTTGCTTCTTATCGGAATCATGGGCTGCATCCCGAATCAGGCTAAGGCTGGCTGGGCGATTGTAGTCTTCATATATCTCTGGGCCATCGTCTATCAAGTCAGCATTGGTGCTACAGGATTTGTATTGGCCAGCGAAGTAGCAACGCTGCGACTTCGAGCTGTGACGCAGGCGTTAGTTACAATGAGCAACGGCGTCTGGGGTCTAATCATGCAGTTTACGATCCCGTATATGGTAGGTCATGGCCGGTCCAACTGACGAGTATTGGGAAATGCTAACATGCACACAGATAAACCCGGATGCTGGACATCTCGGCGGCAAAGTCGGCTTCATATTCTTCGGTCTTGGCATTATTGTGTCAGTTCTAGGATGGTTTCTCTACCCTGAAACGAAAGGTGTTCGTTTTGAGAAGCTCGATGAGCTGTATGCCAAGGGCGTAAAGCCACGACACTTCAAGAAATACGAGAACCAGACAGACATCGACAACCAGATTGGGTCGAAGCAAGATGAGCTGGACGTTGAGGCAGAGTCTAGAGTTGAGGGGACGGTTGATCATGAAATCAAGTCGGAATAAGGCCTGGCACAAGCATGAAGGGGACATGGTCAAAACAGTCTATGGTACATAGTCGCACTTCACACAAGTTCTCCCTGAGGTCCCCTGAAGTACCGGCTTGGTACTTCTGTACATATGATAAATAATGCCAAGTGTTTGCTGGTCGGTTAGCCGATATCATACGATATCAAAGCACCTGCGTCGTAATTCGTAATTGCCGTTTAATTTGCAACATCAGGCTGGGGCCTAGCATTGGCGGATCAACTGTGACAACACCATTCAAAGAGCCGCCGACGTGTAAGTACCGCGTCTACGTTAACGCTCGCGGCCTCTGAGAGCGGAATACTGCCCACCAGTTAATCCCTGGTTCCCCCAGCCTCTCTTCCCTCCCTGCGATCTACACATGCAGTCTCGTTGTATGGGCAGGTTGACAACCGTAGCTTGGCGTGACAGATTATGAGTTCGCCTATATTTCTGTTGCAACTGAATGACATGAACACCGACACTAGTCTATACCAACGCTCTGTGCATCGGGAGTGCCCGCTTGCATGTGGTCGCCGTACATACGCACCCAGAGCACATGTACCGGGCCTATGGGGGGAAACCGCCGACTTGGTTCACTGACCCAAGCAATGAGGCAGCTCGCATCATCACTTGCAGCCGTTGGTGACTTAGGTCATTTGCAACGTCGCCTTGGAACCGCAAATTATGTAGTCCGCAGAGAATCGCATTGTCCACGAACTGGTGGTGCTGTCGCCTGATCACACGGGACGTTGACAGGTGGACGGGCGCCTGCGTGACCACTTTGCTAGTCACCCCCAAGAAGCCAGCCCGCTGAGTGCGTCCATCATCTGCAACCGGTTTCCTCAAGGCGTAGCTTGGCCAATAGGGGCGCCTCGGTCGCTCGCTAATCTCCTAAAGTGCAGCATAGTACGGAGTGGTCCGTAGCGTGCGGGGAGAACACAATGTCTCACCTGCACTCGTTCAGCCGTCCGTGACCATGTCTTAAAACTTCGTGATGACAGCGAGCAACAACGATTTTGAGGGGTGTGACAGCCTAGATATCGCTCAACGCCAGACCAGAGCAGTACGACACTGAGTACAGCACTAATATCTCCTTTTGCTTTGCTGCAGCTTTGTATGCGGTTAATGTCGTTATTTTGCCCCTACCTTACAATGTCTCGTGAGTTGGCCTGCTTGGGGCCTCGAGATCCTACAAGCCGTGCGTATGTGTCATCTGCCGAAACTGTCTGCATGCGTATTCATTATTTGCCGGCGTTTTTCTCGGGCCCTAGTATGAACCATGTGCTTGTCTTGGGCACGAGAGCCAGATCCTGCATGACTTTCACCATAAACAGCCATGATTTGCATTTATGTGTTCAGCGAAGTGACCTCCCAACACGCGCTTGAATTAAGGTAAGTCACGTATCATGGGGTTGCCCTGGTCCCGGATGCTTCCAGCAAGCAATAAAGCTAGCGTAAACACCCAAAAAAGGTTCAGGCCCCTTCATGATAGAAGTATCCTCTAGCGACGACTATGCTCCTACAGGGTCTGGCTACACACTGTTCATACGACTGGCAAAATGCTTTCTCTGCTTCTATCTGCCATTTTGGTGGCTTCGTTTGGGTCTGCCGTGACCACACCAACGCGATGGCCTCGAGCCTCGGCGGTAGATTTACCCCGACTAGTACTGTACTTCCAGACAACACACGACTCTGGGGGCCGTCCGATTTCCATGCTTCCTTTGGTCCAAGAACAAGGCATAGCATTAACGCACTTGATCGTCTGTTCTTTCCATATCAACAAGGACTCCGATATACACCTGAACGACTATCCCCCCAGTGATCCTCACTTTTATACATTATGGAACGAGACAGTCACAATGAAGAACTCAGGTGTCACAGTCATGGGAATGGTAGGCGGAGCAGCCTCAGGGTCGTTTACAAAAGACACCCTAGACGGAGACACAGCAACATTCAACAAATACTACGGTCAACTCAAGACAATAATTCAGCAATTCGGCCTCCAAGGGATGGACCTGGACGTGGAACAGTATATGAGCCAGAGCGGCATAACGAGGCTCGTGAATCGGCTTCACGACGACTTCGGTTCCGATTTTACTATTACTCTGGCGCCAGTGGCATCGGCCCTGCGGGGTGGCAGCAATTTAAGCGGCTTCGACTATTCTGCTCTCGAAACAAGCGATGGTAGCGATATCTCTTTCTATAATGCCCAGTTCTATTCCGGATTCGGAACCATGAGCAGTCCCAACGATTTCAACAGCATCGTTGCGCGCGGACTCTCTGCATCGAGGATAGTCGCCGGGCAGCTAACCTCGAGGGCCAACGGCAACGGATACATACCGTATGATCAGCTCAACTCTACTATTGTTCAGCTGAGAAACAAATACGGACAGATTGGCGGGGTTATGGGATGGGAGTACTTCAACAGCGAGCCAGGTGGCACTTCTAAGCCTTGGGAGTGGGCCGAGATCATGACGGAAATACTTCGCCCAGGGCAAGCCCGCAAGCTGCACCTTTCGTCCTCTGATGTTCAAAGGCTGCAAAGAGCATACAGAGACAGTGTTTTGTCTACAAGCACGGCGAAAACGGATGCAGATATCGTTGAAACCGTCAATTACACGGCTTTGGCTAATATCTGAGGTTGGGTCGCATAAGTTGTAACGACGTCTTTGCGTTGGCGGCGAGACAGCTTGGATACTTGTACATTGGCATTCGCATATACATATCCTCAGTTATCGGGGTCTCAAGATGCATCGCATTCTCCCAGATTCTCCTGTTCTTGATGCTACAGGTTGGAGACGATGCCACGTGATGCCGGTAATGTAGTGCTAGAAAATTGTCGAATAACTGCTTGCTAGAGCGAGTAGATATTGTGGTGAGAGGACATGTCGAATATATCTACGTCGGCTTCAAATAGCAATCCGATCGACCCAATCATTGATACCAGCGAGGTTTGCAGGGCAGCGCAACGGCGGCAATGTATTGCTTTTGCCCCGTCGTTGCCAATGATTGAGACGCGACGTGGGCATCGGGTTTTGCCGCATGCCTGCCTTGTAGCATTCTTGGTATCTCCAGCAAGCGATGGCGAGAGACTGGGCGTGGATACGACATTTCTCGGCTGATGGCACTTCAGGCCACTAGAACTGCCATCACCTTCTCAATAGAGACGAAAGTGCCAACGAGCAGCCTGGTTCCATGGTAGCTACAGGCTACTGCATGTGGGAGCTCGTTGTAGTCTCGCTGGCTGTTCGTTGTACCAGCCTTGACCTTCTATCTAGGGTTTGAGTCGCGCGTTACACACTGGGCACTAAACTAGTGCGTGTTCCCTGCCGATAGATGTGCGCGACTAGATGGCGGCGCCTTCTCGGCATTTGGACGCGATGTCCGGGAGTGGAAGGTCGCTGGGATGGCCGCCTCGGGACGACCTTCTCTGAGTCCTCTCAATGAGACTGGAGCCCTGATTGTAAAGCGTATGGGCGCAAGGCTCTCCTAGTGTTCCGCTGACGCGTCCACAAGATGAAGGGAATCGTGCCAAGTTAAAGCACTCCACCTGAAATTGGTCCAAGGGCTTGTCTGTGTTGATCTTTGGGCCTGGAACGCTCCCGGAGTCGAGTCTCAGCACCCGACCTTCTGGAACTCCCAACCGCTGGGAGGGACACCCCCACGTCCAAGAACGGGTCCGTGGCTGCACCCCCATAATCTCATCAAGCTGCCGACGTACTTGCGGCACTAAACCCTGTTCATGGGGACCAAGCGTATTGCCGAATCGATGACCTTGCCCGACGCGGCGTATTTGCAAGCCTATATGACGGTCATGACTTGTGATTACATGCGAGGACAATATTGAACGCAATGCTAGTCGCTAGTTGCAAGGGCGGTCGGCTGGAGATGCGTGCCCACGGGGGAGCCTCGGCTGCATTTGTTCGGCATCGAACATTGAAAGGCCTGCACAAGAATGCTCACTATTCGTAGCGGGTTGCGCCTTGGGACTAGGCAGGGAGGTGGCTGAGGTACGTCTCATGAACAGTGACAGAACTCTGGATGTCATACCTGGACTAACCTTATTCCCAATCGTTCATCCCATCTCGCCTCCCCGAGCACCACTCGGAAACTGACCGTGGGTCTAGCGGAAACAGGTGCAGCTCGAGACGTGGAGCTTGCGGGGTAACTAGTTACGACGTGCCGTTCCAGGGGCCGATGCTCGAAAGCCAGATCGAACGGTGCGCATATCCACATGTTGCGCCGCGGGCGCCCCCGATCCCGACGCCGACGTACCATAGCAATGTGAGCTGACGAATGAGATTAAGCACTCCTGAGCATTTTCTTATTTAATAGACACCGTGACGGCAGCATCTGATGCCGAGGGGCGCCTTGAAGGAAAGAAAACAGGCTCGAGATTCAATTTGTACCCCAGTCCGTACCCCCGACAAGACCTTGGGCAAGCCCTCCAATAAAACGGACTGCTTTTATATATGCAGTAGCAGCGACTATCTTAGATAGATACGCGTCTGCAACCGCGGATAAATAATACTTGATAACTTATGTGGCACGTTGCATGTCGAGTCTTGGTAGTGATTTTCATGGCCGTCATATGCGACTGGACAGTGCACCGAGACCACACACTCCCCTGACTCACTACCTTCCTAAAAGGTACCATTGGGGCCGTTGCCCACACCGAAGTCTGGGGAAGCTTATATTATGCTTGAATCTGAGCAGGAGTATCAGATACGCAGTACATGGCGGTCAAGGTTTTAGCTGCTGTAGAAGCCCTTTCAATGTGAGCGGATCTTGATAGCTTCCGGACTGCCCGATCGTCGTTCAATGCCACATAGAAAAATGCCATGATAGATGCGTACGACGTGGCAAGGTTCTTTGTAAATTCATGGTCTCTGGAAGCTGTGATACCATCGAGTAGACTTCTTTGCTTGGTCTTGGCGCGATATGGCCATGAGAATGCGGGGGAGACGTGTCAATGGCTCGAAACTCGCCCCCTACCAGGAGCACTTCGGGCTTGAGGCAGAAAAGGGAATGTGACATCGCACATCCAGCGTTTTAGCTTCCTCTTGGCAATACCACGGCCGAAAGCCTACCAAGAAACAGCGGCGTAAAACCCGAGGTGCGTGAGAATTTGCCTTGAGCAAACCGGTTGTTACTATCAGTAGGCCACGCACTACGCCTTGATGCTTATCAAGGCTGGATATCGAATTCTTATATAAATAATCGCGGTCATTGCAGTCGGACACCTGGTTCACAGGGCCAAGTGACCAACGATTTCTCGATTCTTTCTTGAGCAAGTCCATCGCTCCTGTTAAACGTCAATATGAACACACTGATGAGGCTTATCACCATGGCCGCCCTTGTGGCGGCTGCACCACGTGCTGAGAACCGCGGCCCTTCCCCGTTCGACGTGAAGCTGGAAATGCTCGGAAACTCCGAGGTCAAGGCCACCTTTGTCAACAAGGGCAGCAAAAGCCTGAAGATTCTGCGGACGGGCAGCATTTTGGATGCGGCTTCCGTGGAAAAGGCCAAGGTCTTTTCTGGTGGTGAGTGTTGCTTGCTGAATGCCGTATTATGGATGTCATGTTGATTCATATTTAGATGCTCCGGTTCGTTTCGAGGGTGCTCGGCTTCGGCTCGCCACGGATGTACTTGACGCCGGCGACTTCCAGCGCATCGCCCCTGGAGAAACGTTTCAGGTCACTTTTGACATTGCCGAAACGCATGATCTGTCCGCTGGTGGGAAGTTCGACGTCTTGGCCGACGGCTCCTTTGCCTTTGCGGAAGAGAAAAGCACCACCTTGATCGGGTCTATCCCATATACCTCCCAGCACGTCAATGCCGAGGTCAACGGAGCTATCGCTGCTGCCGTTCATGCAGCTTTCCATGAGAAGCGCACTCGCGTACAGAGCGACTGCCAAGGCCAGCAGCTGACGGTCACTCAGACTGCCCTGCGTAACTGCGCCTCGATTGCACGCCAGGCGCAGCAGGCTGCCTCATCGGGCTCGGCTGCCAAGCTCCAGGAGTATTTCAAGTCCTCGACCCAGCAGGTCCGCAATACGGTCTCGACGGTGTTCTCTCGTGTTGCCTCTGAGTGTGGCTCAACCAACAGCGGCGCCTCGACTTACCACTGCCGGGACCCGTACGGCTACTGCAGCGGTCGTGTGCTTGCCTATACCATCCCGGCGCAGAGCGTCATGGTGTACTGCCCGCTTTACTTTAACAGCCTCCCCGACCGGTCGAGCACCTGTCACGCTCAGGACAAAGCGAACACGAACATCCACGAATCTACTCACCTGACCCAGGTCAAGGGGACTGATGACTACGGCGGCTACGGATACGACTTTGTCCGCAGCCTCACTCCCGCGCAAAATCTCAACCATGCCGACACGTACACCCTGTATGCCCAGGCGATCAACCTTGGGTGCTGAGTGAATCTCAACATGATAAGCGGGAAAGGTCGCATGGACATCAGTGGCGGACTCACAAAGCCATACAAGTTTAGCAAACATCGCGATAGCGTGCCACCTACCATATCATCTCCGCGCGTCAATATTTCGGCAACATGGAACAGAACAGAATGTCCTCTTGGGGGTCAAAATGAGATATGTCTTTTCAAGTGCTGCTATTGTGTGGATTATCTTGCGCAGTGGAAGAGTAAGGCGTGATAGCTGTGCGTTAAACAATTGACGGATGGGAAAGCGTCGAATCGTCGTTCTGCAACCGTGATGGGGCACACGAGCATTGTGTGTCGTCACGCTCTCTAAGTGCTGTCTCATCCAAGGAAAAAGGAAATTTCTGCATCGACAGCGGTATGTAAGGCTTGACTCAGGGCAAATCATGTTGCATCAGTTGGTGGTCCTGGAGCCATAGCGACACTCATGGCAGAAGCACCCAACCACGAGAAGCTGCTCAGTCTACCAGCGATGTAAGGCTTGGGATCGGGCGCCTGTGCTTTGCCAAGGAGGCGCAAGCTTGGTTGACAGATATCTGTTAGGTGCAGGTTAATGACGCTGATACAGACTGTCCATGATTTCCCGTCTTTGCTGTGGCATTCAGTAACTTTTGGGCTGGGTGTTGGTTGTTCTAACAGTGGCCCAAATATGACATGTACCATATAATGGATACAAGAGCTTTTGCCGCAAAAGCAAGAAAAAGCAGGCCAATTTCTTTGAAGTCATGAGACACAATGCACATGAGAAAGGGACATCCAGCCCAGGTGAGGTCGGTCCTTTGCATGGAAACCCCTTTGTCTTGCGGAAAAGGGCGGATCCTTCGACTATGACCTCTCTGGATCTCGACACTTGGCGGGACAGATTGATACAACACAATTTTTAGCGCGTGCGATATCCCAAGCGTGCACGGTCTTTGCTTGGAGTGGACCCCTGATTGCATTGATCGAATGAGTTGCACACATTGGCTAATACCAGTGCTGAGCGCATTTCGCTTCCAACGAAAGCGCCCACCAAGCCACATCGACCGTTCAAAGGACGGTTGTTGGCAGCGTCTCGCCGGACGGCATCGGCTATCGTTATTTCACAGGTGTCAAATGATGCCGAGAGGGTCGAGACTGGGCAATGGCAGGGGGTGGGCGTCTATGGTCCTTTGGTTGGGTTGTTCCCGCGCGTTGCCAACAGAGAGAGGGACACTGTTATTTAACTGTGGTGCGTCCTTCTCCCAGTCCAATTGACATACTGTGCTGCGTCGTATCTTTGCCACGCGTCGAGCCAGTTTAGGTCGATTCGATCTTCAAACAGAGACGGCATCTTTGCTGGCCAGTTCATTCCTTTGTTGATTTGCTGCTTTTTTTTGTGGCTCGCGACGATGGCCAGCATAGATCTTTGTGTGTTGTACTTCGGCCTCTTCTTGGGCATTTTTCCATTTACCCTTGTCAAGGTCGCTGACCAAACGCGCAAGATCATTGTGCGCTCACGTGGTCTTCACAATGCCTACCTCTACATGATCTGGGTGGAAGCTATTGTCAATTTGATCTTTGCTCTTATTACTTTTCTTTACCTGAAAGGGATTATTCCAGGAACGTAAGTTAACTTCAATCACCGCCTGCTGTTCGACGTTAACCCGTGGACTGTCAGTACGGCTTTTTACTGCGGCACTGGTATGTTATTATACTCCAGCATCATGTACGCGGACGAACCTAAAATACTAAAGAAGGATTACAGTGTTGTTATGGGCCATACAGACACAGCTTCTTTCTCAGATCATTGCCAACCGGGTTTCACTCATCATGATTCACAAGCACAAAGCAAGATGGCTAAAAATAGGGCTTTTCGTATCCATCACGGTCATCAATATTGCTGTTTGGGTCATCTGGCTGAGAGCCCACGAGCCCGTTGCCACAAAATTCGACATCCAGCTCAACGATTATTTCGAGAGAGCCGAGAAAACATTCTTCCTCATTATAGACTTGGGTCTTAACATGTTCTTTTTGTATTTGGTGCGGTTTCGACTCATTGCGTCAGGACTGAGCAAGTACTGGCGACTGTTCAAGTTCAACGTCGGCATGGTCGGTCTCTCAACGGCGATGGATATCCTCCTTCTCGGATTTCTCAGCCTCCCAGATCCATACTTGTCCGTTTATCCCCCAAACACAAGTTCCACCCTCTGGATCCTAACCCTTCAACAGATATGTGCAATTTGCCCCGGTGGCGTACATGGTCAAGCTGTACATCGAGCTTACCATGGCCTCGCTCATCGCAAAGATCGTCAAGAGCGGAACGACGGACAGAAATATTGGCTATGTCCATAACTCGTCAAACCTGCGACGGAAAAGTCATGGGAACTACACAACATTCCCTGGTCCTGGGTCTAACAGCGGGACTTTGGCTGAGGACAGCGAGGATCGCAATTTTGGTAACGCGGTCGAAATCAACAAGACAAGTTCTGGCTCGGATGTTCACCTTGCTCCGTACCCTGCCGACGATGGCATCATGAAAACGGTCACAACAGTGGTGGTGACAGAGCACGACAAGGAGCATGGGAGCACGAATTCGGGAGTCGATGACCGCGAACATCCCCGCGACATGTACTGATAAAGAACGAGCAGCTGATGAAACTTGGGGCAGTGGTCGTCGCTCGGTGTTTGCTCGGCTTCAGGACATTATAAACTAGGGTCAGGTCTCTCTTTGGGGAAATATTGAATGGACTGAAGCTAGCTTCGTGTAAATATTTGCTATAGTATGTGCGCGCAGTACGCAAACCCATGCCTTAAAGATTCAGTGCCACTCCCTCTGTTGTCCGTCATGTACGCATATAGCCTAGAGCATACCGTCCAAGTCAAATGAACCCGTCAGGTATTACCGTCCATGAATGACTGCCCTGTCACCAATGCCCACACTCGGCTTTTCCAGCTGTCTTCATATCCAGCTGTCTTCATATGGGCTTCTGACAATTCACAGGTACAGGCAGGTTGGGGAGCTCGCTATTATGAGCCAGTCGCCCACTGCTTTGCCTTTCTGTCGTCTCCTTCCAATCCCGTGTCCAAGCCGACACGAAGGGTGGTAGCGATACGTGCCCACATGTAGTAGAATCCCTAATGAATCTCAGTCTGTGCTCATGGGGCCGCGATGAATACTGCCAGGAAGGTTCTCACCTGCGCCGTGATTATCTCCACGACCTGCCTGTCGTCGAACCACTTCCTGGCCTCATTCAAAGCCTCGTCGCTTGCCTCGGGCTTATCAATGACGTCGTTAAGGAAGACAAGAAAGGCCACTTCTTGTTCACTCCATACTTGAAGGCTCTGGATGTTGCGATCCTTGAGCGCTCGGAAGTGGTCTTCCGTGAGACCGGCATTCTTGGCGTCATCAGTGTGCCGCGTCCAAATGTAGTCGCAGTCAAACTTGACTGAGCAGTAAAGGGCGAGAGCCTCGCGGAGGGCGGGCGATATGGATAGTGCGGTGATGCAAGCGGTGCCTAGGCCCAGCCCCGGGCGCAGGGTCGCCGGGGAATGGGACCACATCCGGAGCATGTTAGCCGGTGGCAGTTCCGGCGGGAAGCTGTCTGCTGGGGGGTATGGGATGCGCTCCATTTCGAATTGTGTACTTCGCACCCAAGAACGAGTTGTACGGTGCGATGCCGCGTCGCGATGGGACTGGCCGCTATTTTATAACGTTAGAGGGCTTGCTGACACCCATTGCCGCCCTGGGGCTCATTTGGAATCATGTTGCGAATGCTCAACTGTATGATGCCCAGGCCCCGCCGACGCGCAGCATCAGCAGAGCTGCCGGTCGTCGTTCCATCCCGAGGGAGGCGTGCCATCCCGACATGTTGTCCTTTTGCCGCCTGTATCAGTACGACTTGACCCAAGTGACCTGGATGAGCCCACGCGTAGTGAGCTCCCTCATATTTTAATCATCATTGGAAATAGTCGGATTTTGAACATCTGCCACGAGTGCAGCTGGTCGATTGGTCAAAGTAGACTGTGACTGCGTTCTACTAGCTGTCAAAGCAGCGCTGCCCATCGACTACATCTTACGCGGTTGCATGCAGTCATGCCTTGTCGCCGTCCGAGTGAGTTTCGGTCAAGGCACAGTTTCCGCACACGAAGCCGTTGCACATGGACCCTGGATGCTCGACACGACATGGACCCTCGGCGCGAAAAGCAACATGAGCAACTGCGCAACGCTCCCATGAGACAAGAGGTGCGACTTGCACGTTTTGTTCCGGACGGGGGATCAATCCTACACGTGGCTCGGGGGGCACTCCGCCATCGATGATTGCTCAGACGCTGGCCCAGTTCTCTCGACCCTACGACGGGAGGCTGTCCCGTCAGCCCACCTGTAATCTCGACGGCGTGAGAATTTTCCTCTCAGGCCGTGTTTTCGCAAACGTCATTCTCTGCAAAAAGCAACTGGCGACCGTTAGGGGGGATCGCTCGAATGCCGCTGCCATCCGCCTTTGGTCCCGGCGATCAATAAGACATCCCGCGAAAGCGGCTGGGAAAAAGCAACCGAGTGAACTCACCCATTCGCTCACGCTCGTTGGCGCAGCGCGCGGCCGGCGCCAGTCAGAGGCTCAGACCTTGTGTCGATCAGGGGATCAGGCTGCGAACTCCGATTGCGAGCTCCCTAGCAGTCGCTTGAGATCACGGCGGCTCTTCAACATGACTAGGAAAATTTGTCGCGTGGAAATACAATAAATAGCCGTCTCGCTCCACGGGTGTGAAACGCAACGTGGGAATGTACCATTGAGTTGAGCCCAATAATTGCAATCGGTTTCGACCGGCTCTCGTGCTCCAGGTGGCACATCTGCGTTTGAAGACGTGTCCGTGGCTAGTTGGTCTTCTCTTGATCTATCCCGGAGCGCCGTTCCTGAGCCGAGCCACTTGCCGTCCCTATCCCGGCTTAACGGAAACACCCATCGCCCCCCCCCCCAGAGTTTCCATTCATAGCAGGATCGGAGGTATCAACATGGACCGAACGGACGGGCCAGCTGGAGTCCCTCCCCTTTCTCCATCCTCGAGGTACCGTCGTGTTTCCTTTTGATACGCAAGCGAGATTTGCTAATGGGGACCTCTCAACAGTCGCAGCGCCCTTAGCTTCGAGGAACTCGATCTTTTTACAGAACCATTACCTTTTCAAGCACCTGAATCGAGGTGGAATGCGCTAGACAAACCGCAAGCAGGCGCCATCGAGCTTCCTGAGCTGCAAGCAGCACACGGTGACCCCGAGGGTCTTGATCCGATTGGCTTCGATGGCTTGCATCCTGGCAGCTTCGACCTGGTGATGCCCGTGGAGACGAATGGGATATCGAGGGGAAAGTATGAACTCGAGGAGCGTTCCGAGTTACTCTTCTCTGTTCGCCATTTAGAAGCAATATTCGAGGATCCGGCGCATCTGCAGCGCTTCTCCAAGTTTCTTCACCAGCATCGGCCGGCATCCGTTCCACTTCTGACATACTACCTCGAGACTCTGAAAGCACTCCGGGCTATTGCCTATAGCAATGCAGTACTGCAAGACTCGGGCCCGGTGTCCGGCTTCGAATTGACAGACGAGTTCATTCGGGCGCAGCCCACAGTCAACGAAGAGCTACAGACAAATGCGCAGATTGCATTCGACCTCATGGCGCGGGAAGATTTGCCCATGTACATCACACATATCTGGATCCAAACGGTGACCGTGTCGATCAGGCACAGGATCAAAGGACTTCCAAGGCCAGCATCAGAAGGGCTGGCCGAAGTGTTCTGCTTGACGGATCCTTCACGCTACGACAACCCCATCGTCTTCATGACGGAAGAGTTTAACAAGACAACGCAGTACGGTGTCGACTACGTTATTGGGCGGAACTGTCGCTTCTTGCAAGGGCCCAGTACAAACCCCTTCTCCGTGAAGCGCATTCGGGACAAGTTGAACGCGGGTATGGAGCATTATGAAACGTTCCTCAACTACAGACGCGATGGGTCCCCTTTCATGAACCTTGTAATGGTAAGGTCCACGCCAACGCCGCTGCAGAGGTCCCAATCTGACCATACTATTACGTTAGCTCGCACCGTTGTACGACAGCCGGGGCGTTATCCGGTACTTCCTCGGCGCGCAGGTCGATGTCTCTGGGCTTGCGAGAGACTGTTACGGGCTCGGCGCTCTCAAGAAGCTCGTGTCCGAGGAGTCAAGCGAAACGAACGAGCAGGGCCATGAGAGCTCCGCAGAGGGCGACTTCACGCAACTTGCTGAACTCTTTGGGAGTCGAGAGCTCGACATTGTCCGTGAACACGGCGGCCGGATGCATGAACCTCCATCTCAACACCCTGGGGCTGGCCGCCGTCGCCTTCACGAAAAGAAGTCGACAAACTTGGCCGAAAATGTTGCGTTCGAGAGCGAGCATTATGCGGAGGCCGGGGCATCAAAGCATCGAGTCATACTAAAAGATCCCGAACCACGACCCGCGGCGCCTACGATTCATGACCAAGACGGCATGAAGCAGACCGGTCCTGTCGAGCAGCCCATGTCTCTTGCCCTCAAACACAACGGTCGACTCGCTGGTGTGTATGAGCATTATGTGTTGGTGCGACCGTATCCATCCTTGCGCATCTTGTTCACAAGTCCGTCTATGAGAATGCCCGGAATTCTGCAGTCGCCTTTACTCGACCGGATCGGCGGCTCGGCAAGTATGCGCGACCAACTTGTCCAGGCTCTAGCCGATGGGCAGGGAGTGACGGCGAAGGTGTCCTGGCTGAGCGGCACCCATCGAAGGGCCCAGTACAACGCCGAGCCCATGAGGAAAAAGAAACACTACAACCATCCATTGGAGGCCCACCTGGGATTTGACGATGACTCTGACACTGCTGCAGAGCCGGAGCCCCAGGGTCGGCCGCGATGGCTACACTGCACGCCGCTTGTGGGGTCGAACGGGAAGGTTGGTGTATGGATGATTGTTATTGTCGACGACGATTCTGAACAAACGAATACCACTCCACAAAAAGCGTCGACGGCGACTCCGGAGCACCGCCGTCCTGGTTCAAGCATGTCGGAGAGGTCTGCCAGGACCGCCGAAGATGCCATGGATTTCGTCAACGACGACCAACTCATGTCGAGAATGCTGGCCGCGCGGCCTCGAAGGTCCTCAGAAACGCTCGGTCCCCGGCCAAAGAATGGGCTTTCCTCCGGATACGACTCACCAACTCCCGACAGGCCACATCGCCCACAGGGACTCACCAGCATCCCGAAAGCACACAGGCCTGGGCAAACCACCAGACTTCCTCCGCGCTTCTTCAACCGCGGCGCCGTATCACACGGCTCCCCGTCTACTGGCTCTCCTGACAAGGCTATGTCATCGGCTCGCGAAGATCGCTCAGATTACCGTCGAACGGACGAGAACGTCACATCCACCCTTTCAGACGAAATGACCAAGCTCCCGTCATGGCCATTGCCCCCTAGAACAACTGCGCAAATGCGGAGGCGGCGAGAGCACCAAGTACATGTACCGCCGCCCATCCGGGAAACATCGCACGAAAGTAGTAAGGCCGAGGTGCCGTTGCATGATGGCGGGGAGACATCATCTATCAGAAGTCGAGGATCGGCGTTCACAGTTAGGATAGAGGAGTGATTGAGGATTACGTGGCTCCCAGCTTTACATGTTGCACAACCACAGGAGTTGGATCTCGAAATATATCTACCTCACGGTTTTATGCGGAATTTCTCCGTCCCAGATTTGGGGGGTAGAACTGGCACACGATGTTCTGGGACTACTAGTGATTGTCAATTTATGTCTGCGCCATTGCCACCATTCAAGAACAGGAGGGGGCCGCTGACGTGCATACATGGCGAGTCATGTTCTTGCGCGTGTAGTCATCTCCAATGCACGTAGTCCCGGGAACCGATGTGAATGTGACGCCATTGGACGACATGACTGGAACCACTGCCGAACACATGGGCAGTTGCACCATCCACGGAACAGCAGCCCTGACTCAGATGTGCATGCAGTGACAGCACGCTTGACATTCATGTGAAAGCACTCACGTAAAAAGGATACTAGCTACATCAAATACCAAGTCCGTTGGGTATCTTGTAGAGTGAACCAAAGCTCCGAGAAGCCGTTGGGTGAGATTCGGGGAGTCGTGATGGCAATTCATCTCGAACCTCGGGCGAGTCATGACAGTCTCAGGTTTGTCTTGGTTGGTGACATGGGCCGCTGCATTGTGCCGTGCGAACTCAACCCGGAGCTTAGTCGTATTGACCTCTGCCATCACGTTGTGAAGGGTTTCAATGAAACGAGGGATATCAGGTTGGTGGGTTCGGAACAGACCAAATGTTACCCGGCGACAAGTGGAATAGAGAGATCGACGGTTCATACAGGCACCCTTACTCGTGTCCAACATTGAAATGATTCAGCTAAACTGAGCGTAGGAACCTGGCACCTTGCGACTGGACTCTACGTTGCGGATCTTGACCCGGTGCACTGCATGGCCAACTGCAGAGTTGACTACGACGACATACCGGTCATGACAAAATCCCTGTCAGCTACCAATGCAGGTCGCCTCTGCTGGTAGCTTGACGACTGAACGTCATGCGTGCTCTGAGAATCAGATGAGGACGTCACACCTCTTCGCGGCATATCTCTATGGAAAAGACATCTAGGGACGCCAGCTATGAGCATCACTGGAATATAAATACGCCGTCCCTTCGCGGCCTTTCTACATGTACAAACTAGCCTCCAGACTCCAGCCTCAATAACAACATCACCAACCAGTATCTCAGCTCGAACACAACACACAAAATGTCCGCAGCCGCAGTAACCTTCGAGAACGCATACTTCATCATCTCCATGGACAGTTCCGTGGCTTACGTCGACTTGGGATTCCCTGGTGGGCACAAGCTCGAGAATGGCCAGAAGCAGCAAGGAACAATCAGTGGCAAGTCGTCCAAGGCCGTTGTCCATTACAAAGATGAGAATCCACCTCCTGCGACCTTTGGCTGCACCAAGAGCGTCACGTATGCGGACGGTGCCGATGTGTACATAAGGCGTAAGTAGCTTTGACACTTTGTCCGATCAGGGACTAACATATGTTCAAAGTGGGCGGACCCAACGACAATATTGTTCGGGCCGAGGATCGTGATTTAGTTCAGGCCTTCTGGCGACTCGGTGTGTGAGTCGTGGCCTCAGTCAGGTAATTGTGGTTACATGTACCAGTTGCCCTTGGCCAACAATGACGCCGTGGTTGAGGTCTCTCTGTTGGGGGAGGGGATCTCTACTTGACAAGCCTCGCGTGGGAGACAAAGCGAATCTGAGACGTTCGACACAGGAGGGTTTCTTTCTGACACTCGTTTCATAAACTTGACAAACACAAACACAAAGGAGACCATTTTGCTCTCAATCTACTCGTAGCTTCTGGCCTAAACAAGGGCCGATATTATCTGTGCAACTGCTTGTGACCGGTGCCAGTCTAAGCTAGTTTCGAGGCTAGTTCGTTATGGAGCGGGCCGCTGCATGCTGTGCACAGCTGTTCAGAGGTCCAGGGCGGTTCACCACACAAGGCAGGCCTGTTTCTCCGTTGAGTACAACGCACGGCAAACGTTTCTGCACCTATCAAACAAGTTCGATCGAGATCGTGACCACAACATCCGATCGAATCACGAGTCTTGATCTTTGGCTCCTGCCTTGCTATTGCCACCGAATCGTTCACCATAAATCCGGTCCGGACATGAACGTCTGGTCACAGCAGGTTGAAGTCTCGTGCGCGATAAAAATTTCACCCACAGCTGAACTTTCTTCGTAAATCGAGCGCCACCATTGAAGATCTCTTTCTTCTTCAGTCGAACAGGGCTGAACATCGGCATGTGGGGGCAAGTGTGAGGCTTGGTTCGCGTATCAGAGGACATCTGGGCCGTCGCGACCCCGGCATCGTAGTCTTTAGTCGTAGGGCCAACTCCCGTCTACAAGGTATATCTGCACCATCCATGTATGCGGAGTGCGTCCGCAGCTAGTGCCAAACCACCGCGCGATGGCCCGCAGCAGGATTCTCCGGTAAGTCTGGGCCACGACTCGATGGGGTTGCAATACTACGGAGCCATCGTGATAGATGTCAACCAGAGCGCATGGCGGGTATAGATGTGTCTTGCACTTTCACGATGACGTGCCAAGAGCATCAGCATTCGTCGACAGCATGAATACTATCAAGGGTGACTTCCCAGCACTGTCGGCATCCCACCACCTTCCAAGTTCTTCTGGGTGACAACAGCTCTAGTCCATGCAGCCGCATGCAGTTGAGGATGCCCGACGCCGGACAAAGACCAATGCCTATGACTGGCTGCCGCGCCGGCTCTGTCGCGATGATGACGCAACATCACATAACTACTATGCACACCAATGTTGCCTCAAGCCATCTTTCCAAACTATTGATGCAGGGGCCGCATGACCCATGGATCGCGGTCCGCATTTCGCTGTCCTTGGGAAGATCCGCGCTTCTTACCTCCCGAAAGGTCTCTTCGTGGCATTTGGCTATGCCCGTCTGGTTCTTTGCACGTTGTTGGCTCGAGTATGAGGGCGTATCGGTGAACATTGCTAGGTGGGGGTGTCGTGGTCGATCTTTGCTCTCGACATCCGGGGAAGAAGGTCGCAAGCCATCGCAATGGTTTCCTCTTTGCTCCAATTCCCCAGGAAGATAGGGATGAACGCGATCATGTCAGAATTCTTGGACATGGTCTGATTCGTGCGCAGTGTAACCGACGACTTCAGCCCAAGGTGAGCGACTCCCGGTCATAGCCTCGATTTGCCCCCTGCAAGGTCCCGGAGAAGTGCAGAGGAGCAACCACCAGACTCTATCCGTCAACGGCTTGCGGCAGCACGGAGACGAACCAACCTCATGCCTGTAGCCAATCCGGCCATTGGGTGGCGAAACCGGGGTGGCAATGGGGTTGGTGATTGGGCTCGTCAAGGTCCACGAGACATAGTAAGCATCGTTGAAGGCCTTCGAAGGAGCGCGGCTGGTGTTGATGAGACCGTGGCGTTCGTCCTCGCCCTCGCCCTCGCCCTGACGCGTCCACTTGCTCCTTACTTGGGCTAGGACCGTGGCCAACAAATCCTCCCGGACGCCATCATCCGGGAGGTCTTGTCCGCTCCGGCTGGTGAGGCGCCCTCATCGTGCCGTCCGCCTTTAGCGCCACTGACGCCTCTCTTCCATCGCGTCCCTTTGGCGCCGTCGTGGGCGTTTGTTTGTCTGCCTCCTCGGCACCCGGTCAGCGGGAGCGGCACCTCCCGGAGAGAAGAGGTGTTGACCGGTAGTGGCAGGTGAGGGCGAGAGCTGAAGCCACGGCCCAGGCAACCGTCCACTCGCGGGCTGACCCGGGTGCAGTAGCGCTGCCACCCTGTGCGGAATGCGAAGCGCCGGGCACTTGGGGGCGATTTCTTGCAGCTGCGCTGCTGGAGTTGATGTCGGGCGGGCTGCGGGACGCCTGCGGCCGCCCGATGCGGGCGCCTTGGTGTCACAACAGCTTACGGGCCGCTCGATCGGGGGATTGGGCGGTCCAGGCTTTATAGTTGCGCCTACTCGTATGTTGCCGCGGGTCCAATGAGCGAGGCCTCCATCCCCCGAACGAGTGACGCGAATATCTTGACGCAGAGGGCAGCCGGTGCCTGACAGGGTCGAGGGACTCGGAAACATTTCGTGCAGTGAGACAACGTTGAACACTCACGTTGTCGTGTCTCTGGCCCGGGATCGCATGCGAACAATCGACGCGGGCAGGACGCCTCCCTCGATCGAGGAGGGGACGCACAATGGGGCTGTTGTTTCTTTTTCGCATTAGGCCTCAATCATCACGCTGGCGCTGGCAAGATTCGCCACCGAGCGAGCCCCATGTCTTGTCGGCTCTCCGGCCGCCTCTGGGGAGGACAGCGGGACCGTGGCAGGAACATACAGTAGTGCATGGAGAGGCCGCGAGGGCCAGGCCCCGCGGCATCGGCAGATGCCAATGCTTATTAGCGGTCGCCGATCCGGGGCGCAACGACGTGGCGTGCATGAGGCTAAACGGCGCAAGGGGGGGGGCGGGGGGCAGGGTGCGGCACGGGCTGGGCGCCGCGACGCCAACATCGGCGAGATCAGGAGAAGCGCCGGCTCGTCGCTGCCAATGGCGGCTCTCGTCGATGCGGCAGCTTTTTTCGTGTGCCTTGGTCGAGTGCCGTCGGCGGCGGCAGGCCGGGAAGGGGACATACGGACGGCACACGCTACGGGCCGGAGCGGGAGGGAGCATGGTGGTAGTTTGGGTTTTTGGTCTGAGATTCTTCTCTGTAGTCTGATGGGGCTCGATACAGAGCGACCGCGAGCGAGCATACATGGTCTCTGAGAACGGAACCAACTACGAGGACTGGACCGTTGAATAGGCACAGGCATTGACATGTCACTTTGGGACTTGTACGGGTTTAACATGGCACAAATGCTACACCGAAAATATCCGCCCCCTATTAGTTAGTTAGCTGGTGCGCGATCCTACTCCAGGCTGATGACAGCCCGAACCTCCTCCCATCCTCCCTACGCTCACCGCAACCCGCGCGCGGATGGGCTTTCATGCATGCCCAGTGCCACGGCCAGCCATCTAGCCCGTAGTGGCAAGAGCCTCGCCCAATCCATATGTTCGAAGGAGTATGGCGTCCAGCCTCTCGTCCCCCGATGCGTTTCGTGAGTGCGGCCTTTTTCCGTCTCTCGCTCTCCTCTGCTACTGCGCCCCCTGCCGCACCTATCGCCGGGCGCTTCACCACGGAGGACTCTCTCCTCCTGGGCTGTAACGTATGCGTGCGGTGGTTCCCCGGGGAGACGTCTCCGTCGGAGTACTCGTAGCATACCGCTTGTCCTCCTACCCCCCCCCCCCCCCATGGCCCTTGTGGTGCTGTCGACGTCGGGCCACCTCTAGCCGCACCTCCTTGGCATCGCGGACAACAGCAAGAAGACGTCAACGGCTGAGCGTAACGCGGGCGAGGCGTTCGTCTCTGGCATCAAACTATCGATGCCGATCTTGCAACCGTGACCAACGCGGCCGTAGCATCGGGCAGGCTATTCTGGGCCGTCCGACTTGTCCATCCTCGGCGACATTGCCTCGCAGATGCAGTGGAACGACGTCGTCGAAAACTATATAAACCATCTCCTCTCCCTCCCAATCCAAAACTTTCTCTTCGTCAGGAAGCACAGCACAGCACAGAAACACTCAAGACATCCTTCTTTAAACCACTCTTCAGAACTTTTCGTTCATCCCCCCCAAACCGCCAAAATGAAGTACACTGCCGCCATCTCCGTCCTTGCCCTCGCCGCCACTGCCGTGGCCGCCCCGGCCGACCTTGAGGCCCGCACCGGCGGCAACACCCCCCCTCCCCCCAGCAACTGCAACAACAACGGCAAGCAGGTCTGCTGCTCCGGCCTCCTGACCTGCCTGGTCCAGGTCCTCGGCTCCCCTTGCAACAACGGTGCCTACTGCTGCCAGACCGAAGCCCCCGTTGTAAGTACCCTGAGCGAAAGTCCTTCATGGACCTGTCCTGTCCTGTCCATCTAGTGTGAAGCGGAGAAGTAACCATCCAAAACAGGGCTCTCTCATCAACATTGCGCTCCTCAACTGCCTCGACATCCTCTGAAGGGCGAGCAAAAACCACTAGTCAAAAGGTAGCTGCATGTGGTGGGATGGACAGAATCGCACGAGATGGATGCTTGAGTGTTTCGTTGTGGCTTCTCAGGTTTGGGGGCGTCCACTCATTCCACTTCATCGGGGCGTTGCCGGCGTGCCGGACGGAGCCCGAGGCTTAAATGCCAATAAGGCGAAGAGACAAATAAACGTTGATTCACGCCAATGGATGTTCTTCCGTGACAGTGACTCTACGATCGTCATCCGCTGCTTCCCCGTTTTACTCGGTAGTCTCAACTAAGCCTGAGCATGTAAGGAATATCAGGGACAGGGGCATGTTCATGCATGATCCGATCAGCGGACGTTTGATTCACCGTCTACAGTTTTTTTCTGACGCCAAGCCTATATATCTGCTCAGCTGATATGCACGCGATCGTGCATATGCATACGTGCCAATATATCGTCGAGTTCGCCATACTTCAAAGTGACAAGGGGCCCACCTAACCCCGGACCTTCCGCTTCAGATGTCATCAGATGTTCATATCATATTCTAAGATTCACCCTCGTTCGAGTCCTCGCCTGCTCCAAGATCCTCCACCAGCGTGCTGTCAGGTGGAGGGAAATTGGAGAAGAGCAGGACGCCCATTCCAATCACGGCGACGGCCTGTCTATGGTCAGTACTCGAAGTCAAGGATTTCTCCAGGCCGTGGGAAAGTGTCGGTCAACCTACCGCGTTGCAGAAAAAGGTGGCATATGCCTTGCCCACCTCAGCCAGGCTCGCAAAGACGAACCCGAACAGGCCCTGCGTCGCCAGCCGCGCAATGTTCTCCACCAGGGTGACGGCGTTGAGCGCGTCGGCCCGTTGCGACTCGGGGCACATTTCAGTGATGACGCCCTTGGCGGCGGGCGCGGAGCCAGACCCGAACGGGAGCAGGAACGCAGCTGCGGTGAGAGAAGAGTTAGACACACAAGCATACACATATATATACACACACAACTCTTTCACGTTTTGTTCTGCACTAACCGAGGTATATATGCCAGCGCTGCGTCGCAAATGCAACGACGGTCGTCAGCGCCCCGTCGACGACGAGACTCCAGCGCAGGAAGACGAGGTCGAACAGGCAGCCGTCGCGGCCAGCACCGGACTTGGCCAGCGTTATCGGCTCGTCTTCTACTTGTTCACCGGCTGTGGCATCAAACTGGCCCGGCTCGGTGGGCAACAGGGTCGAGGTCTCGTCGTCGCTCACTTGCTCCGCGAGTGATGACGAGGAAGCAGCACGCGCAAGAGTCAGGCTCCTGCCCCAGCTGATGATGCGCGGGAACAGCAGAATGAGGAAGAAGCTCCGCATAAACGCAAACTCGGACATGAGCCAGCCGTTGTCGGCCTGGTTAAACTCGAACGCCGCGGTGGCGTACATTTGGATAAGGAGCGGCGCGTACCCCGTCGCAAGCTTATGCAGGTCAGCGGGCGGGTTCGGAACAGCACGTGTGGCACAGTTTCACTCACCACGCCGAGAAAGATGCCAGCGCAGAGAAAGATGACGCCGTAGTGCTTGGATACACGACCGTCGGCGCGGCGCAGGCGCTGAGGCGCAAGGATCCGCAGCGGCGCGAGGAACCCCGAGACGCCCTGCTGGCCGGG
Organism: Purpureocillium lavendulum; assembly: GCA_029168975.1. Classification (NCBI taxonomy): domain Eukaryota; kingdom Fungi; phylum Ascomycota; class Sordariomycetes; order Hypocreales; family Ophiocordycipitaceae; genus Purpureocillium; species Purpureocillium lavendulum. The sequence continues at coordinate 3,756,832 of JAQHRD010000004.1, read as the reverse complement.
CTTCTTGCCATCCGACATGTCGTGCGGGGCGATGTACGGCAGCGCCAGGCGCGCGTAGACGCCGGCGACGAGGAAGGAGACGAAGGCGACGTCAAAGGGGGCGCGGATGTCGATGGCGTCGCCAATCATGCCGCCAGCTAGAGCGTGTTAGCTAGCTGAAAGTGCACGCATGCATGGGTGGTTCTCCGCGACGCACTGAGATAGCCGATTCCCTGGCCGAGCATGATGCAGCCCTGCAGCATGCCGAAGACGGCGGTGCGGCGCGAGGGCTCGACGACCTCGCCGGCGATGATGTTGACGACGAGGCTGCGTGTGTGTCTGCAGTCAGTGATATGCCGCGCATGTCAAGGGGGAGGCAAGGGAGGAGAGAGCGAGCCGTTGGGGCGCTGTCGTACATGTAGCCGGCGGGCCCGCCGAGGATGGTAATGAGCTGGGTGCACTGGATGATGATCATGCCCGCGCGCTTTCCGGCGACGACGCCAATGATCTGGGTCGCGACACGCACGGCGGGCACAAAGGTCTGGGCCATGAGGGCGGCGCGGGGGCCAAACTTCTTGACGACCCAGCCGGCGACGAAGAGGTTGAGGGTCCCTGGGAGGTAGGAAAGAGAAAGGGGTCAGCTGCATTCCACACAGGCATGTATACATATATACATATATATATAGAGAGAGAGAGAGGCAGCGACAGACACAGTAGCAACACAAACAAGTAAGACGAGACGAGACGGGAACATACCGCACAGCGTGGTGCTCATGCCGAGGATGCTAAACTGGGTGGCCGTGCCGGCGGCAATCTCGTCGCGGCTGCAGCGGTCGCCGGTGCCGTTGTACGGCGGGTGCGAGTCGTAGAAGGTGTCGCACTCCATGAGGTGGAAGACGTAGAAGAGCCTATCGTCTCGTGGTCAGCCACTCCGATCCCTTCGGTATCTACTCTCTCTCCCTCTATCTCTCGCTTGGTGAAGGGGGGGTTGGCCACGTACGGAACCTGGGTGTAGCTAAAGGCCAGGGTTATGAGGAAGCCCGCAAAGAGGATGCGCCGCTCGACGTTGAAGACGCGCCGCATCCACGCCGCGAAGGACGTTGTCCATGGCGTCTTTGCCGTCGGGTTCAGCTTCCTGTCGGGCCGCCTTCGAAGCTTGCTCGTCTTCCCCGCGTGGGCCGCCTTGCCGTTGATGCCATTGATGCCTTGCTGCTGCTGCTGCTGCTGCTGCTGCGCGGCGGGCAGCAGCGGCGTCTCCTCGTCGTCGGTCGTCATGTCGGCGGCATTGAACTCGGTACGCGCGAGGGGCGCCACAACTGCCGCTCTGCAGAGTCGTGTCTGTCTCCTACCCGAGGTGACGGACGTCGTGTGACAGCTCAGCGACCAAGCGGGACAGCAGCCATGGGAAGGTAGGTGGTTGAGGTGGTGGATGGACAATCGAGGAGGGTAAGGTGAGACGCAACAAACGTCCGGCGGTCGGACACGGGCGAGGCGGCGGGAAAACGAAACCCTGCTGCGCTCGCAAATCCCGATTCCACAGGGCGCACCACGCCCCCGCTGAGGGGGCCACCAAGCACTACGCTGGAGGTGCCGTTCGGCCGCCGTGTCTCACACCGGGATTGGCGTCCGAGTCCGGAGCTGGCGGGGCGGCCCCAATCCCACAGCAGCGGCTGGGGCGCGTTCAAGGTTAGAGTCCCGCGGCTGTCGTCGTTCTCTCGTGGACCGGGAATAATTTTAGACAACCCGATCGGGGAGATGCTCGGCAAGGACGGCTACTGTACCCGCGGACGCCATGGAGCACCGCCACCAGGCAGATGACTTACAAGCAATTCTCTTGCTTCGATTCAAGAAACGGCTTCTAGATGAGAACGTGTTGACACCTCGTCGTCAGATCAAGTGTGAGAGCTTCACAGATATCCATAATCTTTTGACACCCGTTGAACATTTATGTGAGCAGTAGTTAGCGTGCCGCCCTGGATCATATCGCATCTGACCTGACCCCGTGGAGAACACACAGTCCATCATCCCTGTGTAATCTCTTAGCTCTTTTGCCATCGGATAAACGCCCAATACCAACATATTCGAGTGTCAAGCCGAATGGGGTCTTACAACTTGGTCCGCTCGGGAGCAACTGTCATCTCCTTGGTGACGTCGACGCCATCACTACTGCGTCAGTATCACAGCGATATCGTTAACACAGCCTTCACCAACCTGCCCCTGATTCCACGCAGCAAACGCACCCTTTCCATGTACAACCTTATATATTTATTATGCACGGCATTGCCTGCAATCACGACCACCGCTTCCGCTATATACGCGCCAAATGGTGTATCAAATTGGTATCCAATCGAAACGGAAACAAAACAGGCCCGCCATGCACATGGCCACCAAACACGCACCAACAACACAAAAGGAAGCTGGTGTACATCCACATCCGCATACATCCCTCCATTAATTCGCTCCCCCCTCGCCCTACTCGTCCTTCCACTCGCCGAACCCGGGCTCGCCGTACGGGTTCCATTCCTGCCCCGGGTAGCTCGTTGCACTCATTTGCGGCAGAAAGTCCTCCTGGTCCTCTGGTTTGTACAGAATCTTCTCCTCCTGCGACTCGAGCCGCCGGCTGCGCTCGTAGCGGTCCGCCGTGTCGTCTAGCTCTGCGGTCGGTCCTTCGTTGTCCCCGTCGTCTCCATCATGCACCACGACTGCGTGCTCCTTGACCTCTCCTTGCGAGTCGATCGTCTCGCCCGACACTGCTCGAGACAGCTTGGCCGGCCGCTGCTTGTGGCTCCCGCCTCCGCTGTTGTTGTTGAGCCGCGGCGTCGCGTCGTAAATGTTGTCCTCCGTGAGCTTCTTCGCCTTGTCGACGTCAATGCCCAGGTTGTTGTTGCGGGACACGCTCTTGTCAGTCACGCTCGGTTCCGGCGACCTGGACTGCTGTGAGACGGTGGCCTCGTCCGCTGACACATGGCTGCCATCGCTCGAGTGGCTTCTGGGGCCTGATGGGTTGTGCCCGCCCGCATTTGGTTGCAAATAGCCCTGTTGGCTCTTCGTGGCCGCGTCGTCCGCCCGCGTGTGGTTGGGGGCGATCGAGTTGGCGCTCGGCTGATGAGCCAACACATCGCTGATACCCGCGCTCCCGCGCCTGTCCACAGTTGACGGCGGCGACGGGGACGATCCTAAGCCAGGCGACGACCCCATTTCAGGTGACTGCGCTGACGCGCGTCGGGGGAAGCCCGCCTGAGCCGCCGGCGGGGACTGTTGAGGTTGCCCTTGTCTTGGGCTCACCTGGGGCTGAAGCTGGTGGAACTGCCCTTGCGCCATGTGCCGGGGGATGTTGTACGGTGAGGGCGCGACCGTGCCCTCTCCTCGCACCGTGCTGTACCCCTGAGGGATGGGCACTTGGTCATAGACAGGTTCTTGCTGCGGCGCAGAGTGGCGCTGCTGGACTGGCTGCTGCTGGACCGGTTGCTGGGGCAGCTGCTGGGCGGGCATCGACACATGTCGCTGCTGCGGCACTTGCTGAGGCCCGGACACGTTCGCCACGCCTGGCTGGGCTGGGCTCCGGGCCGGAGCGCCCATCGGTTGCGCCTGTGCGGGCCTTTGCTGGAACTGGCCCGGTTGAGCTGGCACATTTGGCTGCTGCGACTGCGGCCCTGCCTGGTGGCCGGGGTCAGGCTGCTTGGATCCACGCTTGAACGCCCCGAGCAGCTTCGACCCGGAGAGCCTATCACCTTTCTCGCCCTTTTCTTGCTTTTGATGGTGCTGTGGGCCCGAGTGTGCCATCTGCCCTGATACGCGATTCTTCAAGCCCTTCCACCGAGACGTGCCGTGACTGCTGTGGTCCTGTTGGCTTGGAGGCGCAGGCAGCCTGTCTCCAGCTGGAGCTGGGTGCGGTTGGGTAGGATATTGAGGTCGTCCACCCTGCGCGGTGGCTCCTTGGGGATACATCTGCTGCGGATGCATCTGCTGGGGATGCATATACTGCGAGGGCATCTGCTGCGGTCGCATCTGCTGGGACTGCATCTGCTGAGGGTGCATCCGCTGAGGCTGCCCCTGTGGAGACTGCATTTGATGCGGATGAGGGCGCAAACCAAGCCCTATGGCAGGTTGCTCTTGACGAGGAGGAGAGTGAGGCTGCTGGTTGCGCAAAGGTCCAGACGGGGGGGTTTGCATTGGTGTTGGCGATGCCGAATCCCGCTGCGGCCCACCTGCGGCGAGATCGCCACTGGCGTTGCGCGCGTGCGGCCCTGTGACGCCGCTCGGCGTACGCTGTCCGTTGACGATACCAAGGGGTGTAAGCTCTCTGCTGACCCTGCCGCGTGGCGTGCTGGTCGCAGTGCCAGGGTTGTCTTGGCGAGGTCCCGGCGAGGCCCTGCTGGTTTCACTGCCGGGAGCTCCAGGTGCTTGCTGCGGCGTCTCGTCTTTCCCAGCCTCGGAACGTGTCTGCTCGGCTTTGCCGTCAGACGTTATCGACAAGTTTGGCGACACAGTTGCCGTGCGCAAAAGCTCGGCATCCGCATCGTGCTGAGCCCCAATACCCGCCAGGGGTGCATGACGGTCCGTCTCGGGCGAAACAACGTCCCGCTGCGACATCTGAGGAGTTGATGGCTTGCGAGAGTGCGTCGATGCTGGCTTGGCTGTCTGCACAGGGTCTGGTGCTCTCGCGGCCGTGGGGGTCCCTTCTCGCACGACCGGAGAGGCCTGCCCAAGAGGCGATGGACGTGGTTGCTGCCCATGCAAGAAGTGGCCAGCGGGTTGGCCGGGGCGGCTTGAGTCTAACGAAGCTCTGACTTGAGGACGAGGCGGGGCTCCATGAGCCAACATGCCTGGCTGCGCTTGCAAGTGGCTGCCATGTGGCGCGGGAGGGCTGGCCATGCGGTGTACAGGCTGCTGATGGAGTACAGGTTGATTATGTCCCGGCGCGTCTCCCTGCTGTCGGGTCTTGGAGGCGGAGCCCCGTCCGGTGAATGCTGCGAAGAGGTTAGAAGCCGATCCTCTGCGGCCTCGTCCCTCGAGCCCTTCTTGCGCAACGACGGGCTGCGGCAGCGGCAAGTCGTGCGAATTGGCCGTACTGCTGCGCGCACGCCCGTGAAAGGGGGCAGGCGGCGGCGCCATCGCCCCTGGGCCGTGAGGGTGACTGCCCGGCGTAGGGCCCTCGGCGTTCGACTCCTTTGCTTTGTCGTTGTTGCCAGGACGATGGAATATGTCCTTGATGCCGCCCACCTTGGCCAAGTTGGAGAATCGCTTCTTCTTTGGCGCTGCCTCCTCGGTATTGGCGGCAATAGCACTGCTCGAGTCGTTTGCAACGCTGGAAGTGGGCGATTGACCCGGCGCTGGCACCGCTGCCTTTCCGCCGGCCCCCATGCCGAAGAGCGAGCGCCTGCGCTCGGCCTGGGGCGGAGGTGTATCAGGGCCGCGCATGCCCACGTGGTCTGGTCCGTTGATGCTCTCGTTACGCAACGAGCTTTGATCCATGGACGTGCGACCGCTTCGCCCAAACATGAAGCTGGGGCGCCTTTTCTTTGGTTCCTGCAGCTCACTCGTCGCGACGCTGTTTTCGGACACCTCGTCCCCGCGAACTTCACTGGACTGGGGTTGGGCCGCCAGCGACGGGCGCCGCTCTTTCGAGGCGGTCCTCGAAATTCGGTCGCCGATGCCTCTGAAGATGCCCGAGTTGCGCTTGCTTCTCCCGCGGTCCTCCTCCTCTGCTGGAGGGCCGACCCCTGCAATCGCGAATTCGCTGATCTGTGGTCTTGGGTTGACCGCCTCCCCGCGCACCATCTGATGTTGGTATTGCTGCGGATACGGCCGGCCGGCCCCCGAGTTTGCTCGCGGCCGCTGCGCGTCATAGTCGGGACGGCGCTGGAACAACTCCGGCCATCGCTGCGCCGACGACGGCGGTACGTCCGATGTCCTCTGGCGTTGGGGAGGCATCATCACGCCTGTTTCCTTGTCGAAGCCGAACGCCGGCGTATGCTGGGAGCCGCCAGTACCAGAGCGGTTCCTTGTCCTCTCATGCAGCGGCTCGGCCAGGTGGCTTTCTTCCAACGACCAGTTGCCCTGCGGAAACATTTGCTGCGCCTTCGTCATCATCGGCGACTTGGGTGGTGCCATTGTCTGCTGAGACGCTTGCCTGGGCGCCGAGTGTGGAGCGTGGGGTTCCTGCAGCTGCGCGTCATCCTTCTGCGCTTGCGGACCCGTGGCATTGGTGTCGACGAGCGTCCTTTGCGTGTCCGTGCCTTGCGTCCTCTGGGTCCCAGTGCCGTCTGCCGCCTCCCCGTCCGCGGCTGAGACGCGCGTTCTAACCTGGGGCGACGCCCCAGCCGGCGCTGCTTCTTGATCAATGGGCGCGGGCGGGAGAGACTTGTCAAGGTCAACTGGGTGTCCCGCCGGAGGCACCCCGCCTACCCCAGCGGCTGCTTGCGCGTCGTCGTCGTCGTCATCATCCAGAGAAAACCGCTCGCTGGCTCTCTTCGCCTTGGTAGTAAGCCCAAAGGTCGACGTCCGCCGGATTGGAGGCAGGCCAATGAATGAAGACTTCCTCTGGGGCCCGGGGTCATTCGCAGGAGGCTCGGATTGCAGAGCCACGCCGCTGTCTTGAGGAATGGGCCGAGCAACGGGCGGAGCGGTCACAGTGGCGTCCTGCAACGCTGCGAATCCTATGGGATGGTCTCCGGAGTCCCGGGGCACGATGACCCAGTCGTCCGACGCTCGGCCCTCAGCGGCCAACTGCTCCGGTTGCGTTGGCTTGGCGGCAGCCGACTGCCCGCCACCAACTGGCCAGCCCCTGGCGGACGCACCCGTCGTCGGCTGAACTCCTCCAGGAATCTCCAGCTTGCTCAGACCGGCCGTGGCCCGGCTGCCAGGCCCGCCGGGGCGGGGCGACTGTACGGGGTGATGCTGGCCGTGTCCCATCGAAGGCGGCGGCTGGGACGGCGGCTGGCCAGGCCCCGCGGCGCCCCACGGCGGCGTTGGGCCGGGCTGGTGGCTCGAGGAGCTGAGCGGCGACATGGGCGTGGGTTGGGGGATCTGCGGCGCGACCGTCGACGCATTGTCCGTGTGGGAGCCCGTGTTCGAGCCCGAGTCGGGGCCCGAGTCGGCGGGTGGGGCCGTCCCATCCGGGCGAGACCGCGCCGCGAGGCCGAGCCCCCAAGACATGCGCTTCTCGCCCTTGGGCTTCGGCTGCGGCGGCGGCGGCTGCTGCTCGCCTGCGGCTGGGGCCGGGGCTGCGGCTGGGCTGGCTTCGTCCTAAGCAACAAGCAACAATTAATATCCATTCACGTCCAGACATGTGTGCGGGGGTACGTCAATGGCTGTGTCGTGACGGTGTGGGGAAAACAAATGTGGCCTGTAATTCCTATCTTCATGCGACCCCATCACGGCACCCACACAAACTTCAAGCGATTCGTCCAAGCACGCTAGAACGAGCAAGCCCAGACACGTCATCTGCCCGCAGGCGGTAAAGAGTGTAAAGAGAGTGGAGGGATCCCACTCACTGGGAGGGTCTGGACTCTGGAGAGGAAAGCATCAGTGAAATACCTTGTCCCCGCTTGCACGCAACTTGCTCTTGCCCTTGCTCAGCAGCCCCTTGCCCATCTTGCCAGCAGAATGCATGAATTCCTTGCTCTTAGTGCCAATCTGGTTGCCCGAGTGCCCAAACGCGCTGCCGCTTCCTTGCGAAGAAGGCATCTGCAGGCCACCGAGGCGGGACCGCGACGTTGGCGACGGCCCCGCGGTCGGAGAACTGGCATTGAGATACTGCTGGTAGTAAGGCTGCTGCTGCGACGGAGGCTGCGTTCCTACGGGGGATGCGTTGGACGAGCCTGGAGTCGGCTGGCGGCCCGCAGGGGCGGCGCCGTACGGCACGGCACCGTTGGCATATTCCGGGTGCTGATCCTTGAGCGTCACGAGCCAACTATCCAACCCCGAGTCGCTCGTGACAAAATAGTCGCGCGACTCGTTGTACTTGTTGATCCTGTCGGCCGAGCTCGAGAGTCCCATGATCTCACGAAAGGGCATAACCTGGGCTTGCTGTTGAGGCGGAGCCGAGTAAGGCGTTGCCGCGACGTCGGCAGTTGGCGGATGAGACTCCGGGGGCGGGGTGGGCGCCGTCTCCGCGAGGGCATTGTCATCCATCAGGGACACCCTCTTGCTATGGCGGAGTGGCTCATCGCTGGTAGACACGGGCGAAGGCGGCTCAACGGCGGCGGGCTGCTGCGCCGAGATGGGTATTAATCCAGGTGGCGCTTCTTGCGTACGGGACACCTCCGCTGCTGACATCTCGTCTCCAGCACCGGCGGTCGTGGCGACAGGTGAGCGGGTGGCTTCAGCAGCGGGAGCGGATGCTGGAGGTGGCACTGCCTCCTCGGCCTCCCATGAAAACTTGCGCCTGAGCTCGGGCTCTCGAGGTGACGTGGCCTGGACCTCTGCTTTGGCCGCTTCCGGGGGAGCGGTGGGCGACGTGGTGTTGCCAGGGACCGAAGAGCCTGCCTCTGCGGGCGGCTCGCGCTCCGGAATGGGCTCGGGTTTCGACGTGTCTGCCCAGTAGCTGTCGTAATCTTGGAGCGTGTAGCTGCTCTCCCTCGCCGCACTTCGGTCGCCAGGCTGTAGCTTCGAACTGTCGCCTAGGGCTGCGTCTGCAGGGCCTGAGCGCGTGGGACTTAGCGACCTGAGGATTTCTTCGCTGAGTGCATCGTTGTCTTTGACGGGAGACTCGTTCACGGTGCTCAAAGTGCTTTGCCGGAGCAGCGGATTGCCATCGAACTCGGCATCAGGCTGAGCGTTCCCGAGAGTCGTAGGGGCGACGACCGTCGGCAACTCTTGAAATTTCTCTGATGAAGGCTCGCGGGGCTGGGCGTTCTCAAGGGAGGAATGGCAGCCAGGCCGCCCTCCGGCCTGAGCTCTGGTGGATGCGAGATCAACGAGCCAATTGCGCTGCGGGGCTCTTCACCAGGCTCCGAGACAGGCGAAATGCCAGGGCCGTCAGTCGATTCAGTACCGACCTGCGACACCGAATGCGCAGCGGTTTCATCTACAGAAGCCTTGGTCGCGCTACCCGCTGCAGATTTCGCGCTGCTGTGCCTCTCCACGCTAGCAACGGGAGATTTACCGCCTGCAGAGTCTTCGGAGACTGTGACAGGTTGTTGCTCCACGGGCGCCTGCACGGGCTCGGCCAAGATGGTAGGGGTTGTCTCGGGAACAGGCGGTGAGGCGGGCACGGCAGCCTTGGTGGGCTCGGCATCGTACTGCGCGAGGCACGTTGGTGACGCTAGCGACGAGACATCGTTGTCTTTCTCTGGCTCTGTGACAGTGGGTTCAGCCAAGAAGCCGCTCTCGCCGGGCGAGAACAAGTCTGTGCCAAAGGCAGACATACGGCCAACGTCTGGCAGCTTGGGGCTGACGGAAAAGCGACGACGGTCGTCTTCGCCATGCTCCGCAGCACCCACGCCATCCTTCGTCTGGGACTCGACTGACGTGCCATCGGGTCTATTGCGATCGGACGGGTGCGCCTCCGCAGAGTGCCCTGCGTCAGCGGGAGTGGGCTCCTCGGTTTTGGCCTCAACTAGGGGTGCATGCACGTCGAAGGACTGGACGACTGATGTCTTTTCCGCGAGAGGCAGAGCAGCCTCAGGGGGCTGCGAGTTTGATGCAATCGAGGCAGCGGCGATGGTGGACTGTGGGGAGACCACCCGGTCTCGGTCAACAGGACTGCCGAGCGTAGACGGGTCGGACACGACTGGCGACGTGACGCCTGCCGGTCGGGTTTGTTGGATCGACGGGACGGCGGCCGCGGCGGCGGGCTGCGTTTGCAGCGCGGGCAGATGGCCGGTAGTCGACGGGACCGCTGCATCGTGCGCCGGTTGGGTTGACGGCAGCGCCGCGTCGTGCTTTGCGGGCGGGACTGGGGGCGTGGGCTCGGGCTCGGGCTCGTCATCCTCGTCGTACTCGTCGGCCCCCCAATCATCACCATCGTAGTTCTGGACCTTGGCCTCGACCCATTTCCTGGTCTTGGTCCGGTTCACATTGACTTGGTAGGCGTTGCTGCCGCCAGGGGTTTGCGGCGAGCTGGTCGGGGTAGGCAGGTAAGCAGGGTGCGCGCGAGCAGGCCGGAGACTGGAAGAAGGCAAGACATACGCGGGAGATTGATCACGCCTGAAGCCCTGGTTGAATGGGCTGTCCATGGCGATGCGGTGCAGCGGGTTGGTTATTCAGTCATGCTTTCGCGCGAGACAGAGTGCTTGCGAAGGTGGCGCGGGAATGACGACGCAGGCGTCGAAGCTGTGGCGGCGAACGGCGGATGCAGAGTCGCAAGAGAAAAGACGGGATGAAAATGTGCACGGACACGCGCGCCGATGGAAGAGCGACGGCGCCTCGACGATGCACGAAACGAAACGCGGCAATTATGGGGAAAACTGCAGACGCACGGGAGATTGAGGACCACGATCACGATGACAAGAGAGCGTGGGAAGCACCCTGGAGCGGTGCTGAAGAAGGAGGCTGAAGTGGGCGGTCTGGCGCCCGAGGCCCGTGCTATTCTTGGGCCACTAACAGCTGAGACACCACGAGAGGTATCGACTCCAGGGTGATTGCGGCAACAGACACCAGGCGCCTCGAGCGAGCTGCTAGGGCGTGGCGGTGCAGCTCCCACTCGAGCGGACTAGCGCGCCCCTGCTCCTCCTCATCACCGTGCACCAAGCAACGACCGCGCAGGATCCAATCGTCGGTACGTACCTCAGCCCTCCTTCACGACAACACACTTGTTGGGCTGCAACAGAACACCCTCTCGATGTGCCATGTATTTGGGATGCGTTGGACCAGCGAGACCTGTGACGAGACTCGTTCGAGCGTGCGGACCTGATCCTCGGGTCGCCACCTCAGTATCAGACATCAAAGGCTCTGCAGCAGGTCCCTCGGGGTCTCACTGATGGAACCCGCAGAGACGCGCACCTGACTGGCATAGCCATGCAAGGGGTCATGTTTGCTGACGTATCAATGAAGCGTTACGCTGCTCGCCTCTGGACCAGATTCCATGGCCGCTCTCTGTACTTCGTACTCGCACGTATGTCAGTCAGCTCAATGACGGGGCGCTCCACAAGCGCAGCAAGTGGCACTGGAGGCGTGAACTGGGTCTGAACGACGGCGGGTCTGGATCTTTGGAGTCTGGCCGGTACACTAACAGAGCAATGCTTTGTACTTGGTACGGAGGAGATGTGCACGGAGTACTAGGTACGAGCTACGCGCGCAGGACTCCTTTGTTGGCCGGAGTTCGGCAGCGCTGTTGCACGGCATGACAGGGGATGCATGCCCCTTTCCCATCGAGCATGCCCCAACGGCGAACCTTGGATGAGTCTCATTGCCGTGGCCAAACGGCAGCAAGCGCAAGAGGGCCTTTGTATCCCTGCCCGTGCAACACAAGGATACAGTACTACCATTCATTCTCGAGCGCAGTACGGACTACTCGTTAGCAGGCTGTCGTTCTTTTGTCGCCGTGGTAGCTCCAACAGGCGAGACAAGTCCCTGTTCATTCCACCAGCGTCCCTTCTCAACTCGCATTTGACCTTTTGAAGGGGCAGTTCTGGGCTGGTCAGGCCGTGAGCTTCGTTGACACTGGCGAGCCGAGCGCAGGGTAGCTTGAGGCTGGCTGCCGTGGCGGGAAACATCCATGTGGCGGTGCAGCCTCTCCAGCCCAGGCGGTGGCGGTGCATTTCGGCCCACCTACGAACTTACGAAGTACGCCAGCGGTCGAAACGAACCCACCACGTGTCGCCGCCTTCATCGCAGAGAGCGAGACGCAACCCGCTCGCTGCATCCGTCCTCGTCATCGCGAGTCAACGACCCTACCTCTCCACGTTCCCTTCAAACCACCCGTGTGTGTCGCGTAATTTGCAGCGCCTCGCTTCTTTCTCCTTTGGATTCCGGCGGCGCACCACTACCGGCCAGCAGGCGAAGCCTCCCGAGGTCGTTGCCCCTGATCTAGTGGCGACCATAGCGAGCACCTAGATTCGACCGACACCGACCGACGATTATCTTTCCCGGGCACGCCAACCGCCTCCCTCTCTCCTCGCGACCGAATCCTCGTCGCCGCGACACTCGCGCTGGTCGCAGTTAGCCGTCGACTGTAAGCCGCCATGGCGGTCGCGTCGATCCAGGACCGGACGTCCGAGTTCAAGTCGGTGCTGGCGCAGGCCCAGCGTCGGCAAAATGCCAACAAGGTCTCGTCGCAGAGGAAATCGCTCCTGAGCGACTCGCAGAAAGCCGCCGCGAATGGCGATGCGAGGCCGCGGCGATCCGACTTTGCCCGCAAGGCGGCCGAGATTGGGCGCAGCATATCTGCCACCATGGGCAAGCTGGAGAAGCTGGCACAGCGTACGGCGGACCCCGGACCTGCTCTGCCTACGGCCTGTAGATGCACGTGCTGACACGCAATACAGTTGCCAAGCGCCGCACATTGTTCGACGACCGGCCCGTCGAGATCAACGAGCTCACCTTTGTCATCAAGCAGGACCTGTCGTCGCTCAACCAGCAGATCGGCGCACTCCAGACGCTGTCCAAGCAGCAGCATCCCAAGGCCGACCAGGAGGGCGAGCACAACAAGAATGTCGTCTACCTGCTGCAGGGCAAGCTGACGGACGTGTCGGTCAACTTCAAGGACGTGCTGGAGGAGCGGACGAGGAACATCCAGGCGTCGCGGTCACGGACGGAAAACTTCATCTCGACGGTGTCGCAACACGCGCAGCCGTCGATGCAGCAGTCGGCGTCGCCGCTCTACGGAACGCCGAACCGAGCGTCGCCGGCGCCGGGGTCGGACACGCTGTCGCTGAACCCCGTGGGCGACCAGCAGCTGATGATGATGGAGGAGGCGCAGCCCACCAACACGTACATCCAGCAACGCGGCGAGGCGATCGAGTCGATCGAGAAGACCATCAGCGAGCTGGGCAGCATCTTTGGCCAGCTGGCGACCATGGTGTCGGAGCAGAGCGAGATGATCCAGCGCATCGACGCCAACACCGAGGACGTGGTGGACAACGTCGAGGGCGCGCAGAGGGAGCTGCTCAAGTACTGGTCGCGCGTGTCCAGCAACCGGTGGCTCATTGCCAAGATGTTTGGCGTGCTGATGATCTTCTTCCTGTGAGTGCCGCCGTCCGTTCCAGGCCTTACTTGCTCGGCTCGTTGCTAACAGATGGCAGGCTCTGGGTGCTCGTGTCGGGCTAGCCTAAGGTACCTAGCCCCGAGCGCCGCCACGGCCAGACGGCCTGGCCTGTATTGATACCATGGGCAACAGCATTGTGTTTGTATGCGAACTGGGGTTTCCTTGTGAACATTAGAGGCGTCCGTACCAGGGCCTAGAGGACATTTTAATCACCGGGCAGCACCGGACTGCCGCGTATCCGCCGTGTGGCATTCTACCTCATGGCATCTGTCTACTTCGTACCTAAAGTGCCGCCGCCGGGGCGCCCATCGACCGGGCACCAGTGACATGGGCCGTCGGCAAATGACCTGTAACAACGATGCTAGTACTGCATAAGCCGCCCGCCCGCGATGCACGCCCAATAACCCCACGTTCGCGTCAGGCGTTACGTAGGTACCGTATGTTGGCCGGCCCGCCCCAGACCCCCAGCCTGCTGCTGCCCGCGCATCGAAACCGCCGTGGGCCGCCGCCCGCCTCTCGCCTCTCGCCCGGGACCCAGCCCGCACCTCCTCCGGCGCTAACTTGGCAAATGGAGCCCCGGCGACGGTCTTAATTCTCCGTGGCTGGATTCGGGGCGCCTCGCCCACCCCACGTCGCGCTGTAGGGAAGCCTTCGGCGGCGGCAGCCCGTTGCGGCCGCCTGGGCTAGGGGGCGCGCTGCCGAACGAGCGGCTCTCGCGCCAAGGTATGACGAGGTCCCGAGGGGGACTCGAATTATGTGTTATAATGGCGGCCGACCCAAGCAACCAACGGCCGGAGGGGGCCCAGCGAAGACGGCATCTCTGCTGGACTGGACTTTTTCTGTGTATTTTTTTTACTGCACTGTTTTCTTGTCAACGCGAAAAGCGAAAGGGTCAACAACGATAGTCGACCATGGCGGCTACCAAGTTCAAGCTCAACACCGGCGTGGAGATGCCCGCCGTCGGCTTCGGTAAGTCTCCCCCATTCTCAGCGTCTTGTGTATACGCAGCAGTACGCACACACGCATACGAATACGCGACCACGTTACCGTACCGCACCTTAGCCAGCGCGTCGATGACCTGACAGGCAGCACAGGCACGTGGCAGGCCAAGCCGGGCGAGGTGCAGGCGGCCGTGTCGTACGCGCTGCAGCACGGCTACCGGCTGGTGGACTGCGCGTACTGCTACGGCAACGAGGACGAGGTCGGGCAGGGGCTCAAGGAGGCCTTTGACGCGGGCGCCGTCCAGCGCGACGACGTCTTCGTCATGACCAAGGCGTGGGCGACGTACAACACGCGCATCGAGGAGGGGCTGGACAAGAGCCTCAAGAGCCTCGGCCTCGACTATGTGGACCTGTTTCTCATCGTGAGTTCCCTCCCTCCCTCCCTCCCTCCCCGTATCGTCCTTACCTTGCCTTCGCTTCTCTCCCCATCCCGTCTCCCTCGCTCGCGCACAGCGCGTATTGATCGCTGGGTGGGAGAGGAGAGCGTGGAGACCATACCATATCATGAGACTAACGTCCAAGCAGCACTGGCCGGCGCTGTTGAACCCCAAAGGTTAGACTTGTTCGCGGATGTGGGAGTGTTGTCACGGAGTGCGACTGACCCCGGGCCGGCCAGGCAATCACGACAAGTTCCCGACGCTGCCCGACGGCTCGCGCGACGTCATCCGCGACTGGAACCACGTCGACGCGTGGAAGCAGATGGAGGCCCTCCTCGATACGGGCAAGGTCAAGGCCATTGGCGTCTGCAACGTACGTTGAACTTGACTTGACCACCTCACCCACTCCTCCTCCTTCTCCTCCTCCCCCCACCCCCACCACCGGCAACACACTGACACGTCGGGGTCTCGCTCTCCCCTCACTCTCTCTGCAGTACAGCAAGCGATACCTCGAGGAGCTGCTCCCGCACGCCAAGGTCGTCCCGGCCATCAACCAGATCGAGAACCACCCGAGCCTGCCACAGCAGGAGATTGTCGACCTGTGCAAGGAAAAGGGCATCCACGTCGTCGCCTACAGCCCGCTCGGCAGCACGGGCAGCCCGCTCTTCGGCGCCGCCCCGTCGTCAGCATCGCCGAGCGCCGCGGCGTCAGCCCCGGCACGGTGCTGCTCAGCTACCACGGTGAGTCCCATCTCCATCCATCATATACTGATACAGCCGTCGTTGCTCTGGTGAGAGAGGTGCGCATGCTGACGGATGGGACGCAACAACGCAGTCGCGCGCGGGAGCACCGTCCTCGCCAAGTCGGTCACGCCGGCGCGCATCAAGGCCAACCTCGAGATCGTGCCCCTCGACGCCGACGACATGAAGCTGCTCGACGACTACTCGGCCGAGTTGACGCGCAAGGGCGAGCTGAAGCGCTACGTGTACCCGCCGTTTGGCGTCGACTTTGGCTTCCCGGACAAGTCATGATGTTTTCGCAGGAACGGGGACTTAGAGAAGGAAGATAGACCGCCAATTTAAAAAAAAAAAGGTATTCAAGGGTATCATGCCCCTTTCATGGAACATTGATGCTTTTAACTCCTCATTATGCTGCACCGTCTAACAAATTCGGCCTGTTTTACCCTCATCATTCCTTCATGTCCACTACCACCTTGAGCACCAGCTTTCCCTCCTCGTCCTTTATCCTGCCGGCCATGGAGAAGGCATCCGGGATGAGCGCCATGCCCTTGTAGCGGTGCGTGACGAGCGTTTTCAGGTCGGGCATCTCGGGCGGCGGGTTGGACAGCAGCTCAATGGCGCGCTTGTATGTGTTTGCGTACCTGAAGACGCCCACCAGGTCGACTTCGCGCAGGGCCGCCGCCGACATGGGCAGCGTGAGGATTGGCGTGCCCATTCCGATGATCATGACCTTGCCGCCGGGTTTGGCGGCCTGTAGATGTTAGCACGAACCTTGTTACCGAGTGTTGGGGTTACGCACGTATATGGAGCTCTGGACACAGGTCTCGACGCCGGTGCATTCGTACACGGCCGTCACCTCGCCAATGGGCTTGCCATTTACCTCGGTGGCCTTGATCTTGTCGGCCACCTCGGCGGCGTAGGCGAGCTTCTCCTCAATGGTCTGCGGGCGCGCCATGGGCACCACGACGCCGGCGTCGGCGTAGCCATTGGCAACGGCAAAGTCGACACGGTCCTTCTGGATGTCGGCAATGACAACGGCAGAGGCACGCGCCGCTTTGCTGACCGCTGCCGCCAGCAGGCCAACGGCGCCAGCTCCAAAGACAAGAACCGTCGATCCGGCGGGGAGGTTTGCGCGGTCACGCGCGTGCATGGCCACGGAAAGGGGCTCCATGACGGCGCCGAGGTCGAGCGAGAGGTCATCGGGGAGTCTGTCTACCGTAAGCTTGCGGACCACGACGTACAATTCCGTCGACGCCAACTCAAGTCGTACTTGTGGCACCACCGCGCGGGGTGGTTAATCTTCTCTTGCAACGTGCCCTGCGCATGGGGGACCGCCTTGGCCGAGCTGCGGAACCGCATGCCGCGGCAGATGTTGTAGCGGCCCTCGTCGCAGTACTCGCAGCTCTCGCAGGGCAGGCCGACCTCGAGGGCGACGCGGTCGCCGGGGCGCAGGTCCGAGACCGCGGACCCGGCGGCGACGACGGTGCCGCTGGACTCGTGGCCGAGGGTCAGCGGCTCGCGGACGAGGATGTCACCGTTGCGGAAGTGGTTGAAGTAGTGCAGGTCGGAGCCGCAGAGGCCCGTGGACTGGACGGCCACCTGGACCTCGTCGGCGGCGGGGGCGGCGAGGTCACGCTCCTCGAGGCGGAGCTCGCGGGCGGCGTGGAGGACGGAGGCTTTGACGGCAGGCATGGTGTGCTGCGATGCGTGTGAGGCAGCTGGTGGTGGTGGTGGTGGTGGTGGTGGTCAAGGCGTCTGAGGTGGGCGGTGATGAAGGCGATCGAGGTGACTCTGGTGAGCTCCAAACGGCTGTTACATGAGGTAGGCTCCCGCGGTAGGAGAGCGGCGCAGCTTGGGCGACGAGAGGGTATTGCGTTTTGTATGAGATGACGGCGTTGACCTGACGGAATTGTCTCTCCGACGTCGCGCAAGCCGAGCGACGAGGTGTCGAGGGCGGCGTTTGGAAGCTGCCCGAAGTCGCCCTCGAGGCGTGTCAATTGCCGAGCGCCGGGCTGCATCCATCTTCAGTGGCGTGCGCCTTTGCAGCAGTGCCCAGGTGAGGTGGGGTGTCTGGGTGGGAGCCCGGCGGCCTGGGAGGGTCCCCGCTGACGACCACCATCAAATGGAGGCGGGCAGCCCAGTGGAGTGCCCAGGGGTGGAGCTGGAGGCCAGGAACCCCGCCATCCCTTCCACCACCTGCAGCGGGCCTGGCATGGGCTTCAGGGCAGCGTGGGGCGTTCGAGTTCAGAACTTCAGGGCACCCCAGGTGGCCCGTAGCGTGGGCATGGATCCCCGCCCGTTGGAACTTTCCGCGTTGGGCAATCGCACTCCATGGATCCACACCATCCGCCTCGGGCGCCTCTCCGCCGAGCCGGCTTGCCCTGTGCACAGGGGGAAAGCGGTGATCGCGTTCATGGGGAAGTGACGACCCTGGGCGCGGAGTCGATTGCCTCTATCCATGCCATTCTGCGCCAAACAAACGAGAAAAAGCTGCCTAGGGCCGCGCGTGCAACTTCCAGGTTCAAATTGTTCTCCTCAGGCCTTCCGCGGGTCTTTGCTCCTTGCTTCGTACAATCAATGCAATGGCGACCCTCTCTCACCTCACACGCGCGGCTCCATCGCGAGGTGTGCCCATCCACACGGCCCCCCATGCGCTGATTTCCAGAATCCTCATCCGCCAACGCAATGCGCACCGTCGTCTAACGTGTTCCGCGGCCGGTCAATGAGTCTCCCTAGGCCGGCGAGCCATCGTTTCATACGGCCTCTGGCCTTGGTTTGCGACCCGTCGCCCAATGCCCGTGCGGTCCCCCCCGTGTTTGACGACGCTGGCCCTTTGTCGTATCGCCTGTCTCGCGCTTGACACGACGGAGCAGGCAGGGATCCTCCTGCACAGGACAGGCGACCATCACGTCAATAAAAAAAAGTGGCCAGCCTGGCGGTGCTTTCCCCACCCTCTCTGCACCTGCCAACATCGACAACTGCTTTGTCGAGCACGAGGCGCGTGCCGACGACAGCAAACGCGCGTGCGCAGCTCGCCCGCCGCCAACGATAAAGCACGTCGCGCGCGCTCCCTGATTCCTGAACGAGAGACGTCGCTGCCGGCCCGCTCGTTCGCCCGGCCATGCGCCCTGCAACGCTTCGCTGACCGTCTGGACCTTGCGTGCCTCCGCGTCTCCCTCGTCTACCCGGTCACTTGGTCGGCGGGACATCTCACTGCGCGACCCCGTGCTCTCATCACGCCGCGTCGCGGCTCATCCCATGGCGCCAATGCGCCCGAGGCAAAATGGCCGATCAAGAGTATGTCTCGCCTCTGTTGGGTCTTGGGCACACGATGGGCTTGCGAAGCCGCGACGGCCGCTGCTCGTGTGCCTGCTGCGTCCGTTTTCTAGCATCTTCGCCATGGCTTCATAGGCGCTGGAATGGCCATTCTCAATGCTCTTCGACGACGACGCTGACATCCGCAGTCCGTACCCGCCGAATCAGTTCATGAATCCGGGCCCGGCTCCCAGACCACCGAATAGCCCAGCACGGCCTGCCAAGGGGCCTTCGCACCTCGTCACCATCGGCAGGCCCAGCTCGCCCCTCACTGCTACCACGACCTCGACATACACCGGCTTGACCGTGCCCCTGCAGGTCGCTCAGCGCAAGCACATCAATGCCGCTGGCTCTGAGCCCGCCCCCGCCCGGAAACGCGGTTGGGCTGCCGTTCGCGAAGGCGGCTTCCTCCAACCCTGGAAGCAGCGATTCCTCGTCCTGCGCAAAGAGTGGATCGACTTCTCCAAGGCCGACGGAGAGAAGCCCGTATACACCCTTTTCTTCAAGGACATCGTCGGGGTCGGCCGCGTGGAAACGACCACGCCGACGTTTGAGGTCCGTCGTCGCATCGACGGGCCCTCAAACAGCCCCGGCGACAAGGACGGCACGACCAAGACGCTGCAGCTCAAAACCAAGACCGAGGACGAGCTGTACACCTGGATGGATTTTATCTACAATTCATGTCCGGACCTCGGAGGCGTGAGCAACCCGACAAACTTCTCGCATGCCGTCCACGTTGGCTTCAACCCGCATACGAGGGAGTTTGTCGGCCTGCCGCTTGAGTGGACGCAGCTGCTCAAGGCTTCGGCCATCACCAAGGAGGACTACGCGCGGAACCCGCAAGCCGTCATTGATGCCGTCGACTTCTATTCGGATCTGACCAAGCGTTCCGACAACCCCAACGAGTTTCTGGCGCTGTCACCTACGCATGTCGCCAAGGAGGCATGGAGCCGTGAGGCTAGCCCTACGCGGCCGGCTGGCCATGAACAAACACCCGCAACACCGGTGCCGCCAAGGACCATTAGGCAGGTTCAGTCGCCCTTGGGCAAGCCAGAAGACGCCCACGCGCACCGCCCAGCGCCGCGACCTCCAAAGACACCCCCGGCAGAGATCGAGGTGGATGCCTCGCTCTTCCCGCAACCGCCACGGCAGCAAGAACCGACGAAGCAGCTTCAGCGGCCGGCGGCAAAACCCGCGGATGGAATTTCGGCACCGAAACCCTCGGAGCAGAAGCCAACAGATGCCAACACAGCCGACGCGGGCGTGACGCCCATCTCCGTGCCGTCGAAACGTCGACAAGGCGTCCGCCACATGACAACATCAGAAGCGGAACTTATCGCCAAGCTCCAGGCCGTCGTCTCGGACGGGGACCCGGAACTCTCGTATACGCGCCAGAAGAAGATTGGGCAGGGCGCCTCCGGATCCGTGTATGTTGCCAAGATCAAGGACACGGCCATAGGCGTCGCGTGGGACATTCGTTCCCGGCAGGGGCGAAGCGCGCGCGTCGCGATCAAGGAGATGAACTTGGCAAGACAGCCGCGCAAGGAGCTCTTGGTGGATGAGATTATGATTATGAAGGAGAGCCGACACCCCAACATTATCAACTTTCTCGACGCGTTCCTCCTCAACGATAATAGACAGCTGTGGGTGGTGATGGACTACATGGAGGGTGGCGCATTGATCGACATTATCGACAACAACCCGTCCATCTCGGAAGCGCAGATGGCTACGATTTGCAGAGAGGTATGTTACAGATGGCGACTTGTGCGGCGCATGCGTTGACCCGTAGTAGACTTGCAAAGGCTTGCAGCACTTGCACGCACAAGGGATCGTCCATCGTGACATCAAGAGCGACAATGTCCTGCTCGACAAGCGCGGCAACGTCAAGATTAGTGAGCTACCCTGCGCCTCGACGTTTGATGCATCACACTGACAGCCCGTAGCCGATTTTGGTTTCTGCGCCAAATTGACAGCGCGGCGGTCCAAGCGGGCGACGATGGTGGGCACGACGTACTGGATGGCGCCCGAGGTGGTCAAGCAGAACAAATACGGGCACAAGATTGACATCTGGTCGCTCGGCATCATGACTATCGAGATGATCGAGCTGCAGCCGCCATACATGGACGAAGAGCCACTGCGAGCGCTGTACCTCATCGTCACCAACGGGACGCCGCCGCTGCGCGACCCGGAGAAGTTGAGCGCGAGCCTCAAGGACTACCTGGCGGTGTGCCTCCGCGTGGATGCACAGCAGCGCGCGACGGCGGAGGAGCTGCTGGGGCATGCGTTCCTGCAGTCGGGGTGCCCGACCGAGGAGCTGGTGGGGTTGATGGCGTTCAAAAGATAGCGACTAGGTAATTGATTCCGACGCAAGCGGGTGAGTCGAAGCCGCTTCATAGACGGCGTAGCGGTTTGTCAAGTTCAAGGGATGCTCTCCGGGGCTTATACCCCGCCACTAGTACAGTCGAATGGCGAGCGCAATGTAGAGCTTAAGCGCCGCTGGGTGACAGAAGCTGACTTTGAGATAATTATCAAAGGCACACACACAGTTTCCGTCTCCCGCACGGACCATTCATTGTCCATTGATTATCGGCCAGGTGAAGTTGAGCAACACTCTCCAGGTCAGGGCCCGCTCCCAGTCGGCCATCAACGCTCCGTCTGACGCCCATGGGAGAACGACCTGGACTCCTAGAGACTCGACGCCCCCGCAAGGCGCTACCCCATATGGCACTCGGCCCGCACGTGGCGATGGGGGGGTTTACTTTGGCCCTTTGGTTCGCACGTACGTTGCCACCTCGCTGGCACTTGCGGAATCGAGTCTAACGCGCGCCGCCGCCCGTGCCGTGTGTCGTGTGTCGTGAAGCGGGTTGACGTCGACGGGGTCTTTTTGTAATAAGCCCAAACCCACGCGGGCGGTTCTTCAGCTGAATGTGGATGAGAGGGCCCGGACCACGACCGTCCGCGCGCGCGGGCGCGTGTGTGTGAAGCGGGACCGACCTCGAGTTGAAAAGATTATCAAGCAGTCGGGGCTTCTTTGGGAACGGAAAGATTCTGGAGTCTTACTCTTGAGTCTTATTCTTGACGTGGCGCTGGGATATCGTGGACGTACACATAAATACTCGGCCGCAGGCTCTCGTGAGTCGCCTGGCATCATTGACATCACTCATCACTCATCAGTCTCTCACTGGCTCACCCGCTCACTCACAGTCACCATCGCCATCACCATCACGATCATCACCACCATCGCCATCGCCATCACCGCCATGACCTTTTCGCCCGAGCCCTACGACCCCGCCGCCGCGGCCGACTGGCTCGTGTGCACCGCCTGCGGGACGCAGTTCCCGACGGCCGACCGCGCCGCCGTGACGACGTGCCACGTCTGCGACGACCCGCGGCAGTACGTGCCGCCCTCGGGGCAGTCCTTCACGACGCTCGCCGCCCTGCGCGCCGCCGGCCACCACAACGTCTTCACCCCGTACGCGCCCGACCCGCGCCTCACGTTCGTCTCCACGGCGCCGCGCTTCGCCATCGGCCAGCGCGCCGTCCTGCTGCGCACCCCCGCCGGCGCCATCCTCTGGGACTGCCTCACCCTCCTCGACGACGAGACGGTCCGCCGCGTGCGCGACGACTACGGCGGCCTCGCCGCCATTGTCATCAGCCACCCGCACTACTACTCGACGCACGTCCAGTGGGCGCGCGCCTTCGCCTGCCCCGTCTACCTCGCCGCCGAGGACATGGCGCGCTGGACCACGATGCCGTCGGCCCACCAGGTGCCCATCCTGGCCCCCGGCAGCGGCGACGACGACGAGACCGACACGGAGATTGTCGCGGGCTCGGGCGTGCGCGCCATCAAGCTCGGCGGCCACTTCCCCGGCTCGCTGGTCCTGCTCTTCGACGGGCACCTGCTCATCGCCGACACGCTCGTCACGACGCCCGCGGGCCTCGGCCGCTGGGACGTCGACGCCGTCGGCGCGGCGAGGGCGCAGCGGCCGGCCGGGCTCAACACCTTCTCCTTCCTGTGGAGCATCCCCAACGCCATCCCGCTCGGCGTCGAGGAGCTGGCCCGCATGTGGGCGGTGCTGCGCCGGCACGAGTTCCGCGCCACGCACGGCGCCTTTGCGGGCATGGACATTGAGGACGCCGCCAGCGGTGGTGGTAGTGGCGGCGGCGGCGTCAAGCGGCGCGTGCTGGAGAGCATGCAGATCCAGGCCCGGTTCATGGGTTACGAGACGCATGCGCTGATGAGCGAGACGGTCTAGGCGGGCGTCTGCAGGCTCGTGTCATGCGGTGCAAGGGGGGGAGGGGAGAGAGAGATCTGTTTGGGTAAATGTCCATGCCCATTCTCGTCGATAATGAGTGAGGCCCCCTTTTGGAGCTATTTGCAAGGTCCTATGTACACACACAATGTGCCGAAACCGCGCTCGGCTGACCGTCATGCTGTCGTGTAAATCATTACTTCGTCCATCGTGTCAGGGGCTCGTCCAGCGTGCCCTCCCCCTCAGGCCCTCTTCACCGTCTTCTTACGGCGCTCCTTCTTCTTCTCCTCCCTGGCCTCCCACCACTTCATGATGCTGTTCCAGTACAGCGCGACCATGACGGCCACGAGGCTCAGCGGCACGGCCACGGCGAAGAAGACGCAGTAGACGATGACGCTGCGCTGGCTGAGGTCCTCGTTCATGCTGAGGAAGCTCGTCACGAAGCTCATGGGCACAAACACAAACGCCAGGTACGTGATGCGGCCCATGTTGCGGCTCTCGAGCATCGCCTTTTTGCTCTCCTCGACGCTGATGATGGCCACTGCCATCTGCATGATCTTGTCGGCCCGCTGCTGCAGCACTTGGAGCCGCGCCAGCAGGCTGCCGAGATCGCGCCGCGCGCCAGCCTGCCACGAGCTCGACGGCATCGTCGCCGTGGACCCGATCCCCGACGAGAGCCCGTAACGCCCCTCGAGCGCCGTGATGCCGTCCTGAATATACTCGACGTAAAAGGGAAGGCGGCGTTGCCACTTGTGCAAGCTGTCGATGCACGTCTCGAGATCATCGAGCTTGCGCGTGCGTTGCGAGTCGAGGAGCCACTCGGTCTGGAAGAGGCCCGTGAACGAGTACTCGAGCGTGACGAGCACCTCGGCGAAGATGAAGGGATAGACGTGAGAGGTGACGCGCTCCGGGTCGGCCGCGAGCCGGTCACGATCCTGCGCGGAGAGGCCCAAGACGGTGGACGTGAGGCCCTCGAACAGGCCCATGTCGGCCAGATGCCTCGAGTCCGGCTCGGGGTCGTTGAGGCCCGGGGGTGAGCTCAGCCTGCCGTAGCCGTTCCATAGTGGGTGGCCTGCGTTGACGTGCGGGTCGACGAGGACGACGCCTGCCCAGCGGGAGTCAGTGTCATTCGTGAGCACTTGGGTCTCAGTAAAACAAACCTGTCCAGCCGTTGTCGTCCTGTCGGCTCCAGATGCTCACCTTGCTACGGAGCAAGCCGACCTCGTGCGGCGACTCTTCCCACCACGCATTCGCGCCTGACTTGACCTGGCCTTCAAAGTCAATGCGCCGCAGCACATTCCACTCGCCGGCACGCTCGCGCGCCTGCTTCGACACGGACTCATCTTCGAAGAATCTCGGCTTCATGTACGTCAGGGTGACAAAATCGCGGCCTTGCGACTGCGACTCGAGCTCAGGCATCTCGACCCAGTCGTCCTTGATGTTGAACCAGGTGTGGTCCTCAAGGTGGCCGCGGAACAAGGTCGGGTCCATGTCGAGACCTGCACCGAGGACCTCAATGGTTGTGCTCGACAGGTCCTCGACGACGAACAACCGATGTCGCATGGTGCTCCCATCGGACGTCGAGCTACTGTTTTTGAGTCCGCTGGCCAGTGCGTCGCCGCTGGTATAGGTCTCCTGCTTCATGTTGTGCGGGTCGGTAAAGTCGATGAGAGCCACCTTGACACGAGCTCGGCGCTCGATGACCTCGAGTGCAGGGAGTGCAGCGCTCTTCTTGGGCACAGTGCCGGCCTCCATGAACTGGCCCAGGTATCTGAGCCGCGGCCATTGCCGAGACAGACTCTTGACGTGACGCAAGTATACTCCCTCGCTGAGGAGCAACAGTCAATGGCGTGAACACGAGGCCGAAAGGCTGCGATCTGACTTACCCCTTCTCGGTCTTGACGTCGTGGGGGCTCTCTGCCTCGTCCTTGTAGATGGTCCCGACGAAGTAGGGGTCGCCGACGTGCGGATTGACCGTCACTTCAACCAGAGCAGGCCCCTTCTTGTCCGAGTTGACGGCAGAGGCAATGCTCTTGGGCTGCGACGCGGACGAACTTGCGCTCGTGGTGGCGGCGACGGTGGACAGGTGGGCAAACGAAGGGGAGGAAGAAGAGACTGTGGCCGCCGTCGGCCTGCGCGCGCCGCGAATGCCCTCTTCGAGGACGCGAGGGTTATCTGAGTCGGCCATGATGAAGGTGCTACGGGGTGTCAATGTCGACGAAGCGGGCGAAGACGAGGACGAGGACGAAGAGCAGCCGGCGGGCTCGTCGCGATAAACACCAGCGTCCCCCTCACCGTCGGGCCAGGCGTCGCCACCAGCCCCGTGAAGGAGGCTCTCTGCCTCCGGGTCCGCGCCATATCCTGGACCAGGGTAAAATCGTCGGGGCGTGGGGGCGGCAGCGGGAGGCGGCGAGTCGCTGGCCATGGTTCTTTGTCGACTTTGAGGCGGGCGGCGCTTAAGGGCAATGGGGGGCTGACTGCATGCATGAAGATATGTTCAGCCCCGGTCAGTCCGTGTCGATGAATGTGCAACTTGTTTGAGGGCGGCTCTGAAATGGGGGGACATGGGCGGCCTGCAACCCGACTAGATCCTCCGCCAGTCATCACGTGGTGGATGGTGTGCGGCAGCGGCACAAGCAGGGGGATGCCGCCATCTGCGGCTGTCGCGAGCGAGGCTCAAACGTGGTGGCGGGATCGTCGTGCATACATGTGTATGAGACTCGTTCGTAAGCGCGCGCCCAACTTTCCGTCGACGAGTCTTCATCAGCCCCGACAGCGGCCTGGCCACACGCCCATGTTGTCGTTTTGAGCGCTGGCAAGCCTGGCATCCCGGCTCGTTGGTAGAGTCGAGGATCGGCAGCCAGGCGGAGCCGCCATGAGCTGTCGGCGATGCAAAGCAGCAATGGTGCGGAGTCCGGACCAGGGAGCCTGCCCGCGGCTGCAGGACACGGATGACAGGCAAGGATGGCGTTTGTCGTGGACGGTTGAAGTGGCTGGGCGAGGAGGTTAATTTTCTCAGGCACGGAGTGAGTGCCAGACAAGGCTGCCTCAGGCCGAAGGGCATCTTTCTCTGCGAAGTACTTCGTACCTACCTAGGTACCTACCTACCTGGTAGGTAAAGGTCAGGTACGAAGTATGAGGCGGACGCCGTGGAACGGAAGCCGCGATGATGGCTCCCCGCGGGCACCTTCTATTTCCATGGACACCAGAGCGCCAACGATTGAGATAAGGTAGCGAACATGGAGTGGCTCAGTGGAGGTTGGCGGGTCTCCGCTGCCTCAGTGGTGGTGGCGGGACGCGCGGGCGCTATCTTAGTTGAGGCGCAACGGCCCGCCTGGGACCTCCACTTCTACCAGCATTTGAACCGCCATG
The DNA here is from genome assembly GCA_029168975.1 of Purpureocillium lavendulum. NCBI lineage: Eukaryota > Fungi > Ascomycota > Sordariomycetes > Hypocreales > Ophiocordycipitaceae > Purpureocillium > Purpureocillium lavendulum. The sequence goes on along the minus strand of JAQHRD010000004.1, from coordinate 3,730,645 downwards.
GCGCCCACCGCCCTGAGTTACTACCTAGGTAGGTAGGCGGCATGGCCACTTCTTCAGTTCTAGCTTGCACCTCCGAGGCTACTGGAGCCGCTTCCGCCGCTCCGCTCGGTGAGGCCGCGCGAGCGACTACATGTTGTCAATTGAAACCACCAAGTACCTTACGCCATGCGAATTGTACTTGCAGTCACGTTTGCCCCGCTGGAGTGCGCCCGTGGGCGTGCCACCTTGCCGTGACACCGCCGAACAGCCAGGGCTCGCCGGGCAGCCGACGACGCGAAGCAGGCGCCCACCTGCGCACCTGCGCGCGGGCCGCTGGACCACGATCATGGCCAACGACCTAGCCTCCCGGTCCCCAGCAACCAGCTGTTCAGGCGTTTGACTTGGTGGTTACCGTGAATCATGGGTGCCGTACCTAGCCGACTTTCGCTCTTCTTACCCGGCAATGCCTCGTGGCCCTAGTCTTTTGTGTTTTGCCCTCGCAGCTGCTCCTTCCCGCGTAGCTTTCTCCTCCGCAACACACGCGGCCCGCGACCTTTCCGCCTGCACCCGCATCACGACATCCCTCTCTCGACCACAAGCACACATCGCGAGGGCTCGCACCTACCTGATTTCATCGCAGACAAGTCCACGACGACGAAGCCTTTTCGTCGCTACCAATCAGCCGCACCCATGCCGAGCTCTGCACTGCACGTTTCCACCCCGAGCAGCAGGCCCGCGATCGGGGCCCATGAGGTCGGAAGCGTTCCGCGGCATGTTCTTGACGCTAACCTTGCCCGCCGCAGTACCCGGGAGGGAGCCCGGGCGATCCAGAGACACTGGAGACTTGGCTCGTCCAGCGCCGCAAAGGCCGTCAAGCGACTCGAGCAAGTCTCGGGACGAGACGTCACCATCGCCATCGACTGGCAGGAGCTCATCCCTCACCTGGCCGAGGCGTACACCACCCAGGCTGAGATGGTCCGGGCCGTCGCCGACTGCTACGAGGCCCTTGTTGTGGCGTTTGGCAGCTTCTTCGTCTCCGACTGCATCCGCGGAAAAGACATTGCCTTTTGGCGCCAGTGTCTCCGCTGCCTCGCCAAAGGCAACGCCCCCATGGCCATAGGAGTAAAACCCCCCCTTTTCCCCCGCGGTCACGCTTCGCCCCCCCCGCCGGCCGTCGTCATCGTTGCTGAACGAGCATACTCTAGTCTACTTGTGATACAGCCGAGAGTGGAGACGCCCCTGCCGTCTCGTCCTCCGCCTCGGAGACGCTTTTGATGTTCCTCGTGTCTTTCCCAGCGGGCAAACGCGTTGGACACAAGCGCCGTCTCATTGTCGCCTTTCAGGACCAGATCTTTGCCCTTCTTGCCACCGACTCGCCTGAGAAATATACCGTCGTGGACTCTGATGACGAGGAGTCTGAGGATTCCAATGCCGCCACTGAAGAGGTCGTTGCCCCCGTCAAATCCTCGGAAGGATCACCTTCTCGTGGACAACTGCCCGACCCGGCCACCTTTCCGTCCGGCAGTCAGATGGTCTTGTGCCCTCCGTACCACATCATCGTTCGTCTCGGGGAGCTCGATGCCCCGGATATCCAGTGCAGTCACCCGCCTTCGGCCAATTTCATCCAGAAATACTTGGACAAGTGGTACCACGAGGACATGGCTCAGCAGGCCCAGGTTGTTTTTGCACCAAGCAGGAAGAGAAACAAGGAGGAGCCACGAGACGCTAACATGAATATCTCAGACCTCCGCCGACGTGGGAGATGAGGCTGCTGGCAATGAGTCCAACAGTGGACACACTCGGCCCGGCGCGATCCTCATGGAGGCTGCCACGTCCACGACCGACGGCGATATATCGCGCATTTCGCTGGCACCCTTGATCCTCCAGCTCATCGAAGTGTGCCTTGGCTACAAGCTTCACAACAGTGGCGACAACTGGTGGCATTTCCGCCGAAACCAGGCCTTCGACGATTGAGCCCCTGACGTCAGGCCAGGCCTTCTTGCTGGTATATCCGCGATAGGGAGCAAGCTTGTGCCATGAGTGTTGGACGAACGAGAGAAATAATGAGGATGGGCTCTTTAGCGAGGTGCTGGAAGCATTTCAGACGATACACAGTGGCTGGACGGACAAATGGCGGGAAATGGGTTGACAGGGCTTCACAAGGACACTAATGGGGGAGGAGGGCTTAATGGTCGATCGGTCTTGTGGCGTACACGGAGTGTCTCGGTCAATCTGTTGAGTAATTGGACTGTCGTCTTTGAGGGTCCAGCTCGATTGCATATTGGCTTTGCCATATTGTGCGTCCATAGTCTCCGCCGGTCAATATTGGCGGTTGCTTTCTGCACGGAAAACGGACGTTTGCCTCGTCATTTGCCTCCAACTTGACGGCCTGGCCGTTTCGTCGTCAATGGGGTGACACAAAGTGACCGGTTGCTAGGAGGTGCTCACCGACCGCCCAACGATCATGTATGTAAGCACCTCGACCTGTTCTGTGTTACGTGACGTGTGTGCGTCCGGGTGTAATTGCACCTTTTGCTGCGTTGAGTATCCCGATCCCCATTGGGCCTACGGTCAGTTTATCTCACTTCTCAGATCTAACTTATGCATCTCTCGAGACTTGATTGTCCGTCTCGTACTGTGCAGTCCGGGGCATTGTCTCCGGCATCGCCACCGCATCGTTGAATCGAAATGAAACGCCAGGCCTCGTGTATATGTATATATACATAACCTCATCTAGGCCTCTCCCACCTTCCACTGACACAACCAAAGCAGCCGCACCACCAATCCTGCCCCACTACTTACGAGTCGCTTGAATCATGAAGGTAGGTAATGTCCCGTAGGCTGCACGCCCGCGAGTGTCTATTCGATCTAATATATGACGGGTTACCATATAGTGCGCGATCCCTTCGCTGGCCCTGGTGCTTCCAGCCTGCATTGTCCTGGCAGCACCGACCGCGGACAAGGGCGTACTCGACGACATGCGTCCTGCCGAACTGCCTGGCCGTGACCTGGAGTGCTCCACCACCAATGCACAAGACGTCTGCCGCAACCAAGGCGCGGCCCACTGCGGCACGGGAGGTTCAGTGGAAAGTTCACGGGATATATGCAAGAAGTATTGTGTGTGTGAGCCGATAGACACATGCCACCCTTGTATAAGCAACTGAGAGGGCGGGAGAAGGGGGATTAGCAGTACTGCTGCCGGAAGCTCGTTGACTCACGCACATACGCCTTGGAACTGCAGAGGTACGAACGAATTGTAACCATTATTTCCAGTCACGCGATTCCCTAGTTTACGTGGCGAGGACATTTGTTGTCGGCGTGACCGCTACGACCGTCGTGGCCGTCGGTACTGTCGTGAGCCACCGTTGCGAGCCGCTGCTCTTGATAGGCCCGTCCATGTCAAAACACAAAAGGGACTGGAAATAGGAATACTCTATACTTTTCGTGGGTACGCATGATTGCGTACCTATTGCTAGCTTTTAGTATCCAAATGCTTGAGGACCAAACATAAGTATGGGCAATCCCCTGCTACAAATCAGGCAGCACCGCCACGGCCACCCACTCCCCACTGAGCCTGGGCTTGCGCAACGTCGGCGGCAATGGCCGGCAGCTCACGACCTCGGCCTGTCGGCCACGGCATGAACTTGATTTCGGCCAGGAATCGCAGGTACCTGCCGATGTCTTCACGTGTAATACCCTCTCCCGCACTGTCATCAACGCCAGTCCAGCGGTCGGCATCAGCCTTGAGTACTGCCACGGCATTTCTGTCGTCCAGCTCGGGGGCGCGCGTCGTCGATGGAAGGTTTGATGTAGCCATGTGAAACAGCGGCATCAGTGCGCTCTGCTCTTGGTCCTTCTCGACGGACCCGGCTGACACGAACTCCTCAAGCTTCGTCTTCCACTGCTCGTAGTCGATCTCGGGGACATCGTAGCCGTAGTAACTCAACGCCGAAAGGAATTCGTTCATTCTGAGTCTCGGGTGGGCGGTAACGTGGACGACATTGACGCCGGGAAGGGGATTCAGGGCTGAAGCAATGACGACCTTGGCGACATGGTCAACAGGGACAGCATTCACCGAGTTGACAATCCGCGGGCGAGCCCCAAGCTGGACACAACCCTTGCAGAGCCTGATCAGGAAATCGTCGGTGTTCGACACGCCACCACAACGGCTACCGAGGATATATCCGGGGCGAACGACGGCGCCTCGGAGACCGCGCGTGCCGGCCTCCCGAACAAGTTGCTCCGATACCTTGATATGGTTAGCATGATGACGGTGTTGAGTACAATATGTTGACGTACCCATTTGGTTTGGCCGTAACCAGTGCCGAGACCGACACGGCTGCCTTGCATGTCGTCGGCCTCCATAACGGCTCCGCGGCCGGTCGCGGTCTGCTCATGCGAGAGGTTGACGTAGTGGTCGGTGTCCAGGGTCGATGTCGAAGACACGAAGGAGAAGAGCTTGGGCTTTCCTTCATTGCAGAGCTTCATTGCGTCGATAGTAGACAGGACGTTGCTGCGCATCATCTGCTCATAGCGAGCAATCCAGTGAACGTACGCGGCGTTGTGGACAACAACATCTGCTGTCTCGGTGACGTGCTTCCAGCTGGAATCGTCGAGGCCGAGACGGGGCTTAGATAGGTCACCAAGGACACAGCTAATCCTGTCGGCCCAAGAGTCCTGCCACAGGCCGTAGCCCTTGAGTGACCGAGTGAGTCGGTCCGTTGCGAAGGACAGATCCTTGGCTCCGCGAATATGAGCGATGAGCTTGGTGTTGTCTCTGCTCAAAATGTCCTTGACCAGGTAGGCGCCGAGGAAGCCCGTGGCACCAGTGAGGAAAAAGGTGGCACCGTTTGCGGGTCCCAAGGCACTCGGGTCCGCGCTCTGGTACCTGGGGTCCAGTGTGTTTACGAGCTCGTCCAAGGACTTTCCGTAGGTGGTGTCTGCAGTCTTGTCGACAGCGACAGCCTGGCCACTGCGAAGGCGATCCACCTGGGCACTCAGCCCCTTGAGAGTTGGGTCAGCATAGAGGACGCCAATCGTGATGTCAACGCCGAGGCTCTTGCGGAGGTTGAGGAGGAGTTGCTGGGCCAGAAGACTATGACCACCGCAGTCGAAGAAGTTGGATTCGGCCCTAGGCTAAGTCAGCATAGATCAGCGGGACATTTGCTCCAGTAACGTACCTGACGGTCTTGGCGTTGAGGCCCGGAATAAGGGTCGACCACTGTGAGGCAATAGTCTTTTCCGTCTCAGACAGCGCCTCCCAGCTCTTCTGGTCCTCCTCCGAGGCGTCTTCCATGATCTCGGTAGCGTCAGGGAAGGGCAGGTTCGGGGAGTCAACCTTGCCGTTGGGGTTGAGAGGGAGCTTTTGGAGGACGATATAGATCGAGGGAACAGAGTGAGTAGGCAGGCGGGTCTTGAGATGATCTCGGACCTCGGCCTGTATACGACGGAACCTCTTGAGGTAGACGATGCTGGATCCCATCTCTACACCCTCGTCCTCAACATCCTCGTAGTTCTGAGCCTGCAGCCAACGCTTCCACTCGGAAATCTCTGGGACGACGTAGCTGACAAGGGTGGGCTCCTCGTTGCGATCTCTTCGAACGAGGGTCTTGCAGTCTCGGACCAGGGGGCTACCGCTCAGATTGGCATCGATTTCGTTCAACTCGATGCGGAAACCACGGATCTTAACCTGTGAGTCGATGCGCCCAGAGACGTGCACGGCTCCAGAGGGAAGGTACTGGCCGAGGTCTCCTGTGCGATACAGTCTGTCACGAGGTCCCTTGTAGTATCGGCGCCAGGGCTCTCCCTTGTCTTGGGCCTTGTCGGCTTCCACCCACTTGGCGTTGTCGACGAACCAGTTGGGGACAAACTTCTCCTTGTTCTTCTCAGGCTCACCCTGATACCCCTCGGCCAAGCCGGCGGCTCTGATGTACAGCTCACCAACCTCGCCAACGCCGCAGATCTTGGTGTGATCTTGTTGAGAAACAACGAGAACTTGTACGTTCTCCATGCCCCAACCCGCAGGGATAGTATCTCCGATGGAGTCGAGGGCGGTTGGGTCGTCTGTCGCGGAGGGGATCTCGAAGTACGACACGGCGCGGCTCGTCTCGGTGGTTCCGTACATGTTGACTATAGCGCAAGCAGGGCCCAGCTTTCGAAGTTGCTTGCAGTCGCGGGATGTGAGAACATCACCGACGAAGAAGACATGTCGCAGGGAGGGAAACTGGGTGGTTGCGCCACCAACCAAGATTTGTCCCATAGCCGGGGTGAGATGAGCCGTTGTTGGTGACCATGCGTTCATCCACTCGCTCAGTCTCTCGTGCTGTATGTCTTCCTTGGCGGGGATGAGAAGTTGGGCGCCGAGGAAGAGGGGCGTCATGATGTCTAGCCAAGTAGATTTAGCCACGGTCGTATCGTAGAATGGTGCCTATGGGGCACGCTTACCTCGCTGAATGGGGTCATGGGCAATGCCAGAGAGACAGGCGAAGACGCTCTCGGAGGAGAGGTTGAAGCGCTTAGCCATCCAGGGGAAGTACCTGGTCAGGCCGTAATGACGTCCAAGCACCGACTTGGGCTTGCCCTCGGAGCCGGATGTGAAGCTGAGCGTGGGATTGGAGTCTGGGCCGACAATGACGTCGGGGGGCGACGATGCTCGACTTCGAAGGCTGGAGAAGATGTCTTGACCGTCCTTGTCGCCACCGGAGAGCACGCCGCTGTCGCTGAGGCGGAGGTCTGGGATCTGAGTCTTGATGGACAGCTCTTCGTCGATGAACTTTTGTACTAGTGGTGCGAGGGGGCTGAGCATGGGTGTCAGTAACGATTGAACAAAAGGCGGGTAGGGTAGCCTTTTTTGCCCATCCCAGAGCACCTGCGAGGTGTAGAACGTACCCATTTTCGTCCACCGCCTTGCCAATGGAGATCAGGGCCTTGGGTTGGGAAACTTCGAGGTAGACTGCGCCTGTCAGTCAATCCGAATAGACCGAGAGTCCAGGGGGCAGTACGAACTCTGCTGCCTCTGAGGGGGGTAGAGGGGATCGAGCACGGTGACTGTGGCTCCAGATGCCTGGCGACTTTGGGTCAGTGGCATATCGCTTTTTTCGACGTGTGGGTGGCAAGCCGCACCAGGGTTCCCATGAAGGCGCAGACCAGCTCGACGGAGCGGTGCGCAAAGATCATGACAACATCTCCGTTGGTGATGCCGGCATCGTGCAGGTAGTTGGCAATGGTCGTGGTGGCTTCGTCGATCTGGCGATAGGTGTATGTTCTCGTCGGCGACCTTGGGTGCACGGTAAGCATGATGTCGCTCGACGGGCATGAGGATACAATACATACGTGGAGCTCTTGGTCTCGGTCACGCACGGTCTGTCGGGATGGGCCAAGGCGTTCTTGTGGAAGATCTCGTGGATTGCGCCGACATAGCCGCTCCAGTCGAGGTCGACGGTGGGATCGGGGAGCTCAACCATGATGGCGGCAGCGAGGCTCGTTGATGATGCCGATGCTCGACGCGGAAGAAGAAGGGTGTTGGTTGCAGGCAGGTGGAAAATGTCGACAGTGGAAAATGTCGACTGGTGACCAATTGAGCTGCCCAATCGAGCGGTCAGGGAGGGAGTGATGCCGGGGGAGCTATCGGGGAGCTTCAATTCCGGCGAGGTTGTGACGCATCCAAATTTCTGCCATTGACTCCGGCTCCGACTTTCGGGAGGGGCAATGAATGGGCTGGGGCAGCCAAAAGGAAAACTGGGGCGCCACCGACAACCCCGCCAGCAGGGTCACCCCAGCTTGCCCACCAGGGCAGCTGGCTCTCCAGCTGATGTGAGCACAGGGACGCCAGTCACATGACCGCCTCGGGCAACCTGGAGTCCTGGGCCTGGAGACCTGGACTCCCGTCTCAACTGGGACACGCCTGCCTGCCCGTGCCGCCAGAACTTTAACTACCTACAGTAGGCCATATTGCCAGCGCCCATCCCGCCCGTCTTCCTTCTGGTGGTCTGTATCTACAAGCACTCACGCATACGGCACGACGCCCACGATGATGCTCGCTGAAGACGAGTTCCTGTGTCGATAGGTCGGGCAAGATCACCAAATTTCAGTATCGCCGCTCAACCCGCAGGTGGGTTCTGCTTCCGCTTCCCAGGCCGCGACACAGGCAATTCATGGCCTTAAAAGGACCAAGAACCCAACCCGGGCATGCTGCGACATCTTTGTTGCATTGGGAAACTACTAGTTAGGTAGCTAACTGCCTCGCTTTGCCGCGTCTCCTCCCTGGTGTCGCCACGTCCGAAGACATAAAGCCGGCTGCACGCGTGAAGGTGAACCAACATGGCCGCAGCTTACTCGAGTCGGGCCGTTCCATCCCCCATCTACTCTTTCTTCCGGCGAACACTACGGCGTTGGGGAGCATGCCGGAAAATAGTCTCGGGAATCGGCACCCGTCATCGCTCATCAGGGGTCGGCCTCTCGAAGACTCATCGTTGGTGCCAATTGAACCCTGGCTCCATACGCCACCCTCAACCACCCTTCCTCTCCCCGGCCAGTTGCGACCGTCCGTCCTGCTGCTTGGATAAATTGCAACTTGATACGAAGTACGACGGTCACGGGAGCGCAGCCTGGTGGCCTCCTTCTCACCGAGGGTGGTTTTGGTGTCGATCAGCGTGCAATTGTGCAGTCCGCCCCGTCGTGTCCAGCTGCGGCATGCCCATCATGAGGTTCTCGTGGCCCGGTCAGCGACCTGAGCCAGCAACGACTGCTCCATTGCTCGACACTGTGCCGAATGCAGTGACCTAGTCTCTTGTCCGCCGGCCTCACGTTGATATGATCCCGCCGGCCTCCCAATTTCCTTCACCATGTCCGCCGCACCGACAACGTCGTCGTGTGCCGAGACGCCTTCGGGGACGTATTGCGTCCCGCCTTGCGCAGTGAGTCTCGCGAGCTGGCCCTCCTGAGACCGCGGCTCCCACTTAACAGCCCTGATTTAAGTACCCGTGCTTTGACGACTACCTGTTTACGGTGACACCGCCTTGTGACACGCGCGACTGGGGATGCATGTGCGTGGCTCAGTCACGTGCGCCCCGAAACGCCACTGGCCCGCCGCAGCTGCACACCAGGTTGCGCCAACGGACCTTCTCCCATTCATTGTTTTCATCAACCTGAGCTCTCTTGAAAGGCCGCCAACTCGCAATGCCATTCCGCAGTCTGGTCATGGGCGAGCGTTTCTCCTCCTCCATTTTGCCAGCTCGCCTCTGAAACCTTTCGCCACGATGGGTGCTCCCAGTACGCCTGACCGACGGACTGCGCATGAGCTGGTGCTCCTCTCCCCTGCCATTACGGGTGATTCCGGGGTACAATCTCGGAAACGCAGAGTGACTCCTCAATATGAAGCCTCATCGCCTGGAGAGAAAACAGCAGTTTTCGGATCGGAATCTCTCGGTGTCTCCTGCGGTAGGATTCGTCTTCCGGCTGGACTTCGCCCTTTGGGGTGGCCAACGAGTGTGCGAGAGGCTGTCATTGGTAAGAACATGGCATCTGCTGAGACTCAAATAAAGGCTAATGCTCTGGCTCTAGAAACGAAGCAGCTGGTCTTTCCCAACCCTCTGAGAGCGACTCCGGCATACACGGGTAAGTTCGTGTATTGCTGAGCGAATCGGAGTACTCACTGATGTCTCACGTAGGCTCGCCTCAACCCAATCCTCTTTACCAATCTCCCCCGGGTCCATCTGAGTTATTGCGCAACGCGCGAACGATCACCCTTCCGTTCGACCTTCGGCAAGACCCGGACGCCTTTGCTGATGATGCGAACGTGGATCTCCTGGAACTTCTCTTCCCGCATACGACTGGCGTTGCCATTGACGAGCACTTTCTCTACATCTACGTTTCTAAGATGCCCCCGAAGCCATGGCCATTGGTGGTCGCTGGCCTCTCATTATATCTCGCCCCATTCCCCAGCCATGAACATATTCCCCTGCCCATCGGGCGACTTCTCGACGCAAGCCATGGCACGATTGCGGACCATTTAGATGGGCGCGATGCGAATGCTTGGGATTCTATCTTTGAGGTCATTCTCGAACATTTCCTCAACCAAAAGATCTCTATCACGCAAGTTATCTACTGGGGCTACTTCATCTCCATCATCCTGGAGCATAAGACCATTGACACAGCTAAACTCCCTTGGAAGGCAGCTGGGATCTTCTGCCAGTACTTGTTCGACGACGAAATGGGAAAGCCGCTCTACCCTCAAGCTCGACGTCAAGAAGATCCCAGCCCCGGAAACCTAGATCTAAGTGAGTATACAACCTTGCAGCCTGGGCTCAGGGTCACATCATCATTTGAACCATCACACAGCAACCCTACGACGTTCCTATCCACGACAAGCGGAGTTCTCGTCAAAGACATCAATGGGAATAAGTTCATGACTGTTGCTTCTCATGGTTTCCCGGATCATTGGGGAACTGATGTCTATCATTCTCTTCCTTCTACAGGAAGGAGGATTGGTGAGATCATGCTCGAAGTAACCCACACCGATATTGGCATGGTTCTCCTGGAGCCAAACGAAAGGTTTTCGAACATCACGTTCGAAACCAACGCCACCGCTGAGCCACTTCGACTCAAAGAACTCGTTTCGACCCACGATATAAAGGTAGGGACGGAGGTTCGACTAGACTCGCCAGATACCGGCTGTATTCCTGGCATGGTTATGGGGAAAGCTCGTATCCGAGTTCCATCGGATAATCCTCTTGAGCCAAAGCAGCGGTGGCTCTTTACGATGTGGGTGTATAATGGACAGGATAACGGAAGTAACCTATTAGCAGGAATGAGTGGGAGCGCGATCTGGACTGAGGAAGGTCAGGTTCTTGGTTTCTTTCGTTATGCACCTGTAGGTGGAGGCCGAGGGAACATGGATGACTGGTGTTGCGGAATCGGAGCGGAGGAATTAATTAATAGGGGGTATTCTCTCGTTAATACCTCTGAAGAATAAGAGCCTCAAAGCAAGGCCAGGCCATTATTATTATTGCGAGCAGCGCTACTTTTAAATATTGAAGCGCTTCTGCCCACCGGTCATATAAGATTCAAACCAGGAATCTCGTATTATATATTATTATTATTGATACCTAGTGGAGCCTAGATAGACTATCTAGGGCTAAAGTTAGAAGATTAACTAGGAAAACCTAAACTAAGGGAAAAAAGCTAGTCTAAAGGTCAGATATAAGGGTTAGGGTTAGTGACAGCCCCAAGGGTGCTTGCCACCGAGAATGCTCGGTGCGGCAGGTGTTCTCGCCGATTCGCGAGAGTAAAAGCTATATCGCTGACTCGGTCTGGGTTCTTCTCGATGTATTCCTCATAATTGGTGATCATGACTTTTAGAGAGTCCGCGGTGTTTGCCGAATACAGGAGCAGCTGCGGTGACGCATTTGGGCGTCTAGCAGCCGGAGAGATGCCAAAGCTTTGAGCGGAATCCAGGATGGCGTGAGCATTAGTGCCTCCGATTCCGAAGGAGTTCACGCTGATGCGCTCGTGCCGAGACTCAGGCCAGGCCATGGGCTCTGTAGGCACAGAGAGATGGCACGAGTCCCACGGGATGTCCGGGTTCGGGCGATTGAACTTGATGTTTGGCGGAATGGTGCGGCTCTCCAGCGCCAACACCGCCTTGATGAGCGACGTGAGGCCGGAAGCACCCTCCGAGTGACCGAGATTGGGCTTGACGGAGCCAATCTGAATGCCTCCAGAAGGCCCAAAGACTCGGCCTACGGCTTTTGCCTCCAGAGGATCGCCCAAAGTAGTGCCAGTGCCGTGACACTCGACAAACGCGGTTTGCGAATAGTCTGTGATGCCCGCCACCTCGTAGGCTCGGCGGATGACGGCTTCTTGCGCGACGTCGTTGGGCACTTGGATCGCACCAGCGGTTCCTTTTCCATCACTGTTCGATGCTGTCGCACGGATGACGGCCCTCACGGGGTTGCCATCCCGGATTGCGGCGGAGAGAGGTTTGATATAGATAGCCGATATAGCCTCTCCTCGTGCATACCCATTCGCATCGGCTGAAAAGGTCTTGCACGAGCCGTCTGGGGCTATCACGCCTTGCTCGGTCATGGCAACGGTCATACCCGGAGCCATGATAAGATTGGCGCCGCCGACAATAGCCCCTTCGCAGTCGCCCCTGGACACAGCTAAACACGCTTCATGGAGCGCCACGAGGGCGGAGGAACAGGCTGTCCGAACGACGAGGCTTGGCCCCATCAGGTCCATCTCGTATGACACGCGATTGGGCAGCATGAAGTCTCCATATCCGGTGATGCGATACAGACCGTATTGTTGGTCCTCTTTGGCGAAGAGCTCTGTCCAGTCCTCACCAAAGCTTCCCATGAAGCAACCAATAGGTCGGCCCTTCCAGCTCTTCTCTCCAGCGTCTTCGATGCATTCGCGAGCAACTTCAAGCATCTGCCGCTGCTGTGGGTCGGTGCGCTCGACCTCTGCTCTCCGCATGGTGAAGAAGGATGTGTCAACAGTGGCAATGTCGATGCTTTCGTCCAGGAAGTAGCCATATTCGGTTCCGACAGTGCCAGGCTTTCGCGACTCGGAGTGGTACGAGGACACATTGTACCTAGACTCCGGCACGGGACCGCGGGCATCTTTCTTGGAGAGGAGGAAGTCCCGCAGCTGCTGGGGTGTGTTGAGTCCTCCAGGAAGGCGAACTGACATGCCGCATATGGCAATTGGCTCTGGCGTCGCTGGACGCTGCGGATCGTCTGCGGCACCAGTCGCCTGCCCGCTCCATGTGGACTGGTGGGTGGTGCCGTTTGCATGGCCGTTTGTATATCCATTGGTGTTTCCATTCACACTTCTGTTGGCGTGGCCATTGGCTTGGCCGTTCATGTTGTTGTTGGCTTCGTTGCCCGAATGACCATTTGTGTTCAAAGGAGTCCCGGTGTCGCTACCATCAAGATGTCTGTTCACCGGCACATTGGTGTGGTGTGGTGTTATAGGTAGGCCCTGTGCGTCTGAGACATGCGAAGCCGCGGAGTCAGGGATTGCTGCGGAACCCATTGTACCTCGCAGCTGCAGCGTGCCACGTTGTCGTGTAACAACTTGACAGAGCAAACTGCCACACAACCGGTCTAGTTCGTCTGCGGCAGGACAGGAGTGTTTTGCGGACACGGAAATCGTTACCCTCGCCTGGTTTTAATTCCGAGCGGCGATCACCACTGCTTCTCTTAAATAGACGAGAGGGCTTGTGAAAGATCGCTCTCAAGATCCGAGTTTCCAGCTGACAGGTGAAGAGACCACGTCCCATCACTGGGCTTGCCACGCTTTGCGGGTTCCGGCGTTGCTCACTTAGATATGTCAAGATGCAGGGTTCAGATTCCTTCAGCGCACTCTTGCGACGAACGAACATTGTTCGCGGAACCTGCGGTGGCGTGACAGGACCCGGGTCCCGAGATAGAACGCCCCTGGCCAACAGCAGCGGCAAGTGAGATCCGAGGCGGCTGATCCTCAGCTGTGCTCACGCACTCGAAGCCACATAATATGACCTGGGCCGAGATTCTTCAGTTGGCGCACTGGTGGCGCGGCAATGAGGTGATCGGACCGTAACGGAAACTTGTTTGGTCGTCGGGTTCCGTCCAGTATCTGTTCGATTGTGTCAGCCCTCACTTCTTCCGGGCGTATATTTGACGTCTGGCCGGACACGCATGGCGCCGTGGCGCAACGATATGGCTTCCCAAGTGCGGGCGCAGCTGCACGGACGATTTGAGTACCCCGTCCTCTCAGCTCTTTTGCCGTGTGGCTTATCGCAGCGTTCTGGCCGGGTTGTTTTGGCGTACGAGTACTCGTAAGGCATTGCTCTCGCTATTGTATCGCACCAGAAGGGTCAGCTCAGTTCGTCCCATCATACAACACGTCCGGTGGTGATTCTCGTCGCCCGCCATGCCTGTGTCAACTTCGACGACGATGTACGCGGGCCAGGATCTTTCCCAGATCCAAAAATGGGTCCTGGCGCAGAAGCTCAAGTCCCCGGCAATGAAAGGTGCGCCGCTGTTCTATCGGAACCTGGAAGCCGCACTGGACGAACGGCGTGCTGGCCACAACCTGGTTACCACACACCGGTTCGAGCACAAGGTCGACTTCTCTTCAAACGACTTTCTTTCTCTTGCCACGTCTGGTATACTGCGGGAAGCGTTCCTTGAAGAATTGGATCGGAATCCCGGCTTCGAGGTCGGCAGTACAGGGTCACGCATCTCCGATGGGAACAACTCCTACGTCGAAGAGTTGGAAGCGCAAATCGCCAAATTTCACGGCGCCGAGTCTGCTCTCGTTGTTGGGTCTGGCTATGATGCCAACTGCGCAATATTTTCAGCTGTCCCGCGGCCTGGAGATGTTATCGTGTATGATGAGCTCATTCACGCCAGCGTGCACGACGGCATGAAAGCCAGTCTGGCTACTAGCCAGATGCCATTCAAGCACAACAGTGCCGAGTCGCTTAGAGAGACACTTGTCGAGCTCAAAGAGTCCAACACACTCATCCGACAAGGCAGTCGTTGCGTTCTCATTGCCGTGGAAGCCGTCTACAGCATGGATGGCGACGTCACACCCTTGGCTGATATCGTCGAGACTATCGATGACATTTTCCCCAACGGCAACGCCCAGATTGTCATTGATGAGGCCCACAGCACAGGGCTCGTTGGCGAGAATGGCCGGGGCTTGGTATGCGCCCTCGGCCTTGAGGACAAAATAGCCATAAGGCTCCATACGTACGGCAAGGGACTAGGCACCACGGGCGGTATATTTCCTCCGCGATTCTGGGATTGGATTCACATGAAAATACTGACCTGAGCCGCGGTTTCAGCGGCGATTCTTGCCAATGCAACCGTGATCAGCACTCTGCTCAACTTCGCGCGCCCGGTCATCTACACGACAGCGCCGTCGTTTCCAATGCTCGCAGCAATCCGTGCGGGGTACAATCTCATGGAATCGGGGCACATTCAGAAGGCAAGTCGCGATAGAGTGCACCGCAGGAGACGACGAGTTCAGTTGGACGTGGACGACATAGCTGACCGCCCATCACATGTAGCTCCAGGATCGCGTACAACACCTGGTCAGGCATTTCTGCGAGACAATCGAAGCAGACGCCAACTGGGGAGAGGCCGTTGATGCCGGAATCTGCTCCATTCCCGTCAGCGAGGACATTGACGCGAGGCCGTTCGTGACACAGTTTTTGCCTGTCTGGACACGCCAGGGCCAGAATTACTTTCTGACGATCCATCTACACGGGGATGGGTACACAGCGATCCCAATCGACCCTCCAGTGGTGCCTCGTGGAACCGGTCGAGTGCGTCTAGTAATCCACGCCGGAAACACGGAGCAAGAGGTCGAAGGCTTGGCCGAATCGATTTGCCGGTGGGCTCGTGAGATGCTCGACATTCAGGCGAGTAAGGTGCCCGGGAACGAGATTCCAAGTGCGATGCGCAAGGTGTACGGGCTAGCGCAGGCCGCCAACTCGCAAAAGGTGGACTTATCACGATTGGCAGCGAACCCCTTCGAGTAGCTTTTCCAAATTAAGGCGTCTCTGTCACTCATTTCATGCCGTAGGTAGACTGGACCCTTGGGGGATCAACCCTGCTTGGGACTAAGACGTGAAACTGTAGCTCCTGGTCAAGGTATCGCCAAGGTTGAGGCTACATGTACGAGTAGGACGAGCCTGGACCCGATCCAATCGGATCGGACTTTGCGTGCTCCACGGGACCGTCCGGGACGATCCGCCGCCCATGAAAGCTTGACCTCATGTGAAGGTTAGCGCTGAGAGCGACCCGAAGAGGTGCATCTGCCGGTTCTGTGGGTGGCAAGTGGATGGAGGGTGTGAGACGGAATCCGCGATGGAATCTTCGTGCCGGCTTGGATCGGCTGCTCACCCAGCCCATATGCCCGACGCAATCCAATTTGACATGCTGCATCAAGTGTACGTAAGACGCGGCGTCCGGTCCGGGCGTCAACCGTGGTAGTGAGCACAATGCTCACTCCTGCGACACGATTGTCGGACAACTGCCGCCTCTGCCTTGGAAGGGCCAATACGGGTAAGTCGGCACCGTGGCTGTGTCGCATCTGCAGGGTTGTGAGGGAGCACGGATTCCTACGCAGCAGCTGTGTTTCGTAGTGCGCCTCTTAGCTGCAGACGACAGGAAAAGCCTCCCATTTGCACCGTATGCTTTCCCTGACCCACGGACGACATGGACCCGGGCGGCTGAGTGTCTGCTCCTCCGAGGTGGCCGTCTCTCGACCGATGAGCGCCGATGGGAACTGCATCTCTGATCGTGGTAACGGGTAGTTGCATGTGCCGAGCCTAATCTGATGATCCGTGTAGCCTCATGATCGCCCAGGAGATCACGTTTGGCACAGGCAGTGTGTATTTCCTGCGCCGGTCTGGACACTTTGACGGTGAATGGGTACGGGTACGGTTCATGCTGCGACTTGACATGGCCTAGATTCACTCACCGCTGGTATTCCCTCCACCACGGCTTTGGGCTGACCATGACATGCGACAACGAGCCGCAAATAGCGACATTGGCGAAAATGAACGGCATGAGCATGACAGTGACATGCAGGACAGACATTCGGCAGCGGCTAGCCCAGCGGCACCGTGCCCATGCCGGCCGGGGTCAGGCTTAGCGGCACGCGGCACATGCTTATGGTTGCACATAGCCCCGAGAAAGAGAGCCTTCGAATTGTCACGGGTGGCCGAGGGATGCTTTCCGGCTGGGAAGGACACTCTGAACAGTGCTAAATCTGGAGAGTCAGTCTATCATGCTTCATCTTGTACGCCGCGGTTGTTTTGGCACTTGACGTTCCCGTCACTGCCGTCAGGCGTGAAGCTGGGTTCTGGTCGCTGCTTTCAAGGGCGTGTTTCGTGTGTTTCGCCATCCGGGCGACATCTTTAGCCCGCTCATCTCACCTTGGCCCACTGAGCCACGGCGTACAAACGCCAAAGGCACTGGCGCGATAGACGTATTTGGGCCCCCAGAAGACGCATGTGGTTGGTTTGCTGAGTATTACATGTAGATAGTCACTCGCAGTACCGCAGTCGTCAGGCGGTTGCCAGGCCTTGACAACATTATTACCGCCGTAACGATATTATCCGCTTGATACCCTGTCCACTAGAACTGCGAAAGTCGGCCAGTCTCCGACCTGTGACTTACAATCGATCGCGCGCAGGCGGCCCCCGCATATCTCCGACCAGACGGAGGGAGAATGGTTTCCTCGGCGTCCACGAGCACAACTGCCCGATCGAGCCCCAGGCCAGGTGCTCACCCCGACGAGACACAGGATAATGGAGGAAAGGACTACACGGGTGAGCACTCACATTGACCGGTCAAATGTTCAGACATACCCTCAAAAAGTGCCGCTGCCAACAGTTATGGTGCCCCCGCAGTGTGTGACCAATGCCGGATGAAGAAGATACGCTGTGGAAGAGAGCGGCCGCGCTGCTCCAACTGCACCCGCCTCGGACTCGACTGCGAGTGGTCTGGTTTCGGAAAGAAGCCAAATCAAACCATCATGCTGTACGCAAATCGCTGTTTTTTCTTTTCCTGTGCTCCGTCTCGGATGCTACCCCATTCTGTCTTTGCAGATGCGGCGTAACACTCGCTGTTGGCACCTTTTCATGCACTTCCCGATCTATTCTCTGCGTTACCGTCCAAGCACTCTCCAAACACCCTGCTGCCTGTGGAGACGACATCTGGAGTCTGGCGACGCACTTCCGCCCTGGTTTCGTTGTCTGTGTGTGCTGAGACATGACGATGTAGGAGCCACGCTGTAATGGGACTCGGAACCCGAATCGACCGGCTGGAAAAAAGCATCGCCAACATCCAAGACGCTTTGGCAAAGCTGAGCTCCAGCGTCACGTACCCCGCAAGGCATACTCCAGCCCTCCTGCCGTCACCGGATGCGGGCCGTCCATCTGCCTCACCGACTTCGTCACCGGCTTCTCCTTCTACTGGTACCCGCAGAGGCATCCTGTCGCCGGGTCGCTTCCATCTGGTGCGTGGACCTGAGGGCACGCAACAGTACGCGGGCCCAACGACCCTGAGTGCCTTAATGCACAACTTTGGGCAATCCGTCCTGGCACCACTTGGCCAAGCAAAGAGCAGAGTAGACGCGCAGCCACAGCGAATCGTGGAGGCTGCCGAGAAACTTGCTGCCCTATCAGCTGAAGGCGGCGAGACTTTCGTTCACGATGGAGCGCCACCGACTCCTCCCCCCTTGGTCATACTCGAGGCCATGGTCAACCCGTACTTTGATAGCATCAATCCGCTGCTACCAATCTGGTCCAAAAACGCCTTTACGAGACGAGTTGCAGAATGCCAGTCAACGGGTAGCGATGCGCAGCACCGAGCAAACATTGTGTCATTCAATAACGTTGTTCTCCTAACTCTGACGGCCAAGCATCTGCGAGCCACGGCAAAGGAACAGCCTACATCCCCTCCAAGATCCAGAGGGAAATCCATCGACTCGGACCTCCACCAGTCGTTTCTTGCGAATGCAGCAAGAGCTGTACATGACATAGAGGAGCTCCTAGCGCCTCGGTTAGACAATGTTCAGGCTCTTTTGTCATTGGTTCGTCGGACGGACGTCAAGTGTGAGGTTTATTGCTTGTCTAACAGGCTATAGTATTTGGTTGCCGTTGCTCATTGGAGCACGGAGCGCGCGAGCCTGTTAATGACCCTGGCAGTCATGACCGCCAAGTCCATCGGGCTCCATAAGTGGGAGCCTCTTGAGGGCCAGCTTGACCAGGACGAGGTCGAAGACCGAAGGCAGGTGTTTTACTGTCTTTACATACTCGAAAACTCCCGGTGCTGGACAGACGGGCGGCCACCCGACATCACGATGACCAGCCCGGACATTTGGCTCGCGGCAACTCAGTCAAGCAACGAACTCCACCGCAAACTCGCCGCCCGGGCGGGGTTAGCTCACGTGGAGCGCCTTGTGTTCCTGAAGCTGTATTCCGATCATACAACGGTTGAAGGAGATCATACAAGACGCATCATTTCCGAGCTTGATCAAGACATGCAACGCTGCTGCTCAGCATATGACTGCGAGCGTGAAACGGAGCAGCAGGCGTCTCCCTTTGATATGGAGTTTGCCATCGCCTCCTGCGCTATCAAGATCTTTACCTGGTGGCCTGCCAGTGGCGACAAAACAATGGTGGACCGACTGGTTCCCACAGTCAGGACCTGCTTGTCCTTGATCCAGCAAATGTGGGCGGCTGGAAACGAGTTGGGTAGTTTCATAACACTTACTCGGTGTGTAGTATCACATTTCTCTTGTGGCTCACCTAAGTTCGGGGCCGTTATCTAACCCTGGGGCCGCCACGAACAGAATCATCCGATCATACGCCCCCTTGAGCTTCTTTCAACTAAGTGCGGTTGTTCTTCTGGACCAAGCCAACGAAGAGGACGTAAATCTTATCCTGTCGTTTGGAAAGATAGTGTCATATGTCGCACGTATAAGCGAGGCTAATACGTCCATGGCGAAACTCGCCAAGTTTGGAGACCTCGTCGCCGAGACTCTGTCTGATCTTCCTCACACATTTGCCTGGATCGGATGGGATGGGGGCCACAAGCGGCTTCCGTCGGGTTCGTTTTATACAAATCATACGTCTCGAACTTTCCAACCACCCGAGTCCGACCTAGATGTTGGCGGGCCCAGCAATTCATTGATGGACACTTCAGGCTCGTTAACGTCTTCACAGTTTGATGGCACAGATCCTTTTAATAGTTTTGCCATTGGGAGCTCATCTTCCACAAAAGGCATGGTAGAGACTTTCTCTTTAAATAATCCCGGCTTTTGGGGAACCGACAATCTCCCCAGTGCTACCTTTCACCAGTGGCCAAGAGCAGATGGAGCACAGATATATGGCAAGGACACATAGATAAGCACCAAAGAGCTCCTCTAGAAGGTCGTCAATAGGCTAGACGCCTATCCTTGGGCTAGTTATGTCCTGTGTACAATTCGCCACTTGAAGCTTTTTCATGAGAATATGAAGCGTGGGTATATGGTGGGAATATGGCTACTCATGTCAGGTTCGGGAATCATACATCACCAGGGATCCTTAAAGTCTGTCCAATATGTACGTGACCATAACTGTATATATCTATGATATCCCAGGACCGTTGTCTACCGGGCAAAACTTCTCATTCGGCTCCCACTTTTACGCCCCCATTTCCGGCAGCTCCAGTCGCTTCACTACTTAAGGCCCATTAATGTCACCACGCTGGTCTTGCATGGGAAGAGAAAGGGACTCTGCACCTTCTGTGTCTCCTCCTTCTTGAACAGGATGCGCACTACCTTTTTGTTTCGCGCTGTCGGCGTATGATGCCAGTTTCCCGAGGTTCATTGCTTCGCGGAGGCACAGCGACGGGTGGAAGACCACCAGTGCATAGACCGCCGCAGTAATGAGTACGGGTTCCATCCCAATGAACAAGCCTTGGTTGAAGGTTATGGGGCCAGTCCAGCCTTGGTTCAGCTCCGCAACCCGATAAGCTGAGCGCCAAAAAATAAGAATGGTAGCAAGGCCAAGGCAAGCCATAAAGCCTTTGAACTGCCAAGACGTGCGGATTTTGACCAGCGCTGGCTCTTGGGTTAGGGCAACATCGACACCGAGGCGTCGCTGCCGGCGGCGGATCTGAATTGCAAAGTCCCCGCAAAGGACGATAAAAATGAGCAAGGTCAACACTTGTGTCGCTAGGCCAGCAAACATGATGTTATCCCCAGTTGTCAAAGATTCGCCATTCTGCAAAGCGACAGAGGCAATGATGCCGCCCACGGCTTGGAGACAGAGCGATACGATATCGCATGGAATGAACTGACGGGCGTGAAGGTTAGCGTGAGCCCGCCAGACATTGGGCCACAAAGTCTCTTACCGTTCTCGTATACCACTTAGGATGAATCCTGGAGTTTGCTTCGCCATAGACAGTCACTATCCGGGCCAAGCAGAGGTAGATTCCTGCGGAAAGGAAAGCAGGTCCAATCGTAATGCAGACGATTTGCGCCAGAAAGGCGTTTTGGTCCCACTGGTTCTTCCAAGAGAAGATACGCGCAGCGTACCCTACTACTTCAGCGGCAAGGCCCAGCTCCATAGCAACGGAGAACCAGAATCCTCGGCGCGTCCATATCCATGCCACGAGAAACCAGATCAAGGCCACGGAGAAGAATGCCACAAACGCGATGTTCGAGGCTAAATCGATACGATAGTTGTAGAATGAGGTTGATAACGGACATGTGCCGATGGTGCAGTTGCTGAAGAGGTTCGGATTCACTGATCCGGACATCCTGAAGCATCTCTTGGAGCTATTGCTTTGCGAACAAACGAAACGATGGTCAACAGGAGCGTCAGTTTCCCGACTGTGAGTTGCATGGGCAACTTGAACTGAATGCAAAGACAGATCGAAAGACCCTCTGTATCTCAGGGATTCAGCGGTAGAGACGGCGAGATTCTTGCACCGTCTACACGGATCAATGCAGGTAAGATTCGGACTCCGAAATAGCGAAAGTCCGCGAAAGTGGCGGAAATGTGTGACACGTTGTGCCACAACAACAGGGGTGAGCCAACAATCTCCTTGAAGATTGTGTGCCGGGCGAGGTTACTTCCCCTCACCGAGGCCGCCAATGGGACCCAAATGCGCACGCAGGAAATTCGAGATCACGCGTTTGACCTGGTTCGCATGCCGTGTTCCGCTGACTGGTCTCGGGCCCCGATCGCCGTACGGGTTCCGGGCCCCGAGGTAGACCTTCTTGTCTTCAGGTCTGGAGCGAGTCGCCGCATGTACAGACGCTGCCCCGGCGGCTACGGGGTACGATTGGGTACCTGTATGAAATGCGTCAGAGAGAGTGAAAGACACCCGGATTGTTGTGCCGGTCTTGACTCGACCACGCGACGGCATCGGGATCCGACAAGATTAGCCTAGTTGAGCCTGTATCGGTCGGGGCGGCCCCGGTTTCATCGTCGACAGTGGGCCTTATATCGCGCAGTGCTGATGAGATCTGATGCACTTGACCTGAATGATAACTGCTGGTTCTCCTGTCGCATCACGCCATTCAATATCCGCAACAGTGAGATTATTGCAGAAAACGAAATCTGCTTTTGGAAAGTCTTAAATCTCATAGTCGACACAAAAACATGCAGGCTGATTGACAGGCCAAAGGTGAAGCATGTCGAGGCATTCTCTATGCGGTCCTTGTCCTTTGCGATTACTTCATTCATCCCCATACAGGCCCACTGTCACGTAAGGGCCACTTGGAGGCATGTCCTGTGGGCAAAGAGCTCGCGACAGTCGTAGCCTATAACATGCATTATTTGACTACCGTTCCTATCGTAATTTCCAACCATGGGTTGTGACCTCGTCTTGGGTCTGACCCACGGAGCCGCCATGCGCCTGAGAGAATGGGTACAAGTCTCTTCATCCGGGATTTGACTGCAGAAGCCAGTTCATTTGTATCAGTGCAGGGTCAGGGTGATCGAAAATATTCTTGTACTGGGCGTAGTGTCGTTGGGCCTACGTGCCGACCATCTGGCCAGTGCAGCTGTCATCCTTGTCGGCCAACCATGTGATCTTGGTTACTCAAAAGCATTGTCCGTATTGAACCTGCGGATCCGCAAGCAAAACTGTTATTGCAGATACCGCCCGAAGTATAGCCCGACATTGTCAATAATACAATGGCTTTTCATCTTCATACTTCCCCATACGGCCATCACACGAACCGCACCAGAAGATGGCAGGTGTATGTGGCGGAGAGGCTTCCCGTCCTACGGGCCAAACTTGGGCAAAGACAATTGCTACGCTGCTCTATATAAGGAGCTATTGCGAGCGAAGAAGAATATGTAGTTGGTCAAGGGGACTTTTTTGCCAAAGCAGGGCATGGTTCCAGCCGCGGAAGACAAGCCAACTGTACGCGCCCACGAAGAGCCCGTGCGCAACTGAAGGAACTGGCATCAATTCGAGGAGATCTTGCAATCAAATCGCACCTCGCCCCATTACCTCGTAAACGTGGCATCGCTCGATCGCGCTGCCGGATATGGCTGCTGATCAAGTGCGTTTGGAGCGAGACTGCACTTGGCAGCTGGAAGCTTGCATGCGAAGCGATAGCTTTAGCCGTTAGCGGTTTCACTCAGCTTCTATATGTAATTAACGTCGAGTTGCGCTTTTCGAGCCGGAACAAGGATAGCGCTGGCCTCAACTGAACGAGGACGATGACGATGTCTCCTTGTAGGCTTCCGCTCCTGGGGTTCCTGGGGAAATAGAACTGTGCCACGTAAGTTCTCTTCGCGTAAATCCGAAAGCAGCAGCCTTACTTCCGTACAATCAATATCTTGCGGTCAGCCAAACATGGCTAGGCCCAGCCCAGCCCTCCACGTCCCCTCGTTCAGAATGGACTGCGGCGACCAAAGCCCAGCACCCCAGGGAATCACATGTGGGCTTTAAACACACAATTTTCGGCATCAGATATCCGGGAGCAAATAGTTTCCTTTTGTGGCTCGTGCTGTGTGCTGTGCGGACCAACTGGAATGTTTCAAGGTTCGCGCCCGGGGCCATGGTGCGCGTCGTAGATCCAACCAACGGCCCAGTGTCCACGGCCAACGGCGTATAAAAGTCCCCGGCTAAGGTGCAATGCCCAAGGGGCAGCCGCACAAGCCGAGGCTGGTTTCGTCTCGTATGTCCGCATGGCTGGCGTGAGGCCGCAGCTGTCGTGGTCGCGGGACGGTTGTTCCCCGCACATGACGTGTCTGCGATGCCGGATCGATCCAATTCTATAAGACAGGGCGGAAGAATCATTGCCGAGAACTCGTGGCCAGGAGCGAGCAACTGCCACACGAGTCTGAGTACGTTCTTGGTACAGTACTGCAAGGTGTGCGTCGACTAGGTCAGCACGTCTCCGTGTCTTTCGCTCCAGTCCATTCGGCCGTGTCTAATTGCAGGTGATAGGCGGCATCCGAGCATCCGGTCCCCAACAGACCGCTGAGCAACTCTTCCAAGACGACATCGGATCGGTGGAAATGTCATCTGTGACATATGATTGCATCGTTGTCGGCGCCGGATATGCCGGACTGTCGGCAGCTAGGGCGTTGTCGGACGCCGGCAAGTCAGTCCTTCTGCTAGAAGCCCGCGACCGCGTGGGCGGCCGCGCGTGGACCAAGCACTTCGACGATGGCTCGTATGAGGACTATGGCGCCATGTTCCTCGGTGTCGAGCAGCCCAACATGCACCGTCTTGCAGCCGACTTCAACATACCTGTATTCGACGTGACCACCAAGGGAAAGAGTGTACTCACGTACCGACGGCGGAGCAAGGCGTACTCGCCAACCGGACTGCCGCCATTGTCAGCTGTGTCTTTGCTATTCCTAGCAAGAGCAGTGCGCTCGTTCGAGGGGCTGTGCAAGACGGTGAACCTCGAGGAGCCCTGGAAAACGCCGCGGGCACACGAGCTCGATAGCCAGACCATTGAGCAGTGGATTCGAGCCAATTGCTGGACCAAGGGAGCTAGGGACACCTTGCGCATGGCATTCGAGCTCTTCTGGGGTCTTGGCACCTCGCAGGTCAGTCTCCTTCACGCGCTATGGTATAGTAGGTCGGGCGTCAGCTTCACGGTGCTGGGAACGATCGATGAAGGCGCGCAGAAGGAGCTCGTTGTCGGCGGCGGGCAGGCCATTGCGAATGCGCTGGCCAAGTATCTCGGCGGCGCAGTGCATCTCGAAGAACCTGTTGTCCAAATTGATCAGCAAAGTGACAACCACGTCGCGATAACGACCACCAAATGCACGCACCAGGCCAAGCGCGTGGTTGTTGCCGTGCCCCAGGCCAACATCCTCCGCATGCAGTTCTCCCCGCCGCTGCCGCCGCAGAAGACGAAGCTGCTCCAGAACATGCCGACGGGTCAGTACTGGAAGATCGTGGCCATGTACGATGCGCCTTTCTGGCGCGGCAATGGTCTTCGCGGCGAGGCGATCTGCCCGGACGGGTACATGGCGCTCATCAACGACGTCTCTCCCCACGACAGCCGGTACGGGATGCTGATCGCGTTCATCGCGGCATCCAAGGCCATGGCCTTTCTCGACTTAGACGATGGCCAACGGCGCACGATTCTCCTGCGGGAGCTCGAGGCGAGCTACGGCAAGGAAGCTGCGCAGCCCAACAAGCTCACGATGCATACCATGATGACGGAAGAGTGGTCGACAGGATGTCCCGTGGCGGCGCCGACGCCTGGGACCTGGACGAGCATGGGTCATTGGATCCGCAAGCCCATAGATCGGGTGCACTGGGCAGGCACAGAGACGTCGTCGGTCTGGAGCGGTTATATGGAAGGGGCCGTGCAGTCTGGCATTCGAGCGGCCGAGGAAGTATCGCGTGCTGTGTGATTCGGCTGGGGGTCCAGTGCTCTGAGGTCTAACCCGAGCGTTTTCCGATCCGTTCCAAAGTTGTAGCGATAACTCGAGAATGTACTGTATCATCAGGCCCGACATCTTCTACAATACTTTGGTGCTGTCCCTTGACCTCGGTATGGTGTAAGCAGGCGGAGCCCGCGTCCTGATGTGCCTCCGGGCCACGGAACCCGAGCCGGCCACCCAAATGCAGGTCCAACAGACATCGTCATGTCGCAACGTGCCGACCAGTGACAGCATGTTAATTTCAGCCCCAAACTTCGGGTTTCACATGCATCCCATGAAATCTCAGCTTTCCAATTTGATGCCGTAAGTCCGAATATCCGAGCGCAGAAACCGCTCAGATCGAAGCCGGCGTTGGTCGTCGACCCCAAGGCACGGAACCCGGCACGGGGGCGAAGTAAGTGCGACACAACTTACAGGTCGCTCGTGCAGCATTGTATCCCCTACCTCTGGATATCACAAGTCATCACGGTGATATTTCCGTTCATCTCGACTGTGTGACGCACCATGAAGGCAGTCGCAGACCAGGAGGTTCGTCCTCGCCCAGCTTGCCCCCAAGGCATTGATAATCCCAAGCTGAACGAATTGGTAGACCGTTTTTATCGCCGGCGGATCGACTGGCCTTGGTCGAGAATTGGCAGTACGATTAGCAAGCAAAGGTCCGCACACGCTCGAGCAATGAATGCATTTCCTCTGCTTACATTTATCGCGAGTTCGCTAGGGTATCACGTAACCATCTTCGCGCGACGGCTGCAGCAATTAGAGGAGGCAAAGTCGGCGGTGCTTGCTGCTCGCAAGCATGCAAACCAGGACGTGACCATACAATCACTTGACTTGACCGACGCCGAGAAGGTAGGGTCCCGGGACACCGCCAAACTTCCGCGTGAGACTCACACCCCTGAGCAGACCCATGAAGCCTTCGAGTCGCAGCCACGGCTCCCCGACATCTTATACTGCGTAGCAGGCGGGACCACAAACGAGCTCGGCTTCCTCGTCGATCTGAGCGCGGACGATGTGCAACGATGTATGACCAACAACTACCTAACAAGCGCATTTCCGGCGCAGGCGATGCTGAAGCTGTGGACGGACGACGATAAGCATTTTGACGCGAATGGCCACGGGAGAGGTCCAAGGAAGCGCAAGATCGTGTTCGTCAGCAGCGCAGCCGCGTTTGTAGCCTTCCCGGGCTATGTGGCTTACACCCGTACGTGACGATCCCATCTCTCGGGCTAGAGTACTCGGTAAATCTGACCCGCATATTTGAACAAGCCGCCAAGTGCGCCGTGAGGGCGCTGGCCGATGTATTGCGAACAGAACTCATGCGCTACTCGGGTTCGTCATCGCAGTACTCGGTCCACGTCGCCTTCCCTTCCAACTTCATATCCTCGTCGTTCGTGGACGAGCAGAAGAACAAGCCGGCGCTCACCAGGCGACTCGAGGGGACCTCAGCATCGACGCCAGAGCTCGCCAAGAAGCTGCACTCGGCGAGCCAGGTCGCCGAGTACATTGCCGCCGCGGTCGACGGGGGCCAGTACGTCATATGCAGCGAGTTTGAGGCGGCGCTGCTCTTTGGCGGCATGGTCGGCCTGTCACCAAAAGGGGTCTAGGCATCTCCGACTCTCTCACTGCGATGCTGGCCATTGTGGCTGCGCCGTTGTTGAGGCGCTGGCTGGATGCCAAGTGTGCGGCGGACCGAGCCGGCTGAAGGAGAAGTAGATCAACATGAGTTGAGCGACGCCATGCACACGATGGGTACCTTCGCAACTGAATTGGTGCAACCTGCGCTGAGAAAGAATTGAGGATCATTTTGCGTTGTTATGGTGACCGACTTCGATGTGGCTTTTGATCCTGGATTCCTGGGTCCAGTTTGGCCGAAAGTTTGGGTAGAGGCAAGCTTCAAACCAATTCATGTTCCCACGCACATGTTAGCTTCGTTCCCAACCACTAAACTTCCTGTTACTCGATGCCTGGTCAACGATGCGATGGACAAAAAGTCTTCTGATAGGCAGGACATTTTCCTTCTTTATAGTCAATCGCGCGCCGGTTTCAATTCTGCAGATGATTCACATTCATGCTGTCCTTTTAGTTCAATGTTCGCATCAGATGTGGTGTTCAAACAGCAAGCAACAAAGCCCTGCCGACCTACACTGTCAAGTTGTTCCAAAACGCCTTCACATTATTCTTCCCCCTTTCGGCGTCGCCTACCAGCAAAGCCGTTGCGAAAACTCTGACGCGGTTCTGGTGCTTGCCCGTCATCAAGACATGAGCTCCTCGGAACATGGCTCAAGGACCGCCGAGCCAGCGCCCGCCGCCGCAAACGACGATTCCGACGCAGAAGCCCCTGAGCAGAACCCTCCCTCCAGCGAGGACGAAGGGGCTTCTTGGGATGACCCAACCCAGGGAGACATCTTTGCACCTATCTTCGATGACGTTGCCACTATTGAGCGAGTGTGCATCTCCTTTGATAGCTATCTCCACCTCGCCGTCCACCTCGGCCTCATGCGCGAACCACCACGGCAGCTTCCGTACCGCGTCTTCTTTGACGAGGACCAAAATGGCAACCTCGCTGTTTTTGTCGCCGACACGCCCGACCCCAACTCCTTCGACGAGCTTTCGGCGCCAGAACAGGAGGCCATGCGAAGCGAGTTACGGGCATGGCCGTTTCGCGACATACCACCCCCCGTCGCCACCTACCCGATGCTGGACGAGCAGATTGAAACAATCTTCGACGAGTTATACCCCTTCATGGAAGTCATGCTTGGCGATGATGTCGTCGAAGACTTGATGCGCCGCATTAGGCTGGCGCCGCTGTGGTGTCGTCCTTCGGTGTTGGAGCTCTTCGTCGCCTTTCAGGAGCTCATTCGAGAAGCGGCGCTATACAGGGTCGAGTGATGGAAGCACCTTTTCAGTGCAGCAGGGGCAACATCGACTCTGACCACATGAGAGTCCCAAGGCACGACTATATGCGGGCCCATGGCTGCAAAGCAACCACAGCAAGGCAAGTGAGTGGGTAGCGTTCGTACCGCCCTATGTATCCATTCGCAGGCCTTGCTGGCTAAGGAAGGAAAGGTCATCGTTGGGTATTGCTGTGGTTAGTGCGGCGATAGTGTCGAGATCTTCTCATACAATGCGTATGAAAGACAACGTCCGGTTATGTTACTGTGCAGCCGAGCGTGAGACAATCGATTGAGCCATGTACACCACGAGCATGATTGTTTCTTTGACACGCGACCATTCAGCCTGCTAGACAGTTGTAAGATGACATATGACGAGGCAAGGTGGATGAACGTGTGGTCAAGAGCGCAACTTGGAGTGTCATGAGACTGGTCGATCCTCGAACCCAACGATGCTAGTCTAGAGTTGTGTTGGGTTTGAGGCTATCTGGCGGTTTTTTTTCAGCTCTTTGAGCAACGCGTTAACCTCTTTCTCATATGTCTCAAGCATGATATCCTCTTCCCAGGTAAGCTTCTGGTTCAGGAACTTCCGAGCTACAGCCATGTGAAAAGCATCGAGTTGAACAGTGTCCCCCGATCCTGCCTTTCCGATGTGTGACGTGTTCTTCTCCTTGCTAATCTTCTGGAGCCGGGCCAGAGTTTTATTGAGCTCTTTTTCGGGTATCTGGTGGCTCAAGGTGCAGGTGTATTCGTCCTGCACAAGGTTAGTGTTAGAATTGCTGCTCTGTGAGCATCTTGGAGGCTGACTCACGTAATAGCCGAGCTTAAACTGAATTGGAGTATTACACTTTTCACACTGCAGTAATTTTCAGCATATGTGAGAACGAGCTATAACAAGAGCGTATGTTGCTAGCATTGCTCCAACAACTATCACTTACACCTCCGTTGTCTTTGCGCACCTGCCCGAGGTACTTCGATTCCTACATCGAAAGGTTGTCAACAGTGCTTCCTCTCATGAACGCTCGATGCCGCTCACAGCAGTCTGTGGCGATGAAACTTACGTCTTTCTGGCGTCCCCGATATAGCATAGGTCCCAGGTCCAATTTCTTTGGGTTACAATGCTCATGAATTGGATCTACAGTCACAATCCTTGCTCAGGCTGTGATACTTACTGTAGTGCTCGCGGTATAAGCGCTGCTCTGGACAGTGCGGGCTGCTCAACACACCACAGTGGCGGCTGGATGTGCCGCTCTCGGTACTTAATGCAGCGTTATTCGCAGCACAAGAAAGAGTCAGCTTGGGTATCTGCCGCAGTTCAAGGCTTTGTCGCCGCTCTGGATCTGCCTTTGGCTTGGACGCATTGTCGTTCTGGGGCTAATATACATTGTCGGGCATTTCATTACCTGAGAATCTTACGGCTGGTCTGTCTTGAGGAGGGATGATGTCGTCCTAGGCTCCACATTACGGCCTGTAGTTGTACCGCGACATGCGCAGCGAAGAGTTGTTGCCCGCTCCGTTGGCCTCACAAGGTGTGAAAGACTTTAGAAGATTCGCCTGGCGACTTGAACCCTTACCTGACAGAGCCTCCTGCGTGCATAGTTGCGTAAAAGTAGTGGGTCGGTAGTCCGGGGAAAGCTTCCAACGGTAATCATAGCAGCCGTCTGTGACGATGCAAGGCACCCTGCTTTAGCCGGTTTGTTCAGCGCCACAGGATATGAGCAGCCAGTCGATGACGACGCGTCGTTCATGTAGTCCCAAGTAGGTCGTAGACACTAGCCAATCTCACGCATATCAAGAGTCTACCCTGTCCAAGGAACGAAACAGCTGTGATGCCAACCATATATAAAAATGTACAAGCGGGGGTAACTAACGCCACCACCAGGCCTTTTTAGTCGCAAACACGGCTTGAGGCGGCTAGAATTGTAATATACGGCCAGAGTGCCCTCGGGAATCTCGATTGGGAGCCCATCAGGACGTTCCGAGAGACAGGACAACACCCCGACCTTAATAGCGTGGACTGCAGGTTTACACCGCCCAGCAGTAGTAGTAGCCCCAGTGCGCATTCAGGTTGCCAAAGTTGTCCTTGCCAGGATAGCCGAGGTGGTCGTAAATCTTGTTGTTGTTGTCGCAGTTGTTGGTGCCACTGCAGAAAAAGGGAGTCAGCTATCATGGCGCACCCTTCACCCGACGTGTCAAGGACGCGACTTACGAGTACAGAGCACACTGGTAACCCTTGCCGGGGCCGAAAGACCGCGTGTTATGCCAGCTGTACACACGATATGTCAGCAAACTCATCTCGTTCCAAGTCAAAGAAGCTCGTCGTTCGCCAAGCAAAACGTACAAGTTCACGCCGTGCTCCGCGTCGTACGGGCTCTGGTAGCACGTGTTGAGCTTGAAGTCGCTCTGGAGGTACTTGTGGCCGGACCAGCCGGTGCCGGTGGTTTGGAAAGGCTGTTACAAGGCATCAGTCAGACAGTCACAGCATCTTGTGCAACGCGTTTTTCGTCGTTCTTGTTTTTTATTTTTCCTCCGCATGTCTTTCGTTGGGGTTCATGTCGTGTGAGTTGACAACTTACGGGCGAGAGACCACGAGCCTCGAGATCGGACTCGTCACGGCGCTCCGGAGCCTCGTCGGCGCGGAGAAACTTGCCCTGAGGCACCACGGCAACGTCCCGGGAGTCCAGAGGGACGGCGGCGGCAACGGAGCCAAGCGCGAGCATCGCGACGTGGACGAGCGAGACGAACTGCATATTGGGCAGGCGTGTTTGTAGATGACGCGTTTTGCGGGAAAGGGTAATAGAGAAGGTAAGGACTGTTCTGTAGCGAGTGTAATGTGTGAATGAGCGTCTGGCTTGGAGAAGATGCCGAGAACAAGAACTGGCAGGAGGTCTTCGGTTGCTTTATATACATGTATAGAGGCCCGGCACCAAACCGTGAGGCATCGGCAGGACAAGCTCATGGGCCCTGTGTCATAACACGCTCAAGCCATAGACTCTCATGTCAACGTCCTGGTATAAGCGCTGACGCTGCCCCTGTGCAATTTGCCCTGCGTTGAGCGCTGTATGCGAGCCCTCGTGAAGATTCCAAACGCCCGGTAAGCGCCGCCGATCACCACCACCCCAGTGCAGTACAGCCCGTCCAGGCTCATGATCCTACAAGGCAAAGTTGACACCCGTATACAAGTTCCGTACCATACTCCTCATCATCCCCACGACTTACCTGTCAGAACCGTGCTCGGGACCCTTTACGTTTAAACGCGTGTGGTTCCGCTACGACGGCGATGCGAAGCATCCAAAGCTACAATGCTGCCCCTGCTCGCTACATGCGAGCCAGAGCTCCCACCTCTAGAACGGAGAATACAAAGGGTGTCCCCCGGCACATGCTCGCGTCCGTGTATGCTTACTGCCATGAGCCGGAGGCGCCCGGGGCATGGGGGGATGGGAGGGACGGGGACGGGGACGGGGACGGGGACGGGGACGGCAGGGCTCCCGGCAAGCCTCCCGCTGCCCCGGGTTTTAGACAGCTGACGGGCTGCGACTAATATCATCCTGCATAAGCTGGGAGAGCTCGGCTACCGCGAGCGGCATGGGGCCCGCCACGGGTTGTACGCGGCGCGTGCATTTGGTCCTCTGCGGCGCAGCACAGCTCCCGGTATGAGCCGTCCATTCGTTGGCAACCCTGGGACCTCACTTGCGCTTGTGCAAGGGGGAGGCGGGCGAGCGCGAAAAGCTGGCTCAGCCTCAGCGAAAACGGCATGGATAGCAGCAAGTACGATAATATGAGGGTTCCCGTAATAGCTGAAAACACTTCTACTCTACCGAAGAATAAACAAGTTTCTGCCCAGCTTGTATTGGTACACGCCTCTTCCCCTGACCGGGCCTCGCGTAGTGTACATATCGGGTATCTCCCATGCAATGCAGCCAGTATTCCATTTCCATCATCCGACAGCGCTTTCGTCGCGTCCGTTGGCTTACAAGCCCATGCCCGAACCGTGGCGCGTCATGTCACCCTCGATGATGCCGAGGTAGTCGCCGCCGTCTTCATACATGTCGCCCATGTTGTTCTCGTTCTCCTTGTTGGAGTCGCCGAGGGAGTCGTAGCCGGCCGCGTCGCCGGGCGAGAGCTCGTTGGCGCCGTCGCCCAAAGTCGAAGACGAGGCATTTCCGTCCTTTTCCATCATGGCCGCGAGGCGAGCAGCACGGCCTTCCTTCTTCCGCGGCACGGGGGCTGTGACAAGTTAGCGCTTGATCTGTGGTCATAGGGCGCAAGTCGGAGCTCACCTCGTCCATTCTCCTGGACGTAGAAGCGGCGCAGTAGCCCCACCGCCTCGTCGCGGCCCCATCCGCCCTCGATCTCATAGCCAGGCTCTACGTTACCACCGTCGCCTCCGCCGGGCGGGTATGACAGTCCCAGGGTGCCGCTGCTATCGGGGAGCTGGGACTGCGGCTCGCGCGGCAGAGGGTGCGCAGAGGCGGTCTGACCATCCTCGCTGACGGGCAGCGAGTTGGCATGAATGCTGAAGACACCACCGGTGCCGCCGAACTTGTCGTTGACGGCGCCAAAGTAGACCTTTTTGATGCCGAATTGACGGAGTAACGAGGCGCACATGACGCAGGGCTCTACTGTCACGTAGAGAATGCACTCGCGGATAATCTTGGGGTCAACACGCTCGTCCCCAACAAATCTCTGGCCATAGGGGTAGAGATGGCCTTTGCTTCCGTCCTCGTTGCCCTGGTCGGGAGGGCGGTCCGATGAGGCCGTGGATCGTCGCTCGTCTTCTGCGTTTTCCTCTCTGACCGCAGACTGGTTTTCGAGTTCAGCAGCGTCCTCGTTGACCAGAGGCTTAGTCGAGTGTCGAGCAGAAGGGCCGTCGTTGACAGGAATCGAGTTTGTGTGCCCGTCGGAAGCTTCTGTAACGTTTTCAGTGGTGACGTCCGCAGCCCCAACTTCCTCCTTGACAGGAACAGAGGATGCTGAGCCGGCCTCGGGCGCAACTAGGCTTTCGTCCGTGGACGGCTCCGTCTTTTTGAGTATCCACGGCTTCAGAGACCGCGTCTTGGGGCCGGGGCCCGGCACGGACAGCAGCGCCGAGATGGCCATGAGCTCGGCGTGGCGCGTGCCGTTGCGCGTGACATTGGTCGCGTTCATGCCCCTGGCGATGATGGTGCCCTTATGGACGAGTACGCACCCGACAGGCGTCTCGTTGGTGCGAAGGGCGAGTCGAGCCTGGGGTTTCGTTAGCGCGCCATGTGTCAAACGGCCAGGGCCGAGGGTGTCAGGGAAGGGGAGGGCAAAGACTGTACCATTTCGAGGGCTTCGCCAATGAAGAACTGGTTCTCTTCGCGGATCCGCACCGCCTCGGGGTCGGTATCGAGGGGTCGAATAATCTTGACCGGGGCCGCGAGGTCCTCGTCGACGGCCTGCTTCCCGAGGCTGAGGTCACCCAACGCGGGCGTGATCCCTCCAAGGCCACGAGAGTTTCTGTCGGAGGGATGATGATGCACGCCGGGGGGCGCATTCTCCTTGTCGTGGTCGTCATCGTCGACGACAACGCCGAGGTAGTCTGCCATCGTTGAGTTGCGTGCGTCGACGTCCCCTGGGGTGTGAGGCACTGACTGCCTCGTATCTCCGTCTCCGTGCGATGCCGGGATGGCGGTGGTGTGCGGCGGCGTCGACAGCTGCGAGGCGGTGGCAGCGGCGTTTGCTGTTTGCTGCGGCGGTGAGGGTGCAGAGTCTGCAGCGTTTGCGTGCGTGACGGGCCGCCTGTTTCGGCCACCATCGTCCCTGCTTCCCGCTGCCGGTACGGCTGGTACTGCTGGTACTGCTGCAGCTGCTGCTGGTGCGGCTGCTGCGTCCACCCCGTCTTTTCCGCCGTCGTCACCGCCGCCGCCGCCAGCTGGCGTGCGCAGGCAGAACAGGTGACGGGCGGCGCGGCCGGCAGCCGCCAGGCGGTCACTGATGCCCGCCATGACTGCCTGAAGCGAGGCACCTGATAGGTAAGGTGCTAGGTACCTGACCTGTCCGGGCCGGCTTCTCTGCCCGTGTGCCTGAGGCTGCTGAGATACCTTGAGGGAGGTACCGTATCAGCCGTGCCTGCTTCCTCTTTCCTTTCGGTTCGGATCCCAGCACAAGCTGCTCTTTGCCCGTTTGTGCCGTGACGAGGCGCGAGCCGTCCTTTCCTTGCGGCCTCTCGTCTCTTTCGTTGATCGAGTCCACCCAGATGTATCCTTCTGCGAGGGCTCCAAATGTCTCCTGTTCCCTCCTCGCCGGCACTGCACTGCACTGCACGCAGCGAGCGCCTCTTTCGTCCGA
Source organism: Purpureocillium lavendulum (assembly GCA_029168975.1). NCBI lineage: Eukaryota > Fungi > Ascomycota > Sordariomycetes > Hypocreales > Ophiocordycipitaceae > Purpureocillium > Purpureocillium lavendulum. The sequence continues at coordinate 3,696,040 of JAQHRD010000004.1, read as the reverse complement.
ACCGCGACTCCTTCGCGAAACCGGCCCACGTCTCCCACTTCGCTCGTGCGGTCCAGTCCCGACGCTCTGCCCTCCGCTCAAACCCTTCCCTTCGCACCAACCGTAGCGAGCCCGTTCCTGGGCTACCGGCCGTGGAGCGTGGCCCCGAGTCCCGCGCGTCGTTGGCAGGCAAGCCTCCCGTGAACCGCCCCTGCTGCAGGTGACGCCGTCGCACTTGGAAAGTCACGTGTCAGACTCTGTTTGCAGCCCGTGATGCGCCGTTCCAATTGCGCCGGGCCTGCTCCAAGGTGAGTGAGGGTCGGCGGCGCCCGACCTTTGAAGCGATGCAAGTCGGCGGGTAGCAAATTCTGTGCCGCAAAGGTCGCGCCGTGACGTCCAATGTCGGGTGTGAACGACGTAGGATAGTTTCTCCCACGCTGTGCCGTATCTCTGCGTGTTATTTTTCGTGCAAGAAACTCATGCCGGCCGGTATGACGGCGCGCGAAGTCTTGTCAATACGTGAGGCAAACTTTGATGTTGGACTGAGGTCTTGCTCGATACAGAGCCATCACATGACTAGCGCGGGCCCACTCACTCACTGAGCAGTGAGCAGTGAGCACTCTCAATCCCACTACCCCAAACCACCGCGCTCACTCAGCTTTCACCACGCCTCACATCGTGGCACAGGCAACCACAGGCGTCTTCACAGTAGACGGCACAGGCGATTTTAATAATAATACAGGCGCATGCCCAGTGTTTCTATAGAGGCTACATCTATCTTTTCTTTGTGTGTGCAGCCAAATCGTACACTACCCGCAAGCGCGGGTGCCTCCAAGCAAAAGGGTATCGTGAACAACGCTCGCCACAAACGACAAACCACACACGCACCCCCGACCCCGCGCCACCCCCCGCGCCACGGTAACTATCCCAGTACCGCGACGCCCGCGACAGCGCCCATCGGCACTATGCGGGTTGTCTGAGATCGGATCGCAGCGCGGGTACGGTCTGAAATGGGAGACCGAGAGGCTGTGCCGCAGACATCCGCGGGCAGCTGCTTGCCCGGAGATCCTCCGGACGATTGGTGTGAGGCCATTACGCTGTGCATGTACTGGACAAACGCAGACACGGCAGCGGCAGCAACGGCCATATTGCCCGACGCGGAGTGGCTCGAGACCGTGGATGGGGCGGTTTGAGAGTCGCCGTCGACCACGACAGGAGCACTCGCCGACACACGACGAATGGTCGTGTTAATGGGCGAGGCCACGCTTGACTGGCAAGTGGCACGGTCCGTGGACACCTCGCCATTGGACTGGGCGCCGGACTGCACGGCAGTATCGCTGGTAGACGACACATTGGTCGACGCGACGGCCTGACCGTACAGCAGGCTGGAGCCGTAAGTCCTCGAGGGACCGCGGCTGTGCGCATCATTGGCACGGTAGGCCAGATGGCGTCCAGGATCATCCAGGACTGGCTGCGATGCCCGGGTGCTGGCCGACGCAGTTGCCTGCTCGCCAGCTGAGACGTCGCCGGGAGACTCGGCAGCAGCAACGTCTACAGCGGGATGGCGAACCGCTGAGATGGCGGACGCGGCACCCAGCTCTTGGCCGAGATGAACCGACGACGCGGTTACCGGTGCAAGGCCGGTTAAGTGGTCATGCGTGGCCATGCGGGTCTGGAGTTGCTGGCCGTTCTCGACACGAAGTCGGTCGCCAGCGTAGCCATCCAGAGGACGCAGGCGTGGTCGCTGTACTGAACCGTCCACATAGTGGTCCTTTGCAAGAGTTAGACGCCGTGTCAGGTTATCAGTCGAACGAGCACGTACGGTTACAGCGGACTGATCCTGCCGGTCAGCACCTGAGGCTGGTGCAACCACATGATCTTGAGCGGAAATCGCAGCTGGGTGTTCCTTTTTGCAAGTCAGTCGCTGCGCGCATATCAACGCAATTCTGGGTGAACGTACACTGCGACGCCCGTCACGGGCAACGACTGCCGCGTCTGCGGCGGATTGAGAAAGTGCTGGCGATACCTTTTTCCAAGTTAGTCGCCGTGCTGGCGTGAAATCGAGCGCGGGAATACGTACACTGCCGCGCTCATCAGAGACAGAGGCATTCGCCTGTGCGACGGAGTCGACAACAGCTGGTGATTCCTTTTTCCAAATTAGTCGCAGTACACGGTGCATGCGGGACGCGGAAATACGTACACTTGCAGCCAGGCCGGGGCTAGTCGAGCTCAAGCCAGACACATTGAGACTAGTTGATACCTTCCGAGAAGTCAGTCGCACGTCTTTGGCATAATGAGGGGGGGATCGTTGACGTACGTTGTCCAGAATGCGAGTGTCCGAGCCATCTTCGGCCATTACGACCGTGCCCGGCGGGCAGCAGATCAGAACGCGGCCGCCAACAGAAGCGGGCCTGTTCGCATCGACGCGGGCAGACGTGGCATGAACATTATCATCGCCAGCCGCACTCACGCCCGGATCATAGTAGGGCATGCCGCCGACATCATCGCCGGCAGCGTTGAACTGGCGGGCGATTGCTTCCCAGCCGCCCACATCCTCGCCGCTTGCGACACCAAGAGGTGGTGGGCAGTCGGAAATCAGTGGCTCATTCAAGTTGGGCAGACTGGATGACGACGTGCCAATTGGCAGCATGCGCTCATCCTCGGAGAAAGTCGACTCGGGCGAGTAGAGGTTGAAGTCGGTGTAATCGCTGCCCGCAGAACCAGGCTGGTCGAGGAATGGGTAGGGAGGAGACCTCGACTGCTGCGAATCGAACCCATCGACATCGCCGCCAGGAGGTGCATTCGGTCCATATAGGTCGACACCACCAGGTGGCGCACCGGGTTCGGAGAAGTTCACATCGCTTCCAGGAGTTGCATTGACTTCCTGGGACTGTGGCGGTGTGAGTACCTTGCCGGGCGATTCCGACGAGGATGCGGAAGAGGACTGAGAGAAGTAGTTCTCCGGGTCAAGGAAGAAGTCGTAGTCGGGTACAGTGTCCATGGGAGGGAACTGCACAAACTCGTCCCAAGCCGCGGTGGTGGCATCCAGCGACTCCAGGGCGGTGAAGTCAAGCGATGAGTCGAGGTCGAAAGAGGTGAACGAGAAGTCGTCCAGTAGCATGGCAGAAGGGTCGGTAACCTCGCCGAGGTGTATTTGTGGAGCCGTGGGAGGAGGAGCTTCTTGGGCGGCTGTCTTTTGCTTCTTGGCCGGCTTCGCGACGGCTGAAGCAGCAGCAGCACCAGTAGCTGCTTGGGGCTGGGGGGCTCCTCGCTTCTTGTGGCTGGGGTCGCAGCGGATCTTCTTGCGGCGGCAGCTGTCGCACGCCTTGATGATGCGCATGAGGTGAGCGTGGTCACGCTGCTCCTTGGTCTTGGAGCCGCGCGAGGCCGAGTTGGTGACGTCGAGGCCGTCCTTGGTGAGGATCTTCATGCCAGGCAGGCTGGAGAAGTCGGTCGTCGTCTGATGCCGCGAGGGCGGGCTGGCCTTGGACGAATGCCGCCGGCGCTGTGTCGACGACTGCGACGATGTGGAGGCCGCGGCGCTCCAGTCCCAGCTGGATGTGACGGGAGAGACGTTGAAGGACGAGCTGGCCGAGTCGAGCGAGGGGCTGACGGCGGCAGGGGAGTCGGCCGTGGTGGCGGCGACCATGACGGGGTAGAACTTGAAGTTCTGGCCGGTCATGTGGGAGTACTCAAGGAAGTCGACGGTGACGGTGGCACGCTTGTCCTTGATGGAGCCAGCGCCGGGGATGAAGGCGTTGATCATGTCGTCGAGCTGCTGAGATCCCAAGGCAGGGAAGAACTGCAGCTGGGCGCCAAGAGAGGGCTGGAAGACGGAGAAGCCCTGGGGGAGGGTGGATTGAGAGGTAGAGGCCGCCATTGAGAAGGTAGCCTGAGGACGCGTGGTGAGATGTCGGGTATCCAGGGTGGTGTTGATACGGAGGAGGGAAGTCTCAATGAGAGAGACTGGCGTCGTGTCACGAGCTTTCAGGCCATGGAACGTAAGCCACCCAATTTGCTCTCGCGGAATCGTGCGAGACTTACAGAGGGATGCGGAGGAACCCTCGATTAGTTGAGAGGAACAATGTGAATTCAATTGATGTCGTTACGGAAGAGTGTCTTTGTCCGCGCCTTGGAGGTGGTTGCTGGCCGGAACGGATTACGATAAAGAGTGGAATGCCGAAGCCTGAGGGTGTGACAGGGCCTCAAGTCCGGGGGAAGAAGGAGGGGGAGGAGGAGGCAGCAACAACAAGAGGAGGACAACGCGAGGGCGTGTCTTGTCTATCGGAGGGGAGATCAAGCTCGCGATCTGTTGTCGAGTATGGATATTGGAAGAACGAAAAGAAAAGAAGAGCCGAAGGGGAAGCCTCAGGCGCGCTCGGGAGGGAGTCACGACGGGTATTTCACTTGAAGGGTCAGACGAGGCCCCCCCCAAGCCCGTCCGCTGGCCATGGCGCAGCGCCGTCCGTGGTGGAGGCTGACTCTTTCGGCGTGCTCGAAGAGGCCTAGCGCGCGGCGCACGTTGCGAGCCCTCCAGCCAGTCAGGCGCGCCGCCCGCGGCAGGGGTCGCCATTTCGCCGCCTGCCATTGGCCGATCCGCCCCGCCTGCTGCACCACCCGCCCTGGGCCTTCGGCGAGCGATGCGTCCGCTGATTGGGCAATGGGGCGGGCGCCGCCCGCGAGGGAAGGCGCATCTGCGTCTGCGAGGGTGACTCAATCGCTGCTCGCTGAAACCCAGTCTGGTCACTAGGCCCCTCCAACCCTCCTCTGAGTCCTCGCTGTCTCCACTGCCGCAGCAAATGGATCCTTCATGCGAGTGACCTCCCGCATTACCCCAGGTTCCAGCGCCGGCCAGGTACCTTTTGCCCTGACCTTGGGGCCTCGGATTCGTGCGAGAGTCCGACTTTTCATCATCGCCCATGCCTGTCGCGCGCAGGACTTTTGATCGGTGGCTTTCCGCTCCCGGCGGGGGTGGGTGGGCACGCAGAAGCTTGTCAGCGCGGCCGGACAGCCATCCACGGACCGAGGAGGCGTGACCGCCATCGCGGCAGTGGCACACATCGCGCCGCCTGCCCATGGCCCTGGGCAAACAGCCGGCCAGGAGACTGCCATGTCTGTCGCGCCCTCGTCGAGGCAGAGTCAAGTCAGTGCGGTCGTGAGGCGGGGGGGCATCCGGATATTTATAACAAGCCTTGCGAGGGAGTCATGATGGCTCACGCGCTAACACGAGTAAGTGCCGGTTACATCATCGCTCCAAGTACAGTCATCACGGGCTGCAAAGCAAACGACTGGTTTGGCCGAGTACGAGTAGTCAAGAGCCGACCATTGCAGAGAGACGGGGGACAACGCACGTCGACGGTTGGGTGACCTGGAGGCCAGGGATATGTTCACTGTTGGCGCAAGCTCGACTATTCCCATGCCTTCAGCCTGGACATCGCGGTGAGCTTGGTGAGAAGAGAGCATTCGGCTGAAGGCCGTACGCATCAAGACTGTCCAGCCGAGTGTCCATATCCATGAAACACCTGCCAATAAAGCCCGTCCAATTATTGCACCAAATTTAACTCGATCCGTGTTTGCAAACCAGTCACTGCCATGGGGTAGCGATCTCGTTACTATCTATATGAACCTGCTCGGAAAGTCATCACCAACACGCGGCGCAGAGTTTCGCTCGTGAGAACCCCAGTTCGGCCTCAAACACTCGCACAAAAGACCACTTTGTTCCGGGACCACAAGATTTCAACCTGATGAGCAGATGGGGCCAGACGCGCTCGTGTTCGTCGGGTTTCTCGGATTTGTCAGGTTCTGGAGTCTGGACTGTCACTGGTGTGGGGTAGGTAGGTTCACTGTGCGTGGCCTCACGTTGCAAAACGGCTGCCCCTCATCGACAGTGTGAGTGAGTGAGGTTTGAACCAGAGGTTGACGAATACGGACTCCTATACATATATGGCATGCAACTCAAGGTATTCGCCCGTCGTCCACGCAAAGGCTGCAAAATATACAAAGGCAAAGTCGTGCTCGCTCTCGCTAGAATGCTACACGTAACGTATTAACTACATGCCCCCGAGTGTCGCTCAATGCATCATGAGTTCGTCTGTTCGTTGCAATACGGTAGCAATGGCCAAGCAATTAGACCGTAATCATCGCCGTCCCGTCGGCCGTGCCATCCCCAGCAAGTCCTCCGCGTGTCTGCTCCACGCGCCGCCGTTTGCCTTGCTGAAGCCCGGCATGCCACCACCGCCGCCGCCGCCGCCACCACCACCAATCTTCTTCGCTTCCGCTTCGGTGCTGGTGTTGGCCGCCGTCCGGGTCATCACCCGCGGCCGCACCGAGATGATCGCAGGCGGCTCCAGGGGCACGAGGCTTTGTGGGGCTTGACCGGCCGCGTCTTCCTTGCGGGCCGCCTTCTTACCGCGGGTGGCCGGGTTAGCGATCCGCGCTTTCGTGGCAGCGGTGTCGATAGCGGCGTCTGTTTGCTCAGTGGCAATACTAGAGACGGGATTCGTGACGGCAGGTTTTGCAGGCTCCGTTGCTGCTATCGCGGCGACGCTGGGAGTAGCCGATGCCACTACCACACTGTCAGAGCAGCTTCGAAGCAGTGCTGGCTGTTTGATGGTGTCGCTTGTTGTCACAGGTGCGTCTTCTTTAACTACCTTTTCAGTGATGCTAAAGTCAGGTTGGTCGTTGGTTGACGGTGCCAGATCGACGTTGATCTCTGTCGATCTCGATGGTTGCCTTCTCCCCGGAGGTTCGACTGTGCTATTACGCACATCCCTAGTGAAGCCAGCGGGTGCCCCAGCTGTGCTCGTATCGGCGCTACCGGCGCTACCAGCACCTTCAAGAGCGGTGGACGCCGCGGGTGCAGCACCTGGCCTCACATGGTCTGTAGGGCCTAGTCCAATCCTGCCCGTGGCCGTCGCAAAAGGTGCCGGTACGGCATCGTCGCTGACCACAAACCCGATAATCTCTCTGCTCTTGATGCTCTTCCTTGCCATCTTGGTGATCCGCGGGCCCGACGGTGCGGGTTTGTCGTTGGACGCGTTCGCTGCACTATCCTTCTTCCGGGTCGACTTGCGCGTCCTGGCCTGTGGCGGCGACGGAGCGCTGTCAGACTCATCGACAGACAGGTCTGTAGTTCGGCTCTTGCGTCGTCGAGTTCTTCGCGCCGGTGGCGACTGCGCCTCGTCAGACACATCTCCAGATGTTGCATGCGTGGCCTTCGTCCGGCTGCGATTCTCTAACGCCTCGTCACTCTCGGCAGATGACGCTTCTTCGTGTGTTTTAACGGGCTTCGGCTGCCTCTTCTGCGGTCTGTGTACAGGCGGCGCATCGTCATCAGACGATGCTGCTTCGTGTGTCGCAATGGGCTTGAGCTGCTTCCCCTGCGGTCTCCGCATAGGTGGCACATCACTCTCGCTGCTGGAATCCGCAAAGACAGGCCCGGCACTCGCATCTCGTGGCCGGTTCGCCGGTGAGGCATCACCTGTTAGGTCAGCGCCCGAGTCTTGAGCCGCCTCGGCGTCCGCCACAGGTATCGCGTCCTGGTCCTCTGGTTCGGGCGTTGCCTCAATTGACGCTTGTTTCCTCCGGGGTGCCGCGTCAGCCTGAAGAATGTCTCCTGCATCACGGACGCACTCCGCCCTGACACCGTCGCTGCTAGGCTCTGGCGTCGCGGACGAGTTCGACCGACTTGTTTGGTGTCTCTTCTCTGCCACCATGAGAAGACCCCTTCGTTGCCGCGACCGAATGCGCAGCTCCGTGCGTGGCCGTGGTTCGTTGGCCGGCGCTGGCGGGCCCGCTGGTCGTGACACGGCGCGTGCATTCATGTCATGTGGCCGTGAATGGTTGCTGGACCTGGCCGCCTCCTGCAGCTTCGGTGTCGTTGACCGCGGAAGCACAGAAGGCGCGCTCTTCTCTTCTCTGACAGGCTTAGACTTTATTCTTTTTCGTGCATCCTCTCGTGGGACAGGCGTGTCAATGTCCGAGTCGTCGCCATCGCCAGTAAGGTCAACCGGCGTGGATGATACCTTTTCCCGCTGTGGTGAGGGCGACCGTTTAGCCCTGTTGCTCAATAACCGTTTCGTTTTCGGCCTCGCTGGTGCGATTTGTGGCTGCAGAGTCTGCCTGGGAGGAGGTTCCTGATGAGAGTTTTCCGCAAACTCCGCAGACGCCCCTGTAGCCGTGACCTTTTCGGGCCCCCGAGAAGCGCCCTTGATCAGGGATGATGCCGCAAAATGTGTAGACATGGCGCCCGTCTGTCGTCGCGACTCTTCAACCATCACCACATCTCCATCCTCATCATTCGGCGTTCCGCGTACTGCGCTTTGGGCCTTCTCCTGCGAGTCTTGGCTCTGATCCTGCAGGTTCGTCCGTTCCCTGAGCGCCCGCACCCGCGCCCACGCCTCCCCAGACCCCGCAGGACAGCCAGACAGGGTCAGCTTGGTGCCAAACAGGCTCTGGGCGTACCCGGCCTTGCTCGGCGGCGAGGGCATGCCCACCCTCCTCCGCTTGGCGCCGCGTCCACCCGGATCCTCCTCCGCCCCTCCCTGCTCGGCGCGTCGCCGCGCCTCGAACGGGGACTCTTGCGGTACCGCCGCGCGGCCAATCGGACCGGGACTGGGAACGATGGCGCTCAGTGGCCTGTGGTTGAGCTGAAAGTGCGGCTGCGGCTGTTGGTGTCGCTGCTCATTGAGGACGGTCCGCGGAGCCGTAGAAGCCGTAGAAGCAGCAGCAGCAGCAGCGCTCGCACGCGGGGTCCGCCCCGGTGGCGTCCTGGCCTCTCGCTCGGCCCTGCGCCGCTCCACGTCCCGCACCCGGCGGTCCAGCACCTCGCTCAGGTCCTGGTCGCGCACGCCCGCGCACTCGGCAACCTGAACGATGGCGGCGCCGCGGTCCAGTTCGAGCTCCTCGCCCTCGTCGAGGTCGCCCGCCCCGGCCGGCCAGTGCGCGTCGCCGATGAAGTTGCCGCGCTCGTCGTAGACCATGACGCGGCGGTTGAAGGTGTGGTACTTGAGGCGGCCATCTTGCCAGCGCTTCTGCTTGCGCCGCAGGTCGTGCGTGAAGAGGCATACGAAGTCGAGCACGGGCGCCGTCGTGGGTGGTGACTGTTGTTGCTGCTGGTGATGCTGATGGAGATAGGGACGCGGACCGGACGGCCCGCCCCCGGAGGAGGAGGAGGGGTTCGCGGCGAGCCTCCTCACGGCAAAGGACATGGCTTTCTTGCGCGCATAGCCTCGAGATGGTCTATCGATGCGTGCGACGCGACATAGATTTTCCCGGCCGCTTTGCGATTTCTTCGTCGTGTGTTGTTAGCTCAATGGCTGGCGTGAAGTCGGCCCCGCGCCAGGTGACGCGCCGTGAAAGTCGGCCATTTATTACGCGACGACGCCAACTCACGTGCCGTGGCGCCGTCTGGCTGCCACATGGCCTGCGCGGCTCGCCATGTGGACGTGCGCCAGGAACCAGCCAACAAGGGGCAACTACAGGTACCTCCGAACTACAAAGCCCCCCAGGGTGGAAATCAATCGAGTCGTCATCATCAACCATCCCGTCATTGCCTCGAACGGTACAGATACCAAACAGGCGCCACGTCACGCCAGATGGTCAAACAACGTCAGGAAGCAGTCTTGTGCCTTGGGTCAGGCAGCTGCTTATTTAGTCCATTTCAGAATCATCGCAGCCGGCTCACGTCAAATCGTCACGTCGATTGCCACGCCTTTCCGTATCATCGCAGCCGGCGCGTGCAAAGGCACAACGCCGACTCGGGGTCAATCTCGTTCTATCTAAGGGTATCATACAACCGCACTACCGCAGCTCGCGGGCGTCCAAAAGAAAAACTCCATGCAGGGCCTGCTTCTGCACTAGAATGCGGCCTAAAATGCATCGTCTGCTAATGCCATGCGAGTAAAATGTCGCCCGTGCCTGCTCGTCGTGTTCTGTCAAGCAATAGCGAGTGCCCAATTCCGGAGCGTGCCCTCCCACTTCCGCTACATGGACCGCGGTCCGACGTGCGTGGCCGGAGGAGGCATATTGTCCCTCGAAAGCCGGTCCTTTCCCCTGTCGAGATAGCCGCCGCGACCCGCATCCAGGTCCATGGGCGTAACGGGGCCGGGGCTGCCGAGGGGGTCGAGCCGCGGCGAGGCGGGCTTGTGCGGCGATGAGGTGTACCAAGCTGCGTCCCGGAGCGGAACGCCGTTGAGGGCGACTGTCGCGCCGGCCTTGGTCGCCTTGGACGAGCCTCCGAGGGCCATGGCGGCTTGCGCAATCATGTCGCGTTGATACTGCTGCATCTTGCGTCGCGTTTCGGCCTCGGGTGTCTCCCCGCTGGTGTACTGGGGGACCTGGGAATCCGACTTGACCGACGAGGGCGCGCCGTCGGCGGGTCGCGTTTGTCGCTGCGGCATGGTTTCGCGGGCGGTCCTCTCGTAGTTGGACGGATAGTACTTGCCCATGGGCACGGGCGCATCGTGGAAGCCGGGCGCCAGGTACGACGAGACGGGCAGGTTGGCGGACGCCATCGAGGACGACATGGCGGGGTGAGAGGTGCGGAGGCGGCGGTCGGCCTGCATGGCGACCGAGTCGGAAAGGATGAAGGGGCTGCGCGGCTCGTGGGTGAAGGGGTGCGGGCGGTGGACGCGGTTTTGAGGGTCCTCGTGGTTGGGGAAATATCCTCTGTGACGACGACGACGACGACGACGACGTGTCAGCGGTGGGCACTAACGACCAAAAGGAGACCCATGCGCAAATTCGACGCCGACGACGTCAGCGCCGGCGCATTTTGGTATTTTCCGTGTCGTGAGGTGGGTCATGACGGATCAGGCTTACTTACCCAGGGAGGTCGCCCCGCGCGGAGAGTGGCTCCGGCGGCGTGCAGGCCGACGAGGGAGAGGCGAGCTTCTTTAATTTGGGAAGCTCGATGGCGATGGGACGGCTGTGACTCGCGCTTCGCGGAGAGTGGAAGGGGAAGCCGTCGGGGCTATCTGTGACGGGACGTCAGTGCTTTATGTACGTCGCATGATGCGGTGGACGGGCGTATGTAGTAGGTGCAGGTATTTTGGGCGCTGGCACGCGGGCGCGCACCGCCAAGGGAGCCGCCCAGCCGCGCGATGCGCACACAGGGCACGGCGCGGCGGATGGCTCGGGCTTGGAGGGTCGGACTCTCGGGCGCCAGGACTCGGTCAGGGCTCTGAATGGGCGGTGGCCTGTGGCATGTGGCATGTGGTACGGTCATGGTCATGGCCGCGGACGTGGTGGGTGGTGCTATTGTGGAATGGCGGCATGGGGAAATGCGGTGCGCAACGGGGCAAGTCTCACAATGCGTGGCGGACGACAGCGCTGGGCCATTTTTGCTTCCCCACGTATGGTCAGGTATCCATCCATCCAGGGCGCCCGTCGACGATCGCCTTGGATCGTCTTGTGGTGGTGGTAGTGGCAGTGGTGGTGGTTGTGATGATGGTGGCGGGCGGTGGCGGCCATGGCGGGCACCGGCGGCCTGTCAGAACAGCGCCGCTCCTGCACCCCGCGATGGATGGCTGGCATGGCTGGCTGCCCGTGCGGGAGGGGCAGCAGCCCGCCCGCCAAGGGGAGCAGCGCAAGGGGACAGTAGTCCGTCCTCGCAGATGGGACACTGGTGGAGGGAGGTGGTGCTGGTGCTGCTTGGGGGGGCTAAAGGGATGCCCGTGGTGGAGGGGCGGGGCGGCTGCAGCGGCTTGCCGCCTTTGGCCGGTTCAAGACAACGCCACGGCCAAGAGCCACCATGGCCATGCATGTCGTCCAGGGGCACTGGAAGCCGTCTTGGCGAGCCGAAACAGCGAACGGCAGGCCCGGAGTCGATACTCCGTCACGTTCGTATCTGACCAAGGGACCAGGGCCAGCCAAGATAGGGGAAGAAAGGGAGAGCCGCAAACAGCGAACGGGCCGACGATAACAGACACGACAATAAAAACACGGGCAACTTACTCTTTGTGGACGCGCGCTGGTCGTCCTCGGGGCCGCTTATGTAGGGCGTGCCCGGCGCCGATACGGACCGCTCGCCCGAGTTGTTGTTGTTGCTGCCGTTATCGTCGGGCGGGGCGCCGCTGGCGTTGGACGTCAGGGACAGCTCCGACGAGTTGCTGATGGTGCGGCCGGGCATGCCGGGGCGGCGGACGGGCGCGAGGTACGACGCCGGCGGCTTGAAGGAGCGGGCGAAGCTTGCCATGGCGGCGGCGGCGGCGGCTTTGGGCGAGCGACGCCGACGTGTGTGGTGGTGGGATGGACCCTCGCGTGAGTCGTGAGTGTAGTTCGTACTCGTACAGTAGTCGCAGGTGTGCCGTTGGGCCAGTCCCCTGAGTTACTGTGCGAGCGGGGCTGGAACCGATGTGCCCTCGTGTTGCTGTTACTGTTGTTGCTGGTGGTGGTGCTGCTGCGGCTGATTGATGCTGCTTCGAGAAGATGGCTGCGTCTTTGGCTCGTGCCACGTCAGGACGAGGTGGTCGGAGGAGCGAGACATGGGGCGCCTGTCTGCACTCGGCGACCGTCGTAAGTCGTCGTTGTCGTCGGTGCAGCGTCGGCGGCGTTGCAAAGAAACAGAAACAAGGCCAGCAGAGGGCAGCTCGAACGGATGAGGATGGTGCCTGGCGAAGATGGAGGGGCAGGCCAGCGTCGAGCGGTTTGTCAGCGCCAATGAGGGGTTGTTGGCGATTGGCGTGCTGCCGGCAACGGATGGGGGTGACGGAGGAAGACGAGGACGAGGACGAGGCGAGGAGAAAGGGTAGAAGAAGAAGGAGCAGGAGGTGGAGGACGAGGACGAGGACGAGGAGAAGCCGATTGCTTGGAAAGAATAGGGCGAGCCCTCGACGTTGGGCTGGTCTCTATCGCCGCGGATGCGAGAGAACACACATACGAGTGCTGTAAACTACTGTACTGTACACGAAAAAAAGATGGAGAGAGGGGGACAGGATGCAAGGGCCGGTTGCAGTCATAAACGGCGCACGTCGGCGGGCGAGGAGGAATCAGGGGTGCGCGGTTGGTGGTCACTGATGACTGAGGTGACTGAATGACTGACTGAGCCACTGCCGCCGCCGCCGCGCGTTTCAACGGGGACGGGACGAATGCTCGAGTTCGCCTCCAGCTGCAGCCAACATGGAACGCCTCACTCACTGGGTCCACTGCCGCCTGCAGCTTCTGACGCGCGCGCACGAGCACCGCACCGTACCACCTAGGTACCACAGGCCGAGGACGGGCAGCACAGGGCACCTGCGCAGGCTCGGCGGCCGCTCATCCCATCCAGCGAATCGCTGTTGCACGGTGGACCCTGCACCGAGCCCCTCCCCTCTCGATGCCGCTGCAGCCTTCCAGTCCAGCGGTGGGTAAGGTTGCGCAACAGTGCAGGGACTGATGTGTCCAGGTGTGGTGGTACGCCTGGCACCGGCCAGTGGTGTCTCGGGGTCCAGGTGGTGGCGGTGGTTGTGGTGCGGTGGTGGCCCGGCGGTGGTAGCGGTCGCAGCCAAGCCCTCCACTGAAGCGGTGGTGGCTGGGCCCCACCGATGCGCAGGCCGGCCGCCCGTGAGCACCCGGGCTGTGGCTGCTGGACACGGGCTCGAGCCGCGCTGTCAGCGGAGGCCGTTAGAGGCCGGCTGCCATCCATTGGAGGCTCTCTACTTCCACGTTCCACCGTCCGTGGACAATGCTCTCTACCACTGAGACGCCCGTCCGTGGAACCGGCGCTCACTGTCGCCGCAGCCCCCGTTCCGTCCGCGCCGCCCGCACCCGGCACCTGGATGTTCATTCCACTGTGGCGGGGATCCGGGCCCGTCGGGATGACGACGGGGATGACGGCTGTGGACTCGTCATGAGATGCCCTGTTTTTTGCTCCCGTGCGTACCTTTTTTGTTTCCCTTCATCTCGCGCTCGCGTCGGGAGGAGGCGCGGACATCACGCGGCGTCTTCGGCATCTCATCTTTGTGCTCGTCCCGTCGGTGTGCCTGGCTAATCTCCGTGTGAGAGTGCAAGTTTAGTTGTTGCACTTGATCGGTCACGGCACCACAAAAGCCATGCGTCATGGGGGACATGCCCGTCTCACTGCGCTCCTCCCTGGAGAATTATGTCCACGCCATGGGCATCCAATTCGCATCTGTAGTCTGGCAACTGAGCAGGTAAACTGGGGTACTGGGTCCAGGGACTTGGCGTATTCGCCTCCCGTCTCCAGTCGCTGCTGGCCGCGCCACCACTAAGGTACCGTATTTCTTTCCAGGTACCCAAGCCGCGTTGTTGACTACGAGTATACGCCCTGCACGAGTATACGCCCTGCTGCTCAGTGGGCGTTGCGCAAGTCATCAAGTCGTCAAGCCGCCGCCAGCGTCGTTTGGTCTCGCGCGAGGCGTGAGACCTGCTGCAGAAGCCGCGCGAGATCGACGGGCGTCTGCAGCGCGACAGCGAAGTCGGTAAAGAAACTAAAGTCGCAAAGAGGCTCAGACCGTTGCGGCGCATTCAGCGAATGGCGCATGGCATGTTGTCGAGATGGGCCCGTCTCATTCGCCAGCCCTGCTGATAACCAGCATGACTACCCCAACCTTCTCGCCGCGGACGACGCATGTTGATGCGCTGCCGAGCCGATCTCCTCGCCACCCCGCAGCAAGGTAGCTCAGTAGCCACGCCGTGCTACCAGACCGACCAGATATGTTTGCCGTTTGCCTGCGAATTACAATTGCACTTTGGCACCTGTTGTATGCTCTTGCACGCCATGGTCCCTTGATCACCCACCAGGTATGTACGAAGTAACCTGCGAGGTATCTTGACTCACCGACGAGGACAACGTGCCGTGTAGCGCGCGCAGCCGCCTCTGGTGTGGACCCTGATGGCTCTTGAGTCTTGACGTCCACCGCTCGCATTCGCCATCGCAAGTCTGACGTCGCCGCCTCTGTCAGAGCAACACCATCCGCCGGTGACCACCACCACCAACTTGATGCGTTGTGCGCCCCTCTGCCCGCTGAGCCGGTCTGCGCACAGGACGCGCCGATCCTCTCCGTGGCCCAAAGCCTCGAGATACTAACGTTACCTCTCCGAGTCTCCGACCCTGCTCTGCCCGCCGGCTCTTTAGGTTTCAAGGGTTTTGCGGGTCGTCCTGCATGCCGCCACCCACCTCACCTGATATTACCCGGATGCTCCTAAGGCTCCCTGCCCCAACTCCCCTCTGCCCGGTGAAGTCATGGGCGCCGTCGGACGGCGCTGATGAGAAGCGCACATGCACGCGGGGTGGCAGATGGCCAATCTGGAGACGGACGCCGCTGCAGAAACGGAGCGCCATGACGCCCGCCGCCACACCGCACCATCCGCAGAACAGGCTACCGTCA
Organism: Purpureocillium lavendulum; assembly: GCA_029168975.1. NCBI lineage: Eukaryota > Fungi > Ascomycota > Sordariomycetes > Hypocreales > Ophiocordycipitaceae > Purpureocillium > Purpureocillium lavendulum. The sequence continues at coordinate 3,680,732 of JAQHRD010000004.1, read as the reverse complement.
TGGACGCTGGACGCGACCGTCCCGTCCCGTCTTCTGCTCGTACGCCGGTGTCGTGCATGGATGGTTTCGATTCCGGCTAACGAGCGCATCACGGCCTGTGGACGCGGGGCGATGCCGAGCATCTCCACGGCGCGTCAGTCGAAGCCGGCTTCAACATTGTTCCCCGCAGCCGGGCGTCTCGTCGCGCGCGGCAGATCAATTCCCTTTCCACTGATGCTCACATTGGAGTTTGTCATACCGCTGCCGAAGTCGTCAGACCGGTGCGCACGTCGTCGGTAGATGGGGCACCAACGGCCATCTCTCCTGTTTAGCCATATAGTCGCGACTGTCACCGCCGTGCCTGCGCTCTGTGCTTGTACTGCCATCGTCAGGCCATCTTGCTTGATTATTACTCGTGCTCATGTATGTTATTATGTTATTACCGTCGCTCGTCGCATCCATACTCGTAAACAACGCATAAAGCAAACAACGCAAGAAGCGAAAAAGTGGTATCTCAGGCACGCCGTGTAAACGCCATGGCAACTCCGGCGCCGTATCGCTGTCGACCGTTGCTCCCAGCCCTCGACGTCACCCGCCGCTTCCCCGCGCTTAGACGTGCGCGCGCCCGGTGAACTGCGAGCGCGTGTCGCGGTGCTTCCACCAGTAGCCGAACACGGACAGGGCCGAGACGAGCCAGAGCAGGGCGCTGACGAGGTCAACCCAGACGGCGCTCTTCATGCGCTTGATGCCGCCGTCGCCCTCGGGGTCCTCGTGGATGTAGAGCTGCACGCGCACTGAATGTTAGCCATGCCGCGTCGTCTCGCCTCGCGCCTAGCGCAACGCAGGCCCGCATCATGGTGACGTACCGCGCCAAAGACGCCAAACAGGGTGATCCAGAGGATGAAGAGAATCAGGCTCCACACGGCCGCCACGATGCCGACGTGTCGCAACACGAAGGGCACAAAGTACACGACGCACGTCACGGCGGAGATGGCGCCGACGACAACCGCGTACACCTATGTGGATAGCTCCTTGTCAGTCCCCGTCCTGCCGCCTCGTTCTTTTCTTCGACGTCAGACCGGGCCGCTAGCGGTGCTTACCCATTTCGAGTCGGCATACTTGTGCAGGTTGTGCGCATTGTTCAGGTCCTGGCCGTACAGGCCGCACACGGTCAGGGCGAGCGCGAAGCACACGAGGTGCAGGCCGCTGAAGACGAAGTAGCTGGTGGTCGCGCTAAAGAAGCCCATGGTGGCGATCGAATGCAGTCTGGTCTGCGGTTTGCTCGATGGTCGCTCCGGTCTTTGCCTGCGCGTGTCGAATGTCGACGGAGGGGGTGCAGTCGGGTCGACGGTCACGGTTGGGGGTCGAGACGCGACAACAATGGGAGAGCGCCTCCGCTAAATACGCAGCGTCCAAGACACGACCGGAGAGCAAATTTTGCTACGGTGATTAGTATCGGACACTTGACACGGTAGCATTCGAGGCCAGGAACAGGCTTTTGACTTTTGGTGACTGTCTGGGCGGCTCCATTTTATCGTCTCAGAGCCCGCGCAGCCAATTTCCTTCCATCATTAGCGCCCATGACGTCAAGACGGTGCCTGTCCTGGCTCGCACCTGCTCCAGCCGCCGCTCCAGTTCCTGCTCCGGCTCGTGCCTCCGGCCCCAGCTGCGGAGGCAAGCAGGGTCGCGACTGCCGAATCGTTCGCTGCCCACGCGTTCTCGACAGCCGGTCACATGACTGGCCCGATTGGCTGCTCGGGTGTCGATGATGCGACAGAGTCCTGATGCCCAACGTCCGCCCACGTTTCGACTCGACCTGCGACGAGCAGAGCGGAACGAGACGGCCGTCCCTCGACACCGGCGACCCCAACGAACGGCGTGGTCCCGTCCTGTCAGGAGCGACACCGAGCCCGCCCTGAAGCGGCAGCCCAGCAGCCTTTTGAGCCATGCCCTCGCGGCTTGGGCTTTGGCTTGGGCAGACGGCGCGGCATACCGACGCGCCAGGCAGCCGGACGACAACACGAGCTCTGCCTGGAGCTGGAGCTGGCGTTGGAGCCGGCCCCCATGAGGTGCAGACGGGAGGCTGCACCGCACCTGGGCACCACCTGGGCACCACCTGGGCACCATCTGCGCGCACCGCCCATGGCGCATGAGCTTGTCCCGCTGACCCCGCCCGCCGTCGCCCCGTTCTGCGGGCAGGCTTTGGCTCTCTCTGCGATACCGACCTCCCTCCCTGGGGCGGTCGATCCACCGTCCCCGTCCCTGCCTAGCCAAGATGGAGCTCGAAGGTTTCGGGTCCCGCAGCCTCGTCGCGGCTTGACAGCGCCGGCGTCCGCCTTGCTTTGTCCAGTTCCAGTTCGTCTGCCAGGCTGAAGCAGCCTGGCCGGCGTGGGGCACAGCCACACCCGAGCAATTGGGACCTGCCCCGCGCCCATTGAGCTGAGTTGCCGTCAACGACGGCGCCCTCGAAAGGCTGCAACGCTAACCGCCTTGTTGGAGAAGGGAGCGCGCGCCCAGACTGCCAGGCAAGAGTCTAGGACTCGCTTGTCCGCGCCGAGCCACCGAGGCTGACCCCTTTGCTCGACGACATGGTGATGGTGCCGTTCCGGTTCGAAGCGGCCCACGCCAACAGACGGGGACGGGAGGGCATTTGACCGGCAAGCAAACCGGGGCGCGCACAACGCCTTGGAAGTCGACTCGCGACAGCCCAATGGCGCGGACCCTTGGAGGCTCGCTCGCAAACACGGCGATTGCCAACGGCGCCGTTGGACGCTAGCGCGCCTTCACCTGGGGCGCACAGCCATAGTTGTTCTCTGCCTGCCGCCCCGTGACACGGCTAAAACGTCCGACTCTTTATCGCACGTGGGCCCGTGACCGTCAGCAACAGTCACCGATGCCTCCAGGCAGGAACCTAAACAGCACCACACCGCAGCGCGCCGGTTTCCCGGCCCGTATCACCTGGGCTCGGCGTTGGCACCATGCAGAAACGCCCTGCTGGTCGTGTCGTCCCGCCAGGACGTCTGCCGTTTGTCGTCGCCCGCCGTCGTCCTGGGACTGGGGCCCTTTCTTTTGCTTTGGAGGTTGCCTGCTTGGGGGCCATTGACTCAGCATGGAGCCGTGTTGCAACGACGGGGCGTGCGTTTGATACAGCCCGTTGACTCAAGCCAAGGGCGACCAATTGCCGCTGTCCCCGGATGCTTCACCGAGCGTCATCGGTCACGTTTGTTCCGCCTCGGTGGTCCTACTGCCAGGCGCCTGGCGTGAGGCATACGCACTGCCCCATGTCTCCCTCGCCGGCTGGGAATGCCGACGGGCACAAGGCTCGCAGGCATCCTCCAAGCGTACCTTGAAGGCCTCGCCAGATGGCCTTATAAGGCCGCGGCCATCGTTGACTCTTTCCATTCCTCGTCCCAACATCATCACACGACCTGGTCATCCAATTGACTCCTGTCTGCCTTCTCGAAGACCAACTTCTTCTTCAGAACGCCATCACTCGGACCAGGCATCATGTGCTGCAACGCCAACAACGACAAGGCCTCCATGGTCAACTACTCCTACCCCAGCCTCTGGCAATGCGTACGTGTGCTCCTTCCCTCTGACGACGACCGCCGTCCATGGCTAACCTGTCTCCAGTGCCACTGTGACGGAGGCTGGTTCTCGGTGGCGCTCGACGCGAGCTGCCCGACCTGCCAGAACTACCGCTGCACCAACTGCCAGTACTCGTTTGGCTCGTGAGCGACTTTGCGATGCACACACGGAACTCTTCACGCGCAAGCACATGCGCCGACACGGCGGTTTGAGACAAGACCGCCGGCTGGAGCACACACACGCACACACACACACAAACTCTACGACGAAACGGACGACAGATTGTACAACAGGGAAACATGGGAAACGAAGGCATGCATCATGATTGGGACTCGGGACTGGGAGCATCACTAGACAAAGACTAGAACACGACAGCAATGTTGGACAGCAATGAATTGACAGACGTTACGGCCTTGCGAATCTTCACGGTGCCCGTGCTGTGTTGTGTTGTGTTGTGTTGCGTTATGTCTCTGTCAGTGTCGGTGCCTGTTTGCCTCGGTGATGCCATGTCTCGCCCTGACACGTTCGTGGTGGGTTGTAACTTGTAACCTGTGACTCCTGTGACTCTTGTCACTACCCCGCCGCCGCCCCCATTGGCAAAAAGTGTAGAAAAGGCACCCCGCGGGGCTCCTCGCAGGCACATGGAACAGAGGGGAGAAGAAAAGCCCAAGGCAATCGAGCAATCGGATGCCCGAGACGGCCTCTGCTCGAATTGAGACGTTGTGGTTGGCGACGGGGCCTGTCCGCATGTGGGGTGCGTCCCGTGTGCTTGTCGTTGTTGCCTGGGGGGGGTTGTGGTGGTGGTGCAAGGCAAACCAAAGTGGTGCCTTTTTCAGGTACCTCTGCCCCCCACCTCACCTCTAGGCGGAGGGGCGTGCGTGCTGTTACCAGCAGTGCTTCGCACCTTGCCATCCAGGAGGTCATGACGGTGTTGTTGCACAATGCTTCTTGTCGCGCCGCCCCCGACGCAGGCACGGCTAAAACCAAGGGCAAACCACAAGGCACGCAGGCAGGCAAGCTGTGATTTCAAGCAGCAGGCAGCCATATACGTTGTGCAGACTCGCACAGACGCGCGCGCGCGCGCCCCGCCAGGAAGAGATGCAGAGTGCAGAGGAGCTAATAACCTAGGTGTGCTTCTGTGCTGTGGCATCTGTCGGTAATAAGGTAAGGTAGCGTGCAGCGTGGGCTGCCAGGGGCTTCGGACGGGATGCAGCCCTACGCAGGGCGCGCTGGGCGCTGGGCGCTGGGCGCGGCGCTTGCTGGGTGATGGTGGGTGGTGGTGGGTGAGGTGGTGCCCGGTGTCCATCCCAGGCAGGTGGTGGACCACCGGGCGGCGGGGTGGGGACGGGATGGGATGGGATGGGATGGGATGTGGGCATCGGGAGAGGCGAGAGGGCGTTGTGAGATGTGGTACGTGCTGCTTGCTTGTTTGCATGGGCTTGTGCTGCTGCTCTTGCTACTGTCTTCATCACACATGGCGTAAGGACATCAGCGGCTCCGCAGCTCATGCTCGTGCTCTGCTCGTGCGTCGTCGTGACGACATGCATTGTACACCATTCGCCTTGGCTTGACGATTGAGCGCCTCGTGTACTTGGCACGAGCAGGCGGCGTTGACAGACGTCGCTTGCCCCCTCGATACCTTTATGTGCCTTATCAGCTGCCTGTCTGCGCGCCCAGCGGCGATGACGCTCAACTCAGTAATAGTCGGGCGCTCAAGGGGAATGCAACACAAAAACAGTCCTTGGGTATCATCTAGGAAGATAAGGCAAGGTAGCTAGAGGGGCGTCTGTGGCCCTTGTGCGGGATGGATGCACTACGATCGTGCGTGCCTTCATGGAAGAATTGATGGCTGGCTGGGCCGGACCCGGCCCGTCAGGCGCAACGGGGCGGTACAGAATCGGCCACGGGACCGGCCCCGCCGCCACCCCGGGACCCCCCGTGTGGCGCCACTCCTGCCGGAGGTCGCTGGCGGCGAGAGACACAGCACGGCATCGTAGTAGTAGGCGGCGGCGACGGCGATCGGCACGGCACGGCACCAACGAAGGAAGTTTGCGCAGAGGCCGCATATCATACCGTTTGGTCTTCTATCACCGCGCTGAGCGCAAGGTGCATGATGCGTGCGGTGCTGGCTGGTTTGCGTGGTAGCCCACACGGACACACCGCCCAGGGCGGATAGTCCTGCCGCCCACATCGCCAAGGCACGCTCAGCAGCACCAGACGTAGAATGACTTCCATCGCATTGTACAGTGCTAGTGTTGGACATGGTATTATACAGCGCCCTCGTACACGGCAGATCCGGCCCGGCCTCTTCACGGCACCGACGTCGGGATCTTGACGACGCCCCTCTTGCGGTCGTCGAACGGCGCTCCGTACCGCCACCCCGTCGCCTTGCGCGACCGCCCGTCCCGCCCCGCGTCGTCGACGCTCACCTCCTTGAACCGGAACTCGTACCGGTCCGTGTGCACCCTCGTCGTGCGCCGCTCCTCCTCCTCCTGCTGCCGCACGATGCGCCGCGCCACCGCGTCCTCCTCGCGCTGCGCCGCCTCCCGGAACCGCTCCACGCCCTCCTCGCGGCTGCGCTTGCCGTCGAGGATCTCGCGCTCCATCTTGATCAGCTCCGGCTGCGGCGACCGCTTGTCCGCCGACAGCATCGTCTCGTGGAACGCCTTGGCCGCGTCCTCGCGCGTGAACTGCCGCGACTCCGACACGGGCACGAAGAGCTGCTGCATCGTGAGCTTGTGCACGTGCACCTCGTTGACCGGCTCGTGCGGCGTGTTTTGCTCCCCCTCGCGGTACGACGTCTTGGGCAGCATGCTCATGACCGCCTTGGCGTACGGCGTCGCCAGCCTCTTGCCCTGCTCGCCGTCAGAAAATAGCCCACAAACAAAACAATCTGTCGACAAGGCGGGCAAAGTCCAGGATGAAGGTTCAGCGAAACAAAAGTGTCTAACCACGGAATATGTCTTCAAGACTAATCGAATTTTTTTGTTGTCTCATCATGTTGTCGCGGGGGAAGAAAAGGGGGCAGGTCAAGCAAGCAGAAGCAGACCAAGGATGGCACTCACATCTTTCACCCACTGCTTCTCCACCTCCTTCAACCGCACCACGGCGGCCACCCTCCTCACGTCGACGCCCATCTCGGCGGAGACGGCCTTGAGCGCCTCGCCGCGCTGCGTCACCTTGTCCCAGATGAGCTCGCGCGTCTGCTCGTCCAGCACCGGCTGGCTGCGGAACAGGGGGTTCTGCGGGAACGGCTGGTCCGCGAACGGGCCCAGGTACCGCGGGCCGCGCCCGCCCTCGGCCAGCTCCCGGCCATCGCGCGAGTTGATCCACTGGTACATTTGCTGTCGCGCGCGGCTCATCTTCTCGCGGCACGGCGTCGTCGTGAAGGACCGGGCAAAGGGGGCGCGGGTGCAAGGCGCGCAGGCCAACGCGTCGGTCGCCAGCGACACGGACGGCGTTCGTAATCTGGGAGGCATCGTGTGAGATTGTAGGATGTGAGTTATCGGCGTTGCGCTATCACCATCCTGCGCCAATCGCCGGGCGAATGGCTTCTTCTGCGAAGGGCCGTGGTGGTGATGGATGGTGTCTGAAGCTTGTGCAGAATTGATGCAGAGACCGTGGAAGCTCTGGTGTATTTTTTCGAGGCGGGTGAATATTGTTCCGGCCCGGTGCCGATTGAAGTGCAGGGTAGCGACACCACAACTGGACTTGGGAACCGAGCTGCAGCAGTTGATTGGAGTGATCGCTGAAGCGGTAAAATGATGGGAATGAAAATTGATGAGAAATGATAAGAGTGAAATTATTGGGAAGGATTGAAGGTGACTTTAAAACTTCGGAATGGACTATTTCTGGGAAGTTGGATTGTAGTTTCGCGACATGTGGCACTAACGTGATGAGGCTGGCAGTGGCCGGGTCCATACCACGTAGGTGATGCCAGGAATTGTCAATAGAAGGTAATTATATCATATTTATGGTGAATCCAGTCAAAGACCACCGCGCACATGCTAATAGATACATTTATTACAATGAGTACGTCAAATCCCAGATACATCCGTGCTTGGTATCATCCGTCACATCATACCCTGCCCACCCGTCCTTGCCGTCATCATTGCTCCGCTTGCGGATATGCCGTGTCGTGAAACTAGAAATAACCGTGCTGTGGTATCCGGCTAGGTAGACGAGGACAAAGAGGCCTTGTTCTTCTTTGCCTTGGCCTTGGCCTTCTCCATGGCCTTCTTGCTCGCCTCCGTCTCTTCAGCCTGCTGCGAAAAGTCCTTCCACTTACGCCAACCGTCAAAGTCGATGAGCGCCTGCATGCAGCCCCACTCCATCACTTTGCGCTCGAGCCAGACGAAGTTGACGGGCTGCTACGGTCAGCGCGAGTCCTGTGGAGTGCGGTGTGCGGTGTGCGGAGTGCGGATGCTTGCTTACCTTGGTGAGAAAGTCGTTGCAGCCGGCCGCCAGGGCCTCGTGCCTGTCGCTCTGCAACGAGCTTGCCGTCAGGGCGACGATGATGACGGGACTCTTGAACATGGTCAGGTTTTCCAGGCGATCCTGCTCCTTGATCTCGTGTGTGCCGTCTGTCGTTTCGTCGGGCGGTCCTCCTGGCGTGGAGGAAAAGACGCCAATGGAGTTGACCCTCTCCAGTCGGCGAATCTCCCGCGTCGCGTCGAGGCCGTTCATGACGGGCAGCTGGATATCCATGAGGACCAAGTGAAATCCACCGCTCCTCCATTTGGTCACCGCGTCTCTGCCGTTCATGGCCGTCTGCCATCGCACTTTGAGTCGCTTCACGAAAGCCTCGAGGAGCTTCAGATTGATAGGGTTGTCCTCGACGATGAGTACGCTGATCGGTGGCACCGACCCGTTGAGCAGCTTGCTGGAAGCCGATGTGGGCATTGTCGCGTATTCGGTAGCCTTCTTGACCTTCTTGGGTCGCGCGCTGGACGACCGTGGGGAGGCGATGCGCGGCGGCGGCGTGGCGACCCTGGCAGGCGTGGCCTCAGGCGGCGGACCCGGTGATTTTGGCATGGATGACTTGACGGTGGGCACCGGCTGGTGATCTGAGGAATTGGAATGAGTTCGGGAGTGGGGGAGCCGCGGGTTCATGTGCTGCTGCATACCGTGGTTGGGGACGGGGGGCGTCGCTGTCGGATGGCCGCCTACGACTGTGGGCGACGTCGTGTGCTGGCGGACGAGTCGGGGCCGCTCCGAGCGGTGCTCTCTGTGCACGCGCGGCCGGGTGCTGCCGGGCGACGGGATGGGAGGGATATGGCCGGTGCCAAGTACGGCGATGGAGTGTGGGACTGTGCCATTAGTCGGCACTGGGACAGAGTGAGTAAGGTGGGGAGAAGGTACGGAAGCCGTGACGGGCGGGAAGTAGCCCTCGCCCGCCTCGGACGGGCGGCCGTCGTCGGTCACGTAAAAGGTGGTGGTGCCGGGGGCGGGCGGCGCGCGCGGAGAGGGCTTGGGCGTGCGGCGGGGGATGTCGATGATGAGGGCCTCGTCGACCGTCTGGCCGCCGGGGAAGTAGCGGTCGAGGGTGCGGGCCATGAGCTCCTCGGGGCCGAGCATGCGCTCCTTGTCCTGGTCGCGGGGGCAGATGCGGATGTTGAGGTCGGGCGAGTCGAAGGTTCGGCCGAGCGAGTTGGCGTACTTGCGGAGGATCATGTCGCGGACGTCGTCGACGAGGTCTTCCTCGTTGATGGTGATGGTGGTGGCGGATGCGTTGGGCCGCTTGACCCAGATCTTGCGGGTCACCATGTTGACGTCGATGGAGGGCCGATGCCCGGTATCTCCCGCGGCGTCGACGCTGTTGGCAGCGCCGGAGGCGAGGAGCGTGCGAATGAGGCTCGTCTGGCGGCTCGCGAAGAGGCTCTGGCGTCGGGGTCCGTCGGAGCCGTCAGATGGGCCAGCAACGGCGACGGCGACGGGCGCGCGCAGGGCAGGAGGCAGGCCTCCAGTGGCAGAGACCGGGGCGGCGACGGACGAGGGAGCGACGCTTAGTTGGTCGTGGTCTCGATCGTGGCCATGGCGAGGCAGCGAGTCGCTCTCGTCGGTGCTCACGGATCGGGGGATCGCGTATTCGTGGATGCTGCGCAGGGCAACGCTCCCAGCGGCGAGGTTGGAGGGCGGAGGTGGAGGCGGAGAGGCCGTCGGCAGCTGGCGAGGGCGCGCAGCGGCGTTGTTGGTGGTCGCCGGGGACTGCGAGGTCGAGGAGGATGGCGATGGGGGCGGTGGCGTGGAGGACGGACGGGGAGGAGGATGGTGAGGAGGCAGCATTTGCGGATGCGGGTGTGGTTGTGGTTGATGAGCTTCGGGCTGCTGCGGAGCCGATTTGAGCGGCGGCGGCGGCCCTTCCAGGTGTTGGTGGCCATCCAGCAGTGGCGACGGCGGCGCAGGCGGCGGCGTGCAGGCGGCTCCTTCAGGCGGTGGGGGAGCTTGCGCCCCTGAAGCGGAGCCATCTGCGGCCACCGACGACGAGCCCGAGCCCTCTGCAGCTACCTGTACCAGCGGGAGCTGCTGGCTCGAGCTCCGTCGGCCGTGGCTGCAGGCGCTGTCTTCGGCGAGGGGCGCGGGGCCAGGCACGACGACGAAGCCGCTGCTCCCCTGGCTGCGCAGCGTGGGCGCGTCACGGGCGCTCGCGCGGCTCAGGGACGAGTGCTCGCGAGGCGGCGGCGCGGCGGCATCGTCGGCGAGGAGGGTGCTGCTGCGGGTCGAGCTGGCGAGCGATGACGCCGCCGCCGAGTGTCGACGCCGCGACAGGCGCGCCCTGATGCGGGACGCAATGTCGGACGCCATCCCCGGGACCTGCGCCTGGACCGTCCGTCGGGACAGGGCCGCGCAGGGCAGGGCAGGGCAGGGCAGGGCAGGGCAGGGCCGCGCAGAACAAGGCAACGAGAGCGCGGCGGCAGGGCAGGTCGGCACGGCTCAGACGCAGGCCATGCTCCCGAGGCGAGGGCGGGGGGGCGAGGGGGAGAGAGGGGGAGAGAGGGGAGAGAGACGAAGTGAGAGACGATGAATCAGTCGACGACGGTGGTGTCGAGACCCGATCGAGAACGTGCCGGCCGGGCTGAAGAAACGGGACGGACGGGACGGAGGCTGAGTCGTGCTCTGCTACTATCGAAGGTACGAAGTACGCGGCGCGGCTGACGCCAAACGGACGGGCCCTTGCTGGCGGGCGCGTTCGGCGAACCTTATGCGACTGGGCGGTAATATATGACAGACAACCCCCCCGCGCCTGGTTGTCGAAATAAACAGTATCACGGGTGCAGTCGAAGATGCCATATTGGGCCTCCGGCATGAGGGAGCTGGAGGCAGACGCCTGGGATTGCTTTATTAGCGGGCCTCTGGACGCTGTGGTGCATGCCCTGTGGTTGCAGGCGGCGCTGGGCAGGGAGGGTCTGTACCTGAGGTCGGGCACCCGTGAAAGCTGCCCGTGAGGTGAGGTGCCCGTGCCTGGTTTTCATTGCAGGGGCTCCACCGTCGAAGGTTCCAATCCCGCCTCCCGCCTGTTGGGCGCTGGGCGGCGTTCGGATGGCCTGCCCTGGCTGCTCGACTCCAACGCAGCGGGGATCGAGATTCCGGCCGGGCCACCACTCGATTTGTTCGTTTTGTGGGCTGCGTTGGCCGCGAAGACGTTTCAGATGTCCAGACACGTATTCGGCTCCGAGCCGACATGTTTTTCGTCGGGCATGACCCCTGCCGGCCGACGCCCACGAAGCCCGTCAATCAGGGGTTGCAGACGGGATGCTTGAGGTTGCAAGGTGGGCTGCATATGAAGTGAGCTGGTGGCCGTCTAGGTGCGGCCCAAGATAGGCGTAGGCCGGGTATTTTCGTGCCTTTACTAGGTTCTAGTGCAAATACAACGACGCTGGCTGTCATTGCTGGGCTGAGGAGGCCTACGCGCAGGTGCCAGCAGCTGGCCCACTAAACAAACCTCCGCCCAGTGCTCTCACTCACCCTCCGTCGCCCATCTGCAACCTGCAACGCCCGGCATTGTCGCCACCTATCCCTACCGCAACCATCATGTCCAAGCTGCCGGTCTGAGAACCCGGACAGCGCGCTGCAGCCATCATGTCGGACATGCAGCTCGACACCGAACGGGACGCGGCGCCCGCCCTGTCCGAGACGCCAGTCCGCCGAGCGCCCGCCTCGCCACGCACCGCCGAGCGCATCCGGGCCCAGAACCGCCGTCGCGAATGGCTCGACCAGCACCCGTCCTACTTTGAGAACATAGAGCACGAGCTCGCAGGTATGCAGCCTGGCCCGTCGAGGCTTCCCCCGGGCGGCGCGACGTGACCCGGCAGTGCGTGAGAACAGGTGCTAACCTCCCGCAGACCCCATCCTGTATGCGCGCCTCGTCAAGGCGTTTCAAACCCCTGCGGAGCGGCAGACAGAGGGCCAAGAGAAGGGCTTCGGCCGCATCCTCGAGGCGGACCTCGCGCGCGGCGAGCAGCGCCTCGCCACCGCCGCCTCATCATCCTCATCCGCAGCCGTCACCGCCACCGCCAACGGAGCCGCGACGCAGCTCGCCAACGGCGCCAACGGGCAGGCACACACGCGCAGCGACGCCCGCACCGGCGTCGACAGCCCCTGGGACTCGGAGCCGGAGGGCAGGGCGCACGGCCGCGAGCTCTGGCGGCAGTTCCTCCAGGAGCGCTTCATCCGTGGCCGCGACGACGAGTTCGACTACGACGCCGTGGACGGCGACTGGGAGCTGGACGTGACGGCGCGCAGGGAGGCCCAGCAGGAATGGTTCGAGGATGAGGAGCCGACGTGGGCAGAGGGCGAGGGACAGGCGAGGACCGGCGAGACGGGCGTTCAGGACTATTGATTGCGCACCGCGGCACTTTTCGGCGGCACCGCGTGACCGAATGCATCGATGGGACGGCGGGAATGGCGTTTTGATCTGCTTGACTGGAGTTGTGGATGCGATCTTGCGAGCAGGCAGTTTGGGCCTTGTGGCGTGACGGCAAGCTTCCCTCAATTGCCAGTAGCGCGTGATATCACGCTGACCCTGTCCAGCTCGGCGGTGACTTTCTGTTACAGCTTGAATATCCATGAATCTATATTCTCTCATCTACATTCGTGTATCTATGCCCAGGATCATCGCGTCGTTCATTCATCATACAGGGGTATCATCAACCCGCATCGCACGACGACGATGCACTCCTCCACGTGCGTGCACATACGCGGCGTCGACGGCAAAAAATATCATCCTCATCAAATCCATCAACAGAAAGAACAACGGCAATCAAGCGCAAAAAAAGGGCAAAAAAAAGGGGGCGGCAGTACATGTCTCTCGCCAGGACCAAGGCCGAAGCCCCGGAAGGGTCTCACCCCTTATATGGCAACCAGGACATACCCCGTTCCGCCTGTCAAGACCGCCAGTCGAACTGACGACCTCTTCAGGAGGGACGAGCGACACTCTCCCTGCAGTCGCCGACTAGGCTACTCGAGTAAGCGCCATCCTCGCCGACGACTGGTGAAAGCGAACAGGCCTATCGGGGGCTATAAGGGACTGTTGCCCCGTCGCTGGGGGAGCCGTGAATCACGGGCTGAGCGAGCTGTTCGGCGCGGTGGCGCCAGTCGAACCGGCCGCAGCTGTTCAGCCTGGGCCCAGGGCAGCCCGTCCTTCAGCTCCCGCGGCAACCTTGGAACGCCTACACGACCCCCAGGCGCAGCATGTTCAGGGCCTCCTCGTACTTGGCCGGGTTGTGGTCCGTCAGCATGCCCGTGCCGAAGCGCACCTCGCCGAAGCGCGCCTCCACGTCGCGGACGTACTTGAGCACGATGCGCCTCGCCGGCCGTCCCACGGGCCCGTCCCCGTCGGGCAGCACAAAGGCGTCGCGGCGGAGCACGCGCTGCGTCTCGATGGCAAACACCTCGCCGGGGGGCACGAGCTTGGCGCTCCTCATGCCCTGGCGCAGCGCGTCGAGCGCCGGGGCCAGCCACTCCTCGTCCGTCTCGCCGGGCCCGTTGCCGCCGGCGTACTGCGCGAAGCCCGCGGGCGCCGCCCACCGCGTGCGAAGGGCGTTCCACATGCGCGCCCGTATGTCCGCCTTGGTCTTGTTCTCGTCGCTCTTGAACGCCAGCGCGAGGGCCTGCATGTCGTGCAGCACGCCGAGCGACAGGTGCGGCACGAGGTCGTTGCCGTGCACGACGCTCGTGATGAGGCCGCGGGTGAGCTTGCGCAGCGGCGGCGCCATGACCCCCGGCGACCCGTACGCGTACACGTGGATGCGCCGCCCGGACGGCAGCCGGATGTCGCTTGATCGGGCGCTGGCGGCGCGCGCGGCGGCGGCGGCGGCGCCTGGCGGCGGTTCGATGAGACGGACATGCGGCTCGGCCGAGATGACGAAGCCGGGCCCGTCGGGGTTGGGCTGTGCGAGCATCACGCCGAGCAACGACGTGACGCCGCCGCCGAGGGAGTGGCCGCAGAGAACGAGCCCGTAGTCCGGGAACTCGTGCAAGGCCTCCCGGATGGTGACGAGGACGCGCCCATCGTCGCCGTACAGCAACCGGCGCGCCGACGCGTGTATGCCCTTGTGGACCTTGTACCGCCTCCCTCGCCAGATCATGTCGTCGTACTCGCACGTCATGTCGGCCAGCACGTCCTCGAAGCCGAGCGTGCCCCGGCAGGCGAGCACGACGGCCTTGGCCCCGTGGTCGAGGGATATGTAGTGCACCAGCGGGACGCCCGTGCCGGTGGCGCCGCTCGCGTCGGCACCGCCCTGGGGGTCGACAAAGGACGCGAGCAGGATGCTGTCGGCGCCCGACTCGGTGTGGTGCACAAAGTGGCGGACGTCGTGGTGCGTGGACGCGGCGTCGTCGGACACGCCGGGGACGGGCACCTGCGTGGATATGCCCATGACCTTGAGGAAGCGCGAGCCGTAGCAGGCCGACGAGAAGCGCATGTAGCGCGCCATGTTGGGCAGCAGATGGCCCGCGGGGAAGGCCCCGTCGACGAAGCCCTCGCGCCGGAGGGTGGCGAGCGCGTCCGAGGCGTGGTACGCGCTCTTCTGGTAGTACGAGGAGAGCACGAGCGACGACTGCGAGTCGTTGGTCGCGAGGCTGTACAGACTGGGCGCGTACGAGGCGGACCGGCGGTGGCTGAGCCCGTGGCCGCGGGTCTTGTGCGGCGACGAGGGCGCCGTGACGGCTGCTGCTGCTGCTGCGTCTCCTGAGAAGACGCCGCTGCGGGGGCGCGTGCTCGACTCATGCGTCGAATAGTCGGTCCGGATGATGGTTGGCGAGGCGGGACGCATCTCGCCGTTGGTGTGGATGGAAAAGGCGTCCGTCTGCGAGACGATGGAGTCGCGGCGACGGTCGTGGATGGAGACGTAGCTGGCGCGAGACGATGGGCGTCCGGGGATGGGCTCGGGGGTATGGAGGGACCGCTTTGCGAGGTCGCGCTGGGGATGCTGCGTCTGGCCGCGGCCCGTTACTATGGGTTTGGGCCTGTGTGACGAGGAATCGGCGTTCCCGGACCCCTTCCACTGCGGCTTCGTCTTGGAAGGGCGAGTGGCGTCGAGGATGGGAGATTCCTTGTTCCAGATGTTGGTCAGGGACTGGCTGGAGCCCTTGAGGACTTGCTTGAAGCCCGTCTTCTTGTCGGCGGACTTGTGCGGTGGTGCGACAACGGACTCGCCCTTTTTCTTGGAGAGCGAGCGCTTGCCTCCATCGAGCGCTGGACGAGGTTGTTTCTCGACGTTGGCGCGGGAAGAGGATGCGGGTGGCGTGAGGGGTGAGCGCTGTTTCTTCTGGTTCGCGGCCGTTTCGGACGCTGTTGAATGCGATGACCGTCTCGTTCCGGACCTGCTACCGCTGTCTGGAGGGTCAACGGGCGAGGTGATGACGCCGGGCACCAGGGTGACCGAGTCGTGATCGCTGTCGGGGAGGGGACTATCGGTTGAGAAAAGAGTCGAGAGAGAAGCCGGTGGAGAGTGGTTCTGCCTGTGGTCTACTTCATACGGCCTGGTGGCATCGCTGGGTAAGGGGCTGATCGGCTCGTCGGTCGTGACTTCGACAACCGCTCTGCCCGACTCGTCATCCTCCTCCCCGCGGAGCGATGTCGAGCGAAACTTGTCCCGCTCGATGCGGTAGACGACGCGGTAGGAGTCGCGCCTCCGATGGCCGTGCGGTGTCCAAGGGCGGTGGTTGGCGGCGTCGGGCACCAGCCCCTGAGACGACGGACCGCGCGTCTCGACAATCTCGGCGCCGGGTGGCGTGGGCAGAGACGGGAGGTCCGAGCCTTCGACGTCGACGGTGATGGTCTGCACCGAGGACACCGAGCTAGAGATGGAGACGTTGGTGCCGGGAGCCAGGGAGGAGACGATGTGGCTCTTGAGTCTCGTGAGGACGGCCTCATCATCCTGCATGTCGCCCTGGCCGTGCGAGCCGTCTGCGCCCGACACAGGCCCGTGGTTGGACAGCTCCACGATTCTTTCGTCTTGTTCCTGGATGTCGACGCGCTCGCCATCGTTGAGGACGACGACATCCCATATGATCTCCTCGTAGGCCCTCCTCCGCTGCTCCTCGGCGGACAGCCGCCAACACGCGCGTTGCAGGTAGGCAAGCGCCGCGAGGGCGAGGACCAAGTCGACGACGCCGACCTTTTCGCCGGCGGCGCCCGTGGCCGGGTTGTTGAACTCGCGGCGGACGAGGGCGATGACGCCGGCGACGGCGCGCGACGAGTCGGTGGACCCAAAGACCTGGTCGAGCGACGAGAGGAGCAGCTGGGAGGCGCCGCTGGCGGCGGCCAAGCTCGCGCCGGTGAAGCGGAAGCCGGCCGAGGTCCAGAAGACGGCGGTGGCGACGGCGCGGTGCAGGCCGTCGAGGCTGCGCTCGAGGATGGACTCGGCCTCGGCGGCGGCGAGGCGCGAGGCGGGCGCCTGGCCCGAGGTGTCGCGGGCGGCGCGGGCGAGCACGCCCTCGACCATGCCGCGGGCGAGCTCGAGGCTCGACAGGGTGGTGAGGCGCGCGGCGTCGAGCGAGTAGGCGCCGACGAGCGAGGACAGGCGGATGGCGATGCTCGTGGAGCGCGTGGCGAGCGTCACGGCGCGCGCGACGGCCGCGGGCAGCAGCGTCGGGCCGGGATGATGCGGGTGGTGCGACGTTATCGCCGCCTCGACGTCCTTGTCGCGGTCGCGGTCGCGGTCCTTGGCCCCGTATCCGTCTGCGCCGGCCATGATGATGGCGGTGATGGCGCTGGAGCGGGAGGGGGAGCAGCGGGTGGTGGTGGTGGTGGTGGTTGATGGAGATGCGATGGCAGTCGTGTTAGTGGCGTTGGGGATGCTGCTGCTGCTGACGATGGTGATGCTGCGCCGCGGCGACGGAGCATGTACATGGCAGTGTCTCGCGTCTCACCGTCCGGCAGCATGCGATCGATACGCACGTTGTTTGGCTCCCAAGTCAGAAACGGGATGTATGTGCATCGGCAGGCGGGCAGCGATCACACGAATCCGGCAACTTTTGGGTAGGGTAGGGTAGGGTAGGAAGGGGAGCGTTCTGTCACATCGGGAGAGGCGAAGTAGACACGGGCACGATGGACGCGTTGAGGTCAACAAAATCGGGGAACGCTGCAACAGGCACATGAATGTGATGCAAGAGGTTGAGAGGCCTGACTGACTCCTGAGGGAGGGGTGGAGCGCGCTGCTTTGCATGTGATTGCCGCCGCCGCCGTCGCCGCCGCTTTGTTCCCGTCCTGTGCCTGCAGCAGCCACGACACAACGGGGAGGGGGGGGGGGGGGGGTGGTCCGCCGCCGGGGCGGGAACGGAGGGGCGCGGGAGCCTGAATATGCCGTCTTTGGGCTGTGGGCTCGGCGCTCATTGGGCCGCCGCGATGTTTGGCCGCCAGGGGTCGTGGTGTTGTGGTGGTATTGCTGACCTGGCTGGGCCTTAACTCAAAAGCCGACAGTCGACAGCTGAGTTGGACCTTGGCGAGCCCAGAACAGGGTTCGGAATGCGTGCCATAAACAGTGGGAATGTGACGTAGTTATTGTTGTCAAGCGCCATCGGCTGGGGCTTGTCTGTCAGGCCACGAGCTGGGCCGCACCGTTTACACTACCTTGGCCACCCTGTTTAGGGCGAACGTGTTGGCGCTAAATTACACAGCGAGTCGACGCAAGAAATCTGTGTGGCCGTTGCAGCGGCTGGACATACAGTTGGCATGGCATACCCAGCAGTGCAAGTCATCTCCAGGGCCTCATGTTGCACCTTCCAAACCACCATCACCACCGGGACCCTGAGTCCTGACCAACGGGCACCTCGTAAGCAGACGGGATGGACTCTCATTGGCCGGTCCCGGTTCTCAATTATTTCAGCGTTTCAATGATTCTCCTCGGTCCAACCATTTGACGACACCAACCAGTACCGTCACATGAGGATAACTTCCCTCTCAACGGTTTCCCCCTGGAAATGGTCAAACCCCCCTGCCGCGACCACTAGATCAAATCCATGCTAGCGAATGGGAATGCACCCGACTGCAGCCAGGCACGGGTCACGGGACGCACTCCCGGTCTGACGTTTGGACGTTGTGACAAGCGCCTGGCCCAACGGTACGGATTTGGACCTGCCAACTTGATAACGCCAAGGACATAAACAAGAACCACCAACCCCAACACCTCAAAGCCTGTCAAGAGCCAAGTGCAATCATGGATCGGCTACGTAAATTGACCAGGACGTCCAAGACAGGTCCAGTCGAGCCGGAGCCGGAGCCGCCGCTCCCATTTCTGCCGGAGTCGAACTCCATTCAGCCTGGCGCGACCACCGCCCAGGCCGCGTCCGCGTTCTTCAAGCTGCCCGGCGAAGTACGCCTGGAAGTCCTTCGCGCGGCCTTTGGCAACGCTAGAATACACATTGAGTTGCGTCCGAGTACTGCAGCAGCGGGCCATGGAACCGCAAAAGGGCAGAGTCAGCAGACACCAGGAAAAGTACGGAGTCGAGTTTCTTCCATGTTCCGGAGGCGGCGCCGAGAACCGCCATTTGCCCGCCAAGCCTGGAATTGGCAAGGCTTCCGCTGTTATCGGGAGACTTTCCCCGAGTTTAATCCCCAATTCCCGCCAGCGATGAGATACGAACGCTGCCTGCGGGGAGAACCTAGATGTGATGGCTGGGACGACAAATGCCGGATCCCGGAGACGTGCTCCATTGGAGCCATGGGCTTCTTACTATCGTGCAAGCAAGCGTGAGCATCGTATTGCCCGTGGTATGGACAGAAGCTCAAACGCTGACTGCCTGAATAGTTACCATGAAGGAATCGCCGTTTTCTATACCAGCAACACAATACTCATCGAGAACCAGCCCTTAATAGACGGCTTTCTACGGCAGAGCAACCTACCTGGCCAACCGAGACTCCTGAGTCTTGCCGTACAACAAGTCACGGCATTGAACATGACCTGGCACTTGGTATTGTTCGCACAAGAGGATTCCATCGACGAGGAGAGGCGGGACCGAGCCCAGTTCGAGACATATCTCGAGCTGCTACCACGCGCCTTCCCCAAACTGCGACATCTGACGCTGCAGTTCGGGCTAGACCTGTATAGTCGCATGCACTGGCCAGATAACGTAGCGGAAGAGATGCAAGTTGTATTTTACGATCCCCTCGTGCTCATGAGCGCAAAGCTGCCGGACATAGCCGAGACCTGGATAGCGCTGCCGGCTGGCATGATGGTCGCCACTCTCGACAGATGTGGTTCCAGACCAGTACTGACGGCGCAGGAGAAGTCTACGATTGACTCTTGGGACTACTTTGGTGGGCAGTTGTGGTATCCATTCATGGACAGGACAGAGGACCGTGGACGCCCAGGGAAAGGCCTGTGGCTCAAATGCGGTCAAATCAAGGGCCCGTACTGGTCCATTCGCACAGGGGAGTTTTTCCATCTTGGCTTGATCTCTTGTTTTGGGACATGATGGACGGGCCATTGTCAGCTGGCCTAGGACATATCATCAAGAGTCGAGGGACCGGATGAGTGAACGCTCTTCGGCGAAAGATGTCAGGCTGAATCCGATTTTATAGAAAGGGAACATATTCACTTGATGTCAACTGGTCGGTCCATCGCTGAAAACTTCATTTCCAGCTGAATGTATTGAGGGCCAGAGCCCATGCCGACCCCTGAAGCTACCTGGCTTTGGCCGTGTACAAGATATCACGTACACAACCTGTACTAAAACAGTAGCGAATGAGCCACTCAAAAACGCAAGGTGCCAACATATAGAAGCAAGAGGAAATGGGAACCGAGTGATCATGTATCCCTGGTCTGCAGTGCAGACTACAGGTCACATGGGGCGCAATGCGTGTGGGCTGTTGGACCAGGCGTCGGTACCTGTGCGCCCAACTGCATGAGTTGGCCGACAGCAACGTGAGGGGTATAAGTTCTGTGTCAATGGCGAAACCAAAAGTCCGCTTCCAAAACGTTCCTCATTGTGAGATACTTGCCTCATGGACCGGCTACGCAACTGGGTTCGCAAGGCAAGGACGCGCAAACGAGCGCAAGCACACGCCCTTGGCGATGAACCGGCTCTCCCTCCACTTCCACTGTTATCTGAATCTTCTCCAATATCGCCAGGTTCCGAAAATGCACAGGTTGACTCTTCATTGTTCAACCTTCCTGGGGAAGTGCGCCTGGCTATCTTGATGGAAGCCTTTGGCGGCGGTAAGATGCACATGGATTTGCGCTTCGGCCCCCCACCTCACACTATTGAGACGGCGGGAAGGTGTCAGCAGCCAGTGCATGGCGGCTACCCGCCGTTGTTTGTGCCCAGGGACGGGTGGAAAATGCCACCGGGTACCACACCGCGAAGCACCCGTAACGCCTGGAGGTGGTACGGTTGCCGCTGCCATCGAGATCCTCCAGGCGCCAGGTACAAGAATTGGGTGGGCCTTGACCAATGCCTGCAAGGCAGGGCATCCTGTGATCAATGGCCTGACACACTGCCGGTGCCCAAGAAATGCCATATTGGGATCATGGGCTTTTTGCTGTCCTGCAAGCAAGCGTGAGTGCCTGATAGCCCCTAGCCACATCCGCCAAGCCAAGCACTAAGACCTGTTTGACAGCTATCATGAGGGAATAGCTGTTCTTTATACTAGGAACATGATTATTGTGGAAAGCAAACCTTTAGTGGATGGGCTTCTACGGCAAAGTAGTCTGCCAGGGTCACCCAGGATCCTCAGCATCGCCATGCATTCCATCACCTCACTGCGAATGACATGGGACTTGAGACTGTTCAGCTATCTGGAACACGTCGAGAAAGAGGATCGGGCTAAATTCCAAGGAGATCTGAAACGCTTGCCCATGGCTTTTCCAAGACTGCGAGAGATGAGCCTCGTTTTCGGGAAACTTCTGTATGACCGCATACGATGGCCACACGATCACATGGATGAAATTGAGAAAGAGTTTCTCAACCCTCTGCTACTACTGAACCAAGAGTTGCCAGGAATTGTCTACACGCAAATAGCGTTGCCAGACGGCATGTGGTTCGCAATACAATTAAAACAAGCTCAGAGAATACGGACGCCCGAAGCGAGACACTTAGCTCATGGGGTAGACTTGGATGACGCACAGCTGTGGTATCCATTCACGGATCGTGGCGACGACCGTGGGTGCCCAGGGAAAGGCTTTTGGCTCAGGGGTGGGCTTTATGGCGGCCCCATGTGGGAACTTTGGACAGGCGACCGCATGGCCAACTTCACCTGTAGCTGCGGTTGATACATTTAGTGAGCAGATTGAAGTCCCTGAACCTGAATGAAGGCCCTTCGTCTCGAAAGGTTGTGCGCAAATGCACTCAACCTGCAGTTGTTGTTTTCTAGAGTCAGTGTCCTGTGGTGAGCACTACTCAGCCCACAAAACGAGCATAGCACGATCTGTGCGAACCTTCGCGCCTTCGCAAGCTGGACGCATGATCGATAGGGATAAAAGAGGGAAGACCGTAAAGTTTATACCAGTTCGACGTCTCACTACATGTAGATAGCTAAAATTGCAACAAGATTGCTTAAGTTATACGATGGTGGGCTTTAGGGAGGCCTCCTGCTCTTGTAGGAGGCAGCTCCCACTGCATGTGATTGCCATTGCCGATATTAACTAACTAACGAAGGAATAGCACGAGTAAGAGGACCATGCTTACTCCGTACTAATTGCAGCTCTTGATGCGACTACGCAGTGTTTCGTTCATGTTCCTATGTCGACTTCGGCGGACTACTGAATGTCGTCGTCGATCCAGCCACTCCCACGCATATGTAGACGTTTGCCCACATTGACGAGCAGTCTGGTTCCAGAACTGGATTCCATCTATAGAGGTCTCTGGAAGGTTTACGACGTTAACGCTAGACGAACGGTCGACAGATGCCGTGGGACATACTCAATCGTGATGCCCGCGTACTCGGAAATTTGCGCGCAGTCATTGCCTGCGTTTACGAAATAGAACCTTCGGCAACCAGAGATCATTTCGCCTTATGGAAGTATAATTAGAGACAAAAAATTAGATTGCAGGTCGAAATTAAAGACGTCGTACTTGAGTAGGAAGTGGTGTCGAAGGGCGGCTGTCAGAAGTCATTGAACTTTCACGTGACGTAGTAATAGACTTGGATACTGATATAGAACTCGTCGGAAGAGTCGCGGAACCGGCCGTATTTATGGAGGAAGAGTACACGATGGAGGTTGCGTCGGCTGTATTCCAGGATGGGATGGGCACGGTCCTTGTTGTCGGCGTCCCCGGTATGGCCACACAATACCATGTCTTCTCCTAGGTGACATCATACCTAGTCAGCATATTGGTCGTCGATCAAGAGTATCTCAACGTTTCGGTAACTTACTTTAATGGCTTTACAAGCACTCCCAACGGATGGATTCCAAGATATGAAGTCTGCCTCAGAAAACCTCCCGAAAATAACACTCATATCAGCGCATGTATCACCGTAAGAAGCCTTATACCACGAGGTACAATTGGAGGCAGAATCAGGGGCGATATCGGCTGGCTTCTTTTTCACAGTTGGAACATCCGGGAGCTGACCAGTCGAGTAGGCTCCGATGCAGTAATAATAATTGGCCCACATGCCGTTGCAATCACCGGCGAGAACAGGGTTCCAATCAAAGAATTGCTCTCGAGTGATCTCGGGGTGTTGAACCAGGATGCCTTCACATGTTTCGTCCTAAACCCAAACGGATTCACGTCAGCATCTGCGGGAGAATTAATGCGTGAGGGTAAGACTCAACAGGCTTCGCTTTGTGAAAGTTCACACACTCGGTCAGCATAGGGCCGTGTGAGGGTGTTGGCGTAAAGCTCGAATCGACAGTTGGACGAGGTGATGGTGTCCACGAGAAATATGGTGGCAATGATAATTTCGTAGAGTAGCCAAGTGTAATGGTCAGAGCTGTTTGAGGTTGGATTCCGACGCAAACATAGTAGTTCAGGTACAGGCCAGAGCAGTCTGTCCCGACAGCAGGATTCCATGCGAAGCTAGCTACACTCAGCTTTCTTAAAGCACACACACGGAAAGTGGCACCCACAAATCTTCCAATGTCATCCATGTTCTATGCTGGAACCAAATGTCACGGCAGGTCTGGCCTGGAGTTACGAGATGCCACTCATTGCAGAAACCAGGCTGCCCGAGCTGCGTCTTTGTTGGTGGTCGTGACGTGTCCACGCCAGGGGTGCTGATAAGCCAACTGCTAATTGAGTGCCGAACCGAATAAAAAGTGTCTGTCGATGTTCCAGTTGTATATCGCGTGTCACTAGAGGTTGTAGAAGCTTGTGTTGATGTGTACAGAGGACCGATTCCAACACAATAGGCGTAGCCAACCCAGAAGTTTGTCGCACAGTCTCTAGAAGCAGCAGGATTGCAGTCGAGAAACTGAGACAAGGTTATGCCGTAACTCTTGGCAATAGTCTGGCAATCCTCGTCTTCCTGGACTGCATGCCATTTATTGCAGTCAATGGAAGTGCCAGTAAAGGTAGGCCCCGGCGGTGCTGCATCGTTCGTGGTGGTAGATGCTGTCGCAGTAGTTGTTGATGCTGCAACCTTGGTGCCGACACAATGGCGTAATTCAGCCAAAAGTTGGTGGCACAATCTTGGCTGACGGAAGGGTTCCAGGTGAGAAACTGTCTATGGGTGATATTATACTCGCTTTCAACAGTAGCACACGTGTCTCCAGCTTGAACAATGTGCCAGCGGCCGCAGCCGGAATAGGCACCAGACTGTGTTGGAGCGGGCGCGTCCGTAGTTTGGGCAGCGCCAGTCACGGCGGCTACTGCAAGAAAGATGACAATGGCGATTTGTTCGTCATACTTAACTGGAATGACTCTTGGGTAGGTAGGAGACTTGCGCTCGTCTCATTGCTTTGATGTGAGCAGCTGGTGATAGTGTGAGGATGTCGGGGAAAGTCACAGTGCCTCGCACCAGGCAGGGAGAAGGGCTGAACCAGCCCGCTGCCCATATTTGGCACTTCGTATCCTGGCGTTGTACTGTACTTAAATCACTCTGTGACTCTACTTTCCTACAGAGGCAACCACAGCACAACGTGAACTTTGCCCGTGCCCCAGCGAGCTCCAGCAGCAGAGATGAGTAATTCGCGGCAATGTAGGTGGCAGCCAGTGAAACCACCCCACGAAGCGCCAACGGACCCGATCCCGCGGAATTACCTGGTCGCTATTGAACCAACGCTAACAAACATACACCAACAAAGAGTGTTGGATACCTTTCTGTCACATGTAGGCGAACTTTGCACAACAGCATTAACACCATGACCAGGCGGTGAATAGTTCGCTCTGTACCTTCCATCGCTGCCGTTGTCAAGAAGAGGCAGTCAAAAACATACATACAGCTCTTCGATTTCATCTTATGCTCACTGTCGAATACTGCACTTGTACCCCTAACCCAAGCCCGAGGAGCACAACGGGCGGGAGTGGCGGGCGTTCTCCCGGGCACTGATTTGGACGACATACCGGCGCTTCAGCAACCTCAAGGTGCAGGCCAGAGCGGGGGGTTACACGCACGAACAAAAAGACAACCCGGCGGACGAGAAGTACGAGGAGTTTGGGAGCGCAGGGAACGGTTGATGGCACGAGTTGCGGCCCGGCCGGTGAAGGTTTGGGCGGCGGCCGGTATAAGTCGGCATATGTGGTGGGGGACGGTTGGCGTGGATTAGGCGGGCTGGGTGTGCTAGACCCTTCTAAGCGGGGGCACGTTCATTGCATAGCGAGATGGAGATGGGAAAGATCAAAGACAAGAGTCATCGCGCGCGTGTAACTGCTCCGTTTCTGTGGGACAGAGGAACTGACTTGTGAGTACTTCGTACGAAAGTAGGTGCTTGTGGAAGCTGTTGACCTGGCCGTTTGCGGGCCGGCGATTTTGCCGGGCTTGACCGGGCATGTCTCAGGGAACGTGGGCTGGGGCCAATTGAGGCCGGTCGACGTCCATGTGCGCCACCGTATCGATGGCGCTGCTCAGAGACGTGCCAATGGCAATTCGGATGACGGTCGGTGAGGATGATGATGATGCACCTGATCAATTAGGAAATATCTTTATCGGTACTTCGTACGGAGGAAGGCAACGGTGTGCCTTGTCAGGCAAGCCAAAGCCAGGGCAGGCACCACCGCCAAGCACAATGCCGGCTCTAATCAAGGAAGGCAGCTCAAAAAAGGAGTCGGCCAGGTCGGTGCTGCCGGCAAAGGGTTGAACGGGGACCCGCCGGACCCGCCGGTTTCCAAGAATAAACACGAGCGCAGCCTCCGCCTGCCTCAGCCTCTCTCAAGCTCTCGCCAGGGCTCTCTCACCTCATCCGTCAGCCACACGCTCCACCCGGCCCGGTGGCCGTTCTGTCCAACTTGCCAACGAGCGAGGCCCGAGTCTCAGCGGACCCAGGAAACGGCTACCTGCCAGCTCCCGCGTGTCGCCACACCGGGGGCTGCACAACGGCGGCGTGGCCGGTGCGCGCTGTGCCAATGGTCCATTGCCCGTTGCTGGGGCCGATTGCCAGCTGCCAGCGCAGGGCAGGCAGGCCCTCTAGCAACGGACAGCACAGCGTTGAGCCACCCAGGCACCACCTCCGAGCGCGAGAATGCACCGCCAGTGACGTGGGCTGGCAGGCCCCATTCATTGTCTCGTGTCTCACCACCCGCGACATGGTGAGCACAGATGTGACTGAGCACAGCGGCGGACGGGACGGGCTCGACGCATCCGGCAATCGGCGGCAGCGGCGCGGCAGAGGGAGCACCGTCGACCAAATCAAGTGCCGCTGCAGGTCATCCATCATGCGTTTCTTATTATTCACCGCCAAGTCTGCCACCATGCGAGCAATGGGATATGCGGCTTCCCCCACGGAGTCCTGGCCCCAGCCACACCTTGGGAGCCCTGGAGGGTCCCTCCCTCCCATGCTGCGGGTGTTGTCGTCCCCCTGAAGCCGCTCGACTGTCAGTGGGGCGCCACGGTCGGGTGCCTGTGCGGGCGGTGTTGGGCCCCTGGAAACGACCGGGACCACCACCACCAACCTGGAAACTGGCGCCAGGGCCCGATGCGGTGGGTTCCAGGTTCCATCCATCGCTGGTGGTGCTGGCCCCATGTGCGCCGCGTCCATGTGCGGTGAGGTCAGCCCTTTCCAGCTCGTCGCCATCCCGGTCCATCGATTGCGGCTGTCTTGCGCCTCCTCCTCCTCGTCAACCCATCTTCAGCTCCCCGTCGCTCCATTGTCACTCGTTCATCTCTCCATCTCCATCACTCCAGCCAGCCTCGCTCTCGCCCGACACCAGCTGCAAGCACTCTCCCCCGCCCAGCTCCAGCTCCAGCTCAATTGCACGCCCACGCACCTCGACCGACCGGCCACAACCAACCGCTCTCATCTTCCTCGTCCCTCCACGAGCCTCGAGTTCTGCCGTCCCAATGCCCAGCCTCGTCATCCCCGGTGCCTCGTCCTTCACCGCCATGGCATCTGCCACCGACGAGGGCCTCTTCGCCTCGTACCTCGTCTCCCCCGAGGTCTCGGCCGCCCTGCCCGAGGGCTACAAGCTGCGGCCCCTGCGCCGCTCCGACTACGACACGGGCTTCCTCGACTGCCTGCGCGTCCTGACCACGGTCGGCGACATCGCCAAGGACGACTTTGAGGCCCAGTACGAGCGCATGCTCAAGCAGGAGGGCTACTACATCATCGTCATAGAGGACGACGCCGGCCTCGTCGTCGCCACCGGCGCCCTGATAGTCGAGCACAAGTTGTGCGTGATCCCCTCCCCCCTCCCCCCTCTTCCCTCCCTGCCTGATGTCAA
This sequence comes from Purpureocillium lavendulum, assembly GCA_029168975.1. Classification (NCBI taxonomy): domain Eukaryota; kingdom Fungi; phylum Ascomycota; class Sordariomycetes; order Hypocreales; family Ophiocordycipitaceae; genus Purpureocillium; species Purpureocillium lavendulum. The sequence goes on along the minus strand of JAQHRD010000004.1, from coordinate 3,653,906 downwards.
GACAAAACACGTTCCCGTCTTGCTGACCGACCCGTCCGCCTGCTAGCATCCACAACCTCGGCGCCGTCGGCCACATCGAAGACATTGCCGTGTCCAAGAGCCAGCAGGGCAAGAAGCTCGGGCTGCGCCTCATCCAGGCCCTCGACTTCGTCGCCGAGCGCATCGGCTGCTACAAGAGCATCCTCGACTGCAGCGACGCCAACGAGGGCTTCTACATCAAGTGCGGCTTCCGCAGGGCCGGCCTGCAGATGGCGCACTACTACGAGGGCGGCAAAAGTAAGCCCCAATGAGCGCGCCCCTGCGATGCGATGCGATGCGATTCGACTTGGTCACGTCTCCTCGCCTGTCTGCTGTTGTTCGGGTGCCTGGGCCGGAGAGTGTAATACGGGGGACGCCTAATTGGAAAGCAAAAATTTCATGGCTCGTCGTTGGTCGACGGCCGCGTGTGTTTCAGAGCATCGTCGGTTGCGGGTTGAGCGAGACGCGGTGCGGCTTTTTTCGTGGCTTTGTGTTTGTCGACGCCTTTGTGTCGGTCTTCCTTTTCGGGTGTCCACGTTTTTTTGACAACGGCGCAGGGAGCAAAATCTAGAGAGGGAAGAGAACCCCCCCGTCCCGTCGGAGGGTTTTGGGTTCTGGGACGGCGTGGCCGACCGGGGCAATATAACAGGTTCCCAATAGCCCCTCCGAGGCGTGTTTCGTGACTGCTGAGCGAGCGATGCGCTGGCGACCGACCGGGGACGACAGCTGAATACGTCCGACCCGACGGCAGGCGGGACGAGCCGCCGCGGCAGAGGCGATGCCGGTCGAGGCGAGTGCGTCGGCGGTGGCGTGCGTGGGATGCGAATTGGGACAATGGATGACAGCGAGCAACGAGCAGCACGACACGGACGTTGCAAGCTGGGGCCGCTTATGCGCGCGTTCCGCCCGCGCCAGGCATCCCATTGGGCATCAACCGGCGAATGCATGCATTCAGCACTATGCATGCACGACAAAGAGCGCAACGCAACCATGGGTTGCCGTCGCGGTCGGTCGCGGGGGAGAGAGGGGCGTGGGCTGACGTGGGCTGGTCTTCCCCGGATTCTAACCCTGCCTGCCCGGCCGGCCGTCCTCCCGCGCCGCTTCGGAGATACTAACGCATGCCATGACTTTGGTCTCGTGGGTGCGTGCCCTTGCTCGGACCCGGGGTGGGCTTGACGATGCACTGGCAATACTCGCCATGCGAAGACGGACAGGCCCGGCGTCCCTCGATTGGTAGGCTATGGGCATTCATAGGCTATGGCTCTCAAGACTCACCCTGCCGAGCGCGCGAAGCCGCCCATTCGAGCGCCAAGCTGTCGCAGGGCGCGCGGGCGTGCTTTTACCCTCGAGAACACGATGCGCCGGAGCCTTTGGTGTGGGTGGCATTGATATTATCCCGGCGTGACGGGGAGGGGTCCAACATTAGTCGAAGCTGGGGCGGCGCAAAGACGCAGCATGTGATTGTGGAGGGACGGGGGGTCCGCGAGACTTGTCTGGGGGCCCGGTGGGTGGTGGTGGTGGTGGTGGTGGGCTGACGGGACGGTGCGGCCGAAGGAGGAGACGACTGCCTGCCTGTCAGCCGGAGCGAAGAAGAGGGGGGAAGGGGTTGGTTTATATTGGACGGCGGGGAATGGCACTTTATGTACTGCGGTGTCTGCTCGACTATTCGTGTGCATTGCGTCGTTGGTTGTTTCTCTCCATCTCCATCTGTTGTTGCGATCGTTGTTGTCTGACACGAGACGACTCACTCACTCGGCCGACGCTGGGCGGGCACGACACGCCTCGGCTCAAAACCCGACCGCCGCCTGTGCTTTCACCTAGACACCGGTGCGCACGCGACCGCCCCGGATTACCCGCCGCTCCCATAGCAAGCGAGGAAAAAAAAACGTCTTGGCCATGCTGGAGGAGTTTCACTCAGTGCTCACGCGGGTGCGCATCGCCGCCATGCAAGCAGAGTACGTTTTGACGTCCTTGAATCCTCCTGACATTCTTCTCCTCCCTATGTCTTCACCTCTCCCCTCCCTGCTCCTACTACGCACTCCTCGGACCCCTCGCTCCAGCCTTGCCGTAGGCATGGAGACATAGCGCGCGCCGCGCCGGGTACACATTGGTGGCCGAACCCAAGTTGGTTCAAGCAACTATATAGCTGACGCAAAAGTGTCCATCTGCAGCGCCCTCGCGCGCGTCCCGTCGACGTCGAGCCGCGGCGTCGTCCGCAGCCAGCGCAGCAAGGTCACGGCCGTCATGGGCCCCGACGGGTGCAAGCTCGCCAAGAGGAGGGTCGTCAGGGCGCGGGCTGGGAGTCTCTGAGGGCCACCAGGACAGGGCCTGGGGGGTTGGCATTTGGTTGCGGGCTGGTGAGTCGAGAGTCGTCGCACATGTCTGGTGGGTGGACTGCATGAGGGCTAACTATGAGCGCGGAGATGGGGGGGTTGGAGCTTTGACTTTTGTTTATTTTGGGATTGCTATACCATGAATCGGAACCTTTACGGCGAAATAAGCAGCCCTATCTCCATGCATTAACAAACAAACCGCCGTGCTGCTCCCCTCCCGAAGCGTCTGACGTTTAACTAACCAACCATCAACCCGCCCGCCAGCTGGACACAATGCACTTTGCTTGGTTTATTATTGCTACTACTACTACCTCCCCATCCACCCGCCGTCCACGACGAGCGTGTGCCCGCTCACGTAGCCGCTCGCGCGGCTCGCCAGGTACACGGCGGTGCCCTTGAAGTCGTCGGGGCTGCCCCAGCGGGCGGCGGGGATGCGGGCGCTGATGCTTGCGAGGCGGTCCGGGTCGTTGAGCAGGGCCGTGTTCATGTCCGTCTCGACGTAGCCCGGGGCGATGGCGTTGACGGTGACGCCGCGCGCCGTCCACTCGTTGGCCAGCGACTTGGTCAGCTGCCCGACGGCGCCCTTGGACGCCGCGTACGCCGGCACCGTCAGCCCGCCCTGGAACGTCAGCAGCGACGCGAAGTTGACGATGCTGCCGCGCCGGCCCGTCGCCGCCGACGGCGCCAGCGAGAGCATGTGCGCCCCGAGGTCGCGGCACAGCGTGAAGACGGCGTTGAGGTTGACTTGCATGACCTGTGTTTACACCCACCCACGCAAACGCGCGGGGGGGAACTCGGGATCAGTAACGGTGCCGACCAAGTACAGCAGCCCCCAGCCCTCCCCGAGGGAAGTAGAGGGGGAGGCAGAGAGAGAGGTAGTGAGAGAGGGACAGAGAGAGAGAGAGAGAGAGAGAGAATGGCTCACCTCGTCAAAGTCAGAGTCGGGAAACACCTCGCACTTGTGCCGCCGCTGGATCCCCGCGCACGTCACCAGGATGCGCACCTCGTGCCCGTCGGCGAGGATCTTGGGCGTCAGCGCCGCCACCTGCTCGCGCGACGCCATGTCGGCCGTGTAGATGGACGCCTTGCGCCCGAGCCGCTCGACCGCCTCCTTGGTCGCCGTGCTGGACGTGTCTCTCTGCAAACGCCGGCGGACGTCGCCGTTAGCACCCACGCATGCATGCATGCCGCCGCAACAGCAACACAGAAGAAGCCGGGGAGCGAAATCTTCAAAGCGGACTCCCATGCGGTGAGACGCACCTGTACGAGGATGAGGTCCGCGCCGGCTTCGGCGAGCCCAATGGCCACGGCCTGGCCGATGCCGCGGGTGCAGCCCGTGACGACGGCCGTGTGGCCCTCGAGGGAGAACAGTGACGATGCCATTGCGAGGTGGGGAGGGTGGTTTGTAGTTTGCTAGACACGAACGATCCTTGGTCTGCGGATGCGAAAACAGTCGTCACGGACGGGTTGCGTTGGTTGGTTCAAGGTAAAATGATAAAAGTGTCGGCGGCGCGCGAGGGGCATTTGCCGATGACATGGCGACGCGGGGCATCAGACGGCTATCGACCGCGCCGCCGACTCTTGCCTAATCAGGCAATTCCACAGAATCCACACAGTCACCGGGTGGATGTGCTCGGGGTCAACCCCGCGCTGTAAATAAACGCTGCCGGTAGCCGGGGCGTCGGCGATTGACGCGGCACTTCTTCTCCTATCCTCCAGTCATGGCGACAAGGAGTTATTAGGCCAGAATCTGAAGCTCACGCCGCTTCGAGGAGCCTGAGCTCGACCAACCTTTCGACAGCTTTTCCTCCGCTCCGCATGTCCCCAATTTTGAGCGTCCACAATCTTGAGATCGAGATGGTTCGGGTAGTATTAGTTGAGAGAATCGCTATTTCCAGTCGCACAAGTCCCTATTCGCATACCTAGACGGAAAGCCTAGCCCAGAAGATGTGCTGTATACTCTCCGCACGGCCGAGTCGGCGACGGCTTCAATCGCCGCTGTGACTGCCGTGACCACAGTGACTCGTATGGGTGCCAGGCCGTATACGACTAATACGGCGACGGCACTACTTCATCCAGCCCATTGTATAGTATGGCATTCTAGTAGCTGTAGGGCTCGTGGCAGGCCCGTGACTATGAGAATAGGGAGGGAAGTGGCTGATAATAAGATTACGCTTCGTTAAGCCGGCAGGGACGCTCGCCCTCCATAGAACCCCCACCCCCCCAGGGCAGCGTCACTGAGAGAACTGAACAGCGGGACAGTAGTCGTTGGCTTACTTCGTACATGGCAAGATAACCCCCGGTAATGGGGAGGCTCCTGGACCCGGTGAAGTCGGTGGGCCATCAACACGCGTCTCCCCGAGGCGGCCCATTGCCTCAAGAGGGCGCATGAGACGGTCTGCGACGTGATACCGGTCCCAAGCCACATGCACCAGCGTTCCACGATTAATTCACATTAATGCCGGGCCTTCTCAGATTACGTCACTGGTGAGTGGTGTGGCATGCATGCTGGGCCTGTTAAATTCACCTCGTCGTCTGGCAACGCCAAAGGCAGCACCCGCGTGGCATCCTAGAGTCGCCGCAATCACAAAGGCAATCTTAAATGCCGGAGGCGCCATGGATTCATCTCATATCATAATGTGAAGATGTCCAAACCAGGCCAGGTCCATCCCATATGGACTCATGTTTCCCCGTGTGCCGTCACCGGTCAATGCTCGGGCGGATCTCTATGAAGACCTTGTGCCAAGGACCGATACAGCATGCACCTCAAAGTGACTTTCCCGTGCGCCTTGCTCGAATTTTTGATGATCATCGTTAGTCGTATCCTCCGCACCGGCGGTGCGTCGTGAAAAGAAAAAGCAGGTTGCCTCTGCCGTCCCGGGGCCCATCTTGCACCACGCAAGGAAATTGAAGGCGCTATCAATCTTCCATCGCGAATCCATCGAAAGATGTTTGCCGTCACTGCTCGCTGCCACAACCAGCCAAACACCCCTCTTCTTCTCTTGGTCAAATTACCTCGCAACCTTACCTTGGGAGGAACAACGTGTCTCCTCAATTTCTACCGGGTGCCCTGTGAAGCATACCCTCGACAACCACCGCGCAAGGATGCACCGCGCTCATCTCAGATAGAAGCAGGCGTGCACGCGCCACCGCGGGCATGTTGACGTGCGAAGACGCTGGCGGTGTGCCCTGCTGCGGCTCGCCGTTGGAGTCTTGGCCGTGATGCATATCCACATCCATCTGGTCGTCGTCCGACTCCCTCTTGATCGCGTCCTCTGGCGACTCAGCTGTGTTGCTGCTGGCACAGTGGCTGCCGTCAAACCTCGGCACGGGTACGGCGCCGAGCATGCCCTGTCCAGCTTCCTCCACGGTGAGACTCAACAGCCCTGCGGCGCACACAAAGTACGGCACCAACGGGGACACTCGGTGCAGGCCGAATACGCCGGCGTACGATTGCGACAGCCCTAGAATCGACTGGGCGGCCTGCAGACATATCTCGCGTGGTTGTGCGTTGAGCTCTCCTCCGAAGCTGGTCCTGACAAACGGCCTAAAAAGAGACAGGAGGCAGAATTGGTAGTACATGCTACAAAGTGTCAGATTCCGTTTTGGCTCCAGACCTCACGGTGCAGGCACACGGATACTCATATGCGAAAGTCGCATACACATAGCCACGTGTCTGTGCCTGTTCGCACCTGGTGATCAAGCGAACTTACTGGATGAACAGCACGAAGGGCGAGTTGCTTCCGTCTGTCTTCAGCATCGCGAAGAAACTCTCGTACCAGTCGAGACACTGGTGGTATGCTGATACGATTTGGTCACTGCTGGCCGTCCGTGGCGATGAGAGCAACTTGAACACCCGCTCAGTGAGCTGGAAGATCTTGGCTGGGATGAGCTGCAGGTTGCTAAGCTGAGACTTGTGTTCGCCAGCCAAAATACTTGCCTTGGCGTCGTTAGCCGCCGGTTGTTGCTGTATCGATCGCCGTTGGCCAAGGCTGTGCCCCTGACGTGGTTTGCTTCCTGTGACGGGCCCGTTGTCCGGCGCAGACAGGCATGACGGTTGGTCCAAGGCGACCCCGTCATCTTCCAATATCACAGCGTGTAGCCCAGCTGGCTGAGCAGTAATGAGCTTCAGTATGCTGCGCGCGCGATCTATGTCAGCACTGCAGGAGGGCAAAGCCAAGATGGGGATAAAGGGGCGGGGGGGACCACGTACCGGACCAGCGAAATGGCGCCGCAATATGTCGTGGCGCGCACCCGCGCATATTGCTCGTCTGTCCTGTCCCCCGCAAGTGATTCCCGTACGCACATGTCCGTTGCGGCGGCCGCAAACGCCTCGGCCAGTTCCCGCGCCTCGGCCTCGAGGCCAGAGCTCACTTGGTACAAGGCCAGCATGCCCATGGCCTGGATGTTTGGGAGCGTGTCTGGCTGCTTGTTGCCGCTTATGAGTGCCACGGCTTCGTCGAATAAAGCCTGGCTATCGGACCAACCAAATGAGCTGGCCGTGCCGTTCGCGTTGCCATGTTGGCGCTGTAGAAGAAGTTGCTGTGGATGGTGGTGCTCGTCCAAGACCCGCGTGGAGAGGGCAAGTAGCGAGTTGACGAGAGCCGGAGAGCAATATGACCCCTCACCGCTCATCAGGTCGTTCAAAAAAGGATCCTTGCAGAGCAGGCAAAAGGGCAGGTAATCCCATGTCAGCAGCGCGTCAAGGCGGGCTCTGACTTTTCCGATCGTCCACCCCGTGCGAGTCCAGGGGTCAATTTGCTGCAGTCCATCGTCCACTGCCAGAGAGGACTGCGAGGGCACAGATTCGTGGCCGGACCCAGGCGTCGGCAGTCGGTCCGCTTCGGACGAGACGTCGTCTGATATTGGGCGCTCGCTACTTAAGCCGTTGGATCTATCGCCATCACTCAGGGCGGACGATACCGCTGGCAATGCCCCAGAGCAATGCGGGCATGTCGCTCCTTGAACATCGCAGCTGGATGCACCGGCGGAGGAAGCTGTTTGGGAATTGCGGCGGAGCGATGAGGTGATACTGACGGCCGCCGAAAGGGGAATGCCGGCGATTCTTAGTTTGGTGGGAAGGTCATCATAGATGGACTGTCGCGTAACAGCGCCGTCCATGAGGCCCTGGGCGACCATGTGATATGTGTCGGCATCGTCCATGGAGGAGAGCGCGTCGAGGAGCGCGTCACTCTGCTCGTTGGTGCGCCGAAGTCGCTCGATCTCGGCGCGAAGATCGTCCTTGGACTCCCTCCTGGAGTTGTCGAAGAGGCATTCCAGACCGGCCTCCAGGCATCGTTCGCAGGGGTCCTCGCCATCACACTACATGGTTTCGTGGTCAGCATACGGTAGGCCGTTGAGTGAGAAAGGGAAGGACGAATGACCGACGACGGGCTCAACCCCGGCGCGAATGGAGGCAGCGGGGAGAAAGCGGGGAGAAAGGGGACGACGAGTACACGTTGACGGGCTCGCCCACGAGCCACCAAGGCGCAAAGGGCTGCATTTGCTCTGGGCACATTTGCAGACTCACCTTGGCTCTTTTCTTTCGACAGCGCTGGCAGGCCATGCGAACCTGGTGTCGGCGGGGCATGGTGCTTTCAGTTGCCCTCCCTCAGGACGGGGCGCAGGGCGCTCGCAGCGACGACGGGGATGTCCACTTTGCAGCTGCCACGGCGATGGGTATTGTATCGGAGTTGAAGGTCGATGGACCAGACGTCGTTCAGCGTGTGCAGTCTCGGTGGACTTGTGACGGGATAGGAGGCGACATGAGGACGCTGTGAGGTCACCGGTTTTATGCCTGTCTCCGCCTGTCTTGCTCCTCTGAGCCCACCTGGGTGCACCCCACGACAAGCCCGTTTGGTCTGAAATACTCTGGGTCTTGGCTCTGCCCCAACCCGTGGCGAGGGGCCAAGGAGGGGAAGAGGCGCCCGGCTCCGAAGTTTATGGTGCCACAGTGGGTGGTGTGGTGACTGTGGTCCCTGACTCCCGGCCATGCTAGGTGCCGGGTCACACCTGACGCTGCTGCCCTTGAGTTCTGGGCGATGGAACCCAGGGGGGCATCGTGCAGGTACTGGCAAGTCCAGGTACATACGAACATGAACCGGGGTCCAGGTCCAGTACCCGCGCTCCCATCCCCCAAGGTACTAGGCCCGCAGGCCAGTTCGTCGTTGAAGCGCACGAGAAGGTGCATGTCAAAGTCGCAATCCGATCCGCCAAATCATGGGCTTCTGGGCATGTCGGCACAGTGGACACACACACGAAGCGCTCTCGCCACCCACGGCCCCTCGGTGCTGCGCCCGAGCCTGCTTTTGTGACCCATGGAAGGCTTTCGAGGTCGCAAACACGATGAAGCGAGCGAGCTGCATCGTCGGGCCAGCCCTGAGGACTGACTGACCCCGATTAAGACCGGGCCCGTCGCACCAAAGCCAGCCGACCGGACGTACCGCCATCCCGTCAAGGCTGTGTTGAGTCGTCTCGGTTGTGTTGTGTTCTGCTGCCCGACATGAACAGTGGCTCCAGGGTCCCCTCCAACATGTGCAGCCACCGACTACTGGGCTGGATCAGCACGCATTGCTCCATCGAGGTTAAATGCGGGCGCCTCCCCGAGCGCCCAGTCGCCGTCCGCTGCCAGACACCGGCCATGTCGCTCTGGAGTGTCCCCCCGCAACAAAGCAGCGGCGACATGTCGTCGTTATGACGTGTTGGCGTCTTGCCTCGGCGATTCTGCACCCGTTCCCTGACTGGAAGCCGGGCAGTGGTTGCAACCGGCCACACGTACGTCATTGCGCATGAGGCGCGAAATGAGAGACATCCCCTCATGAGCCGTTGTGGCAGCGGCGTATCCTCGACGTTGCGCGAAATGCGGCCCGCCGCGCAGAGACAACATCACAGAGTTGAAATTATTGCGTCTGCGTTGTGGCGATGATAGAACGACCCAGGCTTGCAACTGGGTTGGCATGTAATTAACCAGGGGCAATCGTATTGGAGGTGCTTATTAGTCTCACAAAACACCCGCACGATACCTGTACCCTTTCAACAAGAATTCGTCAAGCTCCCGCGTACGAAAACCGCTGGAACAATTGAGTTTGTCGTGACAGCTCTGGCCATCTCCACCAGTTCCGCTCCGTGGCCCCGTCGCCTCGATCCACAGCATGCCCAGTCGGTACGAGTCCTATCACGACGACCCTGCCTTCTACAGCCACGGATTTGACTACCGTCGCTCGTCGTCGCGCCCGCCGCGTAGTGGCGAGAGATTTCTGCAGGCTCTTGACCGCGGCCGTGTACATGAAGCGGGAGACATTGTGAGATCAACCCTCGTCCCTCGCGGGCGTAGGCATGATAACAACGCTGGCAAGGACGCTCGCACGCACCACGCGCGGCGAGGGCGAGATGGCATTGCGCGCGGCGAGGAGAGGTACTCCGCATACGACCTAGACACCAACGTGAGGACGGGATCTGCGGACAAGCGGGAGAAGTTGGACGATTCGCAGCATCCGCATCAACATCCGCGGCACCACCGTCGCCGGCATTCAACCAGCGGACCGGTATGCGGGGGCGGTTTCGGTGAAGCAGCAGCGGCCGCGGCCGTGGCGGGCCTAGTCGAGGCCGTGAGGGCGCGGCACAACCCGGACAGGTCTGCTCGAGCCGTCACGGCAGCCGTGGGTGCGGCGGCAGTGGACGCTCTCGTTAGCAAGGGGGAGGATCGGAAGAGAGGGCGGCACATCGCCGAGAGCGCCATCGGCGGCTTAGCTCTCGACCGCATCACAAATGGATCGTCCAAGAGGGCTTATTAGAATCTCGGGCCTGTCCGAGTGAGAGAAAGCCATGACTACGACATGATGACGGGGGCGGACTCACATTTTTCGGAGGCGCTCCGGCAGTCGTGATAGGCCGACCGGGGAGAAAGAAGTGACGTTGAGACCAAATGCTGAGACGGTTCCACCTCGCGAGTTTATTTGATCTAGCTGGGGCATGGTACTGAGCCTTGTAGGCACTGTGGCCGTTCGTCACAAAAGAACCTGGCATTTATGTATCGTCCGAGACGGCCGGGTCAAGGCAGGCCTCGCTCAGCCTGGTCATCGCCATACACGACACTGCTGCGTCGCTGTTCGTGACCAGACGGAGCTGCGACCGGGAGTCTCCGCGCCGGGTTTCGACGGACGTTCAAGTGTCGTAACAAATCTATGTAGCGCGGAGCTTTGGTGTCAATCCATTGACCCCTGCTGCCAGGCGCCCGACTGGGCTGGATTTGTTCAGGCAACACAGGCCCATCTATGTCCAAGCACGACTTCAAGACAGCACTGAAGCGAGACTGTGAGCCGAGGCGTCCCAGCGGCATCCTGTAATCTCAAGCTCACCGCCCACATACATGTATGGCGCGCAGTCCCTCAATATCAACATACTAAGTAGGTGCCGCCGGGCAAGATTTTTGTTCTCAACCGTTGGAGTTATACTCCGTAGTGCAGCCAGACACATGCAAACACTATCACTTATGTAGGACGAAATTGTCTAGTTGGGGCTGATGGCGGGACTGGAGTTTCCAGGTTGAGGTGCACTGAACTTTCAGAGGCGACGGTTCCGCCCCTCCCTGCAGGGGCTGCAGTGCTCCGCCTGCAGAGCGTCAAAAGTATTATTCGGCAGCTAAGATTGAGGAACATGTCCCTGGCATTAGGCGCGCTTGTCCCAGCAGACAGCCCTCACCGGCAGTGGCCGGTCCCACAAGTCGTCACGACTCACTAGCAACCACCGACATGCGCCGCGCAACTTGTATTATGAATTACGCTGGAACTACCAAAATATGAGGCGCCCCCCACCCAGCCAAGCATGGCCACGCGGGAAGGCATGGTATCCAACAAAATAGAGTAGTCTGGAAAGCTGGCATGTGGTCAAGCAGTCGAGCATGGTGAGGGCATGTCCTGCAGAACACATGGGAGGCGGGATTGGCCCGTATGGATGCCCGTCGCTGCATGCCACCTTGTGAGTGGGATTCATTTTGCAGCGGGTGATGCACATAGAGTCGGCACAGGCTTGACATAAATTGATTTGGTGCAACTAGTAACCTGCATACGTTGCACTGGTGGCGTCCCTCGACGTCCAGAGTCCAGACGTCTCCTGGTTCTCCGGCGCTCTATGCAAGTGAAAGGCAAAGCTTTTGATACATGCGCTTGAACCACACTGCGCAAAGGCCAAGTCCTTTGCAAGTTGCAACAGTGGTGCTCTAGGTATTGAACACGGACCGAAGCCCATCGCTTCTCTGGACCAGCCACAAGGAAGCAATCAGCCCGTAGATGAATGAAAGAGCAAGGACGAATGTGACCCCGCAAAATAAATGACATCAGACCCAACGAGCTCAAAGCATGTCGCCGATAAGTTCATAAGCTCGTACATCCATATCAACTCCGTAATGCATAATGGCCGGACCCGCGCACGCAATTCGAGGTTCAACCGAGTTTGGAGGTCGATGTGGACTCGCTGAGCTTCTTGGCCACCCATTCCGATGCCGACTCCTTCAAGTACTCTTGAATCAACCGACAGTCGCAGCTGCCGTGTTCCATGAGCATGTTCTTGAGAACATACGTCTCCGCCATCAGTTCGGACAGGGCGCCCGACAGCCGATGGTGCTCTCGTTCTAGTTCGTCATGCTGGGTCTTGAGATTGTCCTCCTCCACACGTCTCCTCGAGCGGCATTTGTCGGCGGCGATGCGGTTCTTTTCACGTACACGCAATGCCTTTGGGTCATCGGAGGCGGAATCTTGGCCTTCGCTCTTTGTGCTGGCCCGACGGCCCGACCTGGTAGTTGCGTCCCTGTTCGATGTCGATCCGGCGGTCAAGGCGGCCGCAGAGGTGCGAGATTTGCGAGGGCGGCCACGCTTTTTCACCGAACTCGGCTCAGTCATTGACGAAAGGAAGTCGAGAGACCGAGAAACCCCTTTAGTAGTGTCGTCTGGCTGACTGTTTGTTGCCACGCATGTGGAGAGCGACGGGTCGATTACCGTATCTCGGCTCGAGCCGGTGTAGCATGAATCCAGCATTTGCATTGCGGGCGTTTTGCGCTCGCCCATGGCAGACTTGCCAGGATCTAGATCCATGAATCCGTCCACATGTCTCGGGGGGAACCCGCTCACTCCAAGCATATCCGTAGGCGCCGGGAAGCTCTCCTGCTCCTTGACCGCCAAGCCATGGCCGCACGCAATGCCGCCGCACCAGTGGTTGCTGAGCTGGTCGGGTGCAATCGCGTTGTTACCGTCGAGGGGCAACAGGGCGAAGGGATTGCTCGCCACGGTAAGAGTTGGATTCATGTGCGGTCCTCTGCTACCTGAGCACTTGTTGAGCCTTTGCTGAGGTGGAATGCGCAAGAGGCGTCCCGTCCGCGTTCCGCTGAAGCCAGCAAGACAAGAGACCTCTTTATATCAAATCTAGTACATGTACGGCAGGCGGGGTGCGATCAGCCCTTGCGGCTGGCCGCCCAGTGACGTATGTGCACCCACGAAGTCAATGATCAAAACGAAGCACGGATTTGGTTCTCCGGGGAACTCCAGGGCCACTGAGAGCCAGTAGGGAGCGGGGCGGTCAGAGAGGCACAGTGCCGGGCTTGACGGGGGAACATGTTGCTTATCTCATAGCCGTCATTGGCAAGAGGGGGTGGCCAGCATTATGGTGCAAAGCCAAGGGTTAAATGTGGCAACGGCCGAGCCCCCGTACGCTGGATATAACCGTTCTCGTTTGGCCGTTGACATCCGGAACACGCTCCGGGAGAAACGATTGGGGAAACTGAGTATGGCTCCGTCCGAGGCCGGGTGGAGTCCGGGACGGCGCTGCCAACGAGGAAAATGGGGCACGAGCCGCACGACACACGTTTGCTACGCCACCGGACCACCTGCTCCGGCATGGTGATGAGAGGTCCAGGGATCCGCCCGATGAGAAAGAAGAACCGAAACGCCCACTCTCCCTGTCATACCGTCTGTCTGTCGGCGGTATGACCTTGGTTGCCGCATTGCAATTTTGAGCTCACATGAATGAGCTTCGGCTGGGCAAATGATCAGCAACACCAGCTTTATCCAGCGCACACGAGAGCGAAGGATGTACGTGATTCCCTCCAGTCTATTGCATTACCAGAGCCCTTGGAGTACACCGGCCGGAAACGCTCAGCGCCCGCCGTGCATGGCTTTGCTCCAGCGCCTCAACGACCCCAGTGGGGAACTTGGACCTACTGGTCCACCCGTGAGAATGGCCCTTCGCGTTAATGACCATGGGGAGCTTGTGTGTTGGACGATGGACTTGCCGCCATGGCCCTGGCCGCTTCCAATCTGTGCATGCCAAGTCCGAAGGGCATTGCAATATGACCCCTTGCGCTTTATGTAACTCCAATGCACGCGATATGGGGATCAATAAGTTGCCCTGTTGCCTGGTGTATTACAGTAGTGCACGGGCGGCTTCGAATCACATTGAATGAGGTATATTTTTGTACATGTAATCAGTACATGTACGTATGTCCATGAAACTTGATGAATGCAATATTTTGAAGTAAGATTGCGACCTCTGTGTAGGTAGCGAACGAGCCATATCTAGCAGTCGGTTCAATGTACTGAGCGGGGCGGCAGTCAGGGGGGAGACGCTTTCGGTCTCACTGCCTTGTCGTCTCACCGCCCGCAAATTGCAGTACCCTCGGCCAAGGAATCGAATTTCTGAACACTACGGACTACCGTGGTACTATCATGAACAACATGCATCGGGCTGACCTTTGTTGTCCAATGTTGTTTGCCTCACGTTGTCGCGCTCACCGGCAGCAGACATGGGTCTCCGGACTGGACACGGACGTCCCCTCTTGAATTTCGCCTGCCGTTCTTCAGGGAGTCGCACAAAACGATCAGGAGGGCTTCTTCCCACGTCCTACTGGCTTGCATCAAGTCTGCAACTACCATTAACACCACAGGTTGCGCCGCGATCTGCCAGGCAAATTCAAGATCTGGAGAATATCGAAACACCTCCTTCGCTGAAAGTGTGGCCGCCCAAGTCTATGCAGGCTCATCCGTCTACAAAAGGCCGGCCTTCCAACACGCACAGACAATCTTGGCCAATTGACTTCGCCATGTCTTCCTCCGGGAACATGAAGGACCCTGGCGCCCATATGAGTACATGCACTTGATGACCTGGAGGGTTTACGGTGCGACAGGCTATTAATCGTCCGACTTCTCGTGAAATACGTCAATACGCGAGAGCTGTGCCAACATTGAAATCAGCAGACGTCACAACATGAAGGCGACCCAGCGAATTGTCGACTGTGAATGTCTCTAGCCAGTCAACATGTAGAAAGATCTAAGTACAGTGCATCCGGACGGAACCCCCTTGGGCCCTTGCACAGCATCCTCACGTGTGTGTGGCTGGAAAGAACGCCTTGACGTGGCGGACTGGAGAGCAGCCAGTAGCATGGATGAAACGGTACCAACAGCTGGCTGGCAAAGTGGGTTGCAAGAAAAAAGCCCCCCCTTGCCGCCACATCGGTCGAAATTCGCCACCCATCACGAGCTTTTAGATGCCAGAACGCTTGTCTGGCCAATGGCTAGAGAACTTCATATGATTGCAAGAGTCCTAGGACGACTTCTTTAATTTATTTTCTCTAAAAGCAAACTCGCTCGTCACGCAGAAAGCGAGGGCGGGAATCTCGCAATGTTGCTTTCTTGCAAGCCACTTTCATGTTGGCGGGCTGAGCGAGTCGGTGTCTCAGGTGACGGCTATGTACGCACGGCGGGATGAGGCCATGATCAACAATGGAATCGTTTCGATGTCGTACCAAGTACCATCTGCCAAGCAGACGGCTGGGCAACGAAGGACGGCGATTCGTCGTTCCGATTGACTTCGGTCACATCAGTGGCGTCATTGGAGCATGATCCTCGAGAAAGGCTGCCAATGCACGGTTTAGACAGCCGATGCACTTGTACTTTATGCCCTGTTGCCGCCCTGAACAACGAGACAAGAATATTAGTGTTCTGATCAATACTTCGGCAAGATCCTGCCGAGGGCGGCCTAGCTGCATGTATGGGTTTGGATCAATGGACCAGCTGGGGTTGAGGCACCAAATATCGAACAGAGGCGAGATCTGGGAAGCTCCGAAGCTCGAATTGCGCGCCTCCCACCCTCTAGTGCCCTGGTTGTGGTCAGCGAGCGGAGAAGGCTCGGAGCATTTGATTGCTCACGGGCGTGACGGACAGGACAACAGCCAATCCATATCACGTCCCAGCGGCTTCGAGTCAAGTTGGGGCATGCCACTGGCTGGTCAGCAGTCCGTAACGGGAACTGGATTGTTGCTTGGAGTCAGCGGCTTGGCTGGGTCAAACACAGTCTCACGTTGCTGCCGAACCCCTCCTCATCAGCACTCGTCAGAAACAGTTTGTCGGCCATCTTTATTGGACATCGGAGCCCGGAGGTCGTCCGGGTGCCTCTATTGGCTGCACGCCACCGGCCCCGCCTCCGCGGAGCATGGGCGTGGTACATGCAGGCAGACGATCCTTGCAACTGGGGGGATGTCGTACCAGGAAGTACCAGAACATTGCGAGGCGACAGCTCCAGGGGGGTCCACGGGCACGCAGTCACGCACCATAAACAGGCACATGAACGCTCCCCGGCTTCCTGACCGGTGTCGGCCATAACGCGCATCGTCATCGAGAGAACTCTTCGTCACGCTGCTTGCTCGTTCGAGGAGGAGAGGGAGCGAACGTGAGGAGCACGTAGGCTTGTGTATCATCGTTACTACTCTAGACGTACGAAGTACGTGTCACACACGATGCTGGCTTCGCCGTACGCGCCTCGGACGTGTTGACGTTGCCATCGGAAGTCCGGGCCACCGTACCGGCGCCCAAAGTTGCCAGTAAGAGCACCACCAAACGTCGCCCTACCTACAACAGGAGGAGGGGATGCCAGGATTCGGCTCTGTCGTGCCTGTGGTGTGCTGTTGGTGGACCCCCTGCCTGTAACTTGACCGCAAACGGGCGTCTACAAAGCCTCGTGCAGGCAGAAGTAGCCTGCAACCTCGCCGTAAAGTCGCACAGTTCGGTACGTCGTCGGTATCTCCGCTTGTACTTGCGACCCTGGCGCCCCTGTGTCCGACACCAGACGCATCCGTACTCTCATTCGCTTGTTCCGCCTTCGGTGTCAACTCCGGTACCTTTTTGGAACCTTTCATGATGTCATTCCGCCAAACGAGCACGCCTCGACGGAAGGACACCAGCCATCAAACTGATCTCAGAATCCAGCACAAAGGCCCCGGTGCCATTGCGTCATGTCAGTTGAGCCATACTCGACACTAGACACGACTACGTGGCCAGTGATGTCGACTGGCCAAGCCCTCGTCGCTGGGAGTCTTTGAGAAGTGCGTGGCGTGCAAGTCGACCATTTCTCCCTGCCAAAGGGCTACGCTTGCTACGGTCGCCACCTTTGGTTGGTGACCTGGGTCATGGTGGCACAGCTACGCTCTGCATCTGCGCTTCACACCACCATCTGACATGGACGGATGCACCCACACACAATTCGAAAGGAAACACGCGCTCCAAGTTGCGTCGCCACTCGGCCGGAGCAAACCCCGGGGTCTAGCGGTATCACACTGGACCCAAGTGTTGCACCATGGCAGTTTTGCATCCATGTGTTCCATGTGCTGATAAGATGGGGAGTTGTCGTGAGACTGGCGGCTTGGATCCGACATCGACATGTCCCTGGCCGTGCAGTCTGTGATGTGGCCAGCACCGCCAGATCGCAACCAGCCATGGAACGACAATACCTGCCTCTTCGCCCCGCTGTTGCGCGATCACAACACGTACAGGAATCGCCTCCAGAGCCTCTGGAGCCCAAGAGGCGCCGCGTAGGCGTTGCTGTCGCGTGCAACGCGTGTCGCCGGCGCAAGGTCAGAGTACGCGACCTCCCTCCCGGTCAATCCGCCGACAGAGCCGCGTCTTCGTGGGGTTAACAGTTTGGAGTGCGACGGTGGCCGACCTACTTGTTCGCAATGCCACGACCAAGCAGGGCGATGCGTCTACCGAGACGAAACCGCGCCCGATGACCAGGCGTTGGCCGAGGTCATTGGGGTTCTCAATGCTCTGCCGAGCGCAGAATCGATACGCATATTGGGTTCGCTGAGAGGCGAACACAATCCATCGAGAATACTGTCAGTCATTCGTGGTGGCTTGGTTCTTTACCAACAACCACTTGAACAGCCCTCTGCCTCTGGTGTCCTGAATAGGCCCTTTGAGACGCTGGAGCTCGAAGCGCAGAATCCCGTTGCCTATCCCGCGTTGTCACCCTTTAATCCTTTGTCGTTTCAAGTGGAACCATATCGCGGTCTCACGACCGCTGCTGATGATGACACCTCTTCCCTACCGTAAGTTTATTCGCGTCTGGTGGTGACCGGGGATGCTCAAGGTATCCCAAGGATAACATCATAGCCCATGACAAGCGCACGCTCCACAGACCACGGAGCTCCACGGCGGACAGGTGTGGCTCAGAAACGACACTTGGTGCAGTCTCAAACGATGTTCAATGCAGAGCCAGCGACTCACAGTCACGGCATCGACCCGCCCAGCCTGTGTGATGAGCGTCTCCAAAATCTCGATATTCGCCTCTGGACGACTGTGAACATCGATAGCACCACCGCAGCACGATGCATATCACTGTATCTTGAGACCGACCACCCTCTGCTGGGCCACTTTGATCCGGAGCTCTTTCTAAGTCATCTGACGACAGGCCAGACCGAGTACTGCTCTGCACTGCTTGTCAATGCTCTTCTATATTGGGCCTCGGTCCGTACATTCCAACCTCTGTCTGAAACCACAGACTATCCTGACTTTACCGAAAGCAAATGTATAGCGCCGTGGAGCCGCAAACCGATGACCTGGCCATGCGGTTCTGTGCAGAAGCCGAGAGGCTCTGGAAAGAGGAATGCGTCAATGACAGCGTCGTCAACATTGCCGCGGCGCAATTTTTGAGCCTAGGATACCTGGGTCATGGGAGGGATCACAGCGTCTTACACTACCTGGGACAGGCTTCCAATATGGGGCGTCGGATGGGCCTATTCGACTCTGGCCCCGCGGCGAACAACCCATGCCTCACGTTTGACGGCTTAACGGTCGCAGAATCTCGGGCTCGCCTGTACGCGGCGTGGGGTGTATTTAACTGGACAACGCAAGTTCACCAGAGACTTTACTTTTCTCTACTACGGACAGTCTGACAGTTTATCTCCAGATTGATGTCGTTATTTTACCACCAGCCAGGGCTCAACTGCCCCAAAAGCCCGCCGAGCCTACCAATACCCGGCGGAGAGCACTTGGACGACCAACAAGAATCCGAGTTTGCGCAGGCGCAGGCTGTGCCTCTGCTGCCTTTCATGGGCAAAACCTTCGCCTTTTTGTGTCAGTTCTGGCGTATTGTACGCGAGATAAGCCTCGTGTATCACCAAGATGGGACTTCGCCGGTCGATGGTCACCATTCCTTACGATTCGCCGAGTTCAAATTTCGAGAATTACTGGCCTGGAGCAATGGTCTTCCGTCCCATCTCCTGCGTGGCGATCACAAGCCCCATCATGTGCAGATATTGCAGTGAGCAACATGGACCTGGCAGGAGATAAATGTGTTGACAAGCACGTGCAGCCTGTGGTTCCACGCCGCTGTCCTCGAGCTGTTTCGACCGTGTGCACAAGGCGGCTTGGCCGCGAGACGCCGCCTGCGGACCTTTACCAGCACCAGCAGCACCCCCGAGGCCGTGTGCAACGCCTCAGTGGAGCAGCTCAAGCACTTGATCCTCAACTTCCGGCTCAACTACAAGTCGTCGACGTACACGATTCTGTGGCACACCGCCATGATATACGTCGCCAACGCCCTGCTCCACAGCTCGAAAATGGATGGCTGGTTCTCGTACTTTCTTCTCTGCGTTTACGGCTACGAAAGGCTTCGTCGGTCGTGGCGCGTCACGGAGGCCATCGCCAAGGGCTTGCTGGCCATGACGCTGCGGAGCGGAGACATATCGAACCAGACAGCGCGGCACATCTTGCAAGACCTCGAGAGAAAGAAGGTCAGCGAGATGCCAGAGCCCGTTAGTGCGCAGTTTCCGATTGACCTGGACCTCGCCTTGTCGGATCCCATATCCGCAACGGCAGAAAGTCTCGCCGGGCAGTTTGAGGAGACCATCCTTTTGGATGACTATACCCACGAATTTGACAATGACAATGACAATGACAATGGTGAGAGCAGCAGCACCTAAGCGTAAATTGATTCAAGGCCAGGGCGAAGACGTGAGATAATGGACAGGATGATGTTATGCGGACTACAGGATGTGTTGGCGCACATGCTCAAACCCCTGGCGACCCCTGTTTTTCGCGGTTCACATATTCACGTGACGTTTATACCTTTTTGAGTCCAAGCCTTCAGAGTGCGAATGCAAGCATTGAGAATGAGGCCCAATCTTGGCCTATTTCCGCCTGGTCGCATGAAATGTTATAGATACAAAGCTTTCCATTCCTAGTTTTGCCTGGGCTCGCCCTGCTGTCCAAGCTCTTTGAAGACTCTGTGCACAGTGCTCGACTTGAGGTCCCATAGGCCATCGTGATCCACGCCCTTGACCGTCATGCTGGAATAGTCAATGCCAGCGTCGCGCCGCCGCACGTTCCAACAACGATCAAACCAGATCTGGCCCTTGGACTTCTCGCCACCAACTATGAAGTCGTCTTCCGCGTATAAGACGTCCACTTTGAGACGTCTCCCGGCCGCACAGAGGGCTTCGGCTAGCCGTGGCACGAGCACGTCGTAGTCCCCCCAGTCCCCCCAACCTCCAGCATCATGATGCTTTTGCATGAGTAGCACGGCATCATCTGCAATGCCCTTCACACCCTCGGCATACATACGCTGAACAATGGCCGGCCACACCTCATCTTCAAGCATATCTCCATCAGCCGTTCGCTCGCCGATGCTCTGCGACTTGGGCGCCAACCTGGCCGAAAGGCGCAAGACAAGACCAACGGAGGTGCCGACCATTGGCCCAACATGGTTATTGATGAGCCTTGCCAACTTGTCGGTTTGGCCAATGATGCTGGCGGGGAGGGATTGCGCGACCGAGAGTGCTGTTGAACCAGTGTGCGCCGGGAGGATCCAGGGGGCTCCGATGGCGAGATATGGCCTTTCGGGGTGAAGCAGGTCTGGACGGTGAAGGAGCATATCGAGGGCGTAGATGACACCGCAGCTATGGCAACCCACAGACACATGCTTAATCCCGAGGTGGGCGAGGAGCGCTGGGATAGCGTCTTGGTGGAAATCAGTCTCAGACTCGAAGAAACCACCCCGCACATGGCGTTCACGCTCACCTAGCCATACTGCCACCCGACGCTCCGGATCGACAGCATCGGTCCCGCCAATGCCAGGACGGTCTGGGTTGATGATGCGAATGCCGTGCTCCTTGGCGAGTTTGTCCTTGGCGACATGAACGAGGCGCGACCCCATGAGTGACCCAAAGAAGAGAAGGACGGTTTCTTGTTCTGCGTCGCTCTCCTTTCGATAGCCATAGTCAGCGTATGCGATCCTGAATGCGCTGTGGCGTCCGCGGGTTGGATCGGCGGGAAGCTCAAAGGCCCTGCTGAAGCGTGGATCGTCGACAAACTCCCGGGCGGCTGACATGGCGATGATGATGATTGCACTCTAAATCGTCCAATCCGGTCTTCAGTCACCAGATGTTCCTTGAGCTTGGGCTCCTGCGTCCCGGCTGAAGTTTCTTGGTCGTGTTCCCAATCTGCGCCTGCGATTGACGACCAACACACCACATCGTACCCCGCGTGGCGGCCAAGACGTCAACGAGGAACAACAAATCGCGTCCCTCATTGTTTTTTGCCTTGCCAACCAACGAACCGTGGCCTTGTCAGACGGTAAGTTGAGTGCTCTGGTGTGGGTATTATTGTTACGGCCTCGTCTTCGTCGGTCCAGTCGCCTTCGCTTGTGGTCGCGTGAGCATTTGGAAGCCCCCGTCGTAGGTCGCCTTGTCAGAAACTATACAGCCCTTTCCTGTGAATGTCGAGTATTAGTCCTGGTCAATTGATGCCAGTGTCTGGCGGGGGAAAATACGTGCCGTCGTATGTCCTTTATCTCTGGACTGGACGCACTCATGATTCGCTTTGCTACAGAGTGTCAGTGCAGCCAACGAGCCGTCTGACTGTGAGATCACACACACCTCTGTTCCGAAGGCCCTCCTTCGCAGGCCCATTTTCGGCAACGTCCCACCATATGCGCATCACCCAGGCCGCGGCCAGGGCATCCCTCTTCCGAATGCCCATCTCAGCCGTCACCACCAGGGTCAGGATGCCGTCGTCGTGCAGCACCTCTCGCGCGAGCATGGCACCATTGCCATCGGACCACTCCCACACAACGTCGGCGTTTCCCGTGCCTGTCGGCTGCTCAGCCTCGAATAGTACGTCATCGCTCTTCTGCAGACGATTGTCGTCGCCCCAATGGGTGCGTACGACCCGGTAGCGCCGTCTGCCGCTCCGGATTTTGTGACCGACGCGCAGAATGCCCATGTGAGGTGGCGCGAGACGCGCCTGGGCCTCTGCCTGGTAGGAAAAGTTGGGCATTTCGGCGACGGTGCGGTGGGTGAGGTGGAACATCGGTCGCTTGCGTGTACGGACAGAGGGCGCGCCGGCCGAGTCTCGCAGGGTCTGGGTGAGCTTCTGCATCACCACCTTGTGGTCGGTGTCCGTCAGGTAGTCGATGTGGTGGGAGAGTTCATAGACGGCCGGCCCATCCGCGCCGCCCGCGTGGATGAAGCGCTGCGCGATGAAGAGCGTCTCTGGCCTCGCCGTCGTCGGGGCATCTTGTCGCGTCGAGTTGTCTTCGTAGGGAGGCGGCGACGCGGAGTCCTCTTCCCAAAGGTCCATACTTGAAGCTCGGGAGGAGTTGAGGTGATGGCGATCGGAGCACGGCAAACGGTGGAGAATGGCGGCAGAGAACGCGTGCTTGTGGGTTCGGCAGCGGAGCGGCCAGCCAGGTGCAAAAGGGCGCAAACAGTGGGAGGGAAGGGAGGAAGTGAAAGTCCCTTGATCCCCTTCGTCTTGCAAGTTGAGATGGCGGCTTGGCAGGCGCCCTCGGCTGGTGCGAGCGGTGGCTTGGCGGTGACAACTGTTCAGTGTCGAGGCCTGTGCTTCCGGGATATGGAACTGCCGGGAGGGCAGTTGACCAAGGATGACGTTGCACCATGTGGTCTGCGGTTTTGGTGGACTGGTAGGTATGCCGACGCTCTGGTGCCAGTGGCTTGCTTGGATCAAGCTAGTCTGGCGCCACTCCAGCTTCAGCTACTCCCTGCCACGCCGCAGGCGACATCACCACTTCGAAACTAATATCGAGCCCTCTTACATGTGTTACGCATCCCGATGCCAAAGCTCTGTGCTGCACGTGCAAGTACATGTATGTATTCATTGCCGCATGGCTGGTGATGGAATCGGGCAACCGGGCGTGGGAATTGTATTAGACCCTACAATACTACCCTGGACGTGGAGTGATCGCCATCTGAGGCATCAATAAAACCCATCTCTCTCCGACCTTCATACCTTGACGAGCAAAAGTTGGACAAATAGCTGGTCTACTTTCGGAAATTTAACAAATAATTACTTATAATCCACCATTCGTCAATGTGCAGGGTTGAGCTGTGTCCTGAAACCATTCAATCAACCATAAACCTTCAGCGGTGCATCTGCTGCATCTCGTTCCCCTTGTCGCTGTCCAAGAGTGTCAATGATACAGCGAGACCCCTAATCGACCATGCGAGCTTTCATGAAGTCCACGACGTCGAAGAATGACTTTTTGTAGTTGCGCACCTGCGTCGTCTGATTCACCGTCTGCACTCCGAATTGCGACTCGGCATCGCCAAACTCCCAGTTGTCCGCGAAGCTCCACATGTATGCGCCCGCGACATTGACGCCATCCTCGCGGATCGCCTTGAGCGTCTCCGACAAGAAGCTGAGGTAGTACTGGCTGCGAGGCGAGTCGAAGAGCTGGTCCGACAGCGCCCGCTCCCTCTCGTTGTAGACGGGAAACCCAAACTCTGTGATGGACACGGGCTTCCGCCACGTGTTGTAGAGGTAGTTGAGGTAGCTGCGGAGATAGGTCGGTGTCGTGTACACGTACGACTGCGAGCGGTAGCCAATGTCCCAGCCGTAGACGTTGACGGTTGTCTGGTTCACGCAATAAGGGCGGAACGTCGAGCTCTCGTTGCGTGCGCAGTCGAGGATGCTGCCCTGTTCACCTGGCACGGGAGGTGTGATGACCGTCGCCGTGTACGGGTCGATGCCCAAGAAATCGACCTGCCCGCCAATGTATTCAAGATCTTCCTTCGTCAGGGGAACGTAGTCCGGAAACGTCTTTTTGAAAGACTCTGGATAGTCCTTCCCCAGGAATATGGGGTCACAGAACGTGCCCAGCTGGATTGAGTTGAAGTGGTTCGCAGCCTCAACGTCGGCGGCGCTCTTGGGGTCGCGTGGCACTCCGAAGTTGTTGTTGAACTTGATGGCCACCTTCCCCTTGCCCTTGAGCTCCTCCTTGTAGAAGCGGTACGTGCGGGCGTGCGACCGAATGACTGAATCGACGGACCGCGCATCGTACGAGTACAGCAGCGGCTCGTTAAAGGTATACCAGATTGGCACGCGGTCGGCGTAGTGCGTCATTGCGACTTTGGCATAGTGCACAAAGGCGTCCTGGAATGTCTCGTTTTGGTACCCTCCGTTGACGTAGCCTAGTTCCGCCTTGTCTGCGGCGGTGGTAAGGTTGCTGCCGTAAAATTGCAGCGGCGTGTCAAAATGAAGCAGCGTCACGACAGGCACCATGCCCTTCTCCAATATGAAGTCGATGACGTCGTTGTAATGATCGATGCCCTCCTTGTTTACGGGTGTGCCTGGCAAGGCAAATGGTAGGATGCGGGTCCAGGCGATGCTGAAGGAAAAGTATTTGACGCCCATGGCCGCGACACGCTCAATGTCTTGCTTGTAGTAATAGTAGAACTCGTTGGTCACGTACGACTTTGGGCGGTCGTCGCGCACCAGGATGTCCATGAGCGACGGGGACTTGCCCTCGTCAGCGGTGGCGCCCTCGATCTGCGATGCGGAGCTGGCTACGCCAAACTCGAAACCCTCTGGGAAAGTGAGGCAGTCTGTAGGGCCGAAGTAGTCCGCTGGTGGGAGCACAAGCTCTGTGCTGGGAACGGGTGTCGGTGAAACAGTCGTGCTGTAGACAGCGGACTCGGTGAAGTTCGGCGGATTGGCATGCTTCCAAAGCGCCGTCCACGCTGCTTGGCCGTAGGGGTCGGCCGTATCAGTCGCCGTGGCCGTGTCATTGGGGTTCCACTTCCCCCAGGTCGTATAAGACAATGAAGGCACCAAAGTGACAAGAGCCTCGGGCGGTGCCGCGTAGGTAGAGGTGGTGGTCGGAGCCGGCACAGATGTCGCATACCGAACCGTCTCCGTCAGGGTGAAGCTGAAGGGCGTGAAAGAGTACTTTGGCTTGCTCTTGTCCGGGCATTTGCATTGAGGTCGCGGTGTCGGGCCCTCGGCCGGGACATATACTTGTTGAGCCGCGGTGAGCGAGGCCAGCAAGAGCTGGAGGAGGGCAGTGAACGGTGCCATCTGTCTTTCCTGCGCCGAGCTTGGATGGCATCTGATTCACAGAAGGCAAGAACAACTAGGGGCCTCGCTTCATCTTATAACTTGCAGCTACACTCTTTACACCACGCGCACAACAAAGCTCGGTGTAGTACGTACAAGCTCTTCAATTTGCCGGAGGCATCAATGTTGACAGGATCATGATGGGTCAAGACGTCGACATCGGCCCGACTCTCCAAAAGCCGACTAAGCTTCTGCCGAGGCGCGGGGTGCAGGAGAATCTCTGAGTCGTCAGGCCACACTAGTTCGACCGCAGCCGGGAGATCACCAGAGCCATTCGCTGTTATTAACCCGGCTTCGGATCATGCACTTGCTGGGCGCAAACGCAAGAGGTGGGCATGAATTGAGATTAGGCACAAGCGCAGACGTACTGCATGTGTGGCCGATACTTCAAGACATTAAATATGCTGCGTCGCGGGCGTGCTCAAGACGGCACGAGTTCATACGGCTAGTTGGCATGGCATCACGAGAGGTTCCAGCCAAACCGCGCAGCTCTGGGACATTCCCCGCGCTTGAACATGTACCGAGCCACTAATTCGGCAGGGTTGCTCTCAATCGGTCCGGAAGACGGCCGTCGAGGCATTGACGCGGTAGACATGACGGGGTATCGCTAAGCGACCTCGCGCGACGGTTATCATCACGCCAGCAGGCCCGGCCCTGGCCATGTGCTATTTCTCCGGATGACGTCGCACTCAGGAGCTGCTCGCCGGCTCGATTGGCTCAGCCACCGGGAAAACTGAGCGGAGAAATAGCGCCTCGCCGCCTTCTACCCCAGCTTTTCATCACACCTGGAGACTGGAGTTGGGGAAATGGAGATCCACTTGGCGGGCTGGTGGAGTTGCCTGACATGAGCTGCTCGCGCGGATGCGAACAATGCTGCGGCCCGACTTGGCTTCGTTGCGCGCGCATGGGTGGAACCTTGATCCTGGATATGCTGTCGCGGTATCATTTGACGGGTTAAGATACTTTGCCCCAGACCAAGAAGGCTACCTATCAACGGAGACATGACCGAAAGGGTGACTGTGTTGCTCTCCTGCGTATTGATCTCGACGAGCACCCCTCATATCCTCCACGGGTCCGAGACGAAGGAGTTAGATGTGTGCCTGCGTCACCCTATACGCGGCCCAATAACTTTAAAGTCCGCAGACAAATACGCACGACTCCAATATTTGTCAGGAGACAAACGGCCCCGATCAGGTGGCATAGCTTTTTGAAGCCCGAGAGGCATCAATGCTCTGCGGACATCCCAGTGCATGTGTACAATCGGCGGGTGTTCCATTGATCCGAACGTCACTGTCTCGAATCACGAAGATGAATGGGTGAAGCACGCAATGAGCCCAAAGTAGCTTGTAGCGTTGTCTTTGTTTTTACCCCTGGCTCGTACTCTAGCTGCCTTCCTTCACTACCGGGACTAAGACGAGCCACAGCGTGTGCGCATCGAGACTGAGCGCCGCATCGACCTTGACGTCCAAGCCCGCAATGTGACCCTCGAGCGCCTTGAGCTGGCTGGAAGCATCATCCCGCTTAGCCGCTCGCGCCATACCGAGCAACGCCTCGAGCGCCACGCCGAGGTGCTGCGCGAGACCGGCCGTCGGGACGAGCTGGGCCTGCAAGCCGCGTGCGTGCAGCCACTTCTTGTTGGCAACCATTGCATAGGCCGTGGCGCGCTCGAAAGGCGTCTGGGGCCGCCTTGAGATGGCTCCGATGGCGGAGCCCGGGATTTGCATGACCGTGCCGGCGGCGCCCATGGCCGTGGCCACGGGGATGGAAATGACACCGCCGATGACGCCGAACGCGGCGCCGATGATGTTGCCGCGCTTGGCGTTGCCGGCGATTTCCTTGCCCACGGATTTGACGTGCGTGGCAACTCCTTTGCCGAAGCTCTTGGGCGCCTGGCTCATGTGTTTGGCCATGTCGCCGGCGTGGCTGATGGCACGGTCTGACACCTTGGCCGTGAGGAAGGCCGACATTGTTTCCAGGAACGAGCGCCACGTGCCCTCTGTGACGCCGTGAGAGAGAAGTACAGGCGGATAGGCAGCGACAAAAGGCGACGCCGGGTCCGGCACCACCTGCGGGATGGCAACGGGGCGACGGTCCATGGCGGCGCCGGAGGAATCCGGCGGGCCGGAGCTGGATGGGGCTTCATAGGGAGGCAGCTCGGCGTTGGACGGGAAGCTGAAGGGGTCGGCGACGGTCGGGACGCCGGTGCCGGACGGGGCCGGCGGGCTGGTCGGTGGCGCGACTTCTTGATAGGCAGGGGCAGGGTCGGCCGGGGAGTGAGCGGGAGCGGGAGCGGGAGCGGAGCTGGGCCCTCCCGTCTCGGCGCCGGAGCGGGCCTCGGCCGCCTTCCCGGAGAGGATTCCCGCATCGCGCGGCGGCATTTTCTCGTCGGCCATGGCGCGCGTGTGCTCGGTACATGTAGTAGATGCAGGTAAAATGAGAGGCGGCAGCAGCGGCGGCGGCGGCGGCGGCGGCGGCGGGTCGTTTGATGCTTAATTATAAACGTCAAGCGGGCGGGCGGCGACGATGACGAGTGACGACGATTCGGGCAGCCGCCGCCGCGTCAGACGGATAAGCGGCAGCGCGACGAGCCGCCTGAAGATTTACTGGCGTCGGGGCTAACCCCACCTGGCCGTGGGACCCGATAGCGAGCCCTATTTGGGGCGATGCGATGCGATGTGAGGCGCTGCTGGTGGCAGCCTACGAGTACGTATTGTACAGGCGTGGAGCGAGGCTGTGCAGCGCTGCGTTGGCGCTGATGTCTGGTCTGGTCTGTTCGGGTCAGTCACTGTGGTGTGCTCGAAAGGCTTCGCATCGCAGGAAGCGCCGCGACGGCGTCGGGGGCCCCGAGGAACGTGCATCATGAAGCCCCCTCGCGGTCGCGCGCGCTGTGCAGTGGTTGCGATAGTCGCGGTGAAAGGAGCGCTCTGCAAACTCTGTTGGAGACATTGAACCTTACTGTCCCTTCATGCTGGTGGTGGTCCTCCACGAGTCTACGGTATCGGGGCGGGTCATGCTCCGTGTCGATGATTCACGGCCACGATCCCAAGCGGCCGCCGTTTGAGCACCAGCCGTGCCAAGAGCGTGAATTGTGCAGCTTGTCATGCGATCCGCCAGGCACTCTCTTCTCCGCACAAAGTTGTAAACTTCGCGGCCAGCGGGGGCCGTCGCGTCGCGTCGCACGAACCACAAAACCCCTCGACTCACGCGGTTTTTGCTTCCGTCTCCCTCGCGCCATCATCAATCACCGTTGTATTTCGTATCAACGCCCCCAAATGAGCGACATGGGTCGTCTCCGGTACGGCGTCGCCACGACGCTCGACGGCTACATCGCCTCGTCCGACGGCTCCGCCGACTGGATCGTCGAGGACGCCAGCATCGACTTCGACGCCCTCTTTGCCGAGCACGACGCATTCGTCATGGGCCGCAAGACGTACGAGGTCATGCTGTCGTTTGGCGGCCCGAACCACCTCGCCGGACGGCCCAAGCAGAGCGTCGTAGTCGTCAGTCGCGAACTGGACCAGGCCGAGAACCCGCACATCACCATCGTGTCGGGCGACGGCGACGGCGACACCTGCCTCGATGCCATACGCGCGCTCAAAGCGTCCGTCAAAGGGGACATTTGGCTCATGGGCGGCGGGCAGCTCGCGGGGCCATGCCTCGAGGCCGGGCTCGTCGACACGGTCGAGGCGGCCATCATGCCTGTCGTGCTGGGCCAAGGAATCAAGATGCTCGCCACGAGCGGCCGCGCTTACAAGCTGCAGCTCCGGCACCTGGAACACCTGGGCGGCAGCGGCATCATTCTCACAAAATACGACGTCGTTCCTCGCTCGGGGGAACAGAAATGAGGCGGCGGACACTGCGTACTCCGTACTACAACGTGAAAGAGTCCAGATTCCAGACTCCAGGGGCCTTGCCAGCTGGTCGAGGCGCCCACTCATCGAGATCGTAACGTCATGCTTCTGGAAATTCTTTCCTTTTTTTGCACCCCCTCGAGACCCTTGTCGACATGAGCATTGCCTCTGTGGAACAGTGTGTTGACAAGTGATGCGCTCAACGCGTCGCTGGGCGGAGCCGGTCTCAGCAAGTCGGATCGGATCCTGATGTCATTTTTGGGCCCTGGGAGATTGGTGGCCGCCCGTTGTGCTACCCCAGTTTTAGGCGCGTCACGTCGCGTCTCCCCAGGGACCGTAATGCGCAGATGCTTAAGAGACCACGGCACCGCTCCGGCTCCGCCCCCCGAGTTTGACCATTCTCCAACAGCAGAGCCCCAGTCAACGTGAAGAAGACTATTGTCAGACGTTGTATCACATTGTTACCCACGCGCCACCGTGCCTCCCAAAGCCGCCGCCCCCAAAGCCAGCAAGAAGCGTGCGTTGGCCGATGCCGACGCCAACGCCACGGCCGGCGCTCCGGCTCCCAAGAAGAGCAAGGCCGCAACCAGCAAGGCCACAGCCAGCAAGGCCACAGCCAGCAAGGCCACAGCCAGCAAGACCCCAAAGGAAACCCCTGCCGTCAAGTCGGAAAGGGCCACTGCCATCCCGCGCCTGATGCTCGGCCCCAATGGCGAGCCCACGCCTCCGAGAGTCGTCCCGGCCGAGGCGGCCCCCAGCCTCCAGAAGCTGATGATCCCGCCCTTCTGGATTCTGGGTATCGATGCCTCGCCGGAACGTGAAATGACTCTCGGATGCCGCGAGTGGTGGGGCCATTACATGAACTGGCTCGACAAGAACAAGACGGCCCTCAAGATGAAGGCGGCTTCATGGAAGAGGCGCGACGTGGAGCTTGCCAAAACATAGGAGCCCAAGCCTGGCCAGGGCACCCACGAGTGGGACTTTGTCTGCCTCCACCCCGTCGTTGAGGATGACGAGGACGAGGACGATGAGGACGAAGAAGAAGAAGAGGAGGAGGAGGAGGAGAGGCTGGACGATGGAGCGGCCGCCCAAGGCGCCAGCGATCAAGCCAAAGACAAGCACAAGCACGACCACAGTCTAGTCGGCTAGCTCGCCTCGCTTCATCCGGAACATGTTCCCGTCGCCTCCGTCCGAGGCCAGGATCGCACGCAGTGGTGGCTGCTCGAAACCCTCCGACGTGATCCTGACGAGTATCGCATGCACATCTACAGCGACTATGCCTCCTAAGGCGCCATGGAGGTCCTTGAGAACATCGTGGGTCCCCCGTGAATGCCTCGGCGCCCTCGATCGATGGAAAAATGTCGAGAAGTTGCTAATTCTGGATGGCATGGTGCATAGATTCGCCAATTTTCCGCGGTATGCAAGCCAAAGGCACACTATCTCGACATTTGGTGCGAGCTCGAAGGCCTCGCCCTGTATTGGGATTGCGGAGCAGGCGACTTTTCAAGTGAGTGGCCCCCCGCCCCCCCCCCCCCCCCCCCCCCCCCCCCAAGCCACTTGACGACACCACGAGGCATGGACTGATCCGTGTGCGAACCCAGTGTGCGACGACCCGGAACGCGGCGCCGAGCTCGTCGGCCTCGTCGGCTTCATGGTCCTGGCGACGCTCCAAGAGCTCAAGAAGCGCGACGTGCTCACCCCCAGCAACCGCATCCCGAACCTGGGCTACATCCTCTCCATCATGATCTGCTGCGGCTGGAACCGCGGCAGGGAGCTGAGCGACGAGTACATGGACTGCGTGCCGTGGGTGTACCGCGTCATGGACGTGGCTCACGAGGCCGGCATCGTCATTGCCGGCGCCCGGGGCTACGAGCGTGTCGCCGAGGAGATTGGCAGCGAAGAGGCCGACGGCAAGACGCCCGAGCTCGTCAAGAAGTGGGAGAAATCCGTCTTCTCCACCAAGGTAATAACTAAGCCGTGCCCGTGTGCTGGACGATGCACAACTTTTTTGTTTTCGCTGCTGACGGCCCGTAGGTCCGCTCTTACAAGTCCCGGCATGCCCCGGCCTTTGGACCGGTCCGACTGGACATTGGAGGCGACCATTATGACCTTACCACGATGAAGCCTGCTGAGAGGAAGAAGCACTCGTACAGCAGCCGGGATCCGTTTGCTTTCCGGCCCTAGTGCTGGTTGTCGTTTATCGCCCTCCTCTGGCTCGGCCATGGAGCCATTCGAAGCAAGCTCTTGTGTACCATACGTTTCTCTTTAAATTCATGTAGCCCAGATTGCAGTTCGCCACGGCGGTGGTGTGATCATGCAACCCCGGTACGAACACCGTACGAAGTAGAGTCCGGTGAAATCGCGCTCAGAGAATGTAAAATTGCGTCAAAGCAGCTAGCATAGTTTCGTAAGAAAGTCAAGTCTGCTGGAAACCCGACGATTACTTCCTAGTTTGCATACACCTGTGAGTCGCCGTCCAATCTTGCTCGTACGGTTATTCAATTGAACCGTAGCGCTACTGATTGATAAGCTTTGGCCGCACTTCGGCATTCTCACAAGTCCGAAACGAGCTGGCCCGGGCATCATTAATCAGCCCCCCGCGATGCGAGGAAAGCGAAGACATTGACTTGACATTGATTGAGCTTGCAACGGCTGGCCAAACGTCAAAGCAATGAGCAACGAGGCGTCCCCTGGAGCAGGGCTCGTGAATAAAAGCAGGACTCAAGCCTGCTGCATGGAACGGGATGAAGTCACTAGTAGCGAGCTGAAGCCGAAACACAACTGCTGCAGAAACAGATAGCGCTGCTCCAATTGGATCACCACGACGACATGACACTTCCCGTCGCGTTCATCATCGGCGGCGGTCCGCGCATTGGGCACGCCGTCGCCGCCGCGTTTGTCAAGGATGGCTACCGCGTCGCTCTCGGTCGGCGTAACCTCGCCGCCTCGGAAGGTCTACCCGGCGTGACGCCCGTAGCAGTGGATGTATCCAACCCGTCGTCCGTTGAGACGGCATTTGCAGAGGTGGAGGGCAGCTTGGGCGTTCCAAGCGTCGTGGTGTACAATGGTCAGTTACCTCCTCGAGCCCGGCTACCGAATCGACTAACAGAGCTGTGGCAGCCGCGGCTCTGACGTTTCCGCCCGAGCAGGGTGACCCGTTCAGCGTGCCGCCGGATGCATTCACGCGGGACACGGCAGTCAATGTCGCCAGCGGGTACGCAGCGCTTCACTATGCGACTCGCGCGTGGAAGAAAACCCGCCAAGGCGGCGCGGGAGGCGTCTTCATCGCGACGGGCAACGTCACGCCGTTTTACCCCAATCCGTTCGCTACGACGCTGGGCGCAGGCAAGGCGGGCCTCGTCCATCTGATTCAGATTGCTAATCAAGAGTTGAAAGACGGTGGTGACCGGTGAGTCCTCACGACGAGTCCATTCTCTACCTCATGTCCCTGTGGTAGGAAATACTGACGGCCGTGTCGCAGCTTCTACTTCGTATCGCAGGTGACGGAGGAGGGCAACCCTGTCCGGTACGAAGGCGTCGAGGCGGCGGCTCATGGCCAGGTGTATAGCGACATTGTCAAGGGCGGAGCGGGCAAGAGCAGCTGGGATGTGAGATTTTCAGTCGGCAAGGATGGCAGCATCGCCTATCAGAAGGGCTAAGCCAGGGCACCTTCGTTGAGTCTACAATGGCACCTCGGTTTCATACATGTGGGATGTCGACTCTATTCTATCGTCTGTCAGACGACAACAATACTCAGCTGCGTCATGAGAATATTCCAGCGGCTGTGGTGCTGGCTGTCCGTCTCTAGGTCCAGTCCCTCTTGTGCGTGGCTCTAATTCTAAATCCTCAGCTCTCTTCGCTGTCCCCAAGATGGCTCGCCTCATACTTTGCCATAATGTCGAATGATATGTTGCTGCCGCCGCACACTACAATCACCACGACGCTCTCACGCGTCAGGCCGGGAACGAGCTTCTGTAACATCCCGTTGTACGCCACGGCCGGGCAGACGCCGCACGCCAATTCCACCAAGATGTGCTCGTCGTCTGCGAAGCGCCGACATGCCCGGATCGCCTCGCTGTCGGAGAGAACCGCGGTTGTCACCGTCTCGCGACGCGCATACTCCAACGACTTCTCGCAGACCCGTCGTGCGCCGAGGCTCGTCGCCAGGCTCGTAATGGCCGGCAGTGTGACAAGCTCGCCGGCAGCAAGAGAGTGCGTGAGGGCATCAGCGCCCTTTGTTTCGACGGCGACAACGCGCGTCGCGCCCATGCCCGTCTCATCCAAGCCCTGCATGATGCCGCAGAATAGGCCACCTCCGCCGACGCTGCATACGACGGCGTCGATCTTGTCAATCTCTGCCGCTCCGTTCACGCCGCGCCCGTTTACACCGTTGCCATTGCACGGTGCGTGTGCTGGAGTCGCAATTGGGTAGTGTCTCGACACGCCGCGGATTTGGCGCGACAGCTCACGCGAGATGTTGGCATGGCCATCCCAGATATCAGGGTGGTCGAAGGGCGGGACGTACACGGCGACCTCGCCCTTGCGGCGAGCATCTTCCATGACCGTCTCTGTGAGGTACGCGTTGGCCTCCTGCCACGAAGCGCCCTGCTGGATCACGTCGTCGGCGCCGGCCTGCCGCAGCTTGGCGATCATGAATGGCGTCGTGGACAGTGGCACGACGACCGTGGCGCGGCAGCCCAGCGTGACGGCCGCGTGCACACAGGCGAGTCCCGCATTGCCAGCTGAGGAGCTGTAAAAGTGCGCCTCGAGGGAAGGGTCGCCCGCGTCGGCACGCAGGGCGGTGAGTCGCTGGAGGATGAAGTTGCCGATGCCGCGCGACTTGAAGGATCCAGACGGCTGCAGGTTCTCCAGCTTGAGCAGGACATTGCTGGTGATGTTAGCGATGATCGGAGTGACCATGCTCGACGACTTACCAGCCAACAATCTCGGACAGCGTAGCCGACTTGATGAGCGGCGTCTCGATCCAGGGAATCTTGTGCGTGCCTTGAGTCATCTTGGGCAACAGAATGCGATTGCGGTTGGCAATGATGGGCTCTACAATGGCAGCGCGGGTCTCTATATGAACAACACTTGATCGCAGATGAAGATTTCGCTAGCGGATTGAATAATGAGCTCGAGGTCGCAGCACGGCGGGATGGGCGGAGGCGCCGGGTTGAAGCCGGGCCAGACGACGGCCGTCGCTCCAGTTGGCAGCTCCCTCGACCGGCGCGGAAGCCAATGCCATGGGCCGGCGGCCCTGGAACAGTGGAAACGCTCGACGCCACAGGGCGGGGCCGTGAGCCCTTCCAGTGTCAACGATGCGCCCTTGGCCGTGTCAGTGCCTTGTGAGCGATCTCGGGTGGATAAATCCAGCAACCACCAGCGTGACTTTGTGGCGCCAATCTGCAGGGGAAACCACGCCAGAATATTCCATGGGGATCTTGGAGCGCGTGGATGCCGTTGTAGGGACCATTTATCCGTGTTCTCTTGGCTACTCAGCTATGTACATACATGCTGCGTTGTTGTTTCCCCTTGCCAACCAACCTAACCGTCCAAGCCCGGACACTCTTCCGACGAGACCTTGACAATCTTGCTGTACGGTGCCGGGTCTGTCCAGATGAGGTTGAAGGCGCTGTCGGGGTAATTGTCCACCTTCTTCGCGCCCAGCTCCTCGGCAATGTTGTTGAGCATCTTGTGCTCCCAGCTGATGGTGCGCGTTAGCGAGAACTTAATCGTGCCAAAGGGGGCAGGGGGACACCGTCTGCCTCACCAGATGAGAATGTTGCCATTTCCCTTGTACCCTTCGACCACATCCTGCACGCAGTCGGGGTCGTCGCGATCGCACGACAGGTCGATCTTGATGCCCAGGTCCGCGGCCAGCGGCGCCACCGTGTCGCGAGGACGGCCACGCGCGCCGTCTTTATTGACGCCCCCCCAAACTTGTCAGCTTGATTCAAACTGGAATAATAATTGAGCTGAGATTGACGCAGTCGCTTACCCGACTTGGGCGTCTGCGCCATGATGTAGCCAATGTTGTATGGCGAGCCCGCGCCAAACACCTTGCGAAGGCACTGCGCGCGCTGCTTGCCCTTGTCGCTCAGGCCGTGGTCGTCATCGTCGGCGGGCTTCTCGCCGTGGCGGATGAGGTACACGGTGGGCTTCGCCGCCGACAGTGCCGCGCCGGCAAGGAGAACGAACGCCCAGGCTTTCATCGTGCCTCTGCTAATGAGTAGCGAGCTGACTCTTGTGCTGAATTCATTCCCCGGTCAGCCGCGACGCAGGGGCTCTCTTTATACAGCCTCGCTCCCGTGCGCACACCCCGAACGGTTGCCTGTACGAGTACGGTGCCGGTCTCCCGGGCTCGGTGCCCAAGTGAGCTGCTGCGTTGCAACGGGCCGCCAAGCGCCCTGCAGGTCCAAGCGACGATTGCCTACCCGAAGCGGGTTTCTATCCCGGACGATCTACCCCAGGTCCAATATCGTCGCTGGAGGGGGCACACGTGGGGTATCTAGTAGTGGCACCGCTCGTTATAGAGAAGGCCGGACCATGCGCCCTAGCCAATTCGTTGTCCCGAATCGTCACCGGCGACGCTGATTCTCGACGAGATCTCAATGTCGATGCGACCACCTTGCGTTGGGCCGTCTCGGGCACAGATTCGGCCGTTCCCGTTGGGCGCCGCTTCAGCCCTGGAGCCCGTGCAAGCGAGACGTTGCCGAACGGGTAGCGCGGGCGGCGATCCCGGGGTTCGCCGGCGGTGGCTGTGAAGGATGCGGATGCTGGCGCAAGCTGAAGATTCGTGAAACGTTCACAGAGAAGGTGGCATCGTAAACGAGATGCGCTGGTCAAAGGTTGTGCAGACGAGCTCTCCAGCACTCCACCCCACATGCGCTGAAAGAGAACGAACGTAACGTGAAGGAGATGGGCTTGCTGGCCGTGTACGGCGTTGGAGACAGCACGCGTGCTTCCGTCGGCGAACCAACTCCATGCCCTTGACATTGTTTCCAATTATCAATTTGAATAGAATCTTCATCGCCTCACAACATATATACATCTAGGGGGAAATTATTGGGATTGCGATGTTAACGTCGTTGATGCCACCGTCGCTCAAATCGCTGGGCAGAGCAGCCTGGAAGTCTAATCCAATGGGCATGGCTCCACGCTGGATGACCTTCGAATCCAGCTCAATCTGGCCCGCCGTTGATGGCTTGCGTCGCTCATTTTCCCTTCACGCACGTCTCAAAGACAGCAGCAATGTCTAACATCTTCCCATCGTACCCACTTCCGCCGAGAAATGTAATGCCAAATGGCAGCTTCGTACCGTGTTCATTCGACACCAGCCCGGCATTGACACTGACACCACACATGTCAACGACGTTTCCCGCATGTGTAAACAACCCCAGCCGAGAGTTGAGACGAATTGGGTCCGCCAACATCTCCTCGATGGTGGGATGCCATGGCACACTTGGTACCACCAGAACATCGATTCCACCCTCCAGGGGATTGAAGGTTCTTTGTACCTCCATGGTGTATTGGGTTTGTAGCGCCTGATCTCTGTACACCTGCCAAGGTTCGGCTTTGGATGAAAGCGTGGATTG
Organism: Purpureocillium lavendulum; assembly: GCA_029168975.1. Lineage (NCBI taxonomy): Eukaryota > Fungi > Ascomycota > Sordariomycetes > Hypocreales > Ophiocordycipitaceae > Purpureocillium > Purpureocillium lavendulum. Next base: position 3,617,436 of record JAQHRD010000004.1, on the reverse strand, counting down.
GAAAATAGACCTGGTGGTGGGATGGAGCGTGTCGACATTCTTGATGAAAAAGTCGTGGCCCATAGATCCGAGCCGCTCGTGTACCAGGGTCGCGTCGTAGAGGAGATCGCCGGCTTTAGCAAATGGCGTGTAGTCTACATCGACTTTCCTGCCACCGCAGGACTGCAACTTCTCAACTGCAGATAGGAAGAGCTCCTGGTACGGCTTGGAGCAATTCGCTAGCACCGAAGGCGGAGGGACGCCGAATGTGAAACCCCCCTCCCTCGGCCCACGAAAGTCCGTCTTCCATGTTGCCAACCTGCTCGGTGCCTTGGCATACGGGTCCAAGGGGTCATGCTGATCAAGTATGTACCAGACCTGTCGTGCATCTGCAAGAGACGGGGCCATGACTGTGATTGCATCGAGGCTTTTACACGCGGGTACCAAGCCGCGGGCTGAAATGGTTCCCTTGGTTGGCTTGAAGCCAACGATGCCATTCAAGGCTGCCGGAACACGGGTGCTGCCAGCCGTGTCTGTCGCTACGGCAAATGAGACGAGCCCTGCGGCAACGGCAACGCCTGATCCGGAGGAAGAGCCTCCGGAGATGTGTTCCTTGCTGTAGACGCTGTGCGGGATGCCATACGGAGACCGACATCCTGATAGACCTGTCGCAAGCTGATCTAGGTTCGTCTTGCCGATGTATAGGCCGCCGGCATCAAGTAAATGTTGGATGGATGGAGCCGTGGACCTGGCTGTGTAGGCAAAGGTCTCGCAGGCCACGGTGGTGACTACCCCTGCCACGTCGATGCTGTCTTTGACCGCAAATGGCACCCCGAAAAGAGGAGGCTTTGGCTTCCCCTTATACTTTGCTGAGAGAGCAGCAGCCGCTGCAAGCACGTCTGCTCGGGATTGCTTGGATATCCAAACTGCTGGGTCAATCGTCTCATATTTCTCAATGCGATCGAAAATAGAATTGACGATAAGTTCGGGCTCTAGAGTGCCGCGTGCGTAGCTTTGTCGCAGCGCAGCGATTGATGGAAGAGCGCCGTCCAAGTTTGGGCATCCAGGAACCACCTCAGGCGCGAGAGCCTCTTCGACTTGAGAGAGAAAGTCGGAGCTTTGGCCGATGTAGCCGAAAAGCCCATCTTGACCACAAATTATGTCCAGTGAGATGGTCACCATCTGCTCATCAAAACCGCCTGTGCAATCTGACAGGATGCAGCATTCATACCCGCGATCATTGCACTCTCGCAGTGTCGTCGTCACACAGCACCTTTCGCGTCCTCGTTAGCGACTTGTGAACGATCGATTTGCTAACATCTTCGGCGCAGCTTACTCAGTCGTCACACCGGCAAACAGCAGATGAGTGATGCCCCTAGCCAGCAGGATTCGGTGTAGCCCTGTGCCCCAGAAACTCCCTTTCCCCGGTTTGTCGATGATGACTTCGCCAGGGTGCGGTGTCAGCTCGTCGATAATATCGTGGCCCCATTCACCCCGCACCAACAGCCTCCCCATAGGACCTTGGTCGCCGATGCCCATCGTATGGTGGCCAGAGGGTGCGCTGACCTGTCGCAGCTTCTTCGCTGCGGGCAGATCCGAGAGGTCGGGGCGATGCCCTTCCCTGGTATGGATCACCTGCATCCCAACAGCCCGGGCGGCATCCAAAACTTTTTGCACGGTCGGTACGATATTGCGGACAGCTGCAAAAATCTCTGGATTCCCGCATTGGATAAACCCGAAGCCGTTGGGGTCCAGGAAGTCCCGCTGCATGTCAATAATGATGAGCGCGGTAGTCGCAGCAGGGAACTGGAAAGAGTAAGGGCGCGCATTGGGAAGTGTCATCAGTCGTGAAGCCATCTTGGTGTAAAAGTCGCTGGCATGGAGTAATGCTGAGAAGCACGTTCTTCACGAGCACCTTAAACGACATTAATAGATCGTATACCACTGGCTCGGTAGATGTGGAGGTGAGCAGTGCTCGGATGGCAATCTCCGCCGGATACTCGCCTACTGGGCCGCCGGCGAGATGCTTCCAACTACGATAAGAGGTAGAACGGTCTGGCAAAGGTCAGATCTTATCATGGTAGAAGCACCGCGATAAGGGCGTTATTCCCGGAACCCCGGGATCAGGAGAGGGGTTGGAGCCACTGGACGGCAGGCGTAAGCTCACTAGCAGAATGCAGTGCGGCGAATTGATATCCAGAAATCGAAGCCGTCTCATCACTTTCGCCGAAATTGCCGATGTCGGCCTCCTGATGGCCAATCCCAGTACGCAGACCCAACAGTACGGGTTTCGCAGTAGCGATCACCGGCTAAGAGTGACCGATCTTACATCTACTCATGCGGAACATTGATCGATTTTGAAATCGATCCCACATGTGACCTGAATCACTTTGCCTGGCCACGCCAACGATTTGCTGAACACGTCATATTTATAAAGTAAAGATGCTTCTAAAGGGTCATTTTGTAAAAGCCAAACATGAATCGGAGCTCGTGTGCTAGCCCGTATGTGAATTATACTACAGAAACATTTCCTGATGCCATCCCTTTCTCCGCAACCTTGGAGTTACCGTCCAAGTCTGGCGGCGTCGCCAATCCATCATTATAGAATTCAACCCCATTGACAATCTTGGTCTCCTCGTGTATGCTTACCTCAAAGAGAGTATCCGTCGCAGGCCAGAAGTAGTTGACTAAGCAGTAGACAACGAACGCGCTGGTGAACCCCCACATGAAGCTTATATCGTAAATGTGCACGACGGTACCCACGGGGATACTCGGTGTCACAGCATGTACCATGCCCGGAAGGTTAGGGGCCATTGATACGACGAAAGCCACAGCTGCACGCCAGTTGACGCCTCCCTTATACCGATAGACGCCCCGCCGACGATACAAAGCCGGCACGTCGATGTGCCGCCTCTTCACGATCCAGTAGTCTGCCCCAATGATGGCAGAGATGGGCGCCAAGAAAATAGCGAGCGAAGCCATGAACGTCAGGAGAGAGGCAGCGGAGGATATGATCTTCCACGGGACCATGACCCAGCCTCCGATGATGGTTGTAATGATGGCACCGCGGCGGAGATTGATGTATTTCGGGAACAGCGTCGTCTGGAACGGCCAGGTCGTTAATGTCTCGAACTAGCGGTCTCAGAGCGTTTTGGGCAAGTGCTTACCATGTCATTTGAGCAAGAAATGACGTTGGCGGAGATGTTGGTTCCAATCTGCCCGATGATCCAGCAAAGCCCTACGAAGAACGCACCGCAGCGTCCACTAGGACCATCCCACTGCGCAGCCATCTCAACCGGGTCCCAAATGTATCTGCCATAGAGGACTTTGCCAGCACTGGCCGCGATGATGCCGAAGATGCCAATCAGTGATGCTAGCACGGGCATAAAGAGTGCCTGCCAATACACGCCATTCGACTTTTTGAGATAGCGGGTGAAGTCAGGAATGTTCGTTCCCATTGTGAGCCTGGCCGTGCATTAGCACCGATACAGTCTACATGCATGTTTTGGTATTGCAGCATGCAGGAGCAGGAGGTTAAAGGAATTCCTACCATGAGCCTGTGATACTCGACATAGATGAGAGTATCAGCCAGCTTTTTGCAGGCCCCGACACAGTTGCCTGTTGTTCCCATATATCGCCAGCGCCGCCGGCTTTGACGCATAGCGCGATGACGACCGCAACTGAGGTGACCATGACGACAACAGTCTTCAACGCGAAGAACCAGCTCAGCTTGTGGGGCGGGATTAGGAGGAAGGGGAATTGGAGGCTCCAGAACAGAACGTGAGAGCACATTTGGTGCGTGGTGATACCGACAGAGGCCGGGATGGTATTGGGGATGTCAAGGTACGACGGCCATATAGCACGAAGTACTTGAGTCATTGCGGTCGAGCCGGTATATGTTTGGATAGCTTGGCAAGCCGGTGAGTCCATGATTCAGATTGGGAGCCGGCTAACAGTTTTTAGCATACCGTGCCAGAACAGCGCAGTAATCATGCGAATTACAACCGCTCCTCGCGAAAGATAGAAGCCAAAAGAGGCGCGCGATGCCACGGCGAAATTGACGTGAAGATGGGCGCCAATGGCTCCATTGAGGACTAAAGGGATGATGACCATAGAGTACCCAATGAGAAGACAATAGAGGGCCTCTCTCCTAATGAGTGTGAGAACGAAGACACCCTTTCTCAAATTTACGAGTATGAGATGTAATTGAAGGCTTGAACACGTACCATGTTAGTCCCACAGCCATGATGGAGGCGGCCACCTCCCAACCTTGGGCGTTGAGGGCATCACTGAACCAGAACCCCAATACGGTCCATGTTGACCAGGTGCGACGTTCGAGAGGCGTCACATCTGAGTCGATGTTTGACCAAGTGCCTTCATCTGCAAAGGTCGTTGTCTCCTTTGGAAGGACCCAGCCCGATAGAGAACGCTTTTGTCTAAGGCCTTCTTTGACGGACCCGGTGCGACGATATACGAACGAAGTGACAGAAGCCGTTGCAGTAGTGAGCGCCATAATTTCGGTGCAATTGAATGACCTGCACAAATCGCGACGAGAGAAGTCACAGGCATGTTTTCTTGTTCGAGCTCATGATGTATAAATGCATCGCTGTGGTCGGCGTTCGGGAAGAGGCGATAAGAACACAGGCAACTAGGTCAAGATACGACCCTTCCATGTCCCCGGTATCTTGGGCTTGACTTTTGACAGCCCGCCCATGCAAGACGTTCAGGGCTGTTTTGGTTAAACGGGAATCAGCAGAGAGATAAGATGTGCCCACGCCGATTGGTTGCGTCGGAACCAGAGGCCACGACGAATGCGGTAATTGTCATCCACTAGTCGCAGCCATAGTCAGGCAAGATGTTGCCATATTAAACAAAAAGCACCGTCTCTTGTGTAACCGGAAGTCTGGTACGAAACGACACCGACTACCAAGGTATCGAGTGCTGCATTCTCAATATGACTGTTGATAATTGGGAAGCTCAGGCGAAGGTCGGTAGGGACATTCTTGAAAAGTCAATTCCGAAGCAATGGTTGCTCCCCGCCGACAAGCTGCCGCAGGGTTGAAAGCCACTCCACCCGATCCACGTAGTGGATCCACTCGTGGATTCCACCGTCCACTCCACTGGCAAAATCTCAGTGGATTGGCTAATCCACCGACTGCACTCGAGGAGGCCGTGGGTGGACTGGGTGGATTAGGTGGATTGAAAGTGGGGCTGTTAAGGCATCCTATAAATTTTGGCAGTACGCCTCTAACAGAGATTGAGGTGCCGTCTATTTCAGCAATGTCGCTACCCTAAGCCAAAACGCCAGTCTGAACCGCACATTCAATGGAATACAGCAACAGCACATTCAATGAAGAAGTATGCCAGCAACGAGATCACACTCGAATTTCACAGACTTTCTAATTGGGATACTGCAACTCTCCGGGGGCGTACTTGAGGCCTTGCTTAATGAGTGCTAGGTTGGCAAGAAAGCCATGAATGGTTCATACTCTTCGCCGTTGCCAAACTATATTTGAAGCATGCACTTAGCTCCACAGCCCGTTGCTTCGGATAATGATACAATGCTTGTACACCAAGCTGCCTATGGCAAATACATTCGGAAAACGCGCTCATACCCCTCAATATCTCAATATGGCGCGAAATGGCACGCAAGCGACAATACTCGTGTCAAGTTCGTGATTTGATGGCTGGTTGAGGCTTATCTTGGCCCCCCTGCAATATGACACTCGCTACACGGCTTGCCCACACAAATTAGGTGGAAAGGAAGTACTTGCAGCACCGGGAAGATAAGGGTGTACTATTCCTAGCTGGCCGCGTTCGATGCCCGCGATCCGCGATTCGCGGTTTCCTGACGACCTGTTGTTGACGCACCACACTGCATCATGCTCTGCGATAATGAGGCGATAGAGAGGTTGTTCCGCCATGGCCTCGCCTGACTCTTGCATCGACATCTCCAACTGCGGCTTCGGGTCAGCCCCCGCGTCAACACCCTGCCCAACGCCGTATCCGGCCAGTTCAACCTCGACGTCTGTCTCGCGGCGGACGACCCCTACCGAAAGCGATGGGCAATACGAGCGTACACTCTGGAAGCATTTCCCTGGCTGGGCCTTCTCTGAGCGAGCCAGAGAGACGCGTTGTTGGGCCTGGCAATTTGGATACGACGTCCAAAAAGGAAACGAACGCAGATGGATTTGCCGAGCGTGCATTCAGAAAAACAAGCCGCATCCACGCCATTTCGAGGCTGATGGCATTCACAACGCGTACAATCATCTGTTCAACGACCACGGGATTCGCGCTCCGGCTGGAATGACGCAAGGATCTGCCGAAAAGAAGGCGAATGGCAGGGGCAAACGGCCGACGGGACAGCGGACCCTCGCTGAATCTATGAAGCTCGATCTACACGATCCGCGCGAACAGGCAATTGCGAATGACTTTATCAGACGGTTCGACAAGGAACACTTCCGGAGGCTTCTGATTGACTGGATCGTGGCCAGGAATCACTCCTTTTCCATTGCCGAAGAGGCAGAGCTACAAGCCATCTTCGACTACTTGAACCCGTCCGTGTCGGCACGAAAAGCCAATGTGACCCACACAACGGTTCGAGACAAAATTGTCGCCGCGTTCGAACAACACAAGCAACAGGTGATGGAAGTCTTGCGCAAGGCGCCTGGACTTATCCATATGTCCTTCGACGGCTGGCGGTCTGGAAATCGACACGCCTTATACGGCATCTGCTGCTTCTTTAGGGACGAATGTAACAAGCCCTGTAAGATTACGCTGGGGCTTCCTGAAGTTAGCGCGAGGCACACCGGGCCCAATATCGCCGCCGAGATTCTCGACGTGATTGAATCGTATCAGATACAGGACAAAATTGGCTACTTCACGCTCGATAATGCGAAAAACAATGACACCGCCATGGAGATTATTGGCGGAGAGCTCGGATTCGTAGGGTCGCGCAGGCGAGGACGCTGCTTTGGGCATATCTTGAACCTCTCCGCCAAGGCGATCCTATTTGGCCATGACGCTGATGCTTTCGAGCGGCACTTATCTGGGGCAGAACCCCTCACGGAAGCAGAGCACTTGATTTGGCGCAAGAAGGGGCCAGCGGGCAAATTGCACAATCTCGTGGTGGCCATCCACAGATCAGACTTGTTGACGAACATGCTTCGTGGCATTCAACGAGAGGCTTCGGTTAAGTTATCTGACCCCAAACCGAATGGCAGAAAGCCACTGGACGTCATTTTGGACAACGATACCAGATGGCTCTCACAGTTATATATGATACGACGAGCTCTATTGCTTCGCGACTACATCGAGCGGCTCATTGCCCATCACCGGATAGAGTTTGAGCAACAAAACAAGAGCAAAAGGGGCGGCTGTAGGAAATCACTCACGTTGCCCTTTATATGTCAGCCAGAGAACCAGCTATCCGACAAGGACTGGGAGGTCATCGAATTGTTCGCAGAGATCCTCGGCTACTACGAGGCCACGATCAAAATGCTCGAAGGAGACGGCCAAATCCGCAAGCGGAAGCGTGGGTGGACTGGGTCATATGGTAACATATGGGACGTTGTTCAAGGCTTCGAATTCCTTCTCGAGCAGCTCGAACGATTTAAGGAGATCGCTAAAGAATTCCCTGACCCCGAACACTTCAGGATCAACATAAATTTGGGCTGGCAGAAGTTGAATGAGTTTTACGAGACATTGAGCGACACGCCCATCTACTACACGGGCCTTGCACTCCATCCAGCGTACCGGTGGAAATGGTTTGAGCGCAACTGGGCGGACCGCCCTGAGTGGGTTGACGAGGCGAAAAAGATCGTTCACGACGTTTGGCGATTTGAGTATCGGGGGGATACTTTACCTGGAGAGGAGTCAGAAGAGCCATCAGCAGCCGAGCCGGCTTTCAAGCACCGCAAGTCTTCCGATAATCCGTTCCAAGATTACCTTAGACGCAACCGCTACACAGCGCCGGACACAGGTCGCGATGGCCTCACGCCAGGCGAGGATGAATACCTCCATTGGATAACGCACTGTGAAACTGGCGACAGTTCCGTGGATGACCCTCTTACCTACTGGCACGACAGGCGATTCAAGTATCCAAACCTGTCGCGAATGGCGCTTGATTTTCTCACGATACAGCCCATGTCGGCCGAATGTGAGCGCCTTTTCTCTGCAGCGGGTCGGATGGTGAGCCCTCTGCGCCACCAACTTGAAGCCCAGATCGTCGGAATGTGCCAGGTATTACGATCATGGCTGCGGGCGGGTATTATTCATGATTTAGATCCCTTGTTCATCTCGGTAATCGAGGAAAGGACCGATGTCGAACTGGCTCAGATGTCGGATCAGCAGCTTGAGGGGTGGGCAACAAAGTGGCTCACTCCTGTGGCGAACGTTTATGAAGAGTTGGAAGCCAACGGGAAATATTAGGTCTCTCTTGGATGTTGGAACATGACGTTGTGCAAGGGAATCCCCTCACCGTTCCGAATAGGGGCATTTGCTAATCCACCCAATCTACGTTAATCCACTATAATCCACGACGGCCCCCAGTGGATCCACTATATCGAGATACTCAGTGGATTATAATCTACCCACTCCACTCAGGCAATCAGTGGATTGAGTGGAGTGGCTTTCAACCCTGAGCTGCCGTCAGCAGAACGCACAAACGTGCTCAATGTTCCGTATGAGTCTGGCATCCTCAGCACCAAAGAGCTGAATATCACGGAAACCGACGCAACGGGACTCGTGGAAGCCATGGCCAAGGGCACTTGGACGGCAGAAGAGGTGATCATTGCCTTCCTGAAACGTGCAACTATCGGACATCAGTTGGTAAGGTTCACATTCTTCCCGTTCGACATGGACCATTCTCACAGTATCAGCTTAACTTTGCCACGGAGTTCATGGCCGATGAGGCGCTTGAGCAAGCTCGCGCTCTGGACGCGCACTTCCGTGAGACTGGGTCGATCGTTGGGCCACTACACGGAGTCCCTATCTCGGTGAAAGAAATGGTGTCCATTCAAGGCCGCGTCACCAATACGGGTTACGTCTCGTGGACGTCAAACATTTCCCCTGAAGATGCTTTGATCGTAAAGGTTTTGCGGAATGCAGGGGCAGTGTTTCACGTGCGGACAAACCTCCCTCAAACATGCATGGTAGGCATCACCTCGATTCCCATTGTCAGTCTCAATCTGACGCTTCATGCAGCACCTAGACTGTAACAACAACATCACTGGGCGTACGCACAACCCTCACAACATTCGTCTCTCACCTGGTGGATCATCCGGCGGAGAATCTGCGTCAATCGGCTTCCGCTGCGCGGCCATTGGGATCGGAAGTGATATTGGCGGTTCTATTCGCCTCCCTGCCGCATTTTGTGGCACGTATGGTATTCGACCGACCACTCTCCGAACTCCGTGGACCGGTGTCGGCTTGGCAGGGGAAGGCCAAGAGGCCATACGGTGCACATTGGGGCCACTCACAAATTCGCTGCGTGATCTGGACCTATTCATGAGAGCGGTTACAGATGGAAGACCATGGGAAGAGGAAACGGCCCTAGTCCCGCTGACTTGGAGATTGCTTCCTCCTTCAAGCGACTTCACAGTTGGTGTCCTGTGGGACGACTTGGTGGTTCATCCTCACCCACCCATTCAGCGAGCCTTGAAAGTGGCTGTCGCAAAGATGAAATCGGCAGGCATCAAGGTACAGGACTGGCTTCCGTACAAACACGCTCACGGCATGCGGATCATAAACGACCTTTTTTATCCCGACGGTGCGGCTGCTCAGCTTAGCGCTCTTCAAGCCTCGGGCGAGCCATGGCTCCCACTGACGCAGGAGGCGTTCACTCGAGCGCGCAAGATGACCGTGGCTGAGACATGGACGGTGAATCTAGAGCGGGAGAAATACAGAACGGAGCACAGGCTTCTGATGAAGGAGAGAGGCATCGATTTTATCCTCTGTCCAGCATACGTTGGCGTCGCTGCTGAGCCCAATGAGGCACGGTACTCGAGCTATACCGCCATCTGGAATATCCTGGATATGCCCGGTGTCGTCTTCCCTACGGGTCTGAAGGTCGATGCAACTATGGATAAGATTGAGACAGATTACCAGCCACGCAGTCTTCAGGACGAAGTCGAGTACATGTCATACGCCCCGGAAAAGTTTGCCGATGCTCCCATCGCACTGCAGCTGGTACGTTTTTGGCCTACTGTTCCACGAAGTTCGTCGCTAATATTATTTTCCGGCGAGTAGGTCGGGAACCGCTTTTGCGACGAGGAGACTGTTGCCGCATCCAAGACGCTCGAGAGCATTATTAGGCCCTGAAGTACTTGGTGATAGGAGTCGAGATGGCTTTAAGGTGGTTCAAACGAAGCATTAAGGCCAGTACTATTGTCAAAGTCGTGTTCATCATTGAACTGCATGCATGTTCTCCAAGTGCCAGAAGCTTTGTCACATCAAATTGTCCCGGTCTCCTCTCTTGATCCAGTACGACCAGTCCAGCCTGCGCCACAGCCCTTTTGCCGACCAGCTCTGGACGACGTCCCGGTAAGAAGGCGTCGGCGACTAAGGGACGTAGCATGGAATTAAAAATACGATGTAGTTCAATAATACTGTACGACAAAACATTTACGGCATGTTTACAATCCAGCACCAATTGGCTGTGGGCAGATCTGGCTTACTGTTGGACTCTGCACCCCAGTCCCTGATACCGGCTGAAGTAGGTACAGACTACGGACATGTCCTCTTAACCGCCCGCCGGCGCGCGGCCGGCGGCGCGAGGGGTCGATTACAGCGCTAACACGGGAGTGATAGCCATGAAGCAGGTAGGCGCGATAACGATAAAGATTCTTAGACCCAACGTCAGCAACATGAACCGGCATTTCTGGAGGGAGAAATAATACCTCACGTGGTCTGCGATGCGTTACAAAATGGGGCCATGACGAAACAGTTGCCGAAAGGCCAGATTGGTAAACCGCAGAGCGCTTCAATGATGAAAACAATCAGATAACGTCGTACTGTCCCCTCGTTTAGGCACATGTGCGTGCATGTCCGAAGCAGCACGATATCGGAGCATTCGGCGCACATTCGGCGTTCTCCTTGGTCTGTCTGGCCTCCGGTGGCCTGGTTCTATTCATGCGGTGTTCAACACTGGCATCAAGCAAAAAGAAAAAGAACAAAAAAACATACAACAGCCGGTGTTCGCTGGTCGTCACCGACCCAACTACTAATCTGCCGGTTAGTGGCTTGTTTACCGGAGAGCGGACGGGATCCGAAATTCTCCACTACCTATGGTCGTATGTACTAGGAGTTGATGATATTTGACTTATAACCCTGACCGTTCCCGCGGCAGGACACTTTGCCCGCCCGCTCCCAGATGCGAGAACGCGAAACAAGAGAAAGGCAGTGTCGCTGGCATCAGTCCAGAGTTGCACCGGCGGGCTCTCACATTGACGTTTCTTTACATGTACGATCCATCGGTCTACGTCTTCGTCGGTGCACCATTCATGATGCACGGTTGACCTCCAGCTCTCCGCCAGATGAACCAGATTCACTTCGTACATCCGTCAACCCCGCGTGTACAGGAGACGCCCACAAGCGCCGAACGCGCCCGATACGCCCGGTTTGCCCCAGCCTTTCCCCGCGCATCAAGGTGGATTCATGGCCTGCTCCCCACCCGTCAGACCGTCGCTAGTGCGGAGGCCGGGCAGCAGGTGAGACCACCGGCCAATTTGCCCCCAACGCCATGGCCCATGGGATGATGGACCCTGGCAGGGCTCAGGCGACTTCTGATTCGAAATGTTCGTGCACGTGCGGTCCACCCAGTCGGCAAACGATGAAAGGGTCGGCAAGAACGAGACCGAATTCTTGGCCCGATCGCGGAGGGCGCTGGCGGTGTCGGTCGAACGGAGCAGGCTGTGGCAGCTAGCGCAGTTCACGCGGTGTCGCTTCTTCATGACAGTCCCTCTTTGTTGCAGAGCCGCCTGGCCTCCAAAGTGCCAAGGCTCAAATTACTACAGGAAGTACTCCGTACCCATCGCTCTGTTGGCTGCTCCCGCCCAGAATGGACCCGTATACGCCAATTACGCCGCCGACGACTCCGTAGCACAGAGTCGGCATTGTTTGTACGACCTAGTCGTGTAAAGTGGCTCAATTGCTGTGCCCCGGACACAGCGAACACGGTCCCGTCGCCAATGCTGAAGGAGGCGACAAAGCACAGCCTGGTTCGCTCTGCCAGTGGTCCAGGGACTTGGCCGAGAAGACGAATCAGTCCCAGATTTATTCTCCGCGCGGTCTGTCTATTACTGGGTCCTGCGACAGAATGTGTGCCATGTTAGTCAAATAGACCTTGTATAAGACCTGGGCGGGTGTGTAACGCCATTGTATCCATGACCGAAGCGAATAACTGCACGCGTGCTCTCCTCGTGTGTGTGCTGTTTGCTACATTGACTCGTCCAACACTTCTTCTCTTTCACTCGTCAATCGAGAACCCACGGCACTTGTCAAGCACCATGCGTGCCCTCATCCATCGAGGCCAGGGCGCAATTGCCAGAACTGCACCCGCAGTCATTGCCTCCCGTTCCTCTGCACCGGTTGCCTGGAGAGCACTCATTGCCGACTTTCCGGGAACGCGACACCACATTCATACCTCTCGCCGTTGCTTGCGATCCACCGTTTCCCTCTCATCGTCAACAACAAACTACCCGACGACCCATGACAAAGTCAAGGTTATTGACACTCCTTACTTCATGAACAACAAGTTCTACAACTCAGCCACGGATAAATACATCGACCTTCACGACCCTGCAACAAATAATCTCGTTACGAGAGTGCCTGAAATGACGGATAGCGAGATGAAGGCTGCGGTGGCTAGCGCTGCAAAGGCGTTTGAGTCCTGGAGCAAGACAACTGTGCTTACGCGGCAGCAAATCATGTTTCGCTTCGTTCAACTTATTCGCGAGAATTTTGATCGACTCGCGGCTAGTTGCACTATTGAACAAGGGAAGACTCTGGCGGACGCCCATGGTGATGTCCTTCGTGGAGTTCAAGTCGCCGAGGCAGCCATCGCTGCGCCAGAATTCCTCAAGGGTGAGCTACTTGAGGTCTCGAAGGACATGGAGACACGCACATATCGCGAGCCTTTGGGGGTCGTTGCTGCTATATGCCCTTTCAGTGAGTATTTCCTACGTGAAGAATTACGTACGGAGTCCATTCTTACACCTCCTAGATTTTCCCGCAATGGTGCCTCTATGGTGTCTCCCGATCGCGACGATCACAGGCAACACGATGATCCTCAAGCCTTCCGAGCGCGATCCAGGTGCTGCAATGATACTAGCAGAGTTGGTTCAAAAGGCTGGCTTTCCCGATGGCGTCGTCAATGTCATCCATGGCGCGCGTCGTGCAGTCGATTACATTATTGACGAGCCGGCAATCAAAGCTATCAGCTTCGTCGGAGGCAACAAGGCTGGCGAGTACATTTATACTCGCGGATCGGCCAACGGCAAACGGGTGCAAGCAAATCTCGGCGCAAAGAACCACGCGGTTGTGGTCTCCGATGCCAACAAAACCCATTTCGTTAACAGCGTCGTGGGTGGTTCCTTTGGTGCGGCGGGTCAACGGTGCATGGCTCTGACAACTCTCGTTACGGTTGGTGAGACAAAAGATTGGCTACCGGAAATCGTCGAGCAGGCTCGGAAACTCAAAGTTGACGCTGGGTTCGAGAAGGGCTCTGAAGTCGGCCCTGTCATTAGCCCACAGAGCAAGGAGCGGATCGAGAAACTCATCGAGAGTGCGGAGAAGGAAGGTGCTACGATACTCTTGGATGGTCGCAACAAGGGGCCGCTCGACAAATACCCGAATGGCAACTGGGTCAGTCCGACGGTTATTGCCGATGTGACAACTGACATGACCTGCTACAAGGAGGAGATCTTCGGTCCCGTCCTTGTCTGCCTCCATGTCGATACAATTGACGAAGCGATTGAGCTAATCAACAAGAACGAATACGGCAATGGAACCGCCATATTCACCCGATCGGGCGCTACAGCAGAGATGTTCCGCAAGAAGGTTGAAGCTGGTCAGATTGGAATCAATGTTCCTATTCCAGTCCCACTGCCCATGTTCTCTTTCACCGGAAACAAGAGGAGCATTGCTGGTGGTGGCGCCAATACATTCTATGGTAGGCCCGGAGTCAACTTTTACACACAGCAAAAGACTGTGACAGTCTTGTGGTCAGCTAGCGATGCTGTTGGGAATAAGGCCTCTGTTGCAATGCCGACAATGGAGTAGTGGCAGAGAAGAGTGGTATTGGCCACGGTGACGCAACGGGTCTTAGATTGAACTAGTTTGACGTCATCCTACGTTGTGCACAAGACCATAATTAGTGAAATAGAAGATCAATTGAAGGAAAACACGGACAGTAACGACATGAACGACGAGATAAGCATTCAAGGTCTCAATGTAGTGGCAAGTCGGGTAAGCGCAGTGATTTACCATGGATTCGCTGGTATAACTCATTGTATCAAGACGGAGGGATATTGAGATGGTCTGACTCCTTTGGGCCAGCATCAAGAAGATCACAGCCCGGTAGCAGCCTGGAGGGTACCTTTTCTGATGCTTGGTACGAGTGGCCATATCATTGTCCTTGGCTTGTGAGATTATAGATGCGGACTATAGTTCCCTAAATACTTGCTCAACTGCCTGCTTTGTCCTCAAAGCTATTTCCTCAATTTCGTCTCTGGTGCTGTTGTATGCAGGTGACAGAAGTACATGATCACCATCCACCCCATTCTGTGTGCCAGTTCCTGGATATAGGCTGATATTCTGCTCGTGAAACGCCTTCTGATGGATGGCATTAGCGATCCCGGCGGATGGTGGAAACGGGTCCTTGGTCGCCTTGTCGGCGACGAACTCGATCTTTTCACATGTCAGCCATGTTCATGTTCCAAGCTCGCACTGAAGGCGTGACCTACTCCCCAAAACAAACCCTTGCCTCGAATGTTTCCCACGTGGGGGTGGCCATCGAGGTATCTGTGCAAGAGGTTGCCCAGAGCCTCGCCATGCTCCTGGACTCTCGCAACGAGATTCTCCTCTCGGATGATGCGCTGCACCTCTAAGGCGGCCGCACACCCTACTGGGTGGCCCTGATATGTATGGCCGTGCGCGAATGCCCTGAGTAAACAGTAAGCATTCTCCCCCTGGCTGGCAGGCTCGTAGAGTTATATATGTCAGCTCACCCAGTGCCGTGTTGCAGTGTATCAGCCACACGATGATTGATCAACATTGCAGCTATCGGCGCGTACCCTCCACCTAGACCCTTTGCGAGGGTCTGAATGTCGGGAGTCACGCCCTCTTGCTGCCAAGCGTGCAGTGTCCCTGTTCGACCCATGCCGGACATGACCTCTGAACCAATGTTACCGAGTGGCTTAAACAAGCTCAACCGTGAAAAGAACATACCATCCAAAATGAGAAGGGCACCATGTTTGTCGCAGATCTTTTTCATGGCCTTGAAATATCCCGGGACTGCTGGAACGCAGCCCAGAGTCTGTCAACACGTCGTTAGTGAAGTCACATCATGATGAGACTGTGGTATGAGACGCACTGCGCCCACAACGGGCTCTGCCACAAACGCACAAACAGTCTCGGGGCCAATTTCGTGAAACTTTCGGTCCAACTCGTCTGCTAGCTGCGCAACGTACTGCTCAGTCGTCTGACCTTTAGCCATGCCCCGATATGCATTGCATGCCGATACGCGGTGGATGTTTGGTAGGAGCATGTCATTGAATAGCCTGCGTCGTCCGACATGACCACTCATTGACAAGGAGCCTAGAGTCGTGCCATGGTAGGAGCCTTCGCGAGCAATGAAATTAACTCTGTTGCTTTGTTTCGGGGTCAATTCCATAAAGTACTGGCGTGCCATCTTCATAGCTGACTCCATGGCTTCAGAGCCTAGCAGAAGAGAGAGTCGTCTTAGTGCCAGACAAACACCAAGGACAGATAGGACTTACCGGAGCACATGATGTATGCTCTGGACATAGCTCCCTCCGTCCCGTTAATGAGCTCAGCAGCTAGCTCTTCTCCGATGGGATGTCCGAAGAACATGGAGTTGCAGTATGCAAACTTGTCAATCTGGTCGGTCATGGCCTTCTTTACACGCTTGTTGCTGTACCCGATGCATGCTACCGCAGCGCCACAGGTAGAGTCCAACAGTTTGTGTCCATCAGAAAATGTGAGGTATCTGCCATTTCCAGAAACGACCTGCAATGGGGCTGTTTTGAGCGACCGGTGGAGGACTGCACTCGTGGGTGTCGTGCTGTCCATGACTTCGGTGGCCTCCAGTGGCGGCCTGGACTCGGCCGCCGCTGTCGAAGCCATCTTCGCTCCCAGTTGGAGGGGCGTTCCAGGGGCTCGGCCGCCGGGCCAGGGACGGACATTGTAGCGCGGGCACAAGCCCGGCCACAGGCCCCGCAGCGCTCGTGAGTCGCGCCTGGAGGCGGGACTGCGGATCATGCTGGCCCCGGACGTTGACAATGGAGATATGACTCTAGGACCTTGTGGCGGCAGACGATATCTGCAGAGAAGCACAAAGATTCTTGCGGATGAGTTCCAGTATGCTCGCCTCTGCTTCGCCGTAAGCCTTTATCTAGAACGACTTGTTGACTCGTCTCATTTGTGTGCGATGGTGTGCTCGCCTCCCACTGGGGCTGATGGCGGGGCATAGCGGTGGCTGTTCGTGTGCTCGTGCTGCCCGCCGGCGTGTTTGGCGTATTGAATCCCCACGACGGAGCGCCACCCGCGCGCTTGGCTTGGACAGAGTTCGGCCCAGATCCTTGGGCTGCAAGTTGGAGATTCTGATTGGAGGGCGTAATTGGCGTCTTCCTCCAAAACCCCTGTTCTATGCAAGCCCAGCGCATAACGATGGATGACGGCGATGCCCAGAACTCAAGCGACTGGGGGCGGTATCAGGCAAGTTCTCAGTACCGTTTGGCTTCGTCTACCAGTTCGCTCCATCTCATTTACGGCATACGGTTGCCGACTGTAAGCTTCAGTGACAGAGGGGCTTGCCAGTGCAAGGACTGGAGGCAGATACCCTGCCTAGCCAGCTGTGCGCCCATGTCGCCCGCGGATGTTCGGATGTTTGTGCGTACTGCCCCCCTCGGCGCGCCATCCACTTAAGAATGGCAATGGGCAATGTAAATTCCAGATTTTGTTTCTTTAATGCAGTCAACCGATTTGAAGTTTCATTATTCTAAGCCTGATTAAATATTCCCGTCGATGGTCCCAGGCCCGACTATGACCGCTTCAAACCAAGCAGGAGAGAAAGTCTCTGACTTCTGTCCACAACATGAGAAACTTGGTCACACAGATTTTGACACAGGAACTGCCATTTACATTGATCCAAAAAAGGAGAGTGCAATTATCAGAAAGTTTGATCTGCTTGTGTTGCCTCAATTCGTGATTATCATC